>JAMXDD010000010.1:29910293-31110293 GCA_024733475.1 Syzygium grande
AGTCACTGTATTCATTCGAACCATCTCTCTCAGCCTGAAAATATATAGGAAAAAACGCAGTCAACCACTTATTATAGAAAGATCAATTCATGCAACATTACTAATTAGAGTTCAGGACAGAACAGGCTCTGCACTGAATACTATCATATTTCCCAGGACACGTGCCATACACTTCTACTGCATTGTGCTAACATAATCCGATGCATATCATATAACCATAAAGAGAAAATCATATCCCCAGCTCTCACTCAACCCATAAAAGCAACAGCGGGAAAAATGAAAGGATCGTATATGCACCTTTCCCATGTCACCGAATATTATAACGCGTTGCAACGAATCTTGTCCAGGATATGGAGATGATTTAAATGAATAGCTCTTGCTCCAGATATAGGTACCATTTGACAACAGATGACCCATCTTGTAGGTATACCTGAAACCCATTGGAACATACCGGAATAGATGATGCTGATACCTCATCCCAATACTCTTGCTAGAAACAAATGGTAAGATACATACACAGAGTTTGGCCACAAATCCTTCAAAAAACTTGTGTGAATAAAACCTGCATCACGCCATCCTACTGTCCGTGCAGGTGAACCTGGAAATAGAAGCTGTGAGAGTTAAAGCATCATCATAGCCTATTGAGCGGCGCTCATGATAATGAGAAAATGGCCATAGAAGGTAATTAGCTATGCAGTCAGCTGATGGTAATGACATTGAACAGTTCATCAAATGATAAGCGGATGTGAAATTCCAAATTCAAGGATTTGTTGTATTATGGTAAGTTTAGTAGGCCAAGAATGTCGAGGTATAGATTAAGACATGCAACTTGAAAAGCACATCTCATAAAATATGCAAAGCCAACATACCACACATGCTGTTCCTATCAATAGTCAGGGTTCCTGCTGGAGATCGCACTTGATTTTCTCCTTTTAAGGCCCACTTGACAAAAGGGATGGCTTCCTTTATATCATAACCACTAGTCCATGTCACTGTCATCTGGAAAAAATCAAAGGAGAATATCAAACAAAGTCCTCCAAAATGCCAATTGGGCAATGAAAGTCAAGGCAACTCACCTCATCCCAGGACTTCCCTTGAGCAAGGCGTGGATAAAGAGGTGCCTTAGGATTGGCAAATACTATAGAGTTCGAAACTGCCACCAGCTTTGGCTGCATAAACAATCAAGCATGGGAACAACAATCAATTGTTGGGGTAATCAAAATGCTGGAAAGTTTGATAAAAGGACAATGGAGAGAAGTAGCCGTATGGAACAAGAGAGGCACGATGCAATATTTATTAAGACAGACTAAGAAGGAGATGCTAAGAAAACCGCGCACATTTGACACTCCCCAGAAAATAGTGCAAATGAGAAATCTGCTCGCTGATTGATCAACTGGAACTTCAAAGAAGCCTTGCCTGTCTTCGTATACCCTGGATTAGAATGGTTCGCATATTTGTACTGGCAAATTAATATATACGGGTCAGTGAAGCTCGATCACACATTTTTGGCAAGAGCTTAACATGATGATGTCAAAATCCACACGAAACTAACCTTGATTGGTGCCGAGCATATGTACGGAGACTGCTCTTTTGGGTCATTAACTGGGGGACATGTTGATCCGCTGCCACAATGAATAAAGCGCCTTTAGCGCGAAAGACCAGAAATGTAGACATTCCAGCTCGATGCATCGGAATAATTGACTTATTTCAATTGAAGAACTGCCTGATGATTGAGTTACTGACGAAATTTCGAGCAGGAAAAAACACAACACAAGCATATGCATATATGAACAAGAGCTACATTACTCGAATTTTGCAGGAGAGAAAACGCCAACCCAGTCATCCACGGACGGACTGGGGTATTGGAGATCCACAGTCACCCACTCCGTATCCTCACCCTGCATAATCATAAATCACATTACCTGTACCCATCAAAGTTACTTAAACGCTCAATAAACATCCCCATTGAAGAATCACAGGAAAAGCAATCTACATTGTCCCCAAGAAACAAGAAAAAGGACTCCCAAATTTGTGAAGTTAACTCAAAGAAAGAGTTGCTCTAAAGCATTCGACTTTAGACCAGATGGTCATACACACTGAACTTTACATCTGAGTATTAAAATTGATTAAAGATGTTACTTAACTCTGTTTTCAAAAGGAACATAAATAATCACCCGCGTCTACGACTCGCCACACAACAACCCAAGCGCTAGAAAGTAGGAATGACCGACTTTGAAAAGTAGACAAGTCGGGCGTATAAAAATCTGGTGCAAAATCACAGCATGAAGTGGTTCCAAACATTTAAGTACAGATTAAAAATTTCACCTTGACGCCAAGAACGACGGGATACGCCGTGACAGAAGCCGACTCGTGGAGGGCTCGTGTGGCTTTATGGATCGCGATCTCGGCGAGCGGCTGTTCTCCGATACCATTGACACGTCGCCAGGTGTAGCTCAAGCTTGCGAAACGCAGCAAAGCGAGAAAAATCGAAACTTTGGAGCAGAGGAAGCGTTGTCCCATGTTCCCCGATGGCGGGCAGGTTTCAACTCAATCCGACTGGCGATGGCGAAGCGGAGACGTGGAGAGAGACTTGGGGGGGTTTAACGACAACCCGGGACGCTCCGCGATGCGAGTTTGATACCGGGAATAATTCTGTGTTTGACTTTGAGAGATCGTTTCGTTTCTTTCTCCGATTTCTCTCCGTGCACGCGAGAAACGAGAGATGCAGAGGGAAGGAATCGGTCGGGCTTCCGTTCCGAGGAACCACCGATCTCTCGGTTCTCGCGACAAAGAAGCGAAAGCGAAAGACTTTTAAAACTTGATCATTTTGGATTGTATCAGGCGAAAACAGAGACCGGATATTTGGCGGCTGCACCTGTCGATAAGGGTGTGGTGCGGGACCAAAACGAGAAATTTGGTACATGAACTTCCACTCTGTTTAGTTTAATTCTTAAACTTTAATCTACTGTTCTGTTCAGCGTAGATTTGCGTCATTATCCCGAAATCACGAGACGAATCTTTTTTTGTTCTTGACGATACCGTAATTATGCAGCAATCCTATGGCATTTCGTGAAAATTGCAAATCTTGTTCCCTGTACGTCCTGCAGTCCCCATGATGAGAAAAATACTGCTAATGAACTAATGATTTTATCAATAAAATTAGTAACTTGAATGGTAGGTCGATCAAGAGAAAGGAACCCATTTTGTTTTTATTGCAGATTTCTCTTGACCAGCCGCCACACCACGAAAACCATGTGCCGTCCGTATCGCGCACACGGCAAAGACGAGTGATTTTCTTTCTGGGTCCTCCAATCTCGTTCAGGAAATTCATATCCATGACTTCTCGTGCCATGATCCATGACACGTTCTCCTTTTAATGTAACTCATAAAAAAAATACCCCGAGATGTCCCTCTTCCGGGTACCGTCTGAAGCTTAAAATCTGCTGCTCCTGAAGGCAGCTACAAGTTTACTCGGATTGGATTACTACGTGGCCAAAGTGGTCGGTTCACAACCATCATGCACACACGCCAGGACGTCCCTGTATTCCCTAGAGATGGTGAATGAATCGTAGACCTTCCCGTCTCTGCTCTTCTTGTACTCGAACAGAAGGGACGAGTGGTTGAACGCGGTGAGCTTGACAAATCCGTAGTCGTAGTCTCTGTACACGCTCCAAATTGTCTGCGATTCGCTGAAGTATGATCGTTCGCTCCCTCCACCGCCAACCACGACGTGGATCGTCCCATTCACGGTGCCGGAGTAATGAGACTTTTCTGTGTTCACACATTGATTCTGCATCATCCAACCAAAAATTAAGAATCATTATGCTCGTAAGTATCAACCGTCGCATGTAAGGACGTGAGAAGGATGAGAGTAGCATTGTCACTAATAGTTTTGAATAATCAAGTTAGCCTCGGTTACAAATGTTTTGGCTTGTTACGAGAGAATACAACGCCTGCCTTATGCTCAAAGTACAATTAATTAGGCTCCAAAATCTCAATGTCTTCGTTTTACCTGGTAAATCGGGCATGTTCTTTCATAGTTATGGACATGACCGTAGAATGCCATGTCAACTTTGTACTTCTGCCACAGCTTCTGCAAGCTATCCCTTCCCATAGGCTCCTCGAAAGAGCCCTTCAAACTGTAGTAAGCCGACGAAGAATAGCCGAGAACACGATGAGCGGCAAATATCAGCCAAGGTTGCTTTTGTCTGTCTGCTGTCGCGAAACAGTTCTCGATGAACCTATATTGTTCAGAACCCTCCCTCCAGTCGTGTTCACTGTCGGCTATGCAGAAGTGGAACATGCCATAATCCGTTGAATACCTGCACATATGCGGGGAAGGGGGGTAAGTTTTGTGTTGTGCCATTACTTGTACTTCCGCTGCATGAAATGATGCAAACTGCAAATGCTAGAAATTGATTATGAAGAGTCAGAGTTTGGAGAAGATCGAGACAAAACATGTCATGCGAACACACATAGTGCATGGGCAATTACTCGTCAACTAATCCAAGATCAGTAAGGACCTTACCTTCAATGAGAGTGAAACTTTTCTCTAAGTTATCATTCAGATTTGTCCCTTTCAACCATTGCAGGAATAGATTTGAAGAGGCATTTCGCTGGTTCTTTCATGTGGATTTGTTCTGAGAATCGGAATTCTACAGGTATTCCTACAAATTTCATTGATTCCTAGACACCTCTTCGCTCTTTTACTTAGTTGACGCTGTCCTCTTAATGATTACAACGCATGTGTTTCCTCCTAAATTACAATAGCAACAACCACTTACCAAAATTTCGCTCTATTTTCCGCGGGGACATAGAACATGGTCTCTGCTAGGACACCGCATTCACCACCTGAATCATTGGTATCGTAAAATGATCCCGTGCCTGGAGTGTCACGCTCATGATTCCCACTGCATCCAAACTCCAGTATTATATATAGGTTAGGAAGTCGTTTGCTAATCCACACATCTAATGTATACCTTGCAATCATGTAAGGGACAGTCGATGCAATGGGCTCGATCATAGATGTGAACTGATCCCACTGTGAAATATATCCATTAGCATAAGTTATATCTCCTATGTGAAACACTATATCTATGTTGTCTAAATCCTTGATGAGCTGATCTGTCGTGTTTAACGAGCCTGGCTGATAGTTATTGTACTCGTTTGACCCGTCACGCTCTGCCTGAAATCCATCCACGTGAAGTTCCAAAATAGAAAAGGGAAAACATTCAGCCATGTTCAGATAAGTAGATAATGTGAAAGCACACAAATTGAACCAGATTGGGCTGATTGTATAAAGTGCTGGCGCTTGCACATGAACAGAAAGCAAAACCTTAAAGTTTGTGAAAAGCATAATGCATCTCTGAAACTTGCTTATGCTGGGCTATCTGGCATGTGATTTTCTTGTCAAATCTTATTCAATCAAACTATGAGATTTTATGCTATATGAAGAAAGAGAGACACTTCATCATATATGACAACCAAATCGAAAACTTTGTCCAACACTGATTCCTAAAAAAGAAGTCAAACATCAGCATGAAGTGAATCTTGAGGCTATTTAATAATCGAAAAAAGCGTGACATTGTCCTTCCTGAGTTATGCTGCTTTTACCTTTCCCATGTCACCAAATATTACGGCCCGCTGCAATGAGTCTTGTCCCGGATATGGAGACGATTTGAAAGAGTATACGTTGCTCCAAACATACGAATTGTTAGCTAATCTGTGGCCAAGCTTATATGTGTACCTGGAACATCAAATCAAGAAAAACGTCTATGGTAAACCTGCTAATGTCGCAAAACTCATGACATGTGTCATGAGTGTATTAGTCCAGAGCAATACTCTGCATTAGGCCACAGATCCTTTAGGAAACTTGTATGTATGAAACCTGGATCTCGCCACCCTACCGTTCGTGCAGGTGGACCTGCAAACAACAAGATTTCCTGAGAACCGTGATGTGTTAGTTTAAGATCGGAGATGACGGTCCTATAGTTTGGGATATATATTCAGCCTTAGAACCTGCGGGTCTAGACCTAAAGATTGTAGACTCACAGCAAGGGCATATATTTGGCAACAACTGTCTAAGCGCTTCACAGCAAAATGATCATTGAATGTCATGGTGACAATGATGACAAAGGATTCGAAAGTAGTAACCCTGTACCACAGCTAGCTGTCAAAGAGTATACTCCTTAGCGTACAAAAAGATCATACCACACATGCTATTTTGTCGAAATGTCAATGTTCCAGCTGGCGATCTAGTCTGGGTTTCTTCCTTAACACCCCACTCAACAAAAGGAGTCGCTTCATCAATGTTATAGCCACTAGTCCAGGTAACTGTCATCTGTGTTATACATCGAAGCAATTTATATCACCATTATCATATTTTCAGCATATAGAATATACAATTAATTCTGTACTATTGCACTATATTACCGTCTAGATAAGCATCTCAGACCAGAGAACCTATCGTCAACAAAATTATCACAACCATCATAACTGAGAGAAATGGCAAGGCTTATTATGAATCATTCTAAAACCTTCAGATTGGTGCACTTTAATTTGGACAAGCATACGGAAATATTTTAGCTTGCACTGAATGATTGTAGAGAAAACCGGAAGAGAAACAGAAAAGAATGCACTGAGAGAACTTACTTCATCCCAAGACTTCCCTTGAGAAAGACGTGGATAAAGGGGTGCCTTTGGATTTGCAAAATTAATGATATTGGAAACTGCCACAAGTTTCGGCTGCAAGAATTATGAACAATTGATCAAAGCCCAAGTTTCCGCATAACAAGTGCAAATAACAATTGAGACTTCAAATACTAAGTGCTACTAAAATACATTAAATCCTTGTTTTGGCCCGATTCGAAGCCATTACAATCTAGACGAGACCAAATATCAAAGAAACTGAGAAGCAGGTAGAAAGTACATTTGACAGCCCGCCTGAGAAGAGCGCAAATGAGAAGTCTGATCTCTGATTTATCAGTTGAAACTCCAAAGAAGCATTCCCCGTCTTTGTATAGTCAGAGCTGGACTCATTGGCAAACTTATACTGAAATGGGCGTCAAATGCAGCACGAATAAGCATAACCAAGGTCAGAATTGGTTGACAATATTTCAGTTATGAAAAATTCAGAACTTGCGTGGGTGGATCAATCTTTACCTTAATGGGAGCTGAGCATATAAAAGGTGCTCGCTGCCTTGGATCATTAGGTGGACAGGTAGAGGAGCTGAAACATCAGAGCAGAATCTTATTGACCAAGCAATGAATAGTGGAGGGAAGCGACCAGTGACAACTCGCAATACCTACACATCTATGTCCACTAGTGTCCCAACTTTCTCATCAAGCTAAACTGATATTTCATTGAATAAATTAGATTTCCGGAGACTTCCACGATGCATACGGCTAGAGATAATGTAGATATACAGAATAAGAAGGGTGTAGGAGGATGGAGGTTACTTGAAGTTTGCAGGAGAAAAAACCGCAATCCAGTCATCTTCTGCAGGTCCGGGGCTTTCAAAGTCCACGACAACCCACTCAGTATCTTCCCCCTACACACGCACGCGCAGATATAAACATTATGATGCAAGTTTTTGCTCACTATTTTAACCGGAAATTAAAGCATGACCAAGCAAGTGAACGAGGACTGTGACTGGTGACAGAGTCATATTAGATGAATTTTATTTATTCAATCTAGCCACCATATACAGGTTGTTCTGAATCAGACTGATCTGACAAGTCGGACTTCGCCTGGATCAGTCATCAGCCTATCAAAAAAGAGGTTCCTGGATGTGGTCGACATGCATTATCAGCACCAGTCAAATTAAGACAAAATAACACGACTTTGAATTGATGATCTCAAGTTAATCAAACACGTATTGATTTATCCTTTCTTCTGATCCGAATTCTGCACCTTCTCCATATGGTTTTTTCCCTCTGAGAACCAGTGATTGTAGTTATTGACAAAATAGCTTTCTCTCTTACAATCAGAACACCTATCCTCCATGTTGCTCTACAGAATTACCATTAAAATGGACTTAAAACTCGTTCTGTGAAGCGAGTCTCAACAGTTCCCTTCAAGGCCGGATACGATTTACAAATCTACCATTCTCTACTCATATATCTAAGAAAAGTGCAAGCACCCAAGTCTTTCTTTGTTTGGCTGTGAGCGGACCAGAACTTGACCCACTTGCAGTTTGGATATTATTAGCTACAAACGAAGCACTTGAAACGCATAGAGAAGAGAAGTCAAAAGCAGGGAAGAAGAAGATGAAACTAAGAACGATGGAACATGGAGTGGGAGAGAAAGAAGGGAACAAAGAAACACAAGTACCTTGAGTCCAAGAACAAGAGGGTGAGCTCTGATGGAAGCATTCTCATGAAGCGCATGAACAGCGTTGTGGATCGCTATCTTGGAGAGCGGCTGCTCTCCACCCACACCGCTCGCGATCCGAACGCTGAGCACTAGTAAGACCGCCGCCAGCGATAACGAGAAGCCACCGAGAAGCGGCAGTGACTCAGCCATCTCTGTGTCACGTGAAGCGGCAGGAGGAAGAGGATTGTCTGGGATGAAATTCGTCCAACGTTGGTCGTCATGAGGATTCATGGGGGGGATTTGCCGGCCATGGTTGACTCTGTTTGACCCGCCGAGCCCGCGGTAGGCGTGACGAAAATGGCAGATTGTCGTTGTCCTTCACCCGCCGGTTTGGGAAATGATGGTGAAGTGAGCCGTCCTAGAACTCTAATGGTCTAGCGCCGTATGTGAGTTGGATTCCCATGGCAGCAGGTGCATCCAATAAGAGCTCTCGGCTTACTTGGCCACATGTAAGTCGAATTGTCAATCGTCATTTTCCGGCGATCTTTCAATAAGCGGATCAAATTCAATGTCCAATTAAAATCTGTCATATTGATAAGTATACTGAATCTTATAAATCACTCGTTTTTTAATGACTTAAATTTTTAAAATAATCGTTTGTGATCTTACAAAATTTCACAAACTTGTTTACTTAAATCCTTCAATACTTGACTCGAACATCTTATTAACAACAAGATACGTCCATTTTGCTGCACCGAGGAGTAAACCCTTTATTTATATCGTCTGGATAGTAAAAGAAAATCTGATGCACAGCAAAAGGAGTCAAAGAATCATCTGTCCCCGCGAATCATTTTCTAGCCAAAAGAGAGGAGAGAAAAAACCATACAAGTAGAAGCAACATCGATCTCTCGTTTTTCTTTATAACATGGACAGCGTGCATTTCATTTCGCATTCAAAAGTTGCAGAATCTGACGCCACTCTTACAGCAATATAGATTCAACAGACGCAAATTTTTCTTGTCCTTCTCGTAATTGTTAACTCCTGATTGCCAAAGTATTGCGACTAAGGAAGACTTTTCTTGATGCCGTAAAATATATTACTGCTTTACTATCAACCCATTGTATTAGGTACCTGTCATGATCAATTGGCTTAGCACAGCATAATCTTAATCACGGACTAGTACATCATTTTCTGAAATTTTGATATGGAAAAACAGCAAAGAAATGCTACATGCCACCTTCTCTAGAAGTCTTACTTGACCATTCCCACTCGATTCCACGGCCATCATCGAAACCTCTTTTACAATTTTTACGCCAGATAACATCAGCAGCTAACCAGTCTTCGGTGCAGGTAGCAAAGCTTTGCGAAAACAAAATTATTCGCCACGCAACAAACTAAAAGGAGAGAGATTATTCACAAAGGCACCGTGCCCAGAGATAAAACTCCTGTTGTTCCACTCCTGTGCATGCACCAAAAACCAGCAGGAAACACGACAATTCACCCTTGCTAAGCGCATATACAAACTGACTCAAGCTCCGCGCGGCTCACTTGTTTACGACTTGAGGCGTCGGAAAGAGGGTTGACAATTTTGCTTTTCCAGTGCAACCAAACTGAAGCATCATTCAGAATATAGATCACCAAACCACGTAAAACAGTCAAACTGAAATACGGCAGAACAAATAATTCTGTGTTTGAGTTTGAAAGACTGTTCGTTTCTTTCTCCGATTTCTTTCAGTGCACGCGAGATACGAGAGATGCAGAGGAAGGAATCGGTCGGGCTTCCGTTCCGAGGAACCACCGATCTCTCGGCTCTCGCGATAAAGAAGCGAAAGTGAAAGACTCTCAAAACTTGATCATTTTGGATTGTATTAGGCGAAAACAGAGACCGGATATTTTGCGGCTACACATGTCGATAAGGGTGTGGTGCGGGACCAAAACATTTGAATCACCATTTTATAACTGAATAATAATACGAACGACTGAATAATAACACAAACGTTTCGTAACTTTGATCTAATGAGAAATTCGATACATCAACTTTTAATTTATTCAATATAATTTTTAAATTTTAACTTAATATTTTTTTAATTTATTCAATAAAATTTCTGAACTTTTAATATATGCTCAATATAGTCCTTAAATTATTTACGTCATTATTCCAAAATCATGAGACTAACTTTTTTTTTTGTTCTTAACAATACCGTAAGTTTGCGGCAATCATATGGGATTTCGTGAAAATAGCAAATCTTGTTCCCTGTACGTCTTGCGGGCCCCATGATGAGAAAAATACTGCTAATGAACTAATGATTTTATCAATAAAATCAGTAACTTTTTTTTTTTGGTCAGAATAAAATTAGTAACTTGAATGGTAGGTAGATCAAGAGAAAGAAACCCATTTTGTTTTGATTGCAGATTCTCTTAACCGGCCGCCACCCCCACGAAAACCATGTGCTGTCTGTATCGCGCACGCGGCAAAGACGAGTGATTTTCTTTCTGGGTCCTCCAATCTTTTTCAGGAAATTCATGTCCATGACCTCTCGTGCCATGATCCATAACACGTTCTCCTTTTGATGTAACTCATAATAAAACCCTCCCAGATGTCCCTCGTCCGGGTACCGTCTGAATCTTAAAATCTGCTGTTCCTGAAGGCAGCTACAAGTTTACTCGGATTGGATTACTACGTGGCCAAAGTGGTCGGTTCACAGCCATCATGCACACACGCCAGGACGTCCCTGTATTCCCTAGAGATGGTGAATGAATCGTAGACCTTCCCGTCTCTGCTCTTCTTGTACTCGAACAGAAGGGACGAGTGGTTGAACGCGGTGAGCTTGACAAATCCGTAGTCGAAGTCTCTATACACGCTCCAAATCGTCTGTGATTCACTGAAGTATGATAGTTCGCTCCCTCCACCGCCGACCACGGCGTGGATCGTCCCATTCACGGTGCCTGAGTAATGAGACTTCTCTGTGTTCACACATTGATTCTGCATCATCCAATCAACAGATTGACTGTCATCACAAGTATCGATGGCAGTACATAAGGACATGAGAAGGATGAGAGTAGCATTGTCAACTTCGAGTTTTGAAAAATCAAGTTAGCCTCGGTAACAAATGCGTTGGCTTGTTTCAAGAGAAAATAATGCCCGTCTTATGCTCGAAGAACAATTAATTAGCCTCCAAAATCTCAACGTTACCTGGTAAATCGGGCATGTTCATTCATAGTTATGGACATGACCGTAGAATGCCATCTCAACTTTGTACTTCTGCCACAGCTTCTGCAAGCTATCTCTTCCATAGGCTCCTCAAAAGAGCCCACCAAACTGTAGTAAGCCAAAGAAGAATAGCCTAGAACACGATGCACAGCAAATGTCAGCCAAGGTTGCTTTTGTCTATCTGCTGTCGCAAAACAGTTCTCAATGAACCTATATTGTTCAGAACCCTCCCTCCAGTCGTGTTCACTGTCGGCTATGCAGAAGCGGAACATGCCATAATCCGTTGAATACCTGCACATATGCGGGGAGGGGGGTAAGTTTTGTGTTGTGCCATTACTTGTACTTCCGCTCCATGAATGATGCAAACTGCAAATGCTAGAAATTGATTATGAAGAGTCAGAGTTTGGAGAAGATACGAGACGAAACATGTCATGCGAATGCACATAGTGCATGGGCGATTACTCATCAACTAATCCGAGATTAGTAACAACTTACCTTCAATGAGGATGAAAGACTTCTCTAATTATCAGTCAGATTTGTCCCTTTCAACCATTGCAGGAATAGATTTGAAGAGGCATTTCGCTGATTCTTTCATGTGAATTTGTTTTGAGAATGGGAATTCTACAGGTATTCCTAATAATTTAATTGATTCCTAAACACTTCTCGACTCTTTTACTTAGTTGACTGTCCTCTTAAGGACTACACAGCATGTGTTTCCTCATAAATTACAGTAGCTCCAACCACTTACCAAATTTTGGTCTATTTTCCGCAGGGACATAGAACATGGTCTCTGCTAGGACACCGCATTCACCGCTCGAATCATTGGTATCGTAAAATGATCCCGTGCCTAGAGTGTCACGCTCATGATTCCCACTGCATCCAAACTCCAGTATTATATATAGGTTAGGAAGTCGTTTGCTAATTTACACATCTAATGTATACCTTACAATCATTTAAGGAACAGTCAATGCAATGGGCTCGATCATAGATGTGAACTGATCCCACTGTGAAGTGAAATATATCCATTTGCATATGTTATACCTCCTATGTGAAACACTATATCTATGTTGTCTAAATCCTTGATGAGCTGATCTGTCGTGTTTAACGAGCCTGGCTGATAGTTATTGCACTCGTTTGACCCGTCACGCTCTCCCTGCAATCCGTCCACGTGAAGTTCCAAAATAGAAAAGGGAAACATTCAACCATGTTCAGATAAGTAGATAATGTCAAAAGCAAGCAAATTGAACCAGATTGGGCTGATTGTATAAAGTGCTGGCGCTTGCACATGAACAGAAAGCAAAACCTTAAAGTTTGTGAAAAGCATAATGCATCTCTGAAACTTGCTTATGCTGGGCTATATGGCATGTGATTTTCTTGTTAAATCTTATTCAATCAAACTATGAGATTTTACGCTATATGAAGAAAGAGAGACACTTCATCATATATGACAACCAAATCGAAAACTTTGTCCAACACTGTTTCCTAAAAAAGAAGTCGAACATCAGCATGAAGTGAATCTTGAAGCTCTTTAATAATCAAGAAAAGACTAACGCATGACATTGTCCTTCCTGAGTTATGCTGCTTTCACCTTTCCCATGTCACCAAATATTACGGCCCGCTGCAATGAGTCTTGTCCTGGATATGGAGATGATTTGAAGGAGTATACCTTGCTTCATACATATGAATTGTTAGCTAATCTGTGGTCAAGCCTATATGTGTACCTGGAACATCAAATCAAGAAAAACATCTATGGTAAACCTGCTTATGTGGCAAAACTCATGACATGTATGTATTAGTCCATAGCAATACTCTGCATTAGGCCACAGATCCTTTAGGAAACTTGTATGCATGAAACCTGGATCTCGCCACCCTATCGTTTGTGCAGGTGGACCTCCAAACAGCAAGATTTCCCGAGCACCATGATGTGTTAGTTTAAGATCGGAGATGATGGTCCTATAGTTTGGGATTTATATTCAGCCATTGCCATGCACCATTTGGCCTGGAACCTGTAGTTCTAGACCTAAAGATTGTAGACTCACAGCAAGGGCATATATTTGGCAACAACTGTCTAAGCGCTTCACAGCAAAATATCGTTAAATGTCCTGGTGACAACGATAGGAATTCGAAAGAAGTAATGCCAAAGCACAACTAGCTGTCAAAGAGTATACACCTTGGCGTACAAAAAGATTATACCACACATGCTATTTTGTTGAAATGTCAATGTTCCAGCTGGCGATCGAGTCTGGGTTTCTTCCTCAACACCCCACTCAACAAAAGGAGCCGCTGCATCAATGTTATAGCCACTAGTCCAGGTAACTGTCATCTGTGTTTCACGTCAAAGCAATTTATATCACCATTGTCATATTTTCGGCATGTAGAATAGACAATTACTTCTGTACTATTGCACTATATTGCCATCTAGATAAGCATCTCAGACCAGAGAACATATCATCAAGAAAATTATCACAACCATTATAACTGAGAGAAATGACAAGGCTTAATAACTGGGAATGCTAACACGAAATTCTGAATCATTCTAAAACCTTCAGATTGGTGCACTTTAATTTGGATAAGCATATGGAAAGATTTTAGCTTGCACCGAGTGATTGTAGAGAAAACCTGAAGAGAAAAAGAAAACGATGCACTGGATAAAGGGGTGCCTTTGGATTTGCAAAGTTAATGATATTTGAAACTGCCACAAGTTTCGGCTGCAAGAATTATGCACGGTTGATCAAAGCCCAAGTTTCCATGTAACAGGTGCAAAATAACAATTGAGACTTCAAAATCTAAGTGCTCCAAAAATATACTAAATCCTTCTTTTGGACGAGATCCACTATCAAGAAACTGAGAAGCAGGTAGAAAGTACATTTGACAGCCTGCCCGAGAAGAGCGCGAATGAGAAGTCTGATCTCTGATTTATCAGCTGAAACTCCAAAGAAGCATTCCCCATCTTTGTATAGTCAGAGCCGGACTCATTGGCAAACTTATACTGAAATGGGCGTCAAATGCAACACGAATAAGCATAACAAGGTCAGAATTGGTTGACTGTATTTCAGTAATGAAAAATTCAGAACTTGCATGGGTGGATCGATCCTTACCTTAATGGGAGTGGAGCATATAAAAGGTCCTCGCTGCCTTGGATCATTAGGACGACAGGTAGAGGAGCTGAAACATTAGAGCAGAATCTTATTGGCCAAGCAATGAATAGTGGAGGGAAGCAACCAGTCGCAATGCTTACTCATCTATGTACAGTTTCCCAATTTTCTCATCAAGCTAAACTGATATTTGATTGAATAAATTAGATTTCTGGAGACTTCTACGATGCATACGGCTAGAGATAATGTAAATATACAGAATAAGAAGGGTGTAGGAGGCCGGAGGTTACTTGAAGTTTGCAGGAGAAAAAACCGCAACCCAGTCATCTTCTGCAGGTCCGGGGCTTTCAAAGTCCACAACAACCAGCTCAGTATCTTCCCCCTACACATGCGTCCACGCAGATATAAACATTATGATGTAAGGTTTTGCTCACTATTTTACCCGGAAATTAAAGCACGGCCAAGCAATTGAACAAGGACTGTGACTGGTGATGAAGTCATATTAGATGAATTGTATTTATTCAATCTAGCCACCATGTACAGGTTGTGAATCAGACTGATCTGACAAGTTGGACTTTGCCTGGATCAGTCATGAGCCTATTATAAAGAGGTTTCTGGATGTGGTCGATATGCATTATCAGCACCAGTCAAATTAAGATAAAATACCGCGACTTTGAATTGATGATCTCAAGTTAATCAAATGAGTATTAATTTATCCTTTCTTCTGATCCGAAATCTGCCCCTTCTTTATATATTTTTTTTCTCAGAACCAGTGACTGTAGTTATTCCCAAAAGAGCTTTCTCTCTTACAATCAAAACACCTATACTCCATGTTGCCCTACAGAATTACCATTAAAATGGACTTAAAACGTGTTCTGCGAAGCGAGTAACAACGGTTCCCTTCAAGGCCAGATACGATTTACAAATCTACCATTCTCTACTCATATATTTAAGACAAATGCAAGCACCCAAATCTTTCTTGTTTGGCTGTGAGCGGACCAGAACGTGACCCACTTGCAGTTTGGATATTATTAGCCACAAACGAAGAGAAGAAGTTGAAACAAATAGAGAAGTCAAAAGCAGGGAAGAAGATGAAACTAAGAACGATGGAACATGGAGTGGGAGAGAAAGAAGGGAACAAAGAAAACCAAGTACCTCGAGTCCAAGAACAAGAGCGTGAGCTCTGATGGAAGCATTCTCATGAAGCGCATGAACGACGTTGTGGATCGCTATCTTGGAGAGCAGCTGCTTTCCACCCACAACGCTCGCGATCCGAACGCTGAGCACAAGTAAGACCGCCGCCAGCGATAACGAGGAGCCACCGAGAAGCAGCGGTGACTTAGCCGTCTCTGTATCGCATGAGGCGGCAGGAGGACGAGGATTGTCTGAGATGAAATTTGTCCAACGTCATGAGGATTTTTGGGGGGGAATTTGCCGGCCATGGTTGACCCTGTTTTCCCGCTGAGCCCGCAGTAGCTGTGACGAAAATGACAGATTACCGTTGTCCTTCACCCTTCGGTCTGGTGGAAGATGGTGAAGTGCATCCGGGGCACGCGAGTCCCAAGATGATCCGTCCTAGAACTCTAATGGTCTAGCGCCATATGTGAGTTGGATTCGCATGCAGCGGAGCAGGAGCATCCAATAAGAGCTCTCGGCTTACTTGGCCACATGTAAGTCGAACTGTCAATCTCAACTTTCTCTTAATATTGGCCTAATTCCCCAAAAACCCCCAAACTTTACCCTTAGTCCTAATTATATCCCCAACTTTTTTTTTTTGTCTCATAAAAACCCAAAACTTTTGTTTTTGTCCCAAATCTACCCGTTTACTATTCATCTAATTTTTTAATATTATTTCAAATTTTTTTTTTTTTTTTTTTTTTTTTTTCGGGTAGATTTGGGACAAAAGTAAAAGTTTGGGGTTTTATGAGATAAAAAAAGTTGGGAATATAATTGGGACTAAGAGTAAAGTTTGGGGGTTTTATGGAATTAGCCCCTTAAATTAAAAAATTTCATAAAAGATTTGGGTCAAAGTTTGTCCAATTAAAATCTGCCATATGAATAAGTATACTGAATCTTATAAATCAGCAGTTTACTAATGACTTAGATTTTTAAAACAGTGATTTGTGATCTTACAAAATTTCACATATATGTTTACTAAAATCCTCCTATGCTCGACTCGAACATCATATTAACAACAAGATACATCCAATTTGCTGCACCGAGGAGCAAACCCTTTATTTACATCGTATGGATCATAAAAGAAAACCTGATGCGCAGCGAAAGGAGCCAAAGAATCATCTGTCCACGAGAATCATTTTTGAAGCCAAAAGAGAGGAGAGAAGAAACCGTACAAGTAGAAGCAACATTTTTTTTTTTTGGTAACCCATGGATCATAAAAAACCCCGAATCATTTTTGAAGCCGAAGAAACCCGTACAAAGAAATGGTAGGGACGCCACAGAGGCGACACCACCACGCCACCACACGTCTGCCACCGGTTAAGTCACAAGTAGAAGCAACATTGATCTTTCTTTCTTCTATTTAACATGGACAGTGAGCAATTCATTTCGCATATAAAAGTTGCAGAATCTTACGCCGCTCTTCAAGTGACATAGATTCAACATATGCAAATTTTTCGGAAGACTCTTGTCGCCGCCGTGAAATATATTACTGTTTTACTATCAGCCTATTGTATTAGGTAGGATTGAAGTTGTTTGATGATGACCAAAGCCATTACAAATACAATGGCACAACGCACGCATTCATCCCAACAAACGGAAGGGAAAAGAAAAATTCAACACTCTTCAAGCTTCAACAGGGACTTATGGTGACCTCCTAATTGTTCCTCGAAATACCCTGCCATGATCAATTGGCCTAGCACAGCATAATCTTAATCATGGACGAGTACATCATTTTCTGAAATTTTGATATGAAAAACAGCAAAGAAATGCTACATGCCAGCTTCTCTAGAAGTCTTACTTGGCCATTCCTACTCTATTCCACGGCCATCATCGAAATCTCTATTACAATTTTTACACCAGATGAATATCAGCAGCTAAGCATTCTTCTGTGCAGGCAGCAAAGCTTTGCAAAAACAAAATCATTCATCACGCAACAAACTAAAAGGAGAGAGATTATTCACGAGGCACCGTGCCCAGAGATAAAACTCCTGTTGTTCCACTCCTGTGCATGCACCTAAAACCAGCAGGAAACACGACAATTCACCCTTGCTAAGTGCATATACAAACTGACTTGAGCTCCACGCGGTTCACTTGTTTACGACTTGAGGCTTCGGAAAGAGAGTTGACAATTGCCTTTCCAGTGCAACCAAACTGAAGCATCATTCAGAATACAGATCACCAAACGACATTAAACAGTCAAACTGAAAAACGGTAGAACAAACTTGAGTCACTCACATTTCGTACTTCTGAAATGCTTCATTTCGTTTTGCCATGTAAAGATCACTATCTCTTGGTATGTTGTTCAAAGGATTGGCTGTCAATCAATGAGAACAGGGGAAAAGAAGCGAGAGATCATTAATTGTAAGCTAAAACAAGCGAAGCAGTAAAATAAGCAGCATGCAGGAAAAATATTGCACCACCAACAGAAAAAAGCCTTCACCCGTTGATCAATAAAAAAAAACTTTATTGGTTGCTTGCTATCATTATAAAGAAAGCGAGCATCATCTAGATGCACTTTCCTAGGTTGATTAGCAACTGCGTCCTGCAAAAAGCAGTAAATATGCAAGGAAAGATGGTAATTTTGCATCTTTGACAATTCTTCACAAATAAAGTCAGACTCAATCATCCAGAACTTAGTAAATCCTTTCGATTTTGAAGAAAAATCTAACTGCCCACTTGTCTTTCCCTCGTGTTAATTCATTCTCAAAAATAGGATTCTGTGTAAAAGTGCAAAGTGATACGGCGGACGGAGAATTTCACGTTTGGGGGGTTGGGTTCACCACCAGCCCATGGTACTGAAAGTTTTCTATTGCCAGAAACTCTGCCTTCGTGCTCAAAAAGCCAGAGATGAGAACAGAAAATCATACATGGAAGTTGCATCACTTGCTTCTGAACTGCGTTTTTGCTAGCATTAATAGAAGGAGCTTGAGGAAGCAGCTGTAAAAGCAAAGCCATTATGCAATAGAGTTAATAACGAACACAGTCATCGGGTCTATGAATACCGAAAGATAAACTTTTGGTAAAATTTGCGGAATCGTGTGAAGGAGATGGAAAAAAAACAGAAACTACAAAGAAATATGGAGAGAGGATGCCCACAGTGATATTATCGGTGAATTGCAAGGTACTTAGAAGCAATACCTTCTGTTTGTCCCGTCTCTTTAGTATCTTCATATGGCATTTTTTGATGTAGTGCGTCAAATGATATCGAGAATGTCTTGAGCAAAGCTGTTCTCTGATCTCTGGGTTGTCAGTTAGCCAGTCAGATATATCCTTGGATTTAACTACGTCATCCTGGTCCAGTGATTCCAACCAGGAATAAACCGGTATCCATTGATCGGTACGTTGAAACCGAGCTGGTGGATAATTCATATGAGTTGTTTCCTTTTCCTGCTATAAGAAAAAATACCGTGAATTCGCATGAATTACCACTCAGTGCATAGTAAATAGACATGGCAATCTTCAGAAGTAAAAACCAAAATCCATGCAATATAAAGTCAATCAAAAGAGTAAGTTTCCTGGACTTCCTGAAAAGAAATTGATCATAGCACGATTGAAAGACCTGCACCAGCTTTGCCATTACTCTTTTACTCCTTTCAGTACTAGTTGATAGGAGAATGATACCTAACCTATGATTCATGCACTCGTGTGGCTATATAAGTTCATTATCAGACGTGATATAAGCTACTGAATCCAAAAGGGATCCTTCATTAATAGAGAATCCGGAACATTTAATAATAACATCTCCTCCACAATCAATCACTCACTATAAGGACAACTCCACAACATCGCCAAAAAGAAATCCAAATCTTGATATCTGACGAGATCCCAGTAGTTAGTGTCACGATTATGAAATGAGCTAACACCGCAAGTGATTTTGTCATGCTACTAATTTCATTAAAGTCTAGCAAACAGAATTTGTGCGGAAATATAACATCACTCCATCTTTTCTTTTTTAATCTCAATCACGATTTTAAAACCCGTAAGCCCAATAAAGATATCTTTTGGCAGATCCAATGTGATCATTTTATTGAAAGCATTTTAAGCTGGAGCATCCGTAATATTCAGCATACAGAAAGCACACAGTTCCCATCTCTAGCTACACGCATCATCCGAATGAGCATATCGGATGATTAAAGGCAATTAAGAATAAGCCATAGAGTCAATCAAGTAAACATAACGTGAATTGAAACATTTCGGCAGCTTGTTTACAGGCTCTAAATCAATTGATTACAATTCAAATCTATGCTTTTCAACTATACATAAACTGAGTGGGCGCACTCCTCTGGATAATTAAGGACATACTTTCCAGCCATTTCAAGGCTCCCGGCAACAAATTTTGGAAAGTAGAGCAGAATTGAACCATCCATTGACAACATATCCTGGTGCTTATTTTTATTTTTTGAAAGAAACGTGTGATGCTTTAACCCATTGAAACTCTCTTTTTTTAAAGTAAAATTGTATCCCGAAACTGGCAAAGAAGTTTGGGGACTACTCCCCACAACAGGTCCCCTATACTCCAATCATTATAACACGCTTGTACACAATTCAACCTGAGCAATAAATCTAACCTCCACTCAACTCCAATAACCCCGCGTAAACTCTCTTCCGGCTTTTCTTCCTTTTCTTCCGTGTGCACGCACTCATCTCACAGTTCTCCATAAACTAAACTTCCTTCTGGCAATGGCCTGATAAACTCAGAACTCCAAAAACATTTCAACTGCTCTGTACCTCAGCCTGCACTTGCAGCTGACAGGCGTTACTGGCAAACACTTTGGCATATGCCTTCCGTTTCAAACACAATAAAGAGGCACTTAATTAGCACTTAATCGAACATCCTCTCGTTTCCATCCCCTCATTTATTTTCTCCTCCTATAAGTAATAACCGATACGCATTCGAAATCGAATCCCTGAAATCGCGAACGCAATCCGACCAGCCAGCAAGCAAGCACCCGTCAATCCCGAGCCGATTCTCTCGCGTACAAAAGGGAAAGGCGAGACCTTTTCCCGCCGCGCGGAACAAGTTCCAACCAAGAGCACGACAACATCGGGCGAAACAGCTCGAGCTCAAAAAAGGGGAGCTTACCTCGCCATGGATCTGGGCGGGCAATCGGAGGATGTTCTGGATGGAGAGGAGGCGCTCGATGAGCTCGGACCTCTCCATGGACTTGAGCTCCGACGGGAGGGAGACGTGGTTCACGTCGATCCAAGCCTCGACCTCGGTGGCCGTCACTTCCTTCGCCTCCGGGAAGGCCCGCAGCCAAGCTCCCGCCATGACCTCCCATTCTTGGGTCTGGTCCGTCGCCTGGCTGGGGACGGGATCGCGTTCGTCCTCGCCTAGGGCTCCCGCCGGCGGTGCCGGGTTCGGCATTTTCGACCGGCTGAGCTCAAGCTGAGGTGCAGGGCGACCGGGACGAGGCGAGACGGGACAGGTTGCATTAGCATACGAGGTAAGCGAGTATCGAGATGTTATGCGGACATCTACCGCGTATGATACAGGCGCGGATACACAAAATTCTGAGTCTGGGTGCTGGTTGGGCTGGGGCATACTCCACGGGATGTACAAAATTGTCCGAATTAATTCCCGTTACCAAATCCGAAGGCCGTATTCATCATCTTCTTCTTACTTGACCATCCTATGAACATTTTTACAGAAAATGTGACGTTTTTCATCGTTTAGAAAAATGATAATATTTTCTGGTATTTGGACGGACTTGAAAATGAATTAAAAAAATATTTTGGCTTTTTTATTTTGTAATTTTTCTTTTTCCTTCTTCCTCGCCATGGCAATTGTCGACGGCGATGAGGCTTGACCTCGCCTGTGACCGTTGTCGTGGCTGGCGATCGGCCGAGAAATAAGGAAAAAGAAAAGGAAATAAAAGAATAATAATTCAAAAAAAAAAAAATCGTTAGAATGGACTTTTCATTAACTAAGGACTTGAGCACCAAGAACCCAAGCATGGCATTTGTGGACCCGTGCCAAGAACCAGAGCTCGAGCATCGGGGGCCCGAGCACGGCTTTTATGCACCCCGAATGGGTGTCGAGCATTGGTCACGACTCACAAGCACCAGGGCTTTGGGCCCAAGCTTGGATGCCGAAGGTCTGGTCTGAACATGGGGACCCGGGAACCAATGTTAGGGTTTTCATGCTCAAAATAGAGTTTTGGGTTCAAGCGCTTATATCTAATCATATATATTTGGAAAATGTTTTTCAATTTTTCAAAAAGAAAATCATTTTCTTGAATTTAAATATGAGTTCTCCAACTCGTAAAACATTTTTTGTTGATTCATTTTGTAAGCAAACCAAACGTAAAAAATTGAGAAGAATATTTTCCACGAAACAAAATTTCTTAAAAATAGTTGCTTGTATCGCTTGAAATAATTAGTTAATGCAAATGTTTCACTATCGAACAAAAAATTATGTCTAAATATTTCTATGAACAATGATTTTTGAATAATTTGTTCATTTTTATAAACGATTTTTTTTAAAATTTAAAATTTTCATTTTCACGAAATAACCCATCTTAATTGATTTGAAACTCTTTTACCATTTTATAATAACGGGACATGCATGCTCAAGACTCAAGAGTCAGTGATGTTAGGGGTGAGTAAGATGGACTGCCCAAATTAGGACTGGACTGAACTGGACCGAACTGACCGATTTAATCCGGTTTTCGGGAATATTGGTCTGGTTCCTAGTTCCTAAAAGTGGAATCGGTTTCCGGGTGGTCCGGTTCCCGGTTCTAGGGTTAGAATCAGATCGGACCAATAAATATATATTTTTCTATTTTTTTTCATATATATTTATTTACTTTTTAAAGTTTTTGAAAAAATAGAAAGCCTAATCTAATTTCTCCAATTCTCTCTTGCCTTTTATCAAAAAGTGATTGATTCTATTAGAACCGATCTACGGTCCCAATATTAGCCGGTTCGGTCTCCGGTCCTAGAAATAGGGAATTAGTCCTCCCAGTTCGGTTCTTGATTTTTTGGTTGGATCGGACTGAACCAGAAACCGCTCACCCCTAAGTGATGTGTCCCAAATTCTCATGTATAGCTCATGCAACAATGGACGGCGGATATAGTAAGCATCGTTTATAATGTCCACATGTCTAATAGAAGTCCTTCGAGAAATTCGCGTGGAGCTTACCAACTCACCTTAATGCATCCAAATCTTATTTATAACGAAAAAGTCCCATTTTCGCCACCATATTTTATGCTTTTTTTCAAAAAAAACATCAGATTAGTGTACTTTTAATTTATATGATCAAGTTCTTCTCATTTCACAAATTTTCCATGTGACTCTCCTTTTACACCAAATCTGATCAAATCTAGCTGACTAGGCATTTGAACTATGTTGCAGTGCAAGGTGGATAAAATTTTTCTAATGCGAATGTCTACATTGGCTAAATTTTTCCATACATGTTTACGTAGGTGTGCACATTTTTTGTTTGCAGCGTACTTTGATGGCCGTACCAACTGAAATGGTTAGAAAAATTGTAAAAGTAAAAGAATTAGATTGTACAACTTAAAAGTATAATGACTTGATTAGAAAATATCAAAAAGCATAGGAATGAAAAGTAGAATTTTTCCTATTTATAAAATCTTAACCGTTTAAGTATTGTAACTCTGGCGTGCAACACTAAACATACGCCGAAAACGAATTAGCAAAATACTGTAGTCACTTCAGATTCGGCCATGATAGAACAAAGAGGAAATAGTGCAGCAATAGAGTAGCCACTGTCTCCGCTCCTATCCACTGCTACATTACGAGGAGACCCAAACTCCTTTAAAATTGGCTACATAAAAAGTCCATAATTTCAATAGGAACTTCATCAAAAGTCCCCCATTCCTTACAATCGGTGTCAACCATCGTGACAATGCCCTACATTGGAATATAATAGGAGTCGGCATATAATTTTCACTCGAATCTCGCATGGCAACAGTTATCAACACCTGATCATCAGATTCGATTTCAAGATTTCTAGTGTTGCTTTCAAGAACCAGTCCCGCCTCGCGCCTCGGTTGGATTTACAGCAGCAAAATTGCTGCTCGACCCTCTAATCCACTTCCCAACTTTTCTGTCTCATCAAGATTTTTCCTATTTCTATTTAGCCAAAAGTGTCCAAATCACCATTGGGAACAAGAATTTCCACGGAATACTAGGATTTCGGCACAAGCATTTGGCAGTAACATCACCGTCCATATAATCTTTCAGATTATCCAAAAAATAGCTTCATAGAGAGCTAGGCATCCCCAAATCATGTCAGAATTATCTGGGCAAGTGGGAAGCTTGTCGAAACATGAACATTGCGTCTCTTCTTTCTAGACTTCTAGTTACACCAGAGAGCAGATGGCGTTGATGTTCATTTCTCTATCCGCGAGCTTTTTTTTTTTTTAGCTAAAACAAACCTTCCATTGCAACAGAGAAGATCAAATATTTCACAGAAAAACTAGAGCCTACATCAACATGATAAATTAAAAAAGATTCCGCTAATACTAAGTTTTTTACTCTAGATGGGAGATCATTAAAAAAAAAAGATGATGCAGTTTCTAATTGATAAAAAGCCTATTTTGCAAGCTCATGAGCAACAGCATTACTAGATCTACTAATCCACTTCAAATTCCATTTTGGGTAGTTGCTAAGTAGTATGCGAGAGTCCAAGATAAAAGGATGAACACATCAAGGACAAATGCCCTTTTGTTGAATAGCATCAATTAATACCTTACAATCACTTCAAAAATCGCTTTGTGGATGTCGAGGGACTGAGTAGCTTTGCATGCGAGAAGAAGAGTTGCAGCTTCAACTTCCACCGGTGAGTTCCATCTTCCTCGTCTTGTCCATGCTTGGACAACTAAGCCTCTATACGATCGTG
Source organism: Syzygium grande (assembly GCA_024733475.1). Taxonomy (NCBI): domain Eukaryota; kingdom Viridiplantae; phylum Streptophyta; class Magnoliopsida; order Myrtales; family Myrtaceae; genus Syzygium; species Syzygium grande. The sequence continues at coordinate 29,934,963 of JAMXDD010000010.1, forward strand.
CAATAATACCTATGGCACCTCTGTTATCTTTCCACGCACCATCTACATTAAATTTCAACTCTTGGTTTAATGGAGGAATCCAAGAGTTTGACCGTACCCCAATAAAACCTGGTTCCTCACTTAGCTTAACTTTGTTCTCCCTCTTAAACATATTTGAATATTCTAAGAAATCTTGTATGACCATTTGAATTGCCTAGGAAGGAACTAGAATAGTCTGATCATGTAGCTTTGCATTCTTGCAACGCCACATTTTAGTGCAAAGAATTGTTGCATAAAGGGTGAAGAGCTTGCAATCCACTCCCATTCTTTGTACTATTTTTCCTGGATCAAGAAAGTGATTCACCATCTCTTCCGAAGACTTGAAGTTCCAAGCAGACGAGATAATACCCCATGGGCTCTGTCTCCACAAAATTTGGGCTAGAGGACATCTTGTGAACAAATGTATTGAATTTTCCTCCAAAGCTCCACACAACGAGTAAGAGGTGTCTAGGATATGGATCAATTGAAACAAGTTAGCTCGACAAGGTAAAACGTTAGTTGCTATCCTTCACAACATCATTTTGTGTCGCTCATGAGCTCTAGCTTTCTAGATTTTGCTCCAAATCCCGCGGTTGTTACCATTTTCATTTCACGACTTTATGAGTTTGTAAGTAGATTTAACAGAAAATATTCCATCAATAGCTAAATGCCAAATCAATTTGTCTACCCCAATGGAGTTTGGCACATGGATATGAATGATGGCTTGGACTAAGGTTGGGTAAAATGTTTGATTTAGACTTAATACATCCCAAGTTTTTGTCCCTGGGATAAAGAAGCCTTTTATCTTTCTATGCTTTCAAAACAGGGTCAGGATCAGTAAAAGAAGATAGATGAGTTGAGACATTAGGAATCCAGGGGTGATTTTTGAACTCGATCGACTTTTTATCTCCTATTTGATGTAGAGTTCCCAGTTTGAGTACTTCTTTGGTATCTATGATTGCCTTCCACAAAGGAGAGGCTAATGCCTTGACCTTGTGATTCCAGAAACTTGAGGTCTGCAGATATTTCCCTTCAAAGACTCAAACCCATAACTTGCCTCTATCTTGGATCATTCCCCAACCGAGCTTCAAAAGCAAAGCATTGTTGAAGTCCCAATTCTGCCGAAACCCATTCCTCCACTCTTCTTGTTTCTACACAGAGAATCCCAACATTTAGGTATAAAATATCTGCTTTTTCTCGATTGGCACACCCCACCAGAATTTTCTTATAGAGGCATCAAGTCTGTCACTAGTGCTCCGAGGCAAACGACTAGATTGCATAGCATAAATCGGTGTGCTCTGAACAATCAATCGGATATATGTTGCTCCACCCGCCCAAGATAGTGTCTTTCTTTTCCAAGAGCTAAGTTTGTTATCAACCTGTTGTTCAAGGAATTGATATTTTGTCCTGCTTTTTCCTGTATTGAAGAGGGAATTTCCAAGGTATAGTGATTCAAGACCTGTCCTTCACATGTGGAGCTCATACATACAAAACTTTTTCATGCCCATGGAAGTATTTTTAGAAAAAAAGATAGATGACTTCTGATGATTCAAGCTTTGACCTGACCACGAGCAATAAAGTTCAAGGCATTCCTTCAGTGCTCTCACTTGATGTTTAGTGGCTCCGACAAATAACAAGAAGTCATCGGCACACATAAGGTGAGTTAAAGGCGGACTTTTTCGCCCTACTCTTATACCGCAATAATCTTCAAATCCTCTGCTCTAGATAGAATTCTAGAAAGAAGTTCAGAATAAATCACAAATAGATATGGCGAGATAGGGTCACCTTGTTGGAGTCCCTTCTGAGGTTTAAAACTTCCCGCAAGTCTACCGTTGATGAGAAGAGAATAATGAACCGATGACACACATATTTTTATAAGCCTGCAAAAGTGAGACGAAAACCCCAAACTACAGAGTATTGCATCAGGTATATTCCATTCAACTCTATCATAAGCTTTTGACATATCAATCTTGACTCTCATGAATGGACTTTCCTTTCTTTTCTTCCTCATGGAGTGTAAGATTTCCTGTGTAATTACAAAATTCTCTTGTATGCTTCTACCTGGAACAAAAGCCGATTGCTGAGGTGAGATAATACGACTAAGGTACCCTTTCAATCTATTTGCCAACAACTTAGAGATAAGTTTATAGCTCACGTTGCATTGACTTATGGGCCGAAATTGGTTAAAGGTGTGTGGATTATGAGTTTTTGGGATGAGTACTATAAAAGTATGATTGAGAAGATGAGGTAACCGACCTGTGTTAAAGAAGTGCTGCACAAATTGGACAATCTAGGCCTTCACCACTTCCCAGCATTTCGTGTAGAAAATAGCATGGAATCTGTCTTGGACCTGGTGATTTAAGAGGGCCATCTCTTTCAAGACACTATATATTTCATCCTCAGTTGAAATTGCCAAAAGATCTAAGTTTTCTTTGTCAGAAACTACATTAAGGAAGAGTTCCCTAATGAGAGGGTGTGGATCTAGTGATGATCCCGAGAAAAGCTCCGTATACTTGGATAAAAAGAAGTTTTTAATCTCATCTATACTTGTAAGCCATTGGCCTCTATCATCCTGAATCACTAGGATATAATTTTTGCGCCTTCTGATAGTTGTAGAAAGATGGAATGCTATTTTTCTTTAGAGCCAGCCAAAATGGATTCTAAGGGTCATTTCTATTCTCCAAACCCATTTCCAGCTTTCTCCCATTTTTCTCTTATGAATTTCCACAAACGAGGTCTTGGATCAACCTATCAAAATAGATCATAAACCCATTTCTTCATTTGCTCTCGCACTCATTTAATCTTGTGTTCACTTATTTCGCAATCCCACGTTAATTTGGGTACGGATTTTCTTAGATTGGATTAAATATAAAAGTGTTTTAGCAATATGGGTCTGATCGATATGGGTGCGAATGGTAACCATTACGCTCCGGAAAATCAAATTCTTGTTGTAAATTGATTTACGGAATTCTTTGCTTTAAATTGATTTCTAGAGGAAAAATCTGTTTGGTAAAATATGACTAATTCTCGCTCTCCGGAAATTGATTTTTGGAGCAATCTATTTTTTTTTTTTTAGTTTTTAGGCATCTCAAAAAATAAATTCCACTCAAAGTGGGTGCCCAAAGGTATTCTAAGCCATTTTGTGAAATTTTGAAATTTTTGATTTTTTTTTTTTTGGGCACCTTAAAAAATTAACTTTCACTCAAAGTAGGTGCTCAAAGGTATTCTAAGCCATTTTGTCTAGTTTTGAAATTTTTTATTTTTTTTGGATACCTCAAAAAAATTAAATTTCACTCAAAGTGGTTGTCCAAAGGTATTCTAAGCCATTTTATGAAGTTTTAAAATTTTTGATTTTTTTTTTTTTTTTTGGGCACCTCAAAAAAAAAATTAAATTTCACTCAAAGTGGATGCCCAAAGATATTCTAAGCTATTTTGTGAAGTTTTAAAATTTTTAATTTTTAAATTTTTTTGGCATCTCAAAAAAAATTAAATTTCACTCAAAGTGGGTGGCCAAAGATATTCTAAGCCATTTTGTAAATTTTTGAAGCTTTTCACCTTTTTTTTTTTTTTGAGCACCTCAAAAAAAAATTAAATTTCACTCAAAGTGGGTGCCCAAAGGTATTTTAAATCATTTTGTGAAGTTTTGAAATTTTTGATTTTTTTAATTTTTTTGAGCACCTAAAAAAAATTAAATTTCACTCAAAGTGGGTGCCCAAAGGTATTTTAAATCATTTTGTGAAGTTTTGAAATTTTTGATTTTTTTTTTATTTTTTTGAGCACCTCAAAAAAAATTAAATTTCACTCAAAGTGGGTGCCCAAAGGTATTTTAAATCATTTTGTGAAGTTTTGAAATTTTTGATTTTTTTTTTTATTTTTTTGGGCACCTCAAAAAAATTAAATTTCACTCAAAGTAGGTACCCAAAGGTATTCTAAACCATTATGTGAAATTTTGAAATTTTTATTTTTTATATATTTTTTAAAAAATTCACAAAATTTCTTATTTTCTCGAAATCTTGACTTTTTTTTTTTTTTTTTGGAAATTTTTATGAATTTTTTTTTGGAATTTTTCAATTTTTATACATTTTCTGAAAAAAAAATTAGTGAGAAAAAGAGAGAATGCATTCTGGAAGAGAGAAGCTACAAAAAGTAGCTTCTCTTTTTCTTGCCCAAAACTCATTTTGGAGTAAAAATGATTCGGAATCAAGAATGATTCCGGAATCAAGTATTTTTAACAAACGCAATTTTACTCCGGAATGCAAACATTACTCCGAAACGCATTAGGAATTTTTTTAACAAACGATTTGCATTCGGGAATGCATTCTAGAAGCAGAAATTCTACTCAGGAATGGATTCCATGCGCGCCCTATGAGTCAGTAGATTTACTTTGGATGGAGATTGGTTAAAACAGATTAAATGATCTATTTGGGTCGGATCATTTTTATTCGACCCGATCCGACCCACCCGTTTTGACGGGAATAGCCTTGGATTACCGATGCCATGGCCCAGATCCATTTGGGTTTCCAAAACCTTGGAAGGCCGACAGATTACAGGCCCACATGCGAACTGAGTCCGAATGGGTTGGAACCGTTACCCAAGCCGAAGACCGTATTCATCTTCTTCACTTTCATCAATCACTGTAAGAAGATCTGCTGTTCTTCTCTTCTTCTTCTTTCTCTCGGGCGAGCTCTGCACCGCCGGAAACGGAAAGGGGCTGGCATGCCGGTGCCGCGCATATAAAGAGCAGGCAAGGAAGGAATCGTTCTAGCGCCGCGAGAGTTCACCCTCCGTCAATTTACAATTCCCCAAATTTCAGAGCGAGGAAATGGAGGCCGAATTGAAAGAGGTTCTCGACGATCTCGAGTCGCTCGAGAGATCCTTACCCGATCCTTCTCACCACGCCTCCATCGACAAGGTACTTCCGGCTTCGCATCGTCTCTGCGCGAGCGGTCCGCGATCTCCCCGCTTTCATCGCGCGCGACCGCGCCTGCATTGTATGAGCCGGGCGTGTTCTCCTGTTGCTTTCGTCGTGCCTGATGTTGCTCGTGATCTTTTTGCGATCCGTGGCGTCAGATTTCGAGAGAAACGACGGGATGAGATTGCCGACAAGCACCCATCGCCAATTGTTCTCTTGAAAACGTTCTCCGAACATTAGAAACGCGTTGGGACGTGTTCGATCCCGATAGTGTGAACTTGAACGTTGGGGGGTATATTTGAATTGCCCGAAAAACTATGCTTGGACTTAAGAGAGAGTACTTGATTGTTTCTGCTTTCTATTGCCTCATGACGTTTAATAATTCTGAAGACGAGGAGGAGGATTAAAGAGGAAAACCTTAGTTCAAAGAAGCTTGGGTCCTTGAAATGAAGCTTTTTTTTTTCGTAATGAATGAGCGAGACGCTGAATAATGTTTGCCTTCATCTGGTGTGGTTTTGTAGCTGAGGTCGCGGGTGAAGCATCTATCTGAGCTTGCAAAATGTGCCCCAGTTCGTCGCTCGAAAGTCAAGGTGATATTCTGTTGGTTCTCTATTACTATTGTCTCTACGTTGCCTGGTTGTTAAGCTTTGAGATTAAGATATGGAGATATCTGTTTTTGTTCCATTGGCAGGATATGAGTGCTGAGGTTGTAGACAGTAACCCTTATAGTAGGCTCATGGCACTACAAAGGATGGGAATTGTGGAGAATTATGAAAGGATACGGGAGCACTCAGTTGCTATAGTTGTCTGTACTTATTTCTTCCTTCAATCTGTACCTCTATGAAAATATTGTTTTATATGCAATGAACAAGTTATTCATTGTGCATTTGCAAAATTCACTCAGCAAAAAAAGAACAAGGTTTTGAATTTACTGGCTTGTGCCTTTCTTTTGACGTCATTTCAATCTGCAGGGAATTGGTGGCGTGGGAAGTGTTGCTGCTGAGATGCTCACGCGGTGTGGTGTAGGTCGCCTCTTGCTGTATGATTATGACAAAGTCGAGTTAGCTAACATGAACAGGCTATTTTTCCGTCCAGAGCAGGTAGCTGACAGCGCTTGAGTTTTTCATCCTTTATGATCAATGTAATAAAATCAGGAATCCCTCACAATTAACTATAAGAATGAGATTGAAATATAACTGTTAGAAGAGGAATGCTGGCCAGAGTTGCTTGTACAATATATAGCATGCATGTTGATCTGAAATGGTATTGCTTGGTCAATGGTCGGTCAAATGTCTTTCTTTTACCTTCTTAGGTTGGGATGACAAAGACCGATGCTGCTGTTCAGACTCTGTCAGACATAAATCCAGATGTTGTCCTTGAGGTATGTACTTTGTCCTGTCCTTGTTGGAGATCAACCCACATCTCTTGGCAGATACGCATTTCTGAATTCTGAACCAAGTTTTTCCCAAAATGGCAAAATTGATTCAGCATCATGAAAGTCTTCATCGCAGCTTGTGATGATGGTATAGAGTTGCCACATCTATGAACATTGATGTGTTGATATGGATTTTCTATCGTTCACAAATATCACTGACCTTCGATTTCCTATTACTGGCCTATGCTAATGTATAGTTCTAGCTAAGGCATTGGTGACTAGATGTTTCAAACTATCTGCTAGGAATATTCTAGTCACGCAAAACTGGTTGAATTTGTGGGTCTGATGTGAGTATTGATTTTATCTGTTCCCGTTTATCATTCCATTGTCAACTTTTTCTAATTTTTTCAGAGCTATACATTGAATATAACGACACTGCAAGGCTTTGAAACCTTCATGTCAAGTTTGAAGAATAAGTCCTTTCGTCAGGACAAAGAAGGTAGCGGCGTGGATCTTGTGTTAAGCTGTGTTGATAATTATGAAGCAAGAATGGTTGTTAACCAGGTAGAGTTGTTAGCTTAGGTGGGCTAGAACTGATGAGTAATTTTGTTTCATTTATATAAGAACGAATTATACATATCTTGGAATGGTTTTATGGAATGTTTTCAATAGCTAAATGACCTCGAAATTCTTGTGGTCATGCAGGCTTGCAATGAGTTGAGTCAGACATGGATGGAATCTGGTATGATACATACTTTCCATCTCTCTCTCTCTCTCTCTCTCTTTCTCTCTACAGACTACATCCATAAGTACAATTTGGTCAACTGGTTTAGTTGTTCAGAGTACTACTGGTCTGGAACAAAGTCCTTGAGAAGCTGAGAAAAACCCTAAATTGTGCTTCCATTTCTCTTTTCTGGAGGTCTAAGGCAGTTTCATGTAGTTCTGTGTGGTTGATTTTTATGTAAATGGCTTTGCTAAAATGAATGAGATACTGATAGCATTTCAGATTCCAGATGGTTGTAGAATGCTATGATCACCATCATTTTAATTGTAGACTTGACCGCTGAATCAATTAAAAGGAAGACATGCCTAATTGTTCTAAGTCATTGCTGATGTGTGAAGAATCTGGTTGTAGCTGTAGTTCTTTATGAGAACTGTGCTGATGCAGTGAATGTTACTGGGATCTTTATGTTCCTCAATCACGAGAAGATTCATTCATGAGGAAATGTATGCAGGTGTCTCTGAAGATGCCGTGTCTGGTCATATCCAATTGCTGATTCCTGGGGAAACGGCTTGTTTTGCCTGTGCTCCTCCTCTTGTAAGTTAGCATTCAAAGTTTAACGTGGAAAACTGGAGGATGAATATTCATGTAGATCTATATGTACTTTTATATGCATCCCTTTCCCTCTCATTGGCCTTTTAGAAATGTGGATTTGTCCCTTCATTTATGGGAAAAAAATAGTTTTCATGCTGACTTGTAAGAAAATGAACTGCTTCTCAATCAACTTTTGCATAAGAATCTGGTTGTCTCTATTTCCTGGTGGTAATATCTTGTGGACTATTTTAGGTTGTAGCATCTGGAGTAGATGAACGTACACTTAAACGTGAAGGGGTTTGTGCTGCATCGTTACCAACTACTATGGTAAACAGGTTCCTCCTTTTTATTTGTTTGTGGTGTCCACTGAATTATAACGTCTCCAAATTTCCAGGGAGTTGTTGCAGGTCTTCTTGTTCAAAATACACTAAAGTTCTTGCTTAAATTTGGACATGTCTCACCATACCTGGTACTCTCTCCCTCTCTCTCTCTTTACCTGCATGTGTGCATAGAAGCTGGGGTTATGCTCCTTTGCCTCTGAAATTCTGAAAGTTTTTATTGCATGATCGCAGGGATACAATTCCCTTAAAGACTATTTCCCAACCATGGAAATGAGGCCAAATCCTCAATGTTCAAATGCAGCATGTCTAGACCGACAGGCAACTAATTTGACCGGCCTTTGTTTAGCGACTGCTTAATCTGTCCACTGATACGTGATTTATTTATGCGGTTCTCTTTTTATTTACCATGCAGAAAGATTACATGCTTGCGAAGCCAGCTAGGGATGCTGCTGCTAAAGCGAAGATGGAAGCTGAGGCACCATCTGCTGCTGAATGTCCTCTTCATGCTGATAATGAGTGGAACATAAGGTATTCATTTTGTTCGACCAAATCATTTATAAAGATAGCTCTGTGTTACTGACACCTCTTGAACCTTTTCAGTTTGAGAAAATAATGAAGAGGACAGAAAGGACGGAGACAATCTTTTCCCTTTATTTTGTCATTTTTTATGGGAAAGACCATATAAGATGGAAGTCCTTTTCTTGCAAAATCCAACTACTTTGGGGGAACTCCTAGAGGTTCCTTGCGATAACAGCATAATTTTTTTTCTCATTTTCTACTTATTGATGTTGTCCCAAACAATGGAATGCATTGGAAGTGGAGTCATTACCCCTCCTTTGAACTAAGAATTGTGTGTGAAAAATGGTTGTCGTGTCGTGTCAGAATGACTCGTCCTTCTATAATTATCATTACCAATCTAATACATTTGGCTATTCTCTTTCTAGGACTTAGTTATGGTGTCATTGAGGTTCTTTTATTCTGACGTTTTCTTCTGTAATCTTTTCTTCTCTTCATTGTCGTTGATGATCTGATGATTTTTCTGTAATCTTTTCTCCTCTTCAGTGTTGTTGATGATAGTGATACGAAGATGACGGGTGCTGCAAGTTCAGGTGACTTTCTCCTTCTGTTTTTTTTTTTCGCATTCTTCTCTCTTATTTAAGGGAAGTGTTTCAATGTAGGAAACTTGTCATTTAATATAAACTTGTACAGGTTCTCTTTGCTGGTAATGATGCAGTTCTCTTTTCATGGGATGGTTCTCATTATTTTGGTTTAGTTCTCATGGCTGATTTACTGCACGTTTCAAGTTTCCATCTACGACCAGTCCATTTTGGAAAATCTGGCCTTACAGTGTTGCGCAAGAAGTTTATAATTCAATGATGACAGATATAAACAAGGAAATACCACTTTGCACAATTACACTACTTCCCTGAATGCACATGTAACTGAGCCGAGCATTCAAACTGTTAGTTAATTTATCTTTTAGTGTTTAACTCCCTCTTGTTACTCCAATTTGTTCGAGGTTCCATGTTTGTGATGTAGTTTTGTCATTCACTGCGGATTATACTTTTATAGAAGGTCCTGTAGTGCTCCATAGAAGTTGGCATCTTCTGGAATTCTTGCTTTAGTGTGTAATCAGTTATTGGCTGTGTTGTATAATTCTGAATAGCTGTTAGAATTCCAGATTTCGTGTTCTTCCCCTGCTTTTCCTTTCAGTTCTCGTCGTGCTCACTTGCAACTTTAGTTCAGCCATTATCATCTGACTTTATGTTCCATGCAGATGCTCTTCCTGAAGGGCTCGCTCGAGAACTTCCGAGTGCTGATGAGTTTCAGAATGCTTCCGCTTCTGGATCAGCAGATGCATATATAGATGACCTCGAAGATCTAAGGAAGCAACTTGAAGCTCTTAATTCTATTTAAGGTGCAAACTGTGTATTTCACCTCAAGTGACTTTCTCAGAAAACTGTTGACCTATTTCAAGGAGCGTTCGACTTGCGACACAGCCTTGACACACATGTAGAAGAAGAAAATCAGAATTGCGGTCTTACCTTTACGTAGCATCATTTTTTTCCTTTTTCCTTTGCCTTTTTCTTTTGCATAAACTCTCGAAGGCTTCACATGTAGCTTGATTTGTAGGTTTAGAAATTACAAGTTTACATGGGTTCAGTTAAGATTAGCGAAAGGTTAAGGGAACTGAACTATCTTGTTTTGCTGGCTTCTTTTTTTCCCTTGTCCTCTTCATTTTTTTGTCCGACCGTTTTGGATAATAGTTAGCTCAAATTGTAGAGAGGATAGCAATGGTAGCAATTCTATTGAATGCAAGGGTTGTGATTCGGCTGAAATTTGTGGTTGCTGCAAATTCGACCACGGGGAAATGGTCGAAATGAGCATCTGGCCCTGTTACGGTTTCATTCCCGTCTTATGGCTAAAGAAATTCCGTGCGATGATGACGGTTAGATAGTTCGAAGAAAGTTGGATGCTTTAGCTAATTCAAACGGGAATATGCCCATTAAGTAGCATGCTCTCGTAATGGGATCGCCGGCGTCATGCATGGGAATCAGGGATTCGTCTTTATCATCAACCTTTGCGACCTCGCTCTGTCCATTGACATCTCGGATCTGGGGAAGGGTCTGCGAGCTGAGACGAAAGAATGGGAAAATCTTCGAAGGGCTGAAGGTACAGTAAAAAGCTAAGTGCCTGACACGCGCATAACACTACGGATTTGGGGACTTGGGTGGGCTATTCACTGAGGCTTTCTTCTTTTCTCTTTTTGGGGGTGGCCTGGCGAGCTTTTCCCCTTTTCGCCTTCTCCATTTCCACTTTTTTCCTCTTTTATTCGACAGATCATGCTTAACCAGAAAAGGGGTTTGGGCATGTGGACATGATGATTAAGACTCGTGTTCTATCATGTGATTTGGCTGATATGTGCAAAAGCCTTTTCGCTCAGTATGACGCCAAGAACGGTAATTGCCAAGGATTCCACAGATTGCTGCTGCCATTTTCGAGCATACCCGGTTAAGCTCGAGAGTGCCAGGGATCGTGATTCTCAAACCGTTAGTGTCCGAGGGAAACGCAAGAGATCACCTATTCATGCGGTCCGAAGTTTTGCATCCTTTCCCTTCTCGGACTGGATTTGCCTGGTTCATTTCGTCGTTTCTATTGTTTAATACGTCGTACCAACTTGATTATTATTTTAAGGAAAAAGTTTGACGTGCTATGAATCATGGGTGGAGGCTGTCAAGTACATCTTCATCGAGGAATTGTAAAGAATGACGCGAGTCGCTGTGAAACTGGTGCGTGGAGCTACCGACCAATTGGGAGAAAGCAATGTGAAAAATGAGCTAGCTGCAGAGCATGCTCCCCAGGATTAAAGTGGACGATCAAGTGGATTATCAAAGACCGTCTCCGGTGGGGGCCAAGAAGCCGCAAAAACACAGTTTTTCCAAACCCTAAAAGCGCAATGGAGAAATTTCTCCATCTTCTAAATGTTTAAGGTGCATCACCTTCGATTAAAGTTAAAGTGTGCGGCATAAATTTAAAAGATAAGCAAAAAAAATTCAAAGAAATGGTAAACTAGACTATATATCCCCAACGAACAAGGCATATCTTCTTACGTGACTGGCTGTTGTAGACTTGAAAATAGAAAAACAAAGATAAACTTTGCACTTATAGAGAAACGCATCTTGTGCGCCCCTAAAAACGCAACGGAGAAATCTGTCCATCTTCAAATGTTTTAAGGTGCATCACGTTCGATTAAAGTTGAAGGGAAAATGACGCAAATTATTCATGAACCTTAACTCAATATATAATGTAGTCCCCGAACTTTTAATTTGTTCAATGTGATTTATGAACTTTAGCCCAATGTGCAATGTCGTCTCTGAGCTTTTAATTTATTCAATGTGGTTCCTAAACTTTTGATACATGTTCAATTTAGTCCTAAGATTATATGAAAATATTTAATATTGTCCCTCATCTTGAATTAATGAAAATATAACATTGAACATTTTCATATAGTTTAAGGACTAATTTGAACATATTCTAAAAGTCGATGGACCATATTGAACAAATTAAAAGTTTATGGACAACATTACACATTGAACTAAAGTTCATGGACCACATTGAACAAATTCAAAGTTTGGAGATCACATTGCACATTGAGGCAAAGTTCATGAATCATTTGTGTAATTATCCCTAAAGTAAAATAGTGTGTACGTCATAAAATGATAAACTACACTATATATTCCCAATGATCAAGGCATATCTTCTTACGTGACTGGCTGTTGGAGAGTTAGAAGAGAGAAAAACAAAGATAGATTCCGCATCTATAAAGATCGGACCCTGATCGCCTCCCTGAACTCTTGACTCAATGTCGCCGAACCAAGCTCTTGAACACTCAACAGGCCAATCACTCATTGAGATCGATGCGAATTCAATTTTCGCCAATGTAGCCCTAAAACCTCCGGGCAGAAAATCCAACGCAATCCTTCCGCGAGGCGTCCAACCATTGCCCGGCCGGCCGTCTTACGTGGCATGCCGACGGGACGACTTCATGAATCCCTAGGCGGTGATTCTCGCGGCGGTTGCCCGAAAAAGAACTACATCGGAATTTCGCAGGATCATCAAAATTAGGAAGTTTAGGGTGAAATCAGTATTCGTACAATAGGTTTGAGGCCGGTCAGGTAATCGGCCCGACCGAGGAAGCACGGTGCTCCTAATGGAAACTAAAGGGCAAATGGGCTATAATTCACGATTGGGGAGAGGGGGGGGCCGCAAGGGAATGAACGGTCCAAGTGGAGAGAGTCAGTACCCACAATCATACTCAGCCACGCCCCCCCCGGGAGGGGCAGACCGGCACGTGGGAGGGGCACAGTCCAAAAGTCGGGAGCGCTCTCTCTCTCTCTCTCTCTTTTTGTTTCGTGGGTACCCAGGGCCGACAGCATCAGCCCTACCACCATAAAGTCATTTGCATTTGCCTACAAAAGAATGAAAAAAGAAAAAAAAAAGAAAGACCGTAAATACAGAAACAATAACAAAATGTTGAAAATTGAAATTCCTCGGGTTATTATACAAGGGGAGAATGACACCGACGGTTCTTGAACTTCGACCCGATGTGCAATGCGATTCCCGAACCTTTAATTTATTCAATGTAATCCCGAAATTTTAACTTGACGTGTAATGTAGTCCGTGAATTTTTCATCTGTTCGATATCATCCCTGGCAATGCAGTCATTTCATTAATCAAAGCTCGGAAATTGCATGGAACATATTCATAATGTTCAAGGACTATATTGAATATGTACCAAAAGTCGAGATATCACGTTGAATAAATTGAAAATTTAGAGATATCATTAGACATTAACTTAAAGTTAAGATATCAAAAAGCACGTTCAAGCAAATTACATCCACTATTTGTGTCAATATTTCTTATATAAACTCTCGCCATCCCCCCTTCTTTCTCTCCCTACGCACGTGCGAGCGTAATTATTACACGCCCACGAAGCCCCTCCCTCCTCACTCTTCCCCCACTCAAATCCTTCCTCATCTCCCCTTCCCTTCTCTCCAATGTAAAAAAGCGAAAACAACTCAATAATTAATGAATTATCACAAAGGAAAAGGGCGAAAAAGGGAGAAGACGCAAACGCTTTGCGACGATCCAAAAGCTTCTACTCAATGAGCCCTATAACGCCATCCGTTACATGCGCCATCCCTTCGTCCCCCCCTTCAAATGTAACGGAATTCTCCTTCCTCCCGCCCCTCATCTCCAACTTCTCTTTCACCCCCAAAACACCCTCGCGCATTCCTCTAGAAGAAACAGCAGCGGAAATGGTTCCTAAACTTTTGGCTTAACGCGCAACGTGGTCCATAAACTTTTAATTCGTTCAATATGGTTCATGAGCTTTTTCCGTACGTGTTCAATTTAGCCTCTGAACTATATGGAAATGTTCAATACTATCGTTTCATTAATTCATGTTCATAGACAACAATGAATATTTTTAAATAGTACATGGACCAAATTGAGCATATACCAAAAGTCCACAGACCACATTGAGTAATTTAAAATTCCAGGGACCACAGTACTGCTCATTGGATTAAAGTTCAGGGACTACATCGAATAATTTAAAAGTTCAAGAACCACATTGCACATTGGGCCAAAGTTTTTGGACCATTTATGTCGTTTCCCCCCCTAGAATTACCAAATTCTAATCCAATAGTAAACTAAAGCAGCTGATTTTCAGTTTTCATTGTCGTATGTCCCATCATTCGATCGAGAAAATCGGATGATGACTTGCTGATACGTGATGTGTACCGTGCTTACTCGGGGACCCCCGTTCCGACCGTAGGTATCTTCGGATCCCGCGTTCGCGCGTAGGTTAGTGCCGACTTAAATTGGATAGCTTTTTAATTTTCACTGTTACACACCTTTAGCTGGCGACATGGGAACTTCTAAAGTTTGATTAAGCCATTTTGCATGGTGACCATGGACAAAATAGTAAAGAGATGGCATGTGCGAGCTTTTTGCTTATATATATACACACCGAGTTCTGCCGCACCCACGATCTCTCTTCTTTCGTGACCCCCACAATCTCTTCCTTTCCTTCTTCAAATGGAAGACGATGACCAAAAGGAACTCCAGCTCCTCCCTGCCCCGTATTCCGCAGCTTCCTCGTCCAACATGCCTTCCACGCCGTCGGGCTCCTCGTCGAGGCGCCGGCCGGCCGCCGCGTCCGATCCGTACGAGCTAGCCCCCTCCCTCGACTTGCAGCTGTCCATCAGCCTCCGCCCGATCCGCCCGCCCCCCAACGGCGCGGTCCCGGGGGGCTCCGCGCGCGGGTACGGGGACGCGAAGCTCGAGGCGAGTAATGTCAAGGCCTTGAAGTGGGAGGCGGCGGAGCAAATCCGGCTCGCCGCGATGGAGAAGGCGTACGCGGAGCGGGTGAGGGAGCTGACGAGGCGGGAGATGGAGCTGGCGCAGTCGGAGTTCGCGAGGGCGAGGCACATGTGGGAGAGGGCGAGGGAGGAGGTGGATAGGGCGGAGAGGATGAAGGAGCGGGCGACGAGGCAGATCGACTCGACGTGCATGGAGATCACTTGCCAGTCTTGTAGGCAAAGGTTTCGACCGGCTTGATGACGTTCCGGACGCGCGCTTCCCGGCCATGGAAACGATATCATCCATGCTGGTGACGAGTGATGACCATGATGATGCCAGCTGAAACTTTTTCCGATTCAGTCAAGTTGCTATGTTTTTTTTTTCGCACTTCTTTTGCAGGTCTTTTGGTATTGGATTCTTGCAATTCCCTCGTGAAAGTGGAAGCAAAAGACTGTGGAGGACAAATAAATAATAGGTGGCATGTTGAAAGCATTACCGTCTACACACCTTGATCTGGGTCAAAAGGCATTTTACCATTGATCGCTTCAATTGTATGGTATGAATATAAAAAAGGAGGGTAATTTCTAAATCTCAAAAATCACTTGCGAACTCGGAATGCCCCGTGCCCGTTGTCCCGAAGAGACCACCGGTATGTTTGCGATAACTGGCAGTTTCGACGATTCTCAACTTTTGCAGTCGTCTTTGTGAATCGATTTTCTAGGCGGGTCGGAATAGCATTCGCCGTAAGAGCGAGGATGCTGAACAGTAGACCAGATATATACTACCAAAGCATCTGTTGTTTTATGGCATGGCATCATCTAAGTTGTAGATGGTTTTTCTGATTCCTCCGCTTGTTATTTTGCATCGTTCTGATGGCGACTATCTCGGAGATTTGTCGCAACTTCTGATGGTACGGTTTCGATACCGGTGCTTGTGACTGCTGAGACGCAGCTTTTTTGAACGTCTGCATCAACCTAAATCGTAACTCCGAGGTTTTTTTCTCTAATCCCCCTCACATCTTAAGCAAAGATGAGAGCATGGTTGTTTCAAGTACCCTAAGCTTTTTAAGAACTAAGGAATTTATGCAGCACAACCATTCTAATGGATTACGAAAACTGCTATATAAGAAAGCTAAGCTTTGTAGTTCACTTAAAAGTCAGTCTGTAATCGAACTGAATCATATTATCCTAATCATGAAAACCATTAGTTGCTAAAATCTATAGACACGAGGCATCGATCTCCGGTTGAAATGACCATGACAAAACATTCCGGTGTCGCGGACTTCTGATGATCTAGTCTAACACAATCGGGTCTTCGATTTTAAGTTCAAGTTTTGATGACTTTCTAGTTTCCATTACGATTGTGTTCTCTATTTTAGTTGCAAGTTTTGATTACTCCAAGTTTGCCAAATAATATTGGGGAGCCAAGGCTCACGAATAATTGCAGATTTAAGTAGTCAAACTGATAAAAATCAGAGTCAACTTCCGAACCTTGATGTCCATAGAAAAGGCAAACGAATCAGAACAAAAAGCAACCACTTCATCTACGCAATGTGACAGGATAGCTGTATCCACTTTGTATTCAACTCCTTAACTTTTGCACATCAGAAGACCAAACACCCACTATCCATGTCTGGGATCTAACACCAGGGAAAAAGGGAATCCAGATAAGATCATATGGTATGGGTTTTACCAAAAGCACCAGTCACATTGCAATGCACTGTGCCCTCGCAAAGATGTCGTGACAATCGAACTAGCTTGATTTGTCAGCAACCTCGCGACGTATTACTCAAATACAGTTAATCTGTCTGCAATAATACACTCCGCCCGGTTCTTTCACGAGGTCACGACATAATCGAGTGGGGCAAAGAATTTGTAAAGCTTTCAAAACTAGGTCCTATTTTGAAAAGCATGTTTGTGAGAACTGAGAATCAAGTTAGAAAAAGGTAGTCCTAATAACAATAACTATCATTGAGAGACCTTTTCTTTTTCCTCTTTTTGCTGCCGGAAACTTCTTGGCTGCCAAACCTAATGAGGACTCTCGAGGACAAGTCTTTTTCCAATTTATAAGCACTAGTGTGTTCTCTGTGGTCCACCTGCTGTCGCTTGCTAGCACACCATCAACAGTACATTCTGATGCCCTTTAATCAAAAGATTATGTACTAGAATGCATAAAGTAACCACAAAGTTAAGCTGTCCCAGTAATAAGTTAATAATCCTGGGAAATATGGTAACGCCTAATGGGTAATTATCTTTAGATGGAGTTTTGGGGGCGCATGAGCCAATTCATCGGAAGCGGTAGCTGATTATAAAGTAGAGACCAGACCACTTTAAGATTTCTTTCTCTTTGTTTTTTTCGTCCGAACTGATCTGGTTGAAGTAGATAAGTTTGGCTAATGTGTGGTATCACAAGGATGCTCTCGGCAGCCCGCATAAAACTTCTGGGACTCAGTGGTGCAAGTTCCTGCTCCGCGGCTTCAAACCGAATGTGCAACCAAAAATTCTCACTGATTGCATACCAGTTAAATAGCACTAGCGCTACCACTCGCATGAAAGCCGTACTCCACTCCACAATATGGTCGATAAGTGCTAACGAAATGGATTCCTTGTCTCTCGTGTTTTTATCTGGATACCGTCATAGATATGCAGGGAACAATCAATTACAGAAAGTTGGGGAGTGGGATAAAGACGTAGGACATGTTTTCAACAGTATAATCAAGCTAGTCATCATGACAATACCTTAAATTTGTCTTTTGAAATCGTCTTCACGTTGTTGTCAGAGCGAAACTGTGCGTAGATGCAAAATCTTATTATTAGATTTGCTGAAACACAAGCTGTAATACCAAGTGGAAGCTGCACTTGTGCACTCTTTCGTCATACACATGATCGTCTATGAAGGTGTCAACATATATCAGGCTCCCTCAAAAGTTCTTCTTGGCATGACCAACCGAACCGATTCGATTGTCCACTTCAGATTATCACATAGCAGTTTCGACTCACAGCTTATGGTAATACCTGATGCTACACCGTTTGGATACGGTTCACTTCGGCATGATTTTGGGCATGACTTGCAAGTAAGATATCGAGGAGTTTTGGGGCGACGCTTCCTTCGGGAGAAACAGTGTTCCTACACCTGTATTTCACAGTTCAGAGTCGAATGAAAATTTGGACAGGGACCAGTTAGGCACAAGAGGACTTTGACAGAGAGAGGGGGACAAAAGATTGTGGAGCTGATAAAAGTCATGTGAGGACTACTTCACTGTCTTGACTTTGATAATTGGGGCATGAACAGATGAGAGAGGAAGATGAATATGCCATACATGCCCACCTAAAGTACCTCTCGTTGCTTTCTAGGATTAGAAGAACAGGCAGGATAAAAGATGCTATACCTTTCGGGCATAGTCGTTCCGAAACCAACCAAAAACAGTGGCAACTTTTACTCCTTGGATCGGAAGAGAAGTTTTGAGCTGAAAGACTTGTGGGATTCGAATTCTTGCGCTGCTACTATCATTAGCCGGAATGAATAGCGACAAAGCACGAAGGCTGAATTATGACTTATGAGGCGGCGAAAGGTGCACCTGTGACCAAGTTGGTTAAGTTACCAATTAAAACATGGCGTCGCCGAAAAGAAGTAGGGTTGACAATCACTGTACTCTGGTTGTCAAATACGAATCCAAAACGTCTCTGTCAATCATTGCCCTGGGTGTGAATGGAGAGAATAGTTTTGCAATTGAAAGGAATGTTAGAAGCAATGCTTGCTATTTGGTGGAATCATTCGCACCATTAATTAGACTAGTTTCAGATGCGTGAATCATGTGATTTCAGGCAGGAAGCAGCATGCATTCTCGTGAGAAGCATGATGATGTTCGTGTCTCAGAAAAGGAACCTTAAAAAAAGACCAGAGAGCCAAATGTCCTTTCGGCAACTCAACTACTCTTTCATGATGCAAGGCGGCAAGTCCAAGCTTCCATCACTTCAGAAAATCGTAGTACTTACAAAACTTTTAAATTTGGCATCAACAGTGTGATGTAATCAACTGCACCACATCCACAGTACCAGCCAATATTTGCAAAAGACGGGAAAAAAGAAAAAGAAGGCGAGCGCGAAAAGATGCTCGAGAGAAACATTGCATCACTGTAAGAAAGAGTTGCTAGTTGCGCAATTGTTGAATACCAGCAATATGCCAAATGATATTCTCAATCCGTGAGAATTGAGAAATATAGGATTCTCTGAACCGCAGCGGAACAATTGCTTTCGCAAACTTGAAAAGCAACCTGGTCATGCGTCTATCTTTGCTTGTTTTGCCGGGCGATCGATCAATTCCGGGTCTTTTCATTTGGTTGATGTTCTTGTTAGTTAGTTTAGTTAGTTGATTAACGAATTTGGATTAACACGAAACCGGTAAAAGGGTTGGCAGTAGTTAGGCAAGTCTGCCCAACAGTACGGGCCTCGTGAAGAAGATCCATGCAAATGGTGGGCTTGGGCCACATACATCCAAATTCAAAGCACATCTCCCCTATGACCGATCAACCATCTGTTGCGTGTCCCCAATTTTGGACCACAGCGCAAATTTTCTTCTCGCGATGTGACATCGATTCTCAATGATTGGACTTGAACGCTCCTGCTTCACCTGCGGAAATGAAAAGATCGTGGGAATGGACGGTGAATCAGTAGTGGTGCGAAAAGAATCGTCCGGATTGGAAATTATTCAAAATGGATTGAATTGGTTGATTTTGGGCAGTTACTAAAAATACCGGTCCAATTTCCAATTTTAAAAAATTTGAACCAGTAAGAAAGTAGGAGAAGAATACTAAAAGTGCCAAAACTTGTGTACGGTGCTTACTTTAGTACCAAAAATTTTCGTTAGCTCACTTAAGTGTCAAATCGGAGGAAAAATGATCACTTAAGTGTCAATGGCGAGAAATTCCGGCTAAATTAACACCTGACTTTTATAATTAAAATTTTAAACTTAGTTGGATTTTTTTTTAAATAAATCTACATGGCATTTTTATGTATACATTTAGATTTTTAAATATTTTTCAGATTTTTTTCCTTCTATTTTTTTCTATGGCGGGCGACGGTGGCCTCATTCGGGAGGCTGGCCGTGATCGGTGGCCGGCCTTCGGCCACCCGTAATGATTGGAGGTAGAAAAAGAAGAAAGAGAAGAAGAAAAGAAAAAAAGGAAAAAAAATCAGAAAAAATATTTAAAAAATCTAGGTTTACATGTTAAATTACGTCGTTTTGGTGTGTACATACTGACTAAACTCCGGCGAGCCACATCAGCTTCAGAAATTAATAAAAAAATGTCACGTCGGATTTCCTGCGTGTTGGCACTTGAGGCCGCGCATGGAATCCATTATGGAGTAGAAATTCTGCCCCAAAATGGATTTCGAAACATAAATGCGTTTGTTAAAAAATTTCCGGAATGCATTTTGGAGCAATTTTTGCATTCCAAAATAAATGTATTTGTTAAAAATACTTGATTCCAAAATGCATTCTTGATTCTAGAATGAATTTTGGGCAAGAGAAAGAGAATCTACTTTTTATAGCTTCTCTTTGCAGAATGCATTTTCCCTATTTTCTCTCTTTTTCTCACTAATTTTTTTTTCAGAAAATGCATAAAAATTGAAAAATTCAAGAAAATTCATAAAAAATTTCCAGAAAATAAAAAAAATCAGATTTCGGGAAAATAGGAAATTTGGTGTTTTTTTTTTCAAAAAATATAATAAAATCAAAATTTTCAAAATTTTACAGAATGGTTTTGAATACCTTTGGGCACCCACTTAAAGTGAAATTTAACTTTTTTGAGGTGCCCAAAAAAATAAAAAAATCAAAAATTTCAAAACTTCACAAAATGACTTAGAATACATTTGGGCACCCACTTTAAGTGAAATTTAATTTTTTTGAGGTGCCCAAAAAAATCAAAAAATAAAAAAATTTCAAAATTTCACAAGATTGCTTAGAATACCTTTGGGCACCCACTTTGAATGAAATTTAATTTTTTTGAGATGCCCAAAAAAATAAATTTCAAAACTTCACAAGATGATTTTGAATACCTTTGGGCACTCACTTTGAGTGAAATTTAATTTTTTTGAGGTGCCAAAAAAATAAAAAATAAAAAATTTCAAAACTTCACAAAATGGTTTATAATACTTTTGGACACTCACTTTGAGTGAAATTTTTTTTTTGAGGTGCCCAAAAAAATAAAAAAAATAAAAATAGATTTCTGTTTCAGAAATTAATTTCTAGAGTAGAATTAGACATATTTTATTAAACAGATTTCTCTTCCAAAAATCAATTTCTGGCCTGGAAATCAATTTCTGGTAAGAATTTAATTTCTAGAGCAGAATGGTTACTATTCGTGTCTTAAATGATCGTTTTTAAAAAAATTTGGCGCTTAAGTAATCATTTCGAAACTTTTGAAACTAAAATGAGCGTCATATATAAGTTTTGGCATTTGTAGTGTCCTTGTCCCGTATAGATATTATGGTTACTGAATAAAGCCGGTATAAGATGACGGTGCATGGGCTTCCATAGCACCTAGAGTGTCTCAATGATCTGAACCCTTGAGAGCTAGAACTGGCGGTAGATGTTTCATTTGAAAACATGCATCAAACACTGACTTGACGATATTATATTGATTTGATGAGAAAAAATAACGACGAATAGAAAAAAACAAAACATACCATTGCTTCTAGGATTGGACCCATTCCCCTCGGAACCAGTCTGGATTGAAAATGGTCCTATTCAAACAGGTGGGTAGGGTCGGAAATGGTACAAAGGACGTGTAATTTATAATCATCTTTTTTCATTCAATTGTAATTTTTCGTGAACTCTTAGTTGTACTTGTCAAATAAGTGGGTCGAGTAAAAAATGGTCCGATTTGAATTAACCCGTTTCCATGCGATGCAAATCTAGCGACCCGATCCATATTCGACCCCAACTCATGTTGCTAAAATACTTTCACAACAAATCAAGTTTAGGAAAACTTATACCTAAACTAAGGTGAGTGCGAGAGAGGCGAGCAAGAATGAGAGAGTGTGAAGAAAGAGTCATAAATCTGTGTTGGATATAAATAAATTATTATTTTTTTTGCTAAAAGGTTATAAATAAATTGTTAACCCATTAATACTCAATTATTTTGGGTTTTACCATTCGAAATCCATTTACGACCTATTTAGTGAACGTAACCGAACCATATAACAACTCAATCTATTAAATATGGGTTAAGAAATGAGCTTATATCCCATTTTGATAAGTCTACTCTTAGCAGCCTCTTAAGAGAAGGCAATGGTGTGACATATTAGCAAAAAAATCACATCTTTAAATAAAATTAGGGTTAGTCGGGACATAAAGATTGACAAACAAGACAGTGTGGCAAAAAAATTGAATATTTAAGCAATTGGACCACTTCAAAGCATCTTCATCCATCACATCAAATTTCCAAATTATAAATGAATACTCATAAATTCGAGTTTTAATGTAACCTTTTTTTGCGAAATTGAGTGCGAAAACTATACAAATAGTCCCTAAATTTTGGCTAAATATGCAATTTGGTCGAAACTTTTAATTTATCCAATGCAGTCCCTGAACTTTAATTCAATGTGTAATGTGGTCTATGAACTTTTAATTTATTCAATGTGATTCTTAAACTTTTGGTACATATTTAACATAGTCCTTGAACTATATGAAAATATCCAATATAATCTCTAAATTTGAATTAATAGAAAAACTACATTGAATATTATGGACTAAATTAAAGATGTGCCAAAAGTTCAAGAATTATATAAAACTAATTAAAATTTCAGGGATTAAATTATACATTAAATTAAGATTTAAAGATTATTTGTGTCATTACCTTAAGTTAAGTGATGGTTTGTTCTATCGGGGCTTGTTCCCGCCGCGGAGGACTAAAACGACGAACAACGACTCAAATCGGCGCGTTTTCCTTGAGCATCCATCGCTCCCGCCGCGAAATTTGCAGAGATCGAGAGTTTCCCGAGTCGAGTCGCGTCGCACGAGTCTCCGCCGTCCCGCATCGCCGACGCCGATCGGGGTCATGGTGGGGGGCTCTTCGCCGGGCCGGAAACCGAACCCTATCTCCGATGTCGCCGTCCCGAGCAACGACGCCAAGAAGACGGCGGCGGCGGCGGCGGCGGCGGCGACGGCGAAGGGGAAGAGCGAATTTGAGTTCTGCAAAGTCTGCAGGCACAATCACGATCAAGGACAGCGTCACAAGTACTTTCCGAACCACAAGAGATCACTCTCCGGGTACCTCACTCGGTTCCGCACCAAATTGGCCGACGTCCGGTTCTTTCTCGACAACCCTAGCCCGCTCCGCCCCGAGCACGTTTCTCGCAATCGGTTCTGGTGCGTCTTCTGCGATATTGACGTCGAGGAGCTCGATAGTTCGTTCGCCTGGTGAGGGCATTTCGGCTAATTCTCGCCGTTGTTTTTCCACAATCAAATTAGAGCGAGACGGAGGCATCGCCTCCAATAGATTAGTCGAATTTAGGACTGGTTGTATCTTCAACTCGCTTCCCATGTCGTATAGTTGTTTCACTATTTCCGGCTTATGTCTGCCTGGGGGGATAATCGTACTGAATTCTCATCGGCCGCGGTTCATTCTTAGTTTTTTCATTCGCTCATTCTATATCCCTATTCATTGAGTCGGGTTTAATTGTTGGTTGTCGCGGCGACAGTGGGAATGCAATTAATCACCTAGCGGGTGCAGATCACCTCAAGAATCTGAAGCATTTTATTTGGAAAAATGGTGGCGCAATGGACCGCCTGGATGATTTCAGGATTTTGGATGATGATGTAGCTAAGGTACGGTCTAAGAAGTGCTCTTAGAGTGATTTTGTTGTCCTCGAGTTTTAAAGCTTTGAGTACTATGTTGTCCTCTTTTTTGTTTGTAACAATGTTCTCTGGTTGGCACCTTCTTGGTGCTTTGTTAGTTTTCATTGATTGACATGGATAACACGAAAAGAAATGCTGCTTGTGCAGTGGGAGAAGAAATGCGAAACATTGAAGAAAGAAGCCGTGTTATCTGGAGAAGGATCACATGGACCAATATGTGGACCGTCAAATGATATCCAAAATGAACAGAACTATGGGATTGTCGAGAATTTTAGGAATAATTCTGTATATCATCCTCATGAAAACTTTTTGAATGCTGTTATGCCTTTACAATATTATACGAATGAGTATCAGATATCCCATACTGGACCTAATGGGGTTCCGACCACTTGTGGTGCATCTCACACTTCCACCTTTTCATTGCCTTCGGAGAAATATCCTGAAGCATTACTCCAGAGCTCTAGTGGTTCAACAGGTATGAAGTAAATGTAATGTGTGACTCTTTTCCTCTAAATACATTGGTAACGGTAGTAACTATTTTTATGCGAATGATTCAGGGAATGGAAGTATGCAGTGCTCCAGTCTCCATCGAGATAGGAACAAGAACTTTTTTTCCAATGGTTTCATTGGTGATAGTGTGAGTTCTGGATCTCCTCCAGCGTCTTTTTTGAAATTGTTTCTTCAGTTTCTTTATAACTCAACAGTCTTTTTGCGGTTGCTCTGCGTATACACATTAGCAATGCAGGTTTTCAGGGAGCTAATTTAGCACCACTCATTTCCTGTTTAAATGTTTAGACTATGAAGCTCAGAAAATGACTGTTGTTCCTTTCTCCTGGTTGCTTTTGGGATACAGGATGTTCCACTTGGAATCCTTTTGTTTGCTGCATTTTTGGTTTTTACTCTTTTTTGTAACAGTTTGACTTCTGAAAGAAGTACTCAACTATAGCAACAATGCTGATTTTTGTGGGATGTAGCGTTCCTGTTCTCAAGTATTTGTTGTTTGTCACTAGACAATGTTTTTCAATCGACATATGATGTGCTTTACAATTTGGATAAGTTGTTCTTTTTCCTACCCAATAGGTACATAATGTTAAACTTGAAGCCTACCAGAATTTCGTCATCATGAGAGATGATTTTATCGGTTTCTTTATAGCACGAACCTTTCTAGTTAATTTCCCACTTCTGTTTGGCCGTTTTGCTGAAGAAGAAACAGCTTTATTTAAATGACTGTAACTGTTTCTGAAATGCCTGTCCTAATTGAGTCTGATGCACGCAGTTCTTGCATTGCATCCATCCCCCTTTTCTTTTTTTCATAACTTGCATGCCTCGCAGGTCTATGGTTTTGGCATTGATCTGCTTTATGGACATGCACAAAACGATTTATGTGTCTGTAATTGTAGCTTTCATCCTTTGCATACTTGTGACCTCTTTCATGTTGTAAAATCACGTGAATCAGGTTGGAGGGACGATGAAAGGAGACAGCAGCTATCAAGGTATTTGTCTTTGCTTTTTACATAAACCTTATGTTCATCAAAGTAGGGCGTCTCGACCAGAGTCATCGTGAAGGCATCCCTCTCTGTGCGTGCGTGCGTGCATGTGTCTGTGTACTGGAGGAGGTTATTGGCAGTTTTAGTTGATACCAGAATTCTTGTGACGCTCGCTTTAGGTCTGCAGCTGCTCACTCAGATTTCTTCCTCATCTCAAATGGATGTTCAAGGAAATGTGCACTCCGGAGCACCACCTCCTTGGTTGGATGCTTCTGAACGAAGGCAGACAGACAACCACAGACAGCTACCATCAGTTAGCGTAATTTCTCCTTCTAATAAGCCAGGAAAGTCCAAGAAGTTAAACCCTAATAGGGTGGGCGCTGCTTGGGCTGAAAGGAGAAAGATTGAGATGGAGATGGAGAGAAGAGGAGAAATAATTAAGAGCTGCAATGATGCTGAATGGCTTCCAAATTTTGGCCGTGTTTGGCAGGCAGGCAGTCGAAAGGAATCAAGAAAAGAATTTGAGGTGGAGAAAAGAAAATTGCCTAGTGTTGAAACTCAACCTGAGATGCCAACAGATGTACAGCCGTACGTCAGCAAGCGATTGGTAAGTTTGGATTATCGATTGTTGGGATATGATGAATACTTGCTGCATAATTGTTTGGGTTTTGTACGGAGATACCTCAACGGTCTCATTGTTGTTCTGGTTTGTTTTGTTATTGAAACACCTTATTCACTTTTTTCAGCTCAGCAAGGGCATTTGAAAATTCTTGGTCATGTGTATCGCAGTTAGGGAAAAGCTCCTATATATATGGTTCGATTACCCATATAAGCGGACCAATTTAATAATTAGATTACCTTTCTTCCATTTTTTTAACCATTAATACATTTGACTGACTTTTGTTGACTTGAAAGTATGTTTCAAATTAGATTGTTATTATATTTGTTGAATAGTGATACCATATCCTGTGAGGTTCTCTCTTTTGCAGTCTTCTAGTTTAAGGTTGTCTTTTGTTTTGCGTTTTGGGGTTTTAACTAGTTTGCAATATTTGGATGTTTTGTCATGAGTGCATACTTGCGACTCAAAGCTTTTCTTGCTCAAGGTGATTTGATCGGGAAAGTGCATATTCATGTCTTCTTTTTTCCCAAAAAAGTTAAGAGAATTTCAATTCTGTTTGGCTTTGGAGCGCATGGTTGTCTCACTTTTAGACTATTGGACCAGCTTTCCATGATGTCCAATTAAATCATTGTCTCATTTTTTGAGTCTACTTTGACACTGCATGAGAGCCTGCAACCAGTGAATCTGGCTCATAAAACATTATGGTCCCTTTTTTTCTCCCTTGATTTCTTTTACACTTTCTGAATTAGCTGAGCAATGTGAACTAATTGGTTGTTTTCCTAATTATTACAGCGCAGAGAAGTAAACAAGTGAGATTTGGTTGATCTTGGCAGTGTAAATATATCTGCAAAGCTTCAGATTGTGTTTGGTATGTATAGTTTTTGACTATGTGCAAGTTTTCAGTTGGACACAACCTTTTATGGCTGCAGTGGTATGACAAATTTTGGTTCGTGTCTGGGCATTTGCAACTATTACATTCTTTCTCTTGGATGTTGGACTGTTGGACACTCTTTCTTCTCTCTTATTTTCATTCGTTCATTAAAAAAAATGGTTCTGTTTAAAGACAATTTCTTGTGCATGGTGAATGGGATTCATTTACATTGTATGCTCAGAAACAAAAGAAACAAGAAAAGGCAAAGTTACTACAAGAGGAACTGTCTTGCAAAAGAATCTGGGGTTGTCTCTCTTCTCACGCTGATAGAAAACATGGTTTTGTGTATAAGCCGCTAGCACCTCGCTGGTAAGGAAAGAAGCCTCTCCTGCTCTATATGCTGATAAAACTACACCAGAGGTACTGTCCTGCAAAAGAATCTGGGGTTGTATCTCTTCTCACGCTGATAAAAACATGGTTTTGTGTATAAGCTGCTAGCACCTCGCTGGTAAGGAAAGAAGCCTCTCCTGCTCCATATGCCGATAAAACTACACCAGAGGGATGCGTATTTGATGAAACTTTTATCGGTTGTCATCTCATTCTTTGCATTTTGACCTTAATCGCAATTGTTTTCCAATGTGGGCAGTTTCCAAAACAAAAGTGGCCATAGCATGTTGTGCCACTGGCTGAACCATGCAGTTTCCATGGCGTCTTTACCCGCGCTTACTCTTCTCTCTCATAATGTGTCACTTTTGTTTTCCCTATGCAATAAGATCTGAGGAGACAATTTTACCTGTCATGGTTGGGATAAGCAAAATCTTGCAGGGTCTGTATGACCCAGTATTCTGAAATTCCCAGAGCTTCCCTTTTGAAGAAACCAAATTCTCTTCGCATAAAAATTCCCAGGAAAACCACCTCTCGATGGTGCGATGTACATCATGAACCACTACATCTGTTGAGTTCCCAGCTCTGGCTAGTATGCTTGCTGAATAGATTGCTCCCATCCTTCCAGGAGCCTCTGGGTCGCTTCCACTTGGTCCATCCACCACTACAAGATCCCACTTTGTTTTGTACACTTCTTGTGGCAAACCTGTTAGAGCCAACTGGCATTTTGACAGCCGAAGCAGTGCAGCCCCAGGTGCACAGGTCGAACTTCTCCTTGCATGCTTGAGCAGTTCATACGCCTCTTTTGCTGGTACATTGTACTGTACCTTGTATATCTGAGTGCTGCTGGCTATCTCTGTCCTATAATTCGTGAACTTATTAGGATCATCCTCCAGTATGATTGTAGTGCCTCCTGCATTTATTGATGAGAGGCTGAGGTATTGTGGCTCAAGACCAAAGATGAGAAGGTTGCAAGGTCTCCTCTGCTTGACGAGGTTTGATAGAAGCCTAAATTCCTTAGCTGTTAGTGAGGTGGTGTAGGCAGGCGGTGTGGAAGTTGAGTTGCCTGCTATTCCCGTTAGAACCTTACTGCATGATAAAGGAGAGGTGCATGCGTGTTGCACATGTGGAGGCAAAGCTGGAAGTGGGTGCGGAGATGAAGTGGTGATGACGATTCGGATGAATCTAAGGATGGATATGGATGCAAGGACCAATACGAAAACTGGTATGAGTTTCCTTACGCTAAATTTCATCTTCCTAGTTCCTCTGAGTGATTTGTGTTTGAAAGTTTGGTTGCCTTCTACCTCAGAAGGGGCTGGAGGAGAGTAGCGGATGAGGGGTGTTGCGAGAGTGGAGGACAGAGGTACCTCTGGGGGCATTTTCCTCTCTTTCCTCTTACCACATCTACAGCCACCTTCACATCATCTTCATAGTGTTGTAGTGGGAGGGTTTTTGACACTTTAAGTTGCTATTGATAGGAATCTTTAGTATCCTTCTAGCGTGAGGAAGGACAGGTTTTTGCTTCAATTTCAAGAGATCTTTACGAGCTGTCAGCTGGTCACCTAACTGCATTGTGTCAAAATCAGATTTGCCAACGTTTGTGTCTTCATTAGAGAAACATCAGATGGTTGGTGTTTCAATCATTTAGCATATGATGGTGGTTGACATATTCTGATGTGGGTCGCTGGGAATGCTGCTCTCTTATGGATAGTTTGAAGTTGAAGAATGCAAATTAGTTGGAAGGCCATTGTCTCAAAATGATGGGTGGACAGCTTGTGATGGAGACGGATCTTGTTCGAATGAAAAGTGAAAGTGCCCTCTTGAAGTCAACATAAGAGGTTCGATTCAGCCCAATGAGATCTAGCCACAATCTTTGCCAATTCTCGGATGAAGGGTCATTGTTCTTGCCAGGGGACTGATAATGCAAATGTGCGCGATAAAAGTAATTTGAAGACACCAAAAATAATCATTCAATCATTAAGATGGCTGGGGTTTGAATAGCAATTGGGTGATGTGGTCCTCCATGTGATTTTTCCGCTTTTTCGATTTCTTTTCGATTTAGTAGCCTGTAGGTACAAGAGTTGGTGGTGGCCATGTGAGGACTGAGGAGCATATATAAAAATCGATATGATGTTTCACTCTGCAAAACAAAATTTCCACAATATCTGTGTTTGAATTAAGTTTCTTCTTTTTCCTTTTTCTATTTTAAATGTCAAAGTGGATTTTGAGGTCAATTTTTTTTACCCAATTTCACCTCCACTCTTTTAAATGTTTGGGCTGTTTGGTCCCTTTCTAGCCAATGTGTAAATACCGTTAGCAGATTTAGAGCCAGAAGATCTTATTACTGCTGCCGATTTTCAAGAATTTTTCTTACTGTATCGCGTCCTTGGCCTATGCGGTACCTCCAAAGTCCAAACCAATTACTGGGTGCCAAGTTTTGCAAGATTAATTCCGTCATATAGTCATTAGAATTCAATAAATATTGAATAATCCAATGTGATGAAGTAGCCAATTTTAGCTAGGTAGATTCTAAATCTGTAAAACATCCTGAGAGGCTTATATGAACTAGGTGTTGCGCGAGTCATAGCCCGAGTGGATGATACAAAACTGGAATTGTTTGTATTTAGTACATCAAGGAGCGAAACTATGTCGTACATTTATTCTACACAAATTTAATCGCTAACCCTACAACGTGTATGTTTGTAGCTATGTATTTAATTGGAAATGTGAAAAAAAAAAGGCAAAAAGCTCAGAGCCCTTAACGATAAATTTTGGCAAATTGGTTGGTGATTTTGGACGACATTAACATAAGAACCAGCGCCCTGTTTTGCACCTGACTTGAGGTTCGAAAACGCGTGAGGCATGGCAATAAGCATCAAATGGCTTTTTCACCCTTTGCATGATGACTGGGATCGGTTCTGGCAAGCAAAGGAAAAATAATCTCAATTACGAGGTAGGCTTAATTATGACTAATCAGTGAAGAAGCAAGCCTCAAGGCCCCAAGGAAACAGACCTTCATTAGCCTATACTCAGAACCAATAAGGCGCCACATTAAAGTAAAACGCAAGCATGCGAGATATAGCGAGCCTAGTTTTACTTTTTACTTCATTCACATGTCCACAAGGGATTAAGCAATGTTAATCCGGTTCCGTTTTGATGTCTTTGGTCCAGAGCCAGTATTGAAACCATGTATTCGCAGATGTTGAAAAAGAAAAAAAAAAAGGAAACTTCGATATAATGAAGATCTTGCATCAACCAGACGTTAGCATGACGTTCTTACCTGTACCGTTGGAGCGAGAGCCCGAAATCAAAAGCGACAAGATCACTAGAAGCATTTGATGTAAAAGATGTCACTATCGTTATAAGATTATCAAAGAGAGAGAGAGAGAGAGAGAGAGAGAGAGAGAGATGTTTAGTTAAAAGGTCCTTTTCAAGAGGAGGCTTCGTATGAAAGTGGCACAGCATTACTTTAATCAAGGGGTTGGAATTCTCTAAGGACATTGAAAGAGTCCACCGGCTAGAAAGATTTCTTCACAGTAACGGCGGAACATTTGTCAATAAGCAGTGATACATGTACAAACATCTCTCTCTCTATACACACATATCACACAACCTAATGGTGAAGGAATTGAATTGAATAGAGCAAATCGGTTTAACATATTACAAAATGACTGATGCTAAAAAGTGCGTGAAAGCTACTCCTGTTGACATTTTCTTACTAAAAATTTGCCACAGTCTCTGGACATTGCTAAAATTAATCAATAGCAGCTGTTCCGATATAACCTACGTCAGCTAGCCCTCGAACAAGAGGGAAAAAGAATGAATCTGATGTCACCTTCCAGCAGCCAAGAAATCAGATGGGAACTTCGTTTACGCTAATCAGTGTCAAATGAGCTGTACGAAAGGCACCCTTGTTTCATTATTCTAACGTCAATTTACCAACATATATAATACAGTTTTCCAATTACTTTTGTCTGTATGTATGCTTCGCAGCAAGGCATCTTCAAGCGGCATCTTTCTTTCCTCCTGTAGAAACACATCGTATGTACCGGAATTGAAAGGAATAGCTATTACTTAACTCCATATCGACAGTACATTATATGTGCTCGCCGAAAGAAAGTACCTGCGGCCTCACAGTACATGGACGTTTCCTTTTGCATAAACAAATAGTCGTCCCTGAAGATTAATGTCGCACCAGAGCAATCAAAAGTGGCTAGATGAACATGCACCCCGATTAAAAGCTTTTGTACTCGAGGCATAATCGTATCAGAAGATTATGACAATTGTAAAGATAGATATGAGGATGTGATACTCTCAGTTAATGGAGATCCAGTTTCTGCATCAAGTATAAATGTGTAACCTTATACAAGAAGGGAACTGCACTGAACAGTTTAATAGGAGAAAGAGAACAGCGATCACGTTGCACAGTGATAAGTAGACAATATCAAGCCGAGATGAGATAAATAGACAACTTCCTCTTCTCCCTCATTTTCTTTTGGTCTATTTCTTGGATGGAAACCAGCAACAACAATTTGGTGTCCATATGGTGCTAGTTCTGTACCTAGATCAGATCCTTCATTTAATCAGAGAAAAGGGTCCTGCACCTAAGCCATCCCTCATGAAATTCTTAAATCCCATTGTTCTTCTATTGGTCATAGGTCAAGCAAACCATATCCTATACAAAAAGTTGTTCCTCGCAAAAACAAGGAAAAAGCTGAAACTGAGAAAAACACCTCTTTTCAAGGTCTAAGTCCCTTTGTTCTTCTATTGGTCATAGGTCAAGCAACCCATTTCATACACAAAAAGTTGGTCCTTGCAACAAGGACTAAGCTGAAACTGAGAAATAAAAACCTCTTCTCAAGGTCTGCACCAAACCCAACGGTCACGAAATCCATCGTTTCTCTATCTCTGTATGAATTAAAACCCAACGGTCACGAAAATAAAAAAT
Organism: Syzygium grande; assembly: GCA_024733475.1. Taxonomy (NCBI): domain Eukaryota; kingdom Viridiplantae; phylum Streptophyta; class Magnoliopsida; order Myrtales; family Myrtaceae; genus Syzygium; species Syzygium grande. The sequence goes on from JAMXDD010000010.1 coordinate 29,966,956, forward strand.
ATGCTCAGCAAAAAGAAAAAGAAAAACTCATAGATCAAATGCTAAAGAATAGGTCAATTGCACCTGTCCACCAGCATCCCCAAATGTCACTTTCGGCAGAAAATTTAAAATTGAAGGATGACATCCCATCACAATTGAAAATATTCTAAGCCTACCTGCATTCACATTTATTTTCAAGAACCAAGCTCCACTTTACCTTATTCTCCAGCTGGAAGGTTCTGTAGAGGCACACTATGGGTGATTTAACCAACGAATCAATGTTGTTTGTTTCCAAAGCTAAAGCAGACCGTTTCAGGTGACTCATTAATCCTTTGGTCAAACTCTATTCCTGGACTCCCGAAATTGCTGTGAGTACTTTGGCCAAGTCTTCTCTATGCACCTTCCTCCCTCACTTCCTCCAATTCATCCCAACCTCAGCAACTTCTTGAAGTTTATCTAGCACCACAGTCCATATATACTTTCCACCAAATAAAGTGCAGAAGAATTTGGCTTGCGCTTTTCTTACTTCCCTTCCATTGACTTCTCTGAAGACTCTCCTATGTCCTAAAATTCCCATATCAGACCAACTCCCTAGCGATATCTTCCGTGCGTTTTGCAAGGCATTTCTACTAAGCATCCTCTCTTTAATTTCCTCGCCTTTTGATCCTCTCTTCCCTCCTGAATCTAGTCTGTAGCAAGAGCATCTAAACTTTAAACAGTGGCGTATAGAGAAGCAACAATGGGTAGAGACGGTAGAGACTCCAATTCAAAGAGAATTTCAACTGCTGGTTTGAAGGTGAGTTCTTCAATTCAAACTGTTCTTCAATTCCGTACTTCTTGCTCTCCAGAATCCTTAATCTAGCAGTGGCTATCGCTAAAATTCAGCTAAAATATATAGGTAATGAAAGAGGATCGACCAAAGAAGTCCCCATTCCAATCTATACTTAAGGCCTCCACAGATGATGGCAGACCAAGCAGCATGGTCATTAAGGTAGGATATTCATCGATCTCTCTTCTTTTTTTTCCGAAAGATGAGTTCCAGCAATTTGATAGCATGTTGATTTAATCAATTGATGCATTAACAGAAAGCACGTACTGTGATTCCCGCTCACATAGTAGCAGAAGCCATATCGACACTCCGTGGTCTAGACCTTAGATGGTCCGGGCCAATCACCCCAACAGAGATGCAATATGTTGAACAATATGTGCTGGCAAAATATCCACAATATGCTGGACTTGTTGAAGGTGAACAAATAGATCTCTCCACACTTTGCATTAATGAGGAGCCAGTTGAACCCATCCTTGATGATAAAAGGAAATCACCACGGACTGGCTTCAGAGAACCCTTGACATCATCTTATGTAAACAGTCACCCGGATCTAGACAGAACCCAGTTAGAGCCATCAAGATTACTTGACATCCTCACCAAGAAGGCCTCCTTCCCTGGGAGTTTTATCTCCATCCCCGAAATTCAAGCTCGAAATAAAGTTCTGAAGTTCTGGGGACTGCCTGATGAGGATTATCTTGTTCTTTTCACTCCAAGCTACAAAGATGCCATGATGTTGGTAGGTGAGAGCTATCCCTTTTTCAAGGGAAACTGCTACATGACCATCATTGGAGAAGATGGGGATTACATAAAGGAGTTCGCTACTTACAAAGAATCAAAGATAATCTCTGCACCTGAAACTTGGCTGGATCTGCGGATCAAGGGATCACAGCTAAGCCAGTATTTCCGCAGAAAATGTAAGCACAGTCCTAAGGGGCTATTTTCCTACCCAGCAGATGTGAATGGGACTCGATATTCCATGCACTGGGTTTCAGAGGCCCACCGGAATTCATGGCATGTTCTTCTGGATGCAACTACATTGGTTGTTGGAGAGGATCGCCTAAACCTGTCACTTCACCGACCAGACTTCGGTCTGTGCAGTCTAGATAACAGGCATGCCCATCCTTCAAGAATCACTTGCCTTCTGGTGAGGAAAAAATCTTTTGATGCAGCAACAATTTCTCCTCAAGACAATGAATGAGAAGGATAGTTACATGTAAATATAGAATGTCTTCCTTTGAATTAAGCAACAGCCACAAAAGTGAGCTCTGGTTTTTCAGAAAATTTTTCGTCTATAACCTCATAAGAAAAAGTTTCAGAGTTTACACGATTGAAAATAGCAAAGAAATGATCTTTTCAACAGATCATATCTTAGATGGATCACAAAGGACCACGTTGATTGACAGATTTGTAGCCAAAGTTGTTATTAGATTCTAATCGTGTAATCTATCAAAAGGCATTGCCACCCAGCAAGTGGTTTTTTCCTAATTCAGTAACTAGCTAAGGCAAGTTTCTGCATATTCTTTTGCCAATGTCATAGAACGGATGGTTCATAATGCATGCATGCAAGCAAGAAGAAATATTCTATCTAGAACTTAACTCAAAATTGAGGGTAAACGGCCTATAATAATTGTTGCCTGAGGGGATTTATTGATATCTATGTCATTCCAGCATTAGCATGATGAAACCTTTTCTCATGGAAGGACTAGAGCATCTTCATATAAGAATGACGTTAATGAAACTTATCTTCCATGTCTCAGGAGGAATAGTCTGGAACATGTACAGGGAAATTAAGAGTTTGTTGAGATAGGCTCCAGGCAACAGCATAGGCTTTAGGAATGGTCTCTGAATTTTGGCTTTGACTAGCATTAAAATTAGAACTTGCAAGTTTCTATTAATTATAAGCTTCTATTCAAAAAATAGTAAATTTATAGACAAAAACATGCTAAATAACATATGTCGCATTTTAAATGGAAATCTTAGAACTTTCAATAAATTTTCACCCAAAAGCCAATAGCTAGAGGAGCAACTTTTAGCATTTGATGCCAATCAATAAGTAAGAAAATCAAGAAATTAGGGAAAATTCGGGGTTCAAATCCCCCAAGCACAAACAAGCTCTAACACAGTGATTTCTGACCTCATAAGAAGCTGAAAAATATTCCTCAAGGACATTAAATATTGAAATTCTCTGTGCTCATGTGTCGCCTCTTCCTCTGTTGCAATAAATAGCAGGAAATATTGGCCAAGCTACATTAGTTTCCAAGTTGATTACTCTAAACCTCCATGGTAATGTCTCTCAGACATGCTAAACAAACTTAGCCTTATCAAAACAAATATATGTTTTTCCTTCAACCTCACAATATGGGACAAAGCTCATTAAAACTGGATGCCAAATCTTTAAATTTGACAACGGATAGACCTGCAAAAAACATAATGGAACATGCTATGACTTATCATAGTGATTTAAAAGATGCAAGCAGAGGGATCTAAACTCCTTTACAAATTTATGGGCATTGATATGTTCAAGAATATGGCTATGCGACAATAAGGGGAGTACATCCTGCTTCTATACTCCAGGGTTGTCTCAGTCACCCCCTATGTTCAATTAATATCAATCAACTCCCTAAAGTTGTCTTTCTTGTTTCGACAGGGCCCAAAATCCCACATTTGGCCTCTGACTTGATAGATTCTAAAGTCATGACATCACCAACATAAATATGACCTTCACTAATGGTAAAACTAGCAAGACACATATTTCCCCTTTAATAGAAGTTTCTGTTAGAAAGTCCAATTCAAAAGTTTAAATTAATAAATGAAGGGAGACTACATGTATATAAGGCACATTAAAACCCTATAGATAAGCGAAGTGGGTTACTTTAACACCCCTTTTACATTCAAAGCAAACTGAGATTAACACATAGAATCGATGAATGAGGAGCCTCACAAGCAAAATAAATTTTGTGTGGAAGTTGGTCCGTGATTTTGTTAGTAAGTTTAACTCAAAAGCTTAACCTAATGAGCGGAAGGAGATTTCATAGATATAAGGCACATTGAAACCCCATAAGCCAGCGATGTAGGATACTTAACTAGTTCCAAATTAATTTAGATTTCTCTTCATCTAATTTTGGAGGTATTGAAAAATAACATGTGCATTCTAAATTTCATCACTTGGGGAAAATACAAGTGGTTGCAACATGTAATTTTCCCATAATAGCATACTCAAACAAGAGTGGCTTAAACAAAGGGACTAATGTCTTTACAATAGTAGTTCTTGCATGAACATGGAAGATCCCTCAATCGGGCAAAAATCCACTTGAGATATTCTACTATTTAAATTTGTCTTTGGTCATGTGACCAAGTACATACTCATAACATGCCAGTTCTTGCATAAAAAAAGATAATTTTTAACTAGAACAAACAACAATAAGCTTTCCTCAAGATTTGTAGTGAAGTGAATCTCAGCGGAAGTTGATCGTTCTACGAAGATATGGAAAGTGCGAATCGCAAAACCTCGACTCCCAATCGAACCTGTGATTGGTAACCTTGATATAAACATAATCTGTTGACGAACTTATGTCAACCAATCGACGTTATAGACGTTACGAACAAGAGAATTTGCTATCCTGCTTGATTTGTTGAATTGACCGCCACAAAGAAAGCCTTGATAAGGTCAAATCCACAGAAAACTCAAAGAAGAGAAGAACCATTGTGTTAAAGTGAATTCTCCTCTTCTAAAGAAACCCTAAACACCCTTTTTATATGGTATTAACCCTAAATGCAAAATTATGAAAACGCCACTAGAATTAATAAAAGCACTTAAATAAAAAAAACTTTAAAAAAAAAACATCAAAACTACTTCGAAATGCGAAAAAAAGGGCATCCGTCACGGCATTAGTGGTGAGTAATAATCAGCGGTCCGTTTTCTTGCAACTGACCAAATTTGATCCTCTTGCGCCAAGAGGTCCAAGATTCTTCAAGTCCCGATCCAAGATCGCTTCCACTCCAAAGATCTCGAACTATGATGCTAACAGCTTACTTGAATTGCTTCGCCCTTGCTCAATACCATAAACGGTCCATTCCCTCGCAGTTGTAACTTAGAAAGTCACCACTTGGAAAAACGCTCCTTGCACATATGAACCCAAATCCAATCGCCGGGTTCAAACACTACTTTCTTGCATCTTTTGATGGCTTGCTTTGCATATTACTTGGTCTTGTGCTTAATATTCAACCGCATCTTCTTATGCAATGCCTTGACAAATTCGGCCTTCCTAGAACCATATAAATTCATATGCTCATCAACAGGGCAAAGAGGCTAAATCCAATGGAGTTAAATAATTAAAGTCATAAACAACCTCAAAGGGTGTAAATTTAATAGCAGAATGCATGCTCCTATTATATGCAAACTCAACATGCGGCAAACAATATTCTCAAGATTTTATGTTCTTTTTAATTATAGCACGCAACAATACCCCTAAAGTTCTATTAACTACTTTAGTTTGACCATCAATTTGTGGATGACAAGTAGTAGAAAATAAAAGTTATGTGCCTAACTTTTTCTATAATGTTTTTCAAAAGTAGCTAAGAAATTTAATATCTCGATCAGAAATAATGGACCGAGGCATGCCATGCAAACGCACAATCTCACAAAAGAACAAAGCAGCAACATGCGATGTGTCATCAGTTTTATGATAGGGTATAAAATGAGCCATTTTTGAAAACCGATTAACAACCTCATAAATGAAATCCCAACCATGCTTAGACCTAGGCAATCCTAACACAAAATCCATTGAAATATCAACCCAAAAATGCTTGGGAATAAGCAAAGGCGTATACAAGCCATGTGATTTGGTTATAGACTTAGCTTGCTTACATGCAATACATCTCTCACAAATACATGTGGCATCTTTTTTCATGTATGGCCAATAAAAATGTTCATACATCACTTCATAAGTTTTATTAATGCAAAAATGTCCCATTAAGCCACCACCATACGCCTCTCGTACCAACAATTCACGCAAAGAATATTTAGGCAAACATAACTTGTTCTCACGAAAGAGATAGCCATTATGCTTATAGAATTTTTCAAATGTAGCATGTTCACAAGCTTCAAACACTCTTCCAAAGTCTTCATCATCAGTATATAAGTCTTTGATATACTTAAAACCTAGACATTTTGCTCCTAGAGTAGTTAGAATTGTGTATCTTCGAGAAAGTGTATCGGCTATCACATTTTTCTTACCTTTTTTGTACTTGATCACATATAGAAAAGTCTTGATGAACTCCATCCATTTGGCATGTCTTTTATTCAACTTTTGTTGTCCCTTCAAGTATTTTAAGGTCTTGTAATCAGTGTGGATCACAAACTCTTTTGGCCATAGGTAATGTTGCCAAGTCTCCAAGGCTCATACCAAAGCATACATCTCCTTATCATAAGTAGGATAATTCAATGTTACTACACTTAATTTCTCGCTGAAATAAGCTTTGGGACGTCCTCTTTGCATTAACACAGCTCCAATTCCTGTACCAGAAGCATCGCAATCTATCTCAAAAGCTGCATCGAAATTCGATAATGATAACAAAGGAGTGTTAGTCAACTTATCTTTTAACAGATTGAACGCTCTCTCTTGCACTTCTCCCCATGTGAAATTCATGTGCTTCTTGATAACTTCGGTCAAAGGTGCGGCAACGGTATTGAAGTCTTTTATGAATAGTCGATAAAAACTTGCTAAACCATGAAAGCTGCGCACCTCACCCACAATCTTAGGGGTCGGCCACTCACGGATTGCTTTTACCTTTTCCTCATCAACCTATATACCATCAGCACTAACAACAAACCCTAGAACACTAATTTGTTAGTCACAAAAGAGCATTTCTTTAGGTTAGCATATAATTGATCGGTCCTTAAAATCTACAAAACATCTCGGACATGTTCAATGTGGTTATCAAGGCTTCAGCTATATATCAAGATATCATTAAAATAGACAACTATAAATTGACCAATAAAAGCATGCAATACATGTTTCATAAATCGCATAAACGTACTAGGTGCATTAGTTAGTCTGAATGGCATGACTAACCACTCATACAACCCATGCTTGATTTTAAATATAGTTTTTCATTCATCCCCTTCTTTCATCCTAATTTGATGATAACCACTTTTCAAATCAATCTTAGTAAATATGCTAGCATGATGCAATTCATCCAACATGTCATCTAACCTAGGAATAGGGTGTCGATATTTTATTGTAATGTTATTGATTGCTCGGCAATCAACACACATTCACTGTAACCCATCCTTCTTTGGCACTAACAAAACAAAGACGACGCACGGGCTAAGACTCTCTCGCACATACCCGCGCTTCAATAGTTCACTAACTTGCCATTGAAGTTTCTTTGTCTCCTCAGGATTGCTTCGATATACGGGTCAGTTAGGCAATGGCATACTAGGTATCAAATCGATTTGATGTTCTATGCCTCAAATCGGGGGCAACACTCCAGGAAGCTCATCAGGAAAAACATTTTCAAATTCCTGCAATAAAGACGCAATAGAGCTAGGCAAACTCGAGTCAAAATCGTTAGTAGTAAATAGTACCTCCTTATACAAAAGTACAAGTATTGGCCGGTCCAGAATTAAAGCTCATCTCGCTTCGCTGGATTTTGCATAGAAATTCTTTTACTTCTCTTCTTTTCTCTCTCTCCTTTTCCCTCGGCTTTTACCACTCTTCTTCCCTCGATCTCTCCTTTTCCTTGCGTCTCGGTTTCTCCTCATAAACACTCGGTTCTCGCACCTTTTCTCTCCCTCTCAGCCTCACGTTTTAGTTTTAATTGATCCTCATACACCTCACTAGGTGTCATTGGCACCAAGGTATAAGTCTTCTGATTCATTATCAATGAATATCGATTAGTGTACCTATCATGATATACCTTCCAATCATATTGTCATGGCTTACCAAGTAAAACATGGCCTGTTTGCATAGGTACAACATCACACATCACATCGTCCTTATATCTTCCTATTTCAAATGAAACTTGGACTTGCTTCGACACTTTCACCTCTCCACTATCATTCAACCATTGAAGTCTATATGATCTAGAGTGTTTTGCAGTCTTTAACCCTAACTTCCCCACCATAGTACAACTTGCCACATTCGCACAACTGCTATCATTAATAATCAAACTACAAATCTTACCATTCACCACGCACCATGTATGGAACAAATTGTTACGTTGTTGGTGTTGATCCTTCTCCTTAGCTTGCACACTAAGAGAATGCCTAACCACCATCAATTCACCTTTTGCTGATATCTCAACATCACTATAATCCTCTAATGGTGGCATATCACCATCCTCTTCCTCGTTCTCACTTTCTGATTCAATATCATTATGCCTAATTATGATCATCACCCTTTTATTAGGGCACTGATTTGTCATATGACCCCTGCCCAAACACTTCAAATATTTAATATCACGAGTCTTAGTATTATGGTTTTCAGTTTTACTTGAAGCCGAATTTGAGCTACCTTTGCCATCCTTCTCTTTCTTATTCAAAGTTTCGGCTTTGGGGTTGTTTTCCTTCCAATTCGGTTTCTCATCTCTCTTCTAATAGAATTTCCAATTCGAGCTTGAATCTCCACTACTCTTGTAATTTCAGTCCAACTTCAATTGTTTCTCAACTTTGATGGCCTTGTCCACCAATTCCTCCAACTCAACATAATATTGCAGCTCCACCACCCTCGCTATATCTCGGCTTAAACCACTAAAAAATCTTAACATTGTGGCTTCACGGTCTTTTATCACATTAGCACGGATCAAGGTAATCTTCATATCCTTATGGTACTCTTTCATGCTCCTATTGCCTTGTGTGAGATTTTGTAACTCATGAAACAAGTCTTGGTGGTAATGGCTCAGTACAAAACGCCTCCTCATCACTGTTTTTATCTCATCCCACTATCTATCGGCCTCTTACCATTTCACCTCCTGCTAATCATAAGTTGATTCCACCAAATTATAGCATAATCAATTTATTCAACAGTTGCAATTTTTACCTTCTTAAGCTCGGAATATCGTTGGCAATTAAATACCAATTCTATTTTTTTTTCCCACTCTAGATACACATCAGGATCATTCTTTCCTTGAAAAGATGGAATCTTCATCTTGATATTGCCAAACTCATCATCTTTTCGATGTCGCCAAGCTCATTATTTTCTCGATGTCTAACTCCTCGGCCTCGTCCTCCGTTCCACCTCCCAAACTGACCATCTTGATCTTCCTCCATGTTGGCCTCAAACTCATCATCAAATTGCCGTTGCCATCTAAGTCGTGTTCTAGATCAATCTTGTTGATTTCGCGGCCTCCCCTGTGATGGCTCTTGATCTTTGTCAAGCCTCGTTTCACATCCCATAACTCGGGTACTAAGTACTTCAAGTTGCAATCTCAACTGTTGAATGCCTTTCAAAATTATATCATCCCTTTGTTTGGAAGCATCCTCCTTTTGATTTACGCTTTCTTGGTCGTGTGACATGATTTACCTGCAAGAAAATGTTAGAAATAAAAGAAATCTCACCAAACAATCCCTCACGTGTTTTACTCAAGGTATTTGTCGGTCCCCCTCATGTTTAACTCAAACTCAATGTCGTTTTTTTTTTTCTCAGTTAAGGTCACATACTCTTGCCTTTTGTCTTTTGTATTCCCTTCTAACAAGCTCTTTATTGGACTAAAAATCGTTTTCTCACCTATCTTACAACAATCGACCAAACCACCAAGCAGGATTAAATAATTCGTCAACCTTTCACTAATTGTCAAATTCAAACTCAATTTTTGATACTTTTTTTTAATTCAGTTCGGTCCAACTAACAAACGAGTCGCCTTCTCGATTCTTTTCAGTTGATATTTTTTTTTGTTTGGCTTGCTCTTTTTTTTTGGCCAAAACTTTTTTTTTTTTTTGACGAACTCAAATACAATCAAGACACATTAGGACCGAAAAGAAAAAAAATGCAGCGAGAACGATTTGGATCCCTAATTCGGTTAAAATATGAAATCCTAGTTCAATAATTCTCAATTTGCCGAATGAAAGTAACAAAATTAGGATAACTAGACCTTGTAGAACCTAGGCTTTGATATCAGATGAAGTAAATCTGAGTAGAAGTTGATCGTTCTACGAAGATCTGGAAAGTGCGAATCGCAAAATCTCAACCCCCAATCGAACTTGTGATTGGTAACTTCGGGTATAAACGTGACCTGTTGACGAATTTGTGTCAACCAATCGACGTTATATATGCCACGAACAAGAAAATTCGCTATCTTACTTGATTAGTCGAATCGACCGCCATAAGGAAGGCCTTGATAAGGTCAAGTCCATAGAAAACTCAAATAAGAGAAGAACCTCTCGTTTTGTTAAAGTGAATCCTTCTCCTCCAAAGAAATCCTAAACACCATTTTTATATGGTGTTAACCCTAAACGCAAAATTACAAAAACGCCGCTAGAATTAATAAAAACACTCAAATAAAAAAATAAAAAAATATCAAAACTACTCCGAAACGCAAAAAAAACAACATTTGTCGCGGCATTAGCGGTGAGTATTAATCAGCGGCCCATTTCCTTGCAACTGACCAAATTTGATCGTGTTGCGCCAAGAGGTCCAAGATTCTTCAAGTCTCAATCCAAGATCGCTTCCACTCCAAAGATCTCAAACCATGAAGCCAACAGCTTGCTTGAATTGCTTTGCCCTTGCTCGAGTAATTGGGCCAAGAGGATATGACAATGGGCCCCTAGCACCTCCTCCTTGACATGGCACGATGTCCACATCATGTACTCTATACCAATCCCAGTATACACCAATTCTACTATTGTTAATTCTTATCCTAAACTAAGATTTCTGGAAATGATTTCTTCCAGAAAGGTTACAATCCTTTTTAAACATCAATTGCACAAAATAATATCTCTCATGGATAAACTGTAATGAACAGGTCCATTTGCACCTATTACCCAGCAACTTCTAATGTCACTTTCTGCACAGATTTAAAATTTGGAGAACGGCCTCCGCTTACAATTGAAAATACTCTAATCTAGCTAGATCAACATTTATGTTTCAAGAATAAGGAATTATGTTACTCAACTTCCAGCCGGAACACATTTGTGCTTCAATATAAGCATTATTAGCAAGGATATTTGGTTGTCTGATTCCAAAGGCTAGAGCAGAACATTTCAAGTGATCAAAAAATCTTTCGGTCAAATCCTGATACTTGGACACTTAAGATTACATATCTCTAATAACAGAATTCAGATACACATCCGCAATAAAAAATTCTACAATGAGTTTGGTCAGGTCCTCTCTTCGCACCTTCCTCCGTCCCTCCGTCCCTCCCGCCCAACTTTATTCCTTTCTCTATATCTTAAACAACTTCTTAAAGATTGTCTTGTATTCCAGTCGATATCTATTTCTGCTAATCAAGTGCAAAAAAATTACCATATATCTTTGACACATCTCCATCCATTGACTTGTCTTAACGCTCTTATTTCTAATATACCCATCTCTAACCAACTCATGATCCTGTGTGCTGGGCAAGGCTTACCTAAATATAATCTCACTTTAATTTCCTAGCCTTTTGTTTCTCATTCTCACAAATCTTGTACATCCATTGCAAAGAAACAATCTAAACTTTTATTAGCAGTGAATAGAGAACGGACCATGGATAGGGACAACAATGCATTTCAAATGCTGGATTGAAAGTGAGTTCTCAAACTTAAAATCTCTTTGATTTTTTATTTTCGCTTTATACAGATCTTACACTAATAGTGATGCCCATAATATTTATTGACAAAAATATGAAAATGAAGATTGACCGAAGAATTCCCATCCCAATATATACATAAAGCAATGATTGTAGACCCAGAAGTAGGGTCATAAAGGTAAGATATTTAGCAATTGCTTTTGCTTCTAAGGTAAGTGTCCATGATTCAATAGCATTATTAAATCAGCCGGTGCTTCGACAGAAAGCACATACCACAGTTCCCCCTCACATAGTAGCAGAAGCCATATCATCACTCCGCGGTTTAGGCCTTAGATGGTCAGGGCCAATCACCCAACAAAGATGCAATATGTTGAACAGTACCTGCTGGTGAAGTATCCACAATATTGACTTGGTGAAGGAGAACAAATAGATCTATCCACTCTTTGCATTAACAAGGAGCCATTTGAGCTTGTTCTTGATGATAAGAGGAACTTGCAGAGGACTTCAGGGAACCATCCCTGCCGTCTTACAGAGGCAGTCACCCGGGTTCAGATGGCACCCAGCTAGAACCACCAAGATTGCTTGAGATCATCACCACGAGGTCCTCCTTCCCCAGGAGTTTCATCTCCATCCCTGAAATTCAAGCTCAAATAAAGTTCTGAAATTCCATGGACTATACAGCAATGAGTATTTTGTTTTCTTTACTCCAAGCTACAAAGATGCCATGATGTTGGTAGGTGAGAGCTATCTCTTTCTCAGGGGAAACTGCTCAAGACCTCGTTGAGACGATGGGCATTATGTAAAGGAATTCGCTACTTATGAAGAATCAAAGGTAACGTCTGCACCCCAGACTTGGTGGGATCGGCTGATCAAGGGATCACAGCTAAGTCAGTATTCCAGCCGAAAAAGTAAGCATTGCCCTAAGGGGGCTATTCTCGTACCCAGCAGATGTCAACAGGACACAATATTCCATGCACTAGATTACAGAAGCCCGTCGAAATTCATGGCATGTTCTTCTTGATTGCAACCACATGGATTGTTGGAGAAGATTGCCCAAGTCCCTCACTTCTCCCATCAGACTTTGTTTTGTGCAGTCTAGACAACATGCATGCCTATCCGTCAAGAATTACTTGCCTTTTGGCGAGGAAAATACCTTTTGATGCAGCAATTATTTCCTACTCAAGCCAATGAAAGAGAAAGATAGTTCCATGCGGATGTCTTCAAATTAATAAGAGCAGCTACACATACGAGCTCCGGTTTATAAATAAGTTTCCATATTTAAACTCATAAGTACAGTTTTCCATTATTAAAGATAACTAAAAATATGACCTTTTACTCACACCATACTTTAATAGATTAAAAACTATCATGTTGGATGCTATTTTTGAAAAGTTGTATTGGATCATCATCCTATGATCAGTGAAAACTTGATACACCTAGGTGAGTGGCTTTTCCCAATCTATTAAATCACCAGGCAAATTTCTTCACTTTCTCCCCGCAAAACAGAAATTGGATGGTGCATTTAAAAAAGAAGATATATAAATTTCCACGTATAGAAAAAAGTGAATAAATTATGTGTATGGAGCCTATAGTAGTTAACAGGATCTATTATAAAGAATCTCCCATGATTCTCTGCCACCGGATGGGTGAGATTTTAAAGAGATAGCTAAATAGTGCAAGCATAGTTTGCAGTGGGGCGGGTCAAAAGCTTAGAATTCTCTCTATCCAAGTGTAGCTACTGTTTGTGAAGCACCCACCGGAGTTCTGGTGAAAGCTATCCTTCTTGGGACCTCTCTTCTCTACCAATTTGTGATGCAAAATTCCAGAGTCAAACATATCAACACAAACTGCTTTGACAGTAGGATGATAGCATGTTTGTCAGTAATTAACGATGCTGTGTCTTACAGCACATAACAAGAACCGTCTAGAGTATGCAGAAGGAAAATGACAGTTTGTTGGAGGACATATAGTCTCTTGGATATGGCATAGGCTTTAGGAATGGCTTCCAATATTTATCTTTATCTTGACTTTGGTTAAATTTAGAAGTTGTGAAGTCTCATTACTTTCTAGCTTTTACTAAACAAAATACTAAATAAACAAGAACATGCTACGATCCTATGTTTGAATTTCAAATGGAAATCTCAAAATTTTCAATATTATTTTCATCAAAAAGCCAAAAGTTAAGAGGAAAAACCTTTGTCACTTCTCCTCCAAACTTAACAGACGACTTCTGACTAGCTTTTGATGAATTGACAGGTCAAGTTAGAAGGGAAAAAACAAAAATAGAAGCAAAAGTAGGGCGCTAAAATTCTCCTAAAACCCCCAAACAAGCACTAACACATTAAATTTACTTTCTTACCTCATAAAAATTCAGGATGAACCAGACTCTCTATGCTTTTGCCGTGTTTTCTCTTTCTCCACAGCACTAAGAAGCTGTTGCATTGCTCAAGCATGTCGCATTACTAGCTAAGTTAATCTCAAACTAAGGAAACAAACGAAACCATCTGCTTTCAAAAATTAATCTATAATCTCACAGTCCAAGTCAACCCTGGTAAGCTATCATTCAGACGGCATTATCACATCTTAATGAGTTCCACAAAAGTCTTTAGGGTCTGTATGTCAACCTTATAGAACCAAAAACATCCTCGTTTGACCCCACAAAGTGGGTCAAAACCTGATGCACAATCTTCAGAATTAGTCACGGAATAGGAGAAAACATTATGGAAATTGATGAAAAATATGGTAGGGGAGGTCGGGATCTGGTACAGTGATACCTAGAAATGAACTCAAAACATTAAATAAAAAAAGCACTCCACTAGGAACTCTTAATGGCATATGTTAACAGAAGAATGCAGGCAAAGAATCTCTGATTTATGACTTGCTAAACAGTAATTTATTAATGGAACAAAATACTGTCGCCACCCTGCGCTGACTGCATGAAAGGTATTTCTGTAATGATCAAGTTTGACAAAAGTTCACAATGACAGAATGTAATGTAGCTGCAGCACGTACACGATTAGTTATCTTTCTCATATATTTCTTGCTTCTTGCACAGGCACATTTTAAAAGGTTCGAATTATCTAAACCACCAGGGAAATGGACAGTGCAGCTTACGAGAAAAGTAACTGCGCAAACATTGTTTCCTTAGAAAGGCCACAATCAAGTACATGTCTTACAAGAAGTAAAGAAAAAAGAAAAATAGCCTAGGCAAGCAAATAAAGATCTGAAGTATCAATATACCCAAATAAATTGAAAAACAAAACCTGACAACTTTTATACAGATCCTATCATCTTAAGTATGCAGATACTTTGACAAAGAAAAGGTATGTAGATACATATAACTCTGCAAAATATTTAGCCCGGATGACTTAATACGCGGATCGTCCATCTCCCTCAGTAATCACATCTTTGAAAGACCCACCACTAGGGATCATGGGCAAAACATGCTCCTGATGGGGGACAATCACATCCAACAAGTATGGTCCTGGAGTATCTAACATCTTTTGGACAGCTGCTCTAAGATCTGCCTTTTTCGTCACACGAGATGCAGGTATTCCACAGGCTTCAGCAAATTTCAACATATTTGGAAATATATCAGACTCTCTAGATGGATTCCCTAGATATGTGTGAGCCCTGTTGGCTTTATAAAAGCGATCCTCCCATTGGACAACCATGCCCAGATGTTGATTGTTCAACAGCATTATCTTGATAGGCAGATTCTCCACTCTGACTGTCGCCAACTCCTGGACGTTCATTATGAAGCTTCCATCTCCATCAATGTCCACCACAACAGCATCGGGTTTTGCAACGGCAGCTCCAACCGCAGCAGGCAATCCAAAACCCATGGCCCCTAATCCACCAGACGTCAACCATTGGCGGGGCCTCTTGTACTTGTAAAATTGAGCAGCCCACATTTGGTGTTGCCCAACTCCAGTGCTTATAATAGCATTTCCATCAGTCAGCTCATCGAGAACTTGAATCGCATACTGAGGAGGGATAGCTTCTCCAAAAGTCTTATAAGTTAATGGATTATTCATTTTCTGCTCATCAAGTTCCATTCTCCAAGCCGAAAAATCAAGCTTGAGCTTCGATTTTCTAGTCTCCATAATGCTATTTATCCCTTTTAATGCCAACTTCAAATCTGCACATATTGAAACATGAGGCTGCTTATTTTTCCCAATCTCTGCCGAATCAATATCGATGTGAATGATTTTAGCTCGGCTGGCAAAAGTTTCCAGCTTCCCTGTCACACGGTCATCAAACCTAACTCCAAACGCAAGCAGCAAATCACATTTATCAATAGCATAATTAGCATAAACAGTTCCATGCATTCCCAGCATTTGAAGGGACAGTTCATGTGAGCACGAGAATGCCCCCAGCCCCATCAAAGTACTAGCGACTGGAATCCCCGTGAGGTCCACAAACTTTCTCAACTCCTCACTTGAATTCAAACATCCACCTCCCACATACAAAACCGGTTTCTTCGACTCCGATACCAACCTCACAATCTGTTCCAAGTGGGCCTCCGAAGGTGACTTGGGCAATCTCGACATGTATCCGGGCAACGTTGTGGGCACATCCCAATTAGGAACGACAAGCTGTTGCTGTATATCTTTAGGTATATCGATCAGGATGGGACCAGGTCTCCCCGAAGTCGCCAGGTAAAAAGCTTCATTCACAACTCTAGGAATGTCTTCCACGTCAAGGACAAGGTAATTGTGTTTCGTAATAGACCGCGTCACCTCAACAATCGGAGTCTCTTGAAATGCATCCGTTCCAATCATTCTTCGTGGCACCTACAAACACATTCACGTACACACTCATCCATAACGCAACGGTGCATCAGAGAAACCGAGCGGAACTGAACAGGGTCGCATACTCAAAACACTGATTATTTAAAACATATGCACGACAAATGAAGCCAGGAAAAATTTAACAGCATCTGTCATCCTGATGCTATCTAATAACTGGTCTACAGAAGGACATATATCTCCATACATACACCTCCTGCGCTCCGCGAGCATTCCCTCCGGAACAAAAGAAGAGACAGAAAAGGGGAAAAGAAAAAAAAAATCGGACGATCGAGCAGCAAAAACTCCTAAAGATACCTGGCCAGTGATGGCGATGAGGGGGATGCTGTCTAGCATGGCGTCGGCGAGTCCACTGACCAGATTGGTGGCGCCGGGGCCGGAGGTGGCGATGCAAACGCCGGGGAGGCCGGAGGCGCGCGCGTATCCCTCCGCGGCGAAAACGCCCCCCTGCTCGTGGCGGGGGAGCACGTTCCTGATGACGCGAGACCGGGTGAGGGCCTGGTGGATCTCCAAGGAGGCGCCGCCCGGGTAGGCGAAGACGTTGGAGACGCCCTGGCGCTCGAGGGCCTCGACGAGGACATCGGCGCCCTTGCGAGGCTCGTCGGGGGCGAATCTGGAGACGAACGTTTCGGGGGCGGCTACGGTCGGGGTTGGCGGCGGCGGCGGCGTCGCGGAGGGGGTTTTGGCGGCGGCGCGGGGAATGCGAGATGGGGAAGGAGAGCCGGAGGAGACGCGGAGGTGGGAGGCGGGGGGCTTGGCGGGATTGGGAGGCACGCGGAGGGTAAATCGGTCGAGGGGAGTCTGGGATTTGGAGGGAAAAGAGGAGGCGGAGGTGCTGGCGGCGGAGGAGGGGGTTGAAGCGGCAGCGGCGGCGGCCATGGCTCGAGATCGCGCGAGAGAGAGACGGGGGGGGCGGGCGCGGACTAATGGGCGTGTTGCAGGTGTGGAGGAATGTGGAGAGGAAAAAGCCCGTCTTCGGGGGGTGGGGAGATGGATTTACCAGAATGTCCCCCTTCGTGTTTTGCTCCAGAACGAATGGGGGGCGGGGGGGGGGGGATGTACTGGGGAGAAAATTGGAATAGAAGAGGGGCAGAGGAAGAGTCGAAGAGAATCTCTCTTTAGGTGATTTTCGGATGTTGGATCTCACAATTGTTTTTGAGAAACAGTTCAGAAAAAATCACTCGTTTGAACAAATATATTACGGAACTGGAAAGTTGAAAAGGCGACAGAAAAAGGATTTATGCATATGAAGTGTAATCGTTTTCATTTTAGTACGAAGAAAATAAATCACTGCTAAAAAAGTTGGAACAACCTTATAATTTCTAAATGTTTCCTTATTTGTGTTGTTGTGGCTCATTCGGCTAGATTTGCTTTGATCGACTAATTATACATAGATTTCCTACTAAAACTATAAGAAACATATTCTAAATTAAAAGATGACTATGAAAAAAACTTCAGTGACTTGCATGGGGACGTTTTGCTATCCCATTGATTCAATGTTAATTAAAAATCATATGTCAGATGATAAAATGTAAAAAATTCAGAAATAAGAAAAAAAGGTCACTGTGGACCCTCGATGGAAATGCATTACAAAATACGATTTATTTGCTATTATCAATTCTCTATTTTCGTTCCTTAAGACGAATTAATGAATTTGGGGCAAAAGGAGGACCAAATAACAATTTATCGAAACCACTCTTTACGTAGATTTCATATAGAGACACGTGAATTATTAACATATACCTCAAAACAAATTGCTTCATCTGATTTCATCAAAGTTAAATAAATTTGATTAAAAATACAGTATTTGAAGAAATCAATTCGAATGAATATGATCACGTCCTCCTGTTGTTCCGTGAAAGAGATGGCACACAAGTCGCCACAGAGAAGGACTAGGCGTTTGAGCAAGGCGACCGAAACACGTTCAAAGCAAGGAGGATTTCCAAAACATGCATACGGATCTTATATAAAGAGTAATCCTTAAATCACTCTTTACATTTTTCTTGTGATATAATAATCAATATCTTAATAAATTAAACTCTATTTTTGTTAAGTGTGTGCCTTTCAATTCAAACACTTTTCTTTCCGCCAAACACTTTAAACACCCCCAAAGGGAGGTATGAGGATGGGAAGCAACCACAGTCCCCATCGCCATCCATACACTTCAAATCGGATTGAGTAGGCTAAGCAGGATCCGTCCTCCCTTTCAAACTTAAATTTCCATCGACTAGTTCTATAAAGAAATTGAGGATGCAATGTCAAAACTACGAAAACTCGTTGGTTATGACCAAAACGAAGGTAAAACACTCAAAAATGTGCAGCATTGAGTATAAACTACAAAGATAATGAAAAAAAAAAGGGCCTCAGCTCAAACAACACTGATGTCCAGTCTAATCAAACTAATAATACTCTGGGCAAACTGCCTCATATTCCCATGAATCCACTTTCTTGATGGCCTGCAAAAGAACGCGATCCAAGTTTCATTCGAGAAGAGAACTAGAAAAATCACAAGACACTGTAACAAATTGAAAAGAAATTTCATATATGCCAAATGGTGCAAACAGATTTAATTGAATTATAAAAGACATCTTCCATAGGTTCATCAATGGGGACAGCAGATTGCAGTAGAACCTCACACACCAAGAATTAAAGAGAAACCCAACGATTACTAAATGGAAAGACTTCTCAATCAGGGAAGCAGAATTGGGAAGGCAGACCAACTAGATTGAAGTTAACGAAAACTAAACTGTATTCACTATAACTTTTAAAGACATTTGAATCGAGCTATCTCATCTTTTTATTCAATTGCCCCATTCTCAAAGATACCATGTACTTTCCATGGCAAAGATATCTGACAACAAAATGCCGCTAAACAGCTCTCTCCATCTACGACTAAAGAATTCTGAATATTTCTCAAGTTTCACTTTATTATGTAATTTTTCATTTAGATGTAAAGCAGAGCTAATAATTTGCAACATTTAAAACTTAGTAGCGATCTGATGAAACTTTTTCTAAGTGGGCAATTCATAATTCCACTAAGTACATATAGATCCTCTCATAAATGCCAAATGAGATCGAGACACCTATCTAAACATATAGAACACACCACAAAAACTGATTCAGCAAACTAAAAGACTCTCATACATCAGCAAGTGATAGTGTCATACCCCATTGATTGAGCAATAAAAACCATCACACGACAGCCAAACACGTGAATGAAGTGATGGAGATGTACTCATTTTTTGGATAAAAAAACGATTGGCTGACAGCAGAATGCCTTAAATAAGTCCACCAGCATTAGAAAATAGTATCAAGATTAAATTGGAGGAAAAGCACTAGTTGATGATGTGATGGGATCAGGACATGACAAAATGGTTATAAATCTAACACTCAATTTACGACAATGGAGGCTTTACTCCATATTTTCAAAACCAGACTGATCCATGCATGGCAACCATTGGGTTAATGGCCATTTGCATGTTACTCATGGCTGCAGAAGTATTAAGCTAGAGGTTCATATATTGCCTGAAACTGAAGCATTTTCCATTAAGTGAGTGCTTCCCCTTTAAATAATTTAACTGATGACAATGAAGGTGCACTACGCACATGGGTAAATGGCATGTGCCTACAAACTAAAGGGGAAAAAACCCTCATTTGAACCTCAAATAACCGCAAGTCTACAGGCTTTTTCACCTTTCCTCATCTATCTGCTCAGTTGACCAGTTTGACATGGTCCAACCCCTATTTTGTTCAGTTTTGAACCACTGACAGTCAATGGACTGGATCTCATCCAGTTCAACCTGTTGAACAGGATGTCCAGTCCAATTATCAGAACATTGGTTTTAGTTAGACCTCAAGGAAAGAGTGAAGATGCTATTCAGAGCTTTCTACCGCTAACGATCTTCATCCAGCAAAATTTCCTCTGAAATGTTGACATCGCCGTCTATTTTCCTCAAAGAGATTTACTATGCATACTTGCAAGTTGCAGCAGTTAATTCCTGTTGCATCTCAAATAAATCTATAAGAGGAGAATCGTTTCCATGGAGTCAGAAATAACGAAACTAACGTCTAAGCTGTCAATTTCTCTTGGAATCAGTAGTTATCAGCAGTTCTTATTGCATAAATCTCATCCATGGATGGTAGTCCGGCTAAAAATCCGCTTGGATAAATAAACTAAGACGCAAACAGTGTTCAACAACTCCTTTCATGGCCTATGCAGCCTCAAAACAAAGTCGTACCAGCGAGGATCATAAACTGATCCACGAACCTAATCAAAATTTTCAATTCTACCAGAGATTTACCGGAGAGCAGACACGGCCCGAATTCAATTCACAACAGAGCTGCTAACTAAATCCCCACCAACAAATTACAGGTCCTTGTAAGAAATTATCCACGAAACAATCCAAGATCGAACCGCGGGAAGCAAATTCCACCGACCACTAAAAACAGATCCACAGATCCAGGCAAAAAACCTACCTAACCAGATCCGACGATGATGTTGTTGATCGGAATGAAGATCAGCTTGACAAAGAACCCCACAAATCCCATCACCACAAAGCCGATCGCGGTGCGGAACGCCACCTTCGTGAACTCTGCATCCACGAAATCGCCATTACACAGGACACAAAAAATCGCGACCAAAACCCCAGCGCTCACGCCGGATCTGCAAAAGATCGCGCGGCCGAAACCCGAGAAATTCCGACACGGGACGAAGGTACGAGGAGGGCGGCGGTCTCGGGGGATGTACCTTTGCGGTCGGGCTTGTGGCATCGCTTCACGAGGCGGACGCTGTCCTTGGCGAACTCTCTCAAGGGATCGATGGCGGAATCGATGGCATCCATCGCCCAAATCTCGCGCTCGAAACCCTAGAAACCGAAGAGACGATTCGCAACGGAAGGGACGGAGGAAGATCGGGGAATGGAGTCGAGAGAATGATCCGTCTTATGTATATATAGATCTGGACTCTTGACTTTTACTTTGTCCTCCGTGACGCGATTTCTCGACGCTCATATAACCGTATTAGGTTTCCCGGTCATTTCATTTTTACGATCATTTTTAAGAAATCATTTTTTATGTTTCTTATTTTTCTAAAAATAAACAGAGCATAATATTAAGTTTTTTTTTTCTCTCCAAAATTTCGATGGAAAAATGACAACTCGTATTGCCTTCAAGGTATTGATATTGCTATGTATTTGACCACAAGATTTATTAGTACATTCGTGTCTTACTCCATTCATATTTAATGTTGCGGCAAGATCCATGCAATAGTCATAAATTTTGAAAGAAAAACATTTTTTAAAATTGCGACGGAGTGAAATTTTGATTTCTTCTTTTTCACTTTATTGTAAATAAATGAAACAACCAAATACCTTAAAAAATCTCGTGCATCATATATGATTTCATGATTTGTCGGTTTATCCCTTAAAATCTTAGAATTAGTGGGGCATCAAGCAAATTTATTCTATTTGATGA
This sequence comes from Syzygium grande, assembly GCA_024733475.1. NCBI lineage: Eukaryota > Viridiplantae > Streptophyta > Magnoliopsida > Myrtales > Myrtaceae > Syzygium > Syzygium grande. The sequence continues at coordinate 29,988,775 of JAMXDD010000010.1, forward strand.
ATAGCCCATTTAGATTTGAGAAAAAGTCATAAAAAAAATCTCAAATTATGCTCACCATATACATTTATTATAAACTTTTTTGGGACTTTATAAATTCAAAACTTATACTTGTATGACGTATTTGCCTAAACTTTTATATGTGACATCAAAAATTCAAAACTTGTACTCATATGATACATTTACCCTTCGTTAAAATTTCATTAACAAACGTTGCCAAAAATACACAGCTACCTATGTGGACAACATAAGTGAGAAAAATATGTCAGCTCATTGTATGCTTTTTTCTCGTTTTCTTTTTTTTTTTTAACTTCATCATTCTTTTTCTTCATTGGTTTGGTGATAGTGAGGATGGTGACGATGGCCATGGTAAGGATGACGGTGGTGAGGGCGACCATAAAGACGAAAGAGGAAGGAAAAAAAGAAAAAGGAAAAAACATTCTTGATGGGGGGTAAACATGTGGCATAAGTTTAAGTTTGAGATTTTTTGTGTCATTAAAAATTTTAGGGTAAATATGTCAGATGAATACAAATTTTGGATTTTTTGTGTTACAAAAAAAATTTTAAGTAAATGTGTTACAAGGGTACAAATTTGTAGTAATTTGTCACACCCAAGTTTGAGGTTACAAAAAAAAACTCGGGCCGTGAATGGGCCCTCTGTCTAATTGATCTTTCCGGCCCAAGCCCATCCATCCAAGAATGCTATGCTTTGGACCAATATCGAAGCCTGAAATCGAGCCAACAAAGCCGAAGAATAGGGCTGCATTTGGTAACTAACCAAATAGTAACTGATTTTATTCTTTTATTTTCAAAATCAGTTTTAGAACAGAAATCTGTTTGGTTAATTTTTTGTTCCCAACACAAATTTGTTCCCAAAATCAGTTTTGGAACAAAATTAAGAAGTAAAAAATAATTGATTCTCGATTCTGGGAACAAGAATCGAAATGGAAAAGAATTTTTTTTTCTTCTTTTTCTTGGTTTTCCTCCTTCTTCTTCCTGGTCTGTGGCCGACCGCCGGCCACTGGTGATTAGCTATAGGCGAGGGTCAACGATGGCGTGGGCCACCCTCACCGAATCTGAAGTGGGCGACTCTCGCTACCGTCGCCCTCGCCAAATCTGGCAAGGGCGGCTAGCGGCCTGGGCGAGGGCACAGCGAGGGTCCAACCCTCGCTCAAGCCACGAGTCGCCCTCGCTAGCCTTGGCGTGGCCAATTGCCGGCACCAATAACCTGGCCATGGCCAAGGAAGGGGAAAAAGAAGAAGAAAAAAGGAAAGAAATATTAAAAATTCAAAATATTATTAATAAAAAGAAATTTTGTACAGTTACTAAACGCATTTATATTCTTTTTCTATTTCAATAATAGAAATTTTGAGTAGTTACCAAAAGTTTTTAAATACTTATAAATTGTTCTCGAGTACGGAACAAAAAGAATAATTTTTAATAGAAATTATTTTTTAAAACAAAATTAATACCAAACATGCTATTACTTTTACAGTAGCCCAAAAACTATTATGTTAGTAAAATCAGTTTTAAAATGACAATCACATGTTCGCCACAAATTCTATTACAAGAGAATGGAAATCAGGCTTGGAATGCTAATGAAACTTAAGGGTGCGTTTGTTACATTGAAAACTTCATGGTAGCCTCTCTTTATTTCATGGAAAATGTGACATTTTGAGAAGTCATTTTTCAGGAAAATAATAATATTTTTCAAAATTTGGCTAAAATATGAAAATATATTAGAAAATATTTTCCATCGTTCCTTATGAAAAATCTAATTTGATTTTTTAAAATAAACATACATTATTTGAGCACTGGTAGCTTGAGCATGAGCAATCGAAAACCAAGTACAAGCACTAAAGTCTCAGGTCTAGTCCTGATGGACTTCGACTCAGGCATTGGTAATGGGTGCACGGGCACCTGGGTCTCAGGCTCGGCCTCAATGGACCCGAATGTGGGTACTAGGGTCCTGGACCCAACCTCAATGAACTTGGGCACAACCATTGTGCACCTAGACTCGCATGTTGGGGATTCCAGTTCAAATACTAGGATCTTGCGCTTGGCATTTGTGGATCCAAACCCATGTGCTAGGGCATTGGGCATGGGCGTCGAAGTCCCGAGCCTTGTCCCAATGGACCCCGGCTTGGGTGCTAGAGACCTAGTCTTGGACACTGGGGACCTAGAAACTAGTGTTGGGGTTTCGCACTCAAATGTAGAGTTTCGGGTTCAAGTGCTGATACCTAGTTATATTTTGGAAAATGATTTCTAATATTTTAAAGAGGAAATTATTTCTCTTAATTTAAGCATAGGTTTTCTGTTGACTTATTTTCCTAAGCGAACCAAATGCTAGAAAACGAGGGAAAATGTTGTCCAACAAAAAACGGAGCCATAAAGGAAAATATTTTCCGTGAAAATCATTTTCAAGAAAAATGGTTGGTTTTTATTTATTTGGTGGTTTTGGGAATATGATTTCCTTTTTGCTAGAAAAGAAAATTTCTCCCACAATCTAAGCTTACTGTTTTCAGTTTATGAAAAACATTTTCCATACATCGATTAGTTCTTCGTCATCTAAACATAGGAAAGTTAATAACCAATTTCCCGGCAAACTAACAAACCGTGAAACTACATTGGGATCTCTATAAAAATGATTTATAAAAAAAAAGAAATAAGGCGAAATGTCAAATAAGGATTTGAAGTGAGGCAATTTTCTCAAAAATGGACTATAATAGACTTTATCTCAAATAAGGGCTTGAAGTAGCTAACTTATTTTCAAATAATGGTCTAAGCTTACCTGCCGACTAAATCTTATATAGAGCGAGAGGTATTTTCGTCCAAGGATATTTTTTTTTAAAAAATTCTTTTGTTATCTTTTTTTTAATTTCCCTTTCTTTTTCTTTTTTCTTTCTTTGTCTTCCGTAGATCTTCTCCTCTAAAGTTCCTTTCTCTCTCCCCGCGGACGTCACCATCGACGCCCTCAACCTCATGCACCTCGACCTTGTCCGCACCGCCTTCGACAGCAAATTAAGCACCAATGTCATTAGATGGAGGTCAATCCGAACCCTAGATTGAGCACGAGAGCCAAGATCTGATGTTCATGCTCGATATGAACCCTAGATCTCAGTGCGACGGCACAAGATGAAACTTGAAGGTGTAAGCTATTAAAATGGTAAAAGAGGGCTGAATAGAAGAAGAAGAAGAAGATTCAGGCACAACGTTGCCTTGTATTTTCTATACATTTCAAGAGAATATCTTTTTTTATATGCACGTTTGCTATACAACACAGTGAATATATAGGCTAAGCACTAGGTTTACAAGAGACGTGATTCTGTGGGATATAATCTCTAGAAAATTATCTGTCTTGAGGAGCAAGTCGTGGAGGAATTGTATGTGTATTCTTGGAAGGAAATGATCTGACTCGATGACCAAGTCGTGGAGGAATTGTAGGAGTTCCACAATCAACGCTGTTGGGATTTCTTTCCTTTGATACCCCGCAAGCTGATGGGACAGTAACCACAATAAGCTTGGCCTGAAGGAGGCGGAAACGGGATCCTGAAAGGGCTTTGGTGAATATGTCCGCTGGTTGGTCCGTTGAAGAGATATACTGAACATGTAATTGGCGCTGATGAATTTGCTCACAAACAAAATGATAGTCAATCTCCACATGTTTCGTCCAAGCATGAAAAACAAGATTGCCACTGAGGTAGATAGCTGAAATATTATCACACCATAGTACCGAAGACCCCTGCAGGGTGATTCTTAGATTAGAAAGTAAAGCTTGAATCCATAGGATCTCAGCAGTGGTGTCAGCAAGACATTTGCAGTACTTGAACGAACAATCATTCTTTGATTGCAAGAACTCCAGGAGATTAAATTAGAACAAAGAAAAATAGCATAACCACCCACAGAGCGTCTAGTATCATGGTTACCAGCCCATGCTGCATCGGAAAAAACATGAAGGGAATCCTGAGATCCTTTGGTGAAGAGGATGCCGTGACTAAAAGTGCCAGAGACGAAGCGTAAAATGGGTTTGACATATTGCCAATGGGTTTCTGTAGGGCATGCATGAACTGACAGGCAGTATTCACAGCATAAGTAAGGTCTGGTCGAGGTAATGGTGAGATATTGTAGTGCGCCCACCATGCTACGATACAGTATAGGATCATGAAACAAGACACCCTGATGAAGAGAAGAAGGATCCGAACTGGTTGGGCATGGTGTAGCTACAGCTCATGCTTTGTCCATGTTGGCATTCTTAAGAATTTCAATAGCATATATCCCTTGATGCAAAAGAAGGCCAGAGGCAGTGTGTTGTAATTCAATCCCCAAAAAATAGTGAAGATCACCAAGATCTTTGATAGCGAACTCCCATTGTAGATATGAAATTAAAGGGAATAGTGGTGCCTGGGGAGAGCCTGTAAAGATGATATCATCAACATATACAAGGAGAAATACACGTATGCTGATGTATGTAGGACAAATAAGGAAGAATCAGCATGAGAAACATGAAAACCAATAAATAAGAGGAAAGAACTTTGCCTTTTATGCCAAGCTAGTGGTGCTTGCTTTAATCCACAAAGCGACCGTTGAAGTTTGCAAACATAGTCGGGATGATTAGCATCAACAAAACCTGGTGGTTGTTGCATATAAATCTCCTTGGTAAGGTGACCGTGAAGGAATGCGTTCTTAACATCAAGCTATCGAAGTGTCCAACCCTGACTGTAGATGAGTGAAATCACCGTATGGGCAGTTACATGCTTCACAAAGGGACTGAAAGTCTCATGGAAATCAACTCCTTCCTGTTGATTTTATCCCTTGGCCACCAATCTCGCTTCGTACCGTTCAAGTGAGCCATCTGCATGATATTTGATGCGAAACACCCATTTGCATCCAATTGCTTTGGATTGTGATGGACAAGGGACTAGAACCCAGGTTTGATTCTTCATAAGGGCTTTATATTCTTCGGCCATGGCAACTTTCCATGCAGGATCTGTAGCTGCTTGACTGCAGCAAGTTGGAGTAGGTATCGTCTGCACCACATAATGAAGGGCGTATGTGCGGTCCTTAGTGAGATGACATTGGGCCAAAGAAACGTCTCAAAGCCGCATGACCATGGAGTGTGTAGGAGCCAAGGGCGGACCAAGAGAGGGCTCTGACCGAGCCAAGGAGCTGATGGTCTGATCAATAGAAGGACTAGACTGATCAGTAGAGCATGCGGTAGAACATGCGGAATTAGGTGAAGCATTTTCTGTTGATGGTGCCATAACACACAGTGCTGTTGATTCAGTAGAGGAGTCCTACAAAATTGAGGTGGAATGGTTTTGATTTGGAGAGGCCATGAGTGGACTGACGGGGATGGAAATGCCACCTGGTTGGGGGTAAAATTCCGAATCTGTTGATAAATGAGGAGATAGGCCAGCATGAACGGATGATGCAGCAGAAATAAAAGGAAATAAATTTTCATCAAAAATAGCACCAGTGGTAATATAGAACCGATTATCCTTGAGAGAGTTGCATCGATAACCATGAAAGCCAGGAGAATAACCCAGAAAAATGCAGCAATGAGATCGAAGTTATAGTTTGTTCTTTGCATAAGGTCGAAGGTATGGATAGACAGCGCAGCCAAAGATGCGTAGGTGATGAATTGAGGGTTTAACATTATAGAGAACCTCCCAATGTGACTTATGGTTGAGCACTGCCGAAGGTAGCCTATTAATGATATGAACAGTACTTTCGAATGCAAGATCCCCAAAGTGAGATAGTACTGAGGCATGATGGAGCATCGACAGTCCCATCTCTACAACGTGTCGATGCTTTCTTTCAGCATTAGCATTTTGGTGATGAAGTGTTAGACAAGAGGTACGGTGGTGGATTCCTCGGTCCTGCAAGAGTCTGCAGAAAGGAGCAAATTGGAACGCCCCTGCATTATCCCATTGAATGGCTTTCACCGTAGTGTTAAGTTGATTTTCTACCAAATTTAAAAATGCTGTGAAAATGGAAAGAAATTGATCACGGGATTGAAAAAGATACATCGAGAAAAACCGAGAGAAATCATTAGTGAAGCATACATAATAATGGTTGTTCAAAAAGGATGGTACAAGAGATGGTCCCCAAACATCAAAATGGACGAGTCGTAGCGGGGCCGAATCGTAACAGGGCCGAAGACTTATTTTTGGAGAGTGGATGAATATGACTGTGACTCTTGCTAGAGAGACATGCAGGAAAAGAAGAAACAGAGACTATAGATTTATTTAGTACTCGACTGATTGTGTTGTTGGAGGCGTGACCCAAACGAAAAAATGCCATTTGTGGATAGAATCTGTCTTATAAGGTGGAAAAGCAAGTGGTGACGATGAAGACAAGGCTGAAGACGCAGAAGTGGAGTAGAGGCCATGATCAAGATCTCCTCGAAGTATGATCCTCCTCGATTAGCGACACTTCACAAGGAAAGAAGTGGGTGAGAATATGAAATCACAATTGTTCTCTTCAGAGAATTGACGAGTTGATAGGAGATTCTTTTTAATGGAAGGAACAATTAAGATATGAGACATAAGAAAATTTGGGGAAATATAGCTACCTATATGAGTGCTGGGTAGACTAGATCCATTACCTAAGGTGATGCCAAATAGTGAAAGAAATTAGGCTAAATAGAAAAATCAAAACGATAAAGAGAAACAAACTGTCTCTCAATCGATTAATAATCAAAATATCCAAAGTCTCCTCCAACGAAATCCTAAAACAAGCTTATATATCCCCAAACCTAACTCTACTAGAATTAATAAATATCAAAACGCAAAATAACGAAATTGCACTTTACTAAATTAACCCATAAAAAAATACTAAAATAATTGAAAAACCCATTTAAACGACCTTGAATCGCGAAAATCCATTATTAGTCACGGTCAACGGCAATGTGTATTGATCAGCACATTGTTTCGCTTCAGCCGATCAAATTTGAGCTCAATCCGAAATCGTTAACTTCGAGTCTGTTGGTTCGTCTAGTCATATAACGGTCTCACTGGTTCCCTAGGTGCATCATCCTCCCCTGTTAGAGAAAGATTCATTCTCGAATCTGCTTCGTCTTTATCGTCGTCAATCTCTTCAGGATCTTCTTCCTCTTCAGCGTAGTAAGGTGATAAATCTGCTACATTAAAAATTCCGAATACATTATACTTACCCGGCAAATCAATCTTGTAAGCATTGTCACTAATTCACTCAAAAACTCTTGAAGGGTCCATCAGCTCTAGGTTAAAGCTTGCCAAACCTATCCGCTGGAAATCGTTCTTTCCTAAGGTGAATCCAAACTAAATCACCTTCCTTGAAAACGACTCTTTTCTTATGTATATACATGCGTTGCTTATACTTCATGTTTTGTCTATTGATCTAATTATGGATTTGGGAATGTAGCTCTTTGATATGCTTCACATGTTCTTCAGCTTTCGAACTAAATTTCTTGAGAACTGGTATCGGTGTGAGATCCAATGGAGTAATTGGATTACGCCCATAAATCACCTCAAAAGAAATCTTGCATGTAGTTCGGTTCTCAGATCTGTTATATGCAAATTCCGCTGAGGCAATGCCAAGTCCCATTGTCGCGGATTATCTCCAATCAAACTCCACAGCAAATTCCTTAAGCTTTGATTAACAACTTCTGTCTGACCATTATTCTGAAGATGATGAGAGGAACTAACTTCAAACTTGTGCCCATGTACCTCCAAAGAGTGCGCCAAGAAGTGACTCACAAATTTCACATCACGATCTGAAGTTATGGACTTAGGAATTCCATTCAGCTTAACAATCTCTTGCAAAAACAATTGAGCAACCTGTGAAGCATCATAGGACTTGCTACACGGGACAAAGTGGGCCATCTTCAAGAACCTATCGACAACCACCATTATTGAATTCTTACTCTGCTGTGTTCTTGGCAAACCCAAGACAAAGTTAAGATTGACATCCTCCCACAGTGCAACTGGAACAGGTAAAGGCATATACAGTCTAGCATTAGTACTCTTAGTCTTTGCCACATGATATACCCTACACCTCTCTATAAAATGTGTCACGTCACGCTCCATTTGAGGCCAATAAAAATGTTCACTCAACAAGGCCTTCATCTTATCCACGACAAAGTACCCAACTAAATCGCCTAGATGTCCCTCAATAATAATAGATTCCCTCAAAGAACATTGAGGAATGCACAATCTGTTACCTTTAAATAGGTAACCCTCAATGATCTGAAATTGTTGAAAAGGCTCCGTTTTGTTTTTCCCCCAGATATCCCCAAAATAAGAATTATCAACATATAAATCTTTAAAAGTATCAAAGCCTAGAACTTTTACTTGCCTTGTAGACAGTAAAGAGTGTTTTCTACTCAATACATCTGCCATACTATTTAGCACTCTCGCTTTATACTTGATGGAAAAATTGAAAACTTGAAGGAACTCCATCCACTTCGCACGCCTTGCGTTCAATTTGTGCTCATGAATATTTTTCGAAATCTCCCAATTTGTAATAGCCTCAATCTTAGCTAGGTCCATTTAAATGCCCTCCTTGGTTACTATATATCCCAAAAAGGTTACACGATCAGTCAGGAAGTGACACTTCTTGATATTAGCATATAATTTCTATTCCCTCAATGTCTCGAACACCCTTCTCAAATGCTGCATCAGTCGATGCACTATAAACCAAAATATCATTGAAATATACGACGACAAACTGGCTAATAAAAGGATGAAACACCTAATTCATCAGTCTCATAAAGGTGCTCGACGCATTAGATAACCCGAAAGGCATCACCACCCACTCATACAGACCATCTCGAGTTTTAAAAGCCGTCTTTCACTCATCTCCAAGATACACCCTAATCTGATGATATCCACTTTTCAAGTCTATCTTCGAAAAGATAGTCGCTCCATACAGCTAATCAATTAAATCATCAAATCTCGGGATAGGAAAGCGATACCTGATCGTGATCTTGTTGACAGCTCTGCTATCCACGCACATTCTCCACAACCCGTCTTTCTTAGGAACCAATAAAGCCGACACTGCACAAGGGCTCATGCTTTCTCGAATTACACCATTTTCTAATAGTTCCTGCACTTGCCTTTGCATGTCCTCATGGTCCTTAGGATTCATTCTGTAAGCTACGTAATTAGGAGTAGCAGCTCCTAGAACGAGATCTATACAATGCTGAATGTCCCTCATGGGTGGCAATTCCTCTAATATGATATTAGCAAACTACTCAAGTTTAGGCAGAACTTGAGTTGAAATTTTTAGACTATCAAGATTCTGCTCCATGACTATAACAGCAAAAAGCTCTAGGGCACTCACCGCCTCTTTTAGAACTCTGATTTGGAAAGCAAATCCTTTCTTTTCTCAAATCTGAAGGATCTAGAGTAATGGTTCGACCATCCTTCTTGAAGGTGTATGTATTTTTGAATTCGTCATGTTGTGTTTTCCTGTCAAATTGCCAAGGTCTTCCTAACAGAATATGACAAGCATCCATTGGAACTACGTCACCCCACATTTCATCAATATATTTCTTCCCAATCGAGAACTGTACTAAATACCTCTTACTCACTTTTACCTAATTTCCCTTCTTAAGCCATGACAGCTTATATGATTTAGGATGTTGGATAGTTTTCAACCTCAACTTTTCTATCATAATGGTAGATGTCACATTCTTGTAACTTCCCCTATCAATTATCATACTACACACCTTTCCCCTACTAGTGCACTTAGTATGCAAGATATTATGCCTGGGCTACAATTCATCATCTACCTCAGCAATATTTAAAACCCAACGCACAACTAAAGACTCACCAGAATCAGCATAGACAATGTCCTATTGATCTGAATCTGCATCTTCTTGCTCTCCATCAATTCATCATAAGTTGGGTCTTCATCAAAAGTTGGATTATGTACAAGTGTCACAAACTGTCGGTTCGGACAATCAGCAGCAAAATGTCCGAATCTTTGACACTTGAAACATTGCTTGCCTACAGCTTCTCCCCTGCTAGATCCAGCACTATCCTACTCTCCTTTTGCTGCAGATTTTGAACCAGCGCCCTTAACTGCTGCCAAGGCTGAAAAACTACCTGCTTTCCCTCGGGACTCTTTATCTAACCACTTGAAATTGCTGCCTGACCACTTAGAATCACTGCTAGATCACTTGGATTTATTGCTCTTTCTTTTAAACTACCCTTCACCTTTAGGGCTAATCTGCACACATTCTCATATGTCCAATGTTGCTATAATTGGACAACATCAGAGATATCATATTGCAGCCCTGCCAGATATCGAGCAATCGTTTGCTCGTTTTCCTCCGCCATATCACAACACATCCGCAAGTAATCAAATTCTTCTGTAAATTCCTCAACTGTTTTATCATCTTGCTTAACGTTATGATATTTGATAAGCGCCTCTTGCCTATAAAGGGTAGGCAAAAAAAATTTTGCAACAACCTTTTCATCTTCTTCCAGTGAATCACCTTCAGCTTTCCCTCTCTAGCGTGTTGCTTTTTCATGTGTTCTCACCAAATTGAAGTATGTTTTCGTAGCTTAATAGCCATTAACTTCACTTTTTGCCCCTCAATTAGGTTTTTAAGATCAAAAATTCGTTCTACCGTATGTAACCAATCAATAAACTCATTATGATGAGCCTTACCATTAAACTCGGGAATCTCGATCTTCATCCCGAAATTTTGAGAAAAGCGCTGATTTCCAGGTCATACTCCTCGATTTCGCCCTTGGTTCATAACGCCAAAAGGGTTTATGCCCTCCTCTTCATCATTGGATAGATTCTCAGATTCTTTTTTTTTCGAATTAAGTGTCAAGCCCTGCCTCCGCAAGACGTCGCTCCAAATCCTAGATTCGCCTTCTCTGTTCCTGAATTTCTATATCTCGCATGTCTCTTAGATGCGGCTGTTCATCTGCATCAGGAACGACTCCACGCCCCCAGCCTCCACAAGCACGCTGTCTTTGACCACCTCGATTCTATTCAGCCATTTATTCAGGTAACCTATGCTCTGATACTAATTGATGCCGAGGCGTGAAAGAAATTAGGCTAAATAGAAAAATCGAAATAATAACGAGGAACAAACTGTTCTCTCAATCGATTAACAATTAAAATATTCAAAGTCTCCTCCAACGAAACTCTAAAACAAGCTTATATATCCCCAAACCTAACCCTACTAGGATTAATAAATATCAAAACGCAAAATTACAAAACTGCCATTTACTAAATTAACCCATAAAAATGCTAAAATAATAGAAAAACCCATCTAAATGACCCTGAATCGTGAAAATCCATCGTTAGTCATAGTCAACGGCAGTGAGTATTGATCAGCACGATGTTTTACTTCAGCCAACCAAATTTGAGCTCAATCCAAGATCGTTGACTTCGAGCCCGTCTAGTCGCGTAACGGATTCGCGGTCCCCTAGATGCATCGTAAGGTGACATGATTATAACCATGATAGGACTAAACATCAAACAACTGAGAGATATTGTTTGTCATGTGATGAGTAGCACCCGAATTTGGGTACGATGACTCTGAGGAGAAAACAGACGGCGAAGGAGGAATTTCCGCCAAATTGAGCTGCGGTGATGTACGGAATTGCTCATGTTGCTACTGCATATATCTTTCCATACAAACATTGGCTCTATGGCCAAATTTGTTGCAAATTTGACACCTGTTACCACCATTGCCACGCCTAGAATTCCGAATGTTTGAGAATCTATTGGCATTTTGTGGCCCAGCACTGACGATTGTGGAATTGCCAGGAGTAGATAATGAATTTTGAGATTGTGGAATTACCATGATTGGTAAGGATGCAGCAGCTAATTCAGAGGCAGCGGCTGGTTCAGGGGATCGGACTAGAGAACATGAACTTATGAGTAAAATCGCTAACTGATAAGTCACCTCTAAATATCAACATTCACCACATTTGCTCGGAATTCTCAATTTATGGGGTTTTTAGTGATTTCCATCACGTCACGAGTTTGGTGTGCATCTATTTAGTTTGCATTAACATGGAATATGTGGTTTCTTGAGAAGGTCCAATAGTGTAGTGTATGCTCATTCTCTACTCACGGAACAGATATAAAAAACTGAATCGATGAAGGTTACGAATCATCCGGTCCAAACCTAACAAAGCATTCCTAAGAAATTGTAAATTGAAGACCGGCGGAAGGTGGTAGTAGCTGGTTTTTGGGAATGGAAGAGAGATTGAGAATTTTTTTCATTTAGGGTTTATGTTTGGATTTCTTCTTATGTATCAATCATTTAGCGGTTGAAAATTGAGATGCAGGTGGTGCTGAGCTAAGAAGAGGCGTGAGGAAGATATAGAAAGAAATAGAAGAAAGGAAAAAAGAAAAAAGAAAAAAGAAAAAGAGAGAAACAAAGAAAGAAAAAAAAGATAAGAAAATTTAGAGATACAAAGAAAGAAAAAAAGAGAAAAGAGAATTTAAAAAAAATACCCTTTGACAAATATATTCGTGAGTGTAATTAAGATTTCGCTCACCGATGACTTTGGATCCTAATTTGAGACTAAATTGTTCACTTCATGCTCTTATTTAAGACTAAGTTGGTTACTTCAAACTCTTATTTGAGATAATGTTTACTTTTGGACTCTTTTGTGAAAATAGCTCAACTTTAAACCATTATTTAAAATATTTTTCCAATAAATAATACAAAAAGATTAGCTTCAACAAAATTTATAGGTAGGTTCCCTTCCTTACACTTCACATATATTCATCTCCGTAGTCCCTTTTTGTATGGCAAACTGAAATACAGGTCCATCTTTGATTTTCCATCTTTTTTTCTTTTCTTTTGTTCAGAACTTACATAACTTGCACAATTTGGCATAGAATGTTAAATTAATTTGAACCTGATAAATTATACTTACAATGTAAAACAAAATAGGTTCCTTATAAGAGTTACTTGCTTTTTTTTTTTGGTAAGGATATAAGAGTTACTTGTTTGATTTCATTTTTATGAATAAAATATTGGGGACGGGGACTAGCATAAGTACCATCTATGGGAATTACCATAAATCTCTGGCATTAGTAATATCCAATTTGAGTTGCAAATATCATCTACTAGGATTGCGAAGGTTCGACTTGAGTTATAAGTATTATCCCACTATAGTTCGTGTATAAACCAGTACGCCTATTTATTAAACGAACCCATTTAAGCTTGATATGAACACATTTGATTGGAGAAAATTGTCCAAAAAGTCCCAAGCCTTTTAAGTTTGATAATTTAGTCCTAAACCTTTTCACTCTAACCAATCGAGTTTATCCGGTCAATTTTGGCCAGCTAATGCTGATGTGGACCTTCAGCATTAGCAATATCGGCCATTCAGCAATCGCTAACGTGACATTTTTTATTTTTATTTTTTCAAATTTTTTAATATATATTTTTTTTTTTTTTTGCCTTCTTTCCTTTGGCCGATCCAGCAACCGGCAATTGGCAAGAGGTGTGGGCTGGCGAGGTCAACCACACTGACCTCTAGCAAAACTCGCCTCCGTCGGCCACTGGCGAGGGCAAGCCTCGCTTGTCGTTGCCAGGCCGACCTTGCCCAGCCAAGGTGAGGCTGACCTCGCCGTCGCTAGGTAAGGTGAAACCCAGAGAACGGTGAGGCTCGACCTTATCGGATCTTGGCAAGGTCGACCTTTGACGGCATTGGCCGGCCTCACCGTCGCTGAGTGAGGTGAAAACCCAGCAATGGCTAGGTCAACCTCGCCATGGCTAGGCAAGGCCGACATGCACCCCAGCCAAGGCGAGGCAAACCTAGCAACGGTGAGTGAGGCTCGCCCTCGCCAGTGGCCGATGGGGGCAAGCTTCACCAGAAGCAGGAGAGGTCGACCTTGTCGGCTTGCACCTCTGGCCAATCGTTGGATAGGCTAGAGGAAAGAAGGGCGGAAAAAAAAAAGAAAAAATATATATAAAATTCGAAAAAAAAATATTTAAAAATTGCCATGTCAGCATTGGCCGGACGACCGGCAACCACATCAATGCCGGCCGACCAAAATTGGCTAGATGGACTCAATTGATAAAAAGTGAAAAGGTTTAGAACTGAATTGGCAAGAAAAGAAAAGGTTTAAGATTGAATTGACAAACTTAAAAGATTTAGGACTAAATTGGTAAAAATGCAATAGGTTTGGAACTTTTTAGACAATTTTCCCCATTCGATTGTTATCGTGTAAAAAGATCGTGTCGAACATTGCCAGCCCTTGTCGGTTCAAGGTTTTCCCTATGCTATTTGGAACCGACATTTGTTTTTGTGAAATTTCTTATAAATAACATTAATTGATTATACCATAGATCAAAATTAAACAATCAAAATCATTCATTAAAAATGATACTTTGTCTTTAAAGTCAAGATTTAGAGACAACTGGATTAAAATAACCTTTTTAAATTAATTAATTCTTTTAAAATAATGAATGCTAAGTAATGTTTTTTTGTCGGTCCTACTCTATTTCTCACTCACGATACACACTCAGACTTACGTCCCACATCTTGCAGGACTCACGAGACACACTCAAACTTGTGCTCCACATCTTGCAGGACGTGGGCGTCGAAACCCACATCTTAAACTACGCGGCCTCACCCCTACCCCCTGCGAAGGTGGGAATTCGAACTCCCCACTTTCCCTTTCTCAAGTGAGAAGGGTGGCCATTGGGGTAAACTCCTAGTGGTTTAATGCTAAGTAAGTTTACTTGCAATGCCTTGAGAGTAAATTGAAGTGCAAGATATTATAGTCTCCAGAAGAAATAACGCCATTCACAAGGCATTTGTTAATAGCACCATTAAGTATATCACCTTTACAACGCTTCTTAAATTGCATTAAATGACCTTCATAATAGCTCTTAAATTGCTTTACATGTTCTCGTACGTAACTTCAGTTCATTTACACTGCAAGCGCTTCACACATGTCCTAGGCCTTGAATGTATTACTCTATAAAGTGTCCGGCGGATTAGCAAGTGAAACTAAAGACGCGGGACTTAGTGAAAAATCTAGTTTTGTAAGAGTTTCCATGGAATCTTATCTGCTTTCAGGCGTCCTTGGTTTTCTGATGGCGAATATGTTATTTGCAAGTGGAACACAACAAGTTAGCTTCTATGAAAATTACAACGTCACTTGGGGAAACTCTCATTTTTCCAGCCTCTACAATGACACCGAAGTCCAACTTACATTAGATCAAAGTTCAGGTGTTCATGCTGCCTAGTGATTTGTTTGATTTTAGTTATGTCTCATCATTTTATGGTAGATCATACTTATCTAATTTTCTTTTTTTTCTTTTTTGATTTGGAGAGCCATATAAATTTATTGAAATCTCTTGAACTTGTATTTATCGTACAAGCTCGTATTTTCAGGAGCTGGATTCGAATCTAAATCATATTTTCGAGCTGGATTATTTCGCTTGAGGATCAAAATTCCAGAACAAAAATCCCCAGGAGTTCTTACCTCCTTCTATGTGAGTACAGTTTTTCTTTTCATGAAGTGCTTCTTGACTTCATCTACCATGCACATTATCTAGCCATAAGATACCGCATATTGAGTCGAGCCATACCACGGGTTTTCGACGAGTGACACATTCAAATTTCACTTGTAGCTAACTTCGAAGGAAGGCCCACAGGATGAGATTGACTTTGAGTTCATTGGAAGCAATGGACCACCTTATTCATTGAGTACAAACGTATACACAAAAGGAGTTGGTGGTCGGGAGCAAAAATTTCATCTTTGGTTTGATCCGACTGCCGATTTCCATTCTTATATGTTTCTTTGGAACTACCATCAAGTAGTGTAAGCCTCTCTCTTTCTCTACGTGTCTGTTTCAAATGAGAAACATCTATTTGGTAATGGCAGAAACATAAGTTGATGAAGACATATATTTCCCTATCTCCATGTGAATGTGTCAATGAATACAGACAAAGCTGAGGATAAATATCAATGCTATGAATGTGTTGTCATTACGCTGTCCGAGCAAGAAACGAAGATCTTAAGCTCTTGATACATAATTTTTTTGTCAAAACACATCTTCATGAATCCATTCCGACATGTGATTATGGCAGGTTTTTTGTGGACAAAATACCGATCAGAGTGTTCAAGAACTTTGGGCTCGAAGCGACCTACCCAACACAACAGATGAAGGTGATAGGGACAATATGGAACGCCAAGGATTGGGCCGGGAAGATCGACTGGTCGAAGGCCCCGTTCACAGCCCATTTTCAAGGCTTTGGCATTGATGCGTGCGTCGTGCCGGACGTTCCGTTGGTTTATCGAGGATGCTACTACAATCAGGGGACTGCATTGTGGACGAGAAATGAAACCCTAACCGCACGTCAAATGATGCGATACCAAAATGTGAGGCGCAAGTACTTGGATTACGACTATTGTATGGATAGGACTAGATACCCCGATCCTTTTCCCGAATGCCGATCGCCTATAGGAGTTTGAGGGGAAAAGTGTCAAAAAAGTCCTAAACATTTTGCATTAGTATGAATTTACTCCTAAACCTTTTTTTGTGCCAATTTAGTTCTAAACCTTTTGCATTGGTGCTAATTTAGTCCTAACCCTTTTTTTGTGTCAATTAAGTCCTAAACCTTTTAAATTAAGTCCTAAACCTTTTTTAAATTTGGTGCCAATTTCGGCGTCCTAAACCGCCCGCCAATGTGGACAATTTTAATTTTTATTTTTTTGTGCTTTTTTTAGTCCTTCCGACCAATTTTAATTGAAATTTGCCGACGTGGACGCCTATTGGCTGATCACCCCGTCGCCAATGTGGACAATTTTAATAATATTTTAATAGCCTCGCCATTTTTGGGCCTTTTTCCTTTTTCGCTCACCCCCGCCTTGCCTTTTTTAGTCTCAAGATTCCTCCCTAGATCTAGCAAGGTCGAGCCTTGCCCGACCATGGCGAGGCTCGCCTGCGACACGGCCTCCGGCGGGGCTCGAGCCTCGCCTTGGTAGAGTGAGGCTCGATCTCGCCGGATCTGGCGAGGTTGGGCCCCGCCCGACCGGGGAGGCCCGACAAGTCTCGGGCCTCGCCATGGTCGGGCGAGGCCCGACCTTACCGGATTCGAGATCAAGCTCATTGGCCTATGGCCTTTGGCTGGTCGCCGGACCGGTGACCGACCAAAGGAAAGAGGGAGAGAACAAAAAAAAAAGTGAAAAAAATAAAAATTCAAAAATATATTAAAATATTATTAAAGTTGTCCACGTCGGCGCCGGTGATTGGCAAGCGTCCACATTGGCAAATTCCGATCAAAATTGATCGGAAGGACTAAATTGACATGAAAATAAAAGATTTAGGATTGAATTGGCACCAATTTAAAAGGTTTAGGACTAAAATGGCACCAATGCAAAAAGTTTAGGACTGAATTAGTATAAAAAATTGGATTAAATTGACACTAATGCAAAAGGTTTAGGACTTTTTTGGCACTTTTCCCGTAGTTTGAGTAATACCATATAAGCCATTAGCTGATTTTTAGTGTTTCGGGAACTACCATCAGAGACTTATTGCTATCATTTTCACTAGTTTGTAGGTAAAAAAAAAGATAATGCAGTTATCTTTCTTTTTTCTCGTACTTGCGCCTGGTGTGATTATTTATTGTGGCAATAGGACGAGGTATCCAAACCACCCATCCAATGCCAAAACCTGACCTGGAAAGGCAGAAGGAAAGTTCTCTCTCACTTAACAGGTGACAATTGTACATCAAACAACGGCAGAGTCAGTTCTCAAGTTAATGCATTGGTAGTAGACGGTCTGCCATATATCTTGTATCTCCTAGAGGGTTTTTACATGAGCAACCATACTTCTCGGCCAAGAAAGTCACGTAGATTGGCAGATCAAGCAACACAGATGATGTTTGCTCCGTAGAAAGTAGTTGGTTTCACTGTGTTGCCAGTAAGGCAGGCTAAGAACAAGTGGATAAGTCACAGGTAAGCTACTTTTGCTCGCTCGCAGCATCTTCTAATAACTGGTTAGATCTACCATGACGAAGATAATAAACTACCTTACGGAAAGCAAATCTTTGCACATGCAGGTTGAATGACTGGGAAGGCAAGTGAGAGGAGACGCTTACAAGCTACTAAGCTCGAGTCATTGGCCACTATCGATGATTGTGGAGTTGGAGTTAGCTTGGATGCTTTATAAGTGCGGATAGATCCAGCAAGACCCAACCCTAAAGCAGGTCACAGAATCATCAAAGTAATCACTTTCTTGCATTTGTCTCGAAACAATTCGAGGGTATGGTAAGCATTATCTGTCAAGCGATTTCGACTATTCATTTACTGTTAAACTATCGAGAGTTATAGATGACAGCGATAATATTAGTCAATTAATCCGGAACAGTCCATTATTACATATCTTAGAAAATTTATGTGATAATGATTTCTTCTTTTCTGATTTATCAAAAATTTGAAATAAAACCAATTACATCTCCGCGACATTTGTTAACCAAGTACCTAAAAAGATTTCAATGCGTAATTCTTCGACTTATCCTCCAAAAAATCTAAGAACTAACGGGGCATCAAGCAAATTAAAATTCGTTAAACATGAATCTAGCGATGAAATTTCTATTTTATTCTATGTGACGTATAGCCCATTTATATTTAAGTCAACACCTTTTGGCCAGGAAATATACGTTAGCCAATGAACATTTGGATTAATCTTTACGTAGTTAATAATTCAGATAAATTCCATTTCTGGACCTTATGGTAATTGCGAAATTCATGATTTAAAAAAAATAATTTGTTACCCAATGGTGCAAAGGCAATCTAGTCGTGCGGTTTATTTTTTTGGCTGCTGACATCTACATCAAGTGATCCACATTATGCTTTTGAGAGAGCATATGAAGAATTTTTGTCTTTGCAATGAGAAAAAGTAAGCTTTATAAGAGTGGAAAGATGATCACCCGTATGATGTCTCCCTTGCTATCTCTATGCTCAAAATATTTTGAATTTGAACGAGTCAAAGTGTTGTTATCCTTATCAGGTAGAATATGATATAAGAATAATTAATAATGTGGGCATCTTATTTTTGAATTCTTTTTTCCTAATAAGATATGATTTTTTTTAATTTGGATATTCAATGATTCTAAAATCTTGCCTGTCTACGTTTCAATGTATACGTGCATGGATGTCCTTATAGTTGAAGCGAAAATTGTCCAATTAGACTTTCTTTCCCAATCTTTAAATGTCAATTGCTACATCACTAGTCGGCCCCTTTTGGCTCAGCATTTAGAATGCTCATTTGGGCTCTAAAGTCCCTTGGCCAAATGCAAATGGTGTTTGGCAATTTTTTTTATTCACTTTGGGAAAATGCAATTACATTTGAAATGCTCCCCAATGCACCTTTGGCCAATGCTCCACCGGAGGTACTTTGGGAAGTTGTATTTTCGGAATGCAACTTGCACTGTTCATCGACAATGTTTAGCTTCCCCAGACCGAGGTTCGGCGGCCGGCGATCGCCGCTTGAGGGCTAGCCTGACCCCAGCGACCGCCGCCTGGGGGTCGCACGACCCCAAACGGTGGTGGCCGGCAATTTAGCTCCACCGGAGCTTTTTTTTTAAAAAATTAGCAAAAGTCTTTTGGCCCAAGTTGATTTTAAAAAACACTTACCAAATACTACTTGCATTTCAGAAAACCCCTTTAGCACAAAGGTATTTGCATTTCTCCAAATGCATTCTCCCAAAGTCGAACCAAATGGGCCCTCATATCTTCTATGAAGAGGTGCATTAAGGATTGCAATAACCAAATGAGATAGATTAACATGGAGCTCTTTTATCGTGGATTTCATAGTATTTTGGGATAAATCTGATCTTGCTTTCTAAGGATTGAGAATGCACTTAATCGATTACTCAGATTGGGAAACTATCAGAGAATTTCCAACGGGTCAAAATCATCATAATTTTTGGGAAGGAAACTCATGTGCAAATCAGTTAGCAAATTGGGTATTTTAATCATGTGATGTGAATTACACTCTAGCTTTAATAAAGCCATTAAAATATTTACTTTCTTTGTTGATAGGAGATCAGACCAAAGAGTAACGATGTAAAACTAGGGTTTTGCCCCCTTTTCTTATGAAAAAAATAAGTAGTTCAATAACTAGACTGGATATATTAACATAGAACTCTTTTATGGTGGATTTCATAGTGTTTTGGGAAAGATCTGATCTTGTTTTTTAAAGGTTGAAAGTAGACTCACTCAATTACTCATCTTGGGTTGCCTATTTGTTACGAGTAGTCATGTGTAAACACAATTGTAGTTACATCCAATCTTGTGATATCCTTCGTTTGAGGGTTTATTTGATCACTGTGAGTTTGTTCATCTGTATTGGCTCCATTTCCAACTAAGTTTCTTCTTGTCATTTCGATTAGCAAGACTATTTGCATGTCGTTTTCCTTAGATCTCGGGACTATTGCAAAAAAGCAGTTTCCTGCTGCTCTTTCATGTTTATGGTTGATGCGTGCAAATTGTGTTTTGAGTTTATGGCAAGTAGAATTGACCAAATGAATGCAAAGTAGGTTTACATGCCACGGGAGAGAAAACTCAAATGCAAGATTCTACGGTCCCCTGGCAAATAACGCCATTCACGAGGCATTTGTTAAAAGCAAAATAAAGTATATCATCTTCATAGTGCTTCTCAAATTGCATTCCACGTTCTCGTATGTGACGTTTGTACTTCTACACACCGCAAGCGGCGAGGCTTTGAATATATTTCTAAATAAAGTGTCGGATTGATGAGTTGGTGAAAATTAACACAGGACTTAGTGAAACTCAAGAGTTTGAAAGAGGATCCATGGAATCTTATCTGCTTTCGGGCTTCCTCGGCTTTGTGATGGTGACTATGTTATTTGCATGTGGAAGAGGACAAGTTATACCTTCTCTCAGAACTACAATATCGTTTGGGGAAACGATCATTTTTTGCAGCCTCAACGGCGATACTGAAGTCCAACTTACATTGGATCAAAGTTCAGGTGATCAAGATGTTTCACGATTTGTTTCATTTTAGTTATGTCTCATCATTTTATGGTAGATCTTACTTATCTATATTTCTCTTT
The DNA here is from genome assembly GCA_024733475.1 of Syzygium grande. Taxonomy (NCBI): domain Eukaryota; kingdom Viridiplantae; phylum Streptophyta; class Magnoliopsida; order Myrtales; family Myrtaceae; genus Syzygium; species Syzygium grande. Next base: position 30,009,837 of record JAMXDD010000010.1, read on the forward strand.
TATTTCATTTTTACGGCAATGTCTTTAAGTTGTATTTATCATTCAAACTCAAATTTTCAGGGGCTGGCTTTGAATCTAAATCACGTCTTCTATCTGGATTATTCAACATGAGGATCAAAATTCCACATAGTAAATCACCAGGAGTTGTTACCACCTTCTATGTGAGTGAGGTTTTTCTTTTCATCTGGGGCTTCTTGAATACATCTACTATGCACATCATCTAGCCATAACATACCCATAAGAGTCAAGCTACACTTGTTTATTATTACCATCATCTTTTCTTTCGGGATTTCGATGTGTGACGCTTTTGAAATTTGGCTCGTAGCTAACTTCAAAGGAAGCCCAACACGATGAGATTGACTTTGAGTTCATTGGTTCCAACGGACCACCTTATGAATTGAGTACCAACGTATTCACAAAAGGAGTTGGGAACCGGGAGCAAAAATTTCGTCTTTGGTTTGATCCGTCTACCGATTTCCATTCCTATACGATTCTTTGGAACCAATATCAAGTAGTGTAAGTCTCTCTCTTTCTCTACTTGTCTGTTTGAAATGAGAAACCATCTATTTGGTAATGGCTAAACATAAGTTGATGAAGATATAACTAGATGAGGACATAAGCCGAAAACAAGGAAAATGCGATGCTACGAATGTGTTATCATTATGTCATCTGAGTACAAACTAAAGATCTTAAGCTCCCGATATGTGATTCTTTTGTCAAAATGCGGCGTTGCAAATCCATTTTGATATTTGTTATTATGGTAGATTTTTTGTGGACGACATACCGCTCAGAGTGTTCAAGAACTTGGGGAACGAAGCGAACTACCCAACACAAGGGATGCTAGTGGAAGCGACGATATGGCATGCCGAGGGGTGGGCCGGGAAGATCGATTGGTCCAAGGGCCCGTTCAAAGCCCAATACCAAGGCTTTGACATTGATGGGTGCGTCGTGTCCGACCCTTCGAATCCAGGGAAATGCAACTACACTCACGGAGATGCATGGGCGCAAAATCAGACCGTAAAAGCAGCTCAAATAGCGCAATACCAAAATGCGAAGCGGAAGTACTTGGATTACGACTATTGTACGGATAAGACCAGACATCCTCAGACTCCTCCCGAATGCCAAGCCCCGATATGAATTTGAGTAAATTCACAGGCCATTTGCTGATTTTGAGTGTTTCAGGAACTCCCAACGGAGAGACTTATTGTTATTATCTTCATGAGTTTGTTCGTAAAACAATAGTGCAATCATCTCCTTTTCCCGTACTTGCATGGTCAGTTCTAAATCAAGGGCAGAAGCGGGAAGTGGACTTCCATGGATAGGTTGTTCCGTATGGTCGGTGGCTTTTGGGAGAGGATCGAAGATTCCTGTCGTTTTCGTTTCTAGCTTTTCTACGACTCTCCTTAACAGGAAAAGAGTATATGTTCATTCTCTCTCTCTCTCTTTCTCTACTAGTGCTTTCTTCTTCGAGAAGTGGAGTAACCGAATCCCGCGTGTGAGAAACTATTGCGAGAATGGCGAGCACAAGTTCGGTGAATCTGGAAGGTGTGCCTTCCGTCGATCTCATGAATGAGCTTCTCCGTCGTATGAAGTGAGGCACTAAGCTCGACAAGTGCATCATCGTCATCGGTAGTTCGCTTTCATCCCTGCCTCGCTCTCTCATAACTAGTGTTTGATTTATTCTTTTGTTAGATCACGTCTCTGTCCCGTGAGTGAATGAGGTCAGACCCGCGGACTTTGTCTGACGTTCGAAGTCCAATGCTATTTAAAATTCACGAGTCACACAGGCAAATGTGAGGGTTTTGGTTGGGTTTTAATAACTAGGGGCTCCGTTGGCTCGCTGAGAAAATGCAAGGATAGGGAAGAAGCATCAAGCAGTGGCCTATTTTGAATGAACTCAAATACATTCGCCTGTGGTTTCTGTTGAGCGTCAGAGACGCGGCAACAACTTGATTTGATGGAAGAAATTTTTGAAGATGAAACAATCGCAACTCACACAAAGAAAAGAAAAATATAGATAGAATTTTCTGACTCAATATATTTCACTCAGATTTCACTCTTATAAAAAATTACAAGACTACCCTATTTAATAAAAAGTTACGTGATCCTTATCTTTCCTAAAATATAACTAGAAAGAATATCTCACAATATTTCATCTTATCTCTTAATATCTAACCATATCTCTTAATGTCTCACCATATATCTGAAAAAATAACTATCTCACCTAAAAACACGAAAAATCAAAATATGAAAATATGAACAAACTCAAAAAAAAAAAATAAGTATCAACAAATTTGGTTTAATTTCTAATACTCCCCCTTAAACCAAATTCTCTTCCATTGATCATTCCAAGTAAGCTCTTGAACTTTCGAAAAGTATCAATCTTGAAAGTTTTAGTAAAAATATCTGCTACTTGATCTCCAATCTTCACATGCAATACTTCAACTTCATTCTCTTTGACTTGTTCTCAAATGAAGTGGTATTGAACATCGATATGTTTACTTCGTTTATGAAAAACTAAATTTTTCACCAAAGCAATAGTAGAAACATTATCAACAAAAATCTATATTTCTTTCTTCTGCTCCATAGGAATATCTTTGAGTAATCTTCTCAACCATATTGCATGACAAACACATGAAGATGCAGCTACATATTTAGCTTCACGTGTTGATAGAGTAACACTTGATTGCTTCTTTGATGACCATGTGAAAACAGTGTCGCACAAGAAAAATAAAATCCCATTATGCTTTTTCGATCGTCGATATCTCCACCATAATCACTATCGGAATAAGCTCTAAGTTTTAAAGATTCAGAGTGATAATAGTATAAACCATGAGATTTAGTACTTTTGATGTACCGAAGTATTCTCTTTGTAGCTTTAAGATGAGATGATTTCAGCTTTTCTATGTATCGACTCACAATTCCAACACTATACACAATATCCAGTCTCGTGCATGTCAAGTATCTCAAACTCCCAATCAAGCTTCTATAATATGTCAAATCAACATCGGCACCATCATCAAACTTCAAAAGCTTGGTTCCGCACTCCATTGGTGTATTGATCGGCATACAGTTCTTCATGTTGAATTTTTCAAGGATATTTTCTGCATATCCTTTTTGAGAAACAAAAATCCCATCGGCACTTTGCTTCACTTCGATACCAAGGAAATAATTAATGAGACCATTATCGGTCATCTCAAATTCTTTCATCATGGATGCCTTAAAAGCATCAATCATCGCCAAATTATTTCCTGTAAAAACAAGATCATCAACATATAAATAGGCAAGCAGAATATCATCTTTTTCTTGCTTCAAATAGAGTACATGCTTGTATGGACATTGAGAGAATTTATTCGCCTTGAAATATGCATGATTCCATGCTCTTGGTGCTTGTTTAAGCCCATATAGAGCTTTCTTTAACATCAGCACTTTGTCTTCATGACCTTTTACAATAAACCTCTTGGATTGTTCGACATAAATTTCTTCTTCAAGGATGCCATTCAAGAATGTTGATTTGACATACATTTGATAAATCCGCCAATTATTTTGAGCAGCAATAGAAATGATCAATCTAATAATTTCCATGCGAATGACAGGGGAAAAACTTCATCATAGTCGATTTCAGCTTTTGCTTGTACCCCTTCTCAACTAATTTAGCTTTATACCTTGTCACTTCACCTTTCTAATTCTTCTTGGCCTTGTACACCATTTAACACCAATCAATTTCTTGTCCATCGGAAGATCAGCAAGCTCCCATGTTTGATTTTTCTCGATAGCTTCAATTTCTTCGTTCAAGGCTTTTTTCCACTTTTCTTCTTTGGCCACATCATCATAAGCAAGTGGTTCATAATCTATAAGAAGACATATAAGATGAAGCTCTTTGGTAGATTCGTAAATTTCAAATAATCTTCTCGATCTTGGCACTAGCGGTTCATCGACACTATTTGAAGAGGACGGTGTTGATGAACTTAAAGAAGATGTTGGAGAATAAGGTGAAGGTTGATCCTTTAACTCCGTTTGATCGGGATCACCACGAACATTCGCTTCTTTTTTTAGATTTTCTTCCCATGTTCCATCTTCATCGAACTTAACATCTCTACTTACATACACTTTCAAAGTGTTATGGTTAAATAATCGATAAGCTTTGGATGATGAGTCATACCCAATAAAGATGAGCTTTTTGCTCTTGTCTTCAAGTTTCAATCTTTTTTTGGTTCAGGACATGAGTATAGACAATGCTCCCGAAAATTTTCAAGTGCGAAACACTTGGTGTTCTCTCGGTCCATGCTTCTTGTGGAGTTACACCTTCAAGTCCATACGTAGAACATCTATTTTGAAGGGGTTAATACCACTAAAAACCCCAAACTGGTACACATGTGACAATTTTACCCCGAAATTTAATTTATTTAATTTATTATTTTTTTCGATTTTTTATTAATTTTTTGTTTTTTCTTTTCTTTTTTTTCTTCATCTTTAACCTTCACAGTGCTTGAAGAAAGTAGAAGGAAGCTTATCAATCTAAGAATGCAAATGGATGTTGCCAATGGAGCTCATATCCTGCTATAGGTTCTGTACATGGAAATTCATCACTGGAAAAGCCGGGAGATAAGATGCTTTGTTTGTGGGAATTAAAGGATTCCATTGAAGAAAAAAAGGTATTATAAATTTTTAAACGTTCCGACCGAAGGTTGTGCTGCAAAATGAGGAGAAAGTTTCTATTGGGGTTGCACTGCAACTGTACCTTCTTCTTTCGCGAGAGCACAGAGAAAATTCACATAGCCTCTAGTAGCGCCCACGCAACCACTATCGTTGGACCTCCGTCGATCTATGACCTCCGGTCACGCCCACGCAACCCTGGCTGTGATTAAGGTTTTCTATACTCATCTGTTCATCCTATTATCAGCTTGTCTCTGATATTTAATGTAGAGGTCTTCACGTTTCTTCTCCTCTGTTGCAGAGATATTACTAGCGTGAAAAAATCATGGAAGGCCTTAACATTACTGATGAATGCATGCACAAGCTGTAGTTGGCTTCATATATATCTTGGTTTTTCCTAATATGTATTTTCATGCACAAGCTTGGACACGTCTCCAGGAGTAGGGATATAATGTTGCCATACTTCCCTTTCTTTATCCAGGACAAAATGCAAAAAATAAAAAAAAAATTCGAAAAAATAAAATAAAAATAAAAAATCATTAGTTCGGGGTAAAATTATCACAGTTGTACCGGTTTGAGATTTTTCGTGGTAAAAAAAATAGTTTAGAGTAAATTTGCCACGGATTTACCAGTTTGGAATAAAATTGTCACAAGTGTACTAGTTTGGGGTTTTTGGTGGTAAAAAAAAGTTTGGGATAAAATTGTCATATGTATACCAGTTTGGGGTTTTTGGTGATAAAAAAAAAGTTCAGGATAAAATTGTCACACACATACCAGTTTATGGTTTTTTGTGGTATTAACCCATTTTGAAGATAGACGACACACGAAACAGCTTCAACCTAAAGTTCCTTGGATAAATTTTTGCTCTTCAACATGTTTCGAACCATATCAAGAATAGTTCTATTTATCCATTCAACCAACACAGTTTTGTTGAGGAGAATACGGGGCCGTCAAGAAACGCCAAATACCATGATTTTCACAGAATTTATTGAATATGGCTGAGATGAATTCTCCACCACGATCAGTCCTCAAAGCCTTGATGAAATAGCCGCTTTTCTTTTCAACCAGGTTCTTGAATTGTTTGAAAGTATCAAACATTTCTATCTTTTCTTTCAAAAAATACACTCAAGTTTTCCAAGTAAAATCATCGATAAAAGTAACAAAATATCGATGATTACCATATGAGTGAAGATTGATCGGGCCACACAAATCAAAATGAATCAACTCAAGCGGCTTTTTCGCTAAATAAGTCACCCCCTTCAGAAAGCTAGTTCTGTAATGCTTGCCGATAACACACTCTTCACATAATTGATCGGGATGATCAATATGTGATAAGCCATTAACCTTCTTCTTGCGAGAAAGCAAATTAAGTCCGCCAAAATTGAGATGGCCGAACCTCAAATGCCACAACCATGAAGGATCATCTATGCATGCTTTTAGACATCGAGACACCTGACTCAAGATTAAGAATAAACATTCGGTTCTTTGACATCTTCACATTTACAATCAGTTTATTATTTCGATCTCTCAACATAAGATTAAGATCTCTCATATGAACAGTATAACCATTCTCTAGAAGTTGTCCCAAACTCAAGATATTGCTTGACATTTTTGGAACATAATAAACATTGGTAATAAACTGACGTACACCATTCTTTAAGCGAATCAAAATTGTACCTTTCCCTTCAACAAGAATTTTAGAGTTATCACTGAATGAGATAGTCCCTTTAATTGTCTCATCTAACTGGGCAAACATTTCCTTTCTCCCATACATGTGATTGCATGCATCGGTATCCAAATACTACGTATTGCTTTGACCTTTTTCATATTCTTTGAATGCCAATAATAGAACTTGATTAGTATCATTCACCAAGCTTGCCTTTTCATCTGCTCTGCTACTTTCTTTGTTCCGGCAGTTAGAAGCATGATAGCCAAGTTTATTGCAATGATGACATCGAATTTTAAATTTATCATACCATTGGCTTGTCGACTTCTTTCCTCTTCCACAAACACCTCTTTGGTACCGATATCCTCCATCACTTCGAGCAAGATCTCTTCTGCTTCGTCCACGACCTCTTCCTCAAAAGTGACCTCGACCATGACCTCGATCACGATCTTAATTTGTCCCGTGATTTTATACGAGATCTCTTCTTTGCTCATTCTTATCTCGAAAGGTCAATTACATTTAGAGATATTTCTCCACCGGTTCAATCTTTTTCTTTCTAAACCTTTCTTCATGGGTTTGTAATGAACCCATAAGTTCATCGACCGTCATAGCATCCAAGTCTTTAGATTCTTCAATTGCAACCACAATATGATCATACTTTTTGTCTAAGGACCGAAGTATTTTCTCAACAACACAAACATCGGAAACGTCTTCTTCCGTTTCTTTTCATCTGATTAACAATTGCCAAAATTCTCTTAAAATAATCAGCAATCGATTCAGATTCTTTCATATGAATTACCTCGATTTCGCCTCTCAAGGTTTGAAGATGAATCTTCAAAACTTTCTGAACTCCTTGATGTGTGTTTTGAAGAATCTCCCATGCCTCTTTAGTGAGAGTGGCGTTTGAAATTTTTTGAACTATGGAATCATCTAATGCTTGATAGATGATCGACAGGGCATATTGATCTTTCATTCGAACCTTCTCCAAGGCATTCCTCTGGTTTTGGTTCAACGTGGGTTCATCCTCTTGTCCATCATAGCTAGTGTTAACAAGTTCCCACACACCGTAGGTGCTGAGTAGAGCTTTCATTCTAACAGCCCAGTTACCATAATTTTCTTTGGTAAGACGAGGGTATTGAATAGGAAGTTGATTGTTCGTTGAGGCCATGATCACGAACCGTAAGCACCGATACCAATTTGTTGAGTGTCAAAGACGCTGCAACAACTTGATTTGATGGAAGAAATTTTTGAAGGTGTAACAATCGCAACTCGTGCAAAGAAAAGAAGATGATAGATAGAATGTTCTGACTCAATATATTTTATTCAAATTTCACTCTTATAAAAAATTATAAGACTCCCCTATTTAAAGAAAAGTTACGTGACTCTTATCTTTCCTAAAATATAACTAGAAAGAATATCTCATAATATCTTATCTTATCTCTTAATATTTAATCATATCTCTTAATATATCATAATATATCTGAAAAACAATTATTTCATCTAAAAACACAAAAAATCAAAATATGGAAATACGAACGGACTCAAAAAAAAAAAGGTACCAACAAATTTGATTTCATTTCTAACAGTTTCGCATGTTTCGCTCGATAGTCGTTGTGTCGCTGGCTGCATGTTTGTCCTATATTATGGTCTTATCCGAGTGCAATCTCATGTTCTTTCGAAGTCAAACTTGATAAGCGGAAAGGAGGAAAAGAATTACGTGCTTCCTTGTCTCGTGAGCTGAAGTCGCTTCTATATTTGTAGTACTCAAGAGTATGGTTCTATCGGATTGGGCTTCAGTTATTTCCCCACAGCATACGTAGTCTGACCCGAGAACTTGTCCCAAGTTATAGTCAGTTCATGGGAATGAACGTTCATGGGTCCTTGCTTCTCTATCGAATAGAAACAGACGTCATTGGAAAATTGATGTGCTTGAATACTTTCTTGGCCATATTTCCTTCATCAGTTCCGTTCTTTAATGCACGACGTTCCTTCAAAACTCTAGCCATATCGTGTTAAAGCTTTAGCATACTTGGAATCAATGTCAAGCGTATCTGATTATGGCACACTACAAAACAAAACCGGGATTTTCCGACGAAAATTTGTGATGAAAAAATTTTCGTTGGAAATTTGCGACAACTTTTCCAACGAAAAATAAATTCGTCGGAAATTAGTGACGAAAACTTTTTTGTCACAAATTTCCGACGAATTTTGCGACAAAAAATTTTTCGACGCAAATTTCCGATGAATTTTGTGACGAAAAATTTTTCGTCGGAAATTAGGGATGACTTTTGCGACAAAAACTAAATTCATTGGAAATTTGCGACGAAAAATTGTTCGTTACAAAATTCGTCGGAAATTTACAACGAATTTTCTAACGAAAAATGAATTCATCGGAAATTTGCGACGAAAAATTTTTCGTCGCAAATTTCCGACGAAATTAGCCACGAAAACTTTTGCGTCGCAAATTTCCGACGAATTTTGCGACGAAAAATTTTCCGTCGTAAATTTCCAACAACTTTTGCGACAAAACTAAATTCGTTGGAAATTTGCGATGAAAAATTGTTCGTCGAAAAATTTGTGAGAAATTTCCGACGAAAAATTTTTGGTCGCAAAATTCATTGGAATTTTGCGACGAAAAATTTTTGGTCGCAAAATTCATTGGAATTTTGCGACGAAAAAATTTCTGGTTGCAAAATTCGTCGAAAATTAGCAACGAAAATTTTTCGTCACTAATTTCCGATGAATTTTGCAATGAAAAATTTTTCATTGCTAATTTGCGATGAATTTCGCGACCAAAAAATTTTCGTCGCTAATTTCGTCGGAAATTTGCAATGAAAATTTTTCATCACAAAACTACAAAAAAAAAAACGGATTTTGCCATGAAAATTAGCCACGAAAAATTTTTCGTTGCAAATTTGTGATGAATTTTGCCACTAAAACTAAATTCATCGCAAATTAGCAACGAAAAATTTTTCGTTGCAAATTTGCGACAAAAAAATTATTCGCGGCAAATTTGCCATGAATTTTGCAACAAATTTCAAAAAAAGGCATTTTTTTCTACTATGTTGGATTTTCATTGCAAAATTCGTGGCGAAATTGCCACGAATTTTGCAACGAATTTCAAAAAAAGGCATTTTTTTTCTAATATGTTCGAAATTCATTGTAAAATTCGTGGCAAATTTGCCACAAATTTTCCAACGAATTTCAAAGAAAGGCATTTTTTCTAATATTTTCTAAATTCATTGCAAAATTCGTGGCAAATTTGCCATGAATTTTGCATTGAATTTCAAAAAAAGGAATTTTTTTCTAATATGTTCGAAATTCATTGTAAAATTCGTGGCAAATTTGCCACGAATTTTCTAACAAATTTCCAAAAAAGGCATTTTTTTCTAATATGTTTAAAATTCGTTGGAAAATTCGTGTCAAATTTACCACGAATTTTGCCACGAAAAATCAAATTAAGCGGGGGATGCCGGAAACTTGATTTTCATGGCAAAATTCGTGGCAAATTTGCCACTAATTTTCCAACGACTTTCAAAAAAAGGCATTTATTCTACTATAAAAGTAGAATAAATGCCTTTTTTGAAATTTGAGGTAAAATTTGTGGCAAATTTTCCATGAATTTTGCCACAAAAATAGAACATAATAGAATAAATGCCACAAGACTTGATTTTCGTGGTAAAATTCGTGGCAAATTTGCCACAAAAATAGTATTAGAATAAATACCATTTTTTGAAATTCATGGCAAATTTGCCACAAATTTTAAAAAAAAAGCTGGCAAACAATTACCAATTTAAAAAATAAAAAAAGTTTGCGACAAATTTTTTTTTGTGGCTAATTTGTTACGAAAAATTATTGGTGGCTAATTTGTGAAGGATTTAGCCACGAATTTGATATTACCAATTTAAAAAATAAAAAAAATTTGTGACGAATTATTTTTCGTGGTAATTAGTGACGGATTTATCGATGAATTGGAAACTACCAATTTAGAAAATTTGAGACGAAAAAAAATCCGTGGCTAATTAGCGACAAATTTGATATTAACAATTTAGAAAATAAAAACATTTTTCTACGAATTATTTTCCATGACTAATTAGCGACGGATTTAGCGACGAATTTGACATTAACATTTTAGAAAATAAAAAAAATTTTGCGATGAATTATTTTCCATGGTTAGTTAGCAACAAACAAAAAAGTTCATCGCAAAATTACATATTAATTATAAGATTCCAGAAGCTGAAATAACAAAAGATAATACTTCTTATAAAACTTCATTCCTTTTATAGGACTTATAGAACCTTTTAAAATTATCACTTTAGGGACTTATAGGGACTCCTTTTATAGGACTTATACAACCTTTTAAAATTACTAATGATGGTATCGAGACCAAATTTTTAAAAAAGGAAACAATTTTTAATATTATAAGCAAACCACAAACCAAGAACTTAAGTACACTTCAAGAACAATTAATTTCTGAAATAAATTGTACTATCCAAAATAAGAAAACCACCTTCAATATTTAAAAGAAGACCTTGAACATAAAAGAATTGGGCAAAATTTTTCTGATTCTACCATTGAGAAAATAATTGCTAATCTTGAAATTTGCATTAAAAGTTCTATATGTTCGACACTTCCTAATGCTTTTTGGTCTAAAAAAACTCATATAGTTGATTTACCTTATGAATCTTAATTTTTTGAAAAAGAAATCTCAATCAAGGCAATACCTTCCTGAATGAATCAGGAAGTCATGAATTTTTGTCAAAATGAAATCTAAGAACTTCTTGATAAAAATCTCATTAGAAAGAGCCAATCACCTTGGAGTTGTTCTGTTTTCTATGTAAAAAAAAATGCTAAATTAAAAAGAGGAGTTTCAATATCAGTAATCAACTATAAATCTTTAAATACAGCTCTGAAATGGATAACATATCCAATTCCTAATAAAAAATACTTATTGAATAGATTACACAATTCAAAATTATTTTATGAATTTGATATGAAATCGGGATTTTGGCAAATACAAATCAATGAAAATGATAGATATAAAACTGTCTTCGCTGTTTCACTACAAAAAAAAATAAGTATTTCGCCACGAAAATTAGCGACGAAAAAATATTCGTCGATAATTTGCAACAAAATTTGCCACAAAAAAAAATTCGTCGCTAATTTAGCGACAAATTTTTTTTCGTGGGTAATTTGTAATGAAAAATTATTCGTGGCTAATTTGTAACGGATTTAGCCACGAATTCAACATTACCAATTTAAAAAATAAAAAAATTTTGCAACGAATTTTTTTTTGTGGCTAATTTGTGGCGAATTTAGCCACGAAAAAAATTTGTGGCTGAAGACGGATTTAGCCATGAACTCGACATTATCAATGTAAAAAAATGAAAAAAATTTTGCAACGAATTATTTTCCATGGCTAATTTGTGATGGAATTAGCCACGAAAAATAATTCGTCCAAATTTTTTAAATTTTTTAAAATTTGTGAGATCAAATTCGTCACCAAATTCATGGCTAATTAGCTACGAATTTTTTTTCGTCGCTAATTAGCCACAAAAGATAATGCTCGTCACTAGTTTTGCTTTCCGCCCTCTCTCAAATCTGCCCGCCGTCACCCTAATTTTTTTCTGTCTCTCTCTCTACTATTCCTCAGATCCCCCCTCCGCCAAACACCTCTCCGTCGCTCCCCCCTTCCCTTCGCCAGCCATGATGGCCACCCTCACCACCATCTCCGTCGCCATACACCCGTTCTGCCCCCACCAGCCCTCCCTCGCCCCAGATCTGGGCGAGGTCGAGCGGTCTCGCCCATGGCCGCCGCTCGACCTCGCCCATGGCTGCTCGACTTCGCCTTCGCCCAGATCTGGGCGAGGGCGAGCAGTGGCCATGGGCGAGGCCGGGATCCGGTGCTTCGTTGCCGAGGGCAACCAACGGGGGACTGGTTGATTGCGTGGTGGTCAAGGGTGGGATCGGCGGGCTCTGCATCGCCGCGCGGAGCCCGTTCTTCGGGACCGCGTTCGCGGAGAGCGAGAGCGGGGCGAGGTTCGAATCAGCATGAGTTCTTTCTTGCGTGTTCTTCCTTTTTTTTTTCTGGGGAAAAGGAAGAAAATGGAGAGGAGGACGCCGGTGAGGAAGCCTCACACTTCGACTTCAGATCTGCTCACGTGGTCGGAGACTCCACCTCCCCACGATTCGGTCGCGCCTGGTTGGGCTTCCTCTCGCTCCAATGCTCGCTCTCACCAGGTGCGGCGTTCGCTGTCACCTTCTACCTTTTTTTTTTTTTTAATCTTCTTGGGCTTTCCTTTTTTAACGAGTTGTTCTGGGGGAATGATGTTGTTAGCCTTTGGATGGGATCAGTAAGGTGGTGTTTGGAGGTCCAAGTGACTGCTGAGAAATTTGAGAATTTGAACAAAAGGTTAGATCTGCTCTTCTTGGTTTTTTTTCCCTCTCCCTATTTGTTGATGACGTTTTGTGTTTTTTCCCGTTAAATGCAATGTTTCATTTGGCGGAATGGGTTGCCACCGTTTTACCTATTTGTCTGCATTCTCTCCATGTTCTCCAATGCTTTGGATTTTCTTTCTTTAGAAATTATGGTTGGATTGTGTAATATAGGTTCAATGTGGATCTATAGTGATCGATCTGCGGGGAATGAGGGCAGAAACTTTGGATCCAACATGATAATTTTTACCACCTTCATTTAAATTACAAAAGAAGGGAAATTTTTTTGGGGGTGGCTGTTGATGGAGTAATGTTGGTCAATTGGGTGGATCTTAGAACTTCAGATGCCTTGGTAGGTCGACCATGCTCACCTTCATTTTGTGACGTTGCTGCTCTTTCATATGTTTTCTAATGGATGTGAAAGTTGACTTATATTCAAATGTAAGAACATTAGTCCTTAAACGTTTTTTTAAAAATTCTCCTACTTATTTTTTTATAGCTAGTTTCATGTCCACGCATAAATGCTTTTTTTTTTTTTTTTAATATTTTGGACAAATTCGATATCTTTATTTATGTATCCATATTTCATCAGGTGTCGATAAAGGTGACTGTTCCTCATGTCCTGCCAAGTACTAAAGCTGCCAACGTTTTATGGTTGTCCAGCGTCCTTTCAATGTTTTGAATATATTACATGATGTTCATTAGTACTTAGCTACCTGTATGTACTATGAGATTGAATATCGAATATTATCATGTGAGACTTTGCAACTTATACATTGTAAAAATTAATGTTGTTGCTAATTAGATTTAAAATCGAAATTGTCCCCTAAACAAAATTCGTATCAAACTTAGCGACGAATTTTGTCATGAATAGATTTTGTCATAATTTAGCGACCCCATGAATAGATTTTGTCACAATTGAAATTTTTGGTAGGAAAAATTAGCGATTTTCCACGATTTTTGTAATGAATAATTAGCGACAAATTTTGCAACGAAATTTCCCATGAATTTGTTTTTGTTGCAATTTACCAACGAAAATTGAAATTTTTTTGCGGGAAAATTCGTGATTTCCCACGATATTTGCAATGAATATTTTGCGCCAAATTTTCCAACGAATTTTTCAACTAATTTAGTCACGAATTTTTCAACGAATAATTAGCAATGAATTAATTTTCATCACAAATTACCAGCGAAAATTCAAATTTTTGTTGCAAAATTTTCTGAAAAAATACCGGATTTTTCAAATTAGTAGAAAAATTCGTGGGAAATTTCCCATGAATTTTCCAACGAAATTTAGCTTTTTTCAATTTCGTTGGAAAATTAGTGGGAGATTTCCCACGAATTTTTCAACGAAATTCAAATTTTTCGTCTTTTTTTTTTACTATTCATTGAAAAATTTCGTGGGAAATTTCCACGAATTTTCTCGAATTTGAAAAATCCAAAAATTTGAATTTCGTTGGAAAATTCGTGGGAATTTTCACGAATTTTCCACGAATAATAAAAAAGCCGAAAATTTGAATTTCGTTGGAAAAAGCCAAGAATTTGAATTTCGTTGGAAAATTTGTGAGAAGTTTTTCCACGAATTTTCCAACAAATAGTAAAAAAAGCCAAAAATTTGAAAAAATAACCGAAAAAAGTACAGAAAGCCGAAAAATTGAATTTCGTTGAAAAATTCGTGGGAAATTTCCCATAAATTTTCTAACGAATAGTAAAAAAAGCCGAAAATTTGAAATTCGTTAAAAAATTTGAGGGAAATTTCCAATGAATTTTCCAAAAAAATTCAAATTTTCGGTTTTTTGTACTTTTTCGTTGGAAAATTTGTGGGAAATTTTCCACAAATTTTCCAACGAATTTTCCATAGTCACAAAATTTGCAACGAATAATTAGCGATGAATTTATTTTTGTTGCAAATTACCAACAAATATTCATATTTTCGTCGCAAAAATTTACGGAAAAAATTTTCAACGAATTTTTTTGTTCGTGGCAAAATACCAAGTTTTTCAATTTCGTGGCAAAATTCGTGGGAAATTTCCCACAAATTTTGCAATGACCACATTTTCGTTGGAAATTACCAACAAAAAATTAAATTTTTTTGTCGCAAAAAATTTCTGATGCCGAATTAGCGACGAGTTTTTTTTTGTTGCTAATTTCATCGGAAATTCGTTTTGCCACGAATTTTACCAACGAATTTTGCCACGATTTTTGCAACGAATAATTAGCAACGACATTTCCAACAAACTTTCTAACGAATTTTCCGGCGAATTTTTGTGACAAATTTTCCGACGAAAAAATTTCGTTGGAAATTACCAACGAAAATTTAAATTTTTTATCAGAAAAATTTACGACGACGAATTACCAATGAATTTTTGTTTGTTGGAAATTTCGTTGGAAATTCGTTTTCCAACGAATTTTGCAAAATTTTTCGTTGGAAAATTCGTTGTGAAACAGCAGTTTTTTTGTAGTGTTATAAGGCTTTCTAAAGGAGAAAAGAAGGTTTGTTATTGTCCACTAGCTCAAATGGATCTTGAATGAACTCACACTTCATATACATTTTATTTTCTTTTTGCTTTTTACCAATTTAAAAGGGAACTTCAAATTTTATAGTATCTCTACAGAATTCGAACTTCACATTAGAAAAATCAATTCGAGGATACTCTGTATTTCTGTTTCTTCTAAAGAGTCAGGCCTCCTGATCTAGTCACAATGTGATAATGTTGATTGGTGCTCACTCGCTAATTCCTACTGTTGGTCAAAGCTTCACCTCTTCTTGCTATGTTGATTGAGCATATACATGGAGCTTTTGAGAATTTAAGCCACATTAACTTCTGCACCTGCTTGCATGCACGGAACTTCATATATTGTGCATATTCGTCCACTTCTCTGTATACACTCTTCTTTCTCCAAAGATGTTGTGTCATTATTTATTTCTGCGACAGCTTCTAGGACTGCTATTGAGATAGGCAGTAGATGCTAACAAAAAAGAAAAAGAAAAGATGGACTGAAGCGCAAGTCATAAGCTTCAGGCCTTGTCTATTAATCTCAAATGTTCTTCCTTTTAGATGTTGAAGTCTCTTGCTTTGCTTAATTGGCGCTGAAGCTTATCTTAGTGATTGTCAGTATTCAAGCTTTTCAATCTTATTTTCTTTATTTTCTGATCTTGTTTTCAAGGATTGAGAATGGACTTAATCAATGTAGCTCTTCTTTAGTTGATCTCTTGATACTTATTTTCTTTATGAAGTATTCTGTGAATCAAGGTTTTGCATCTGCAATTTTTACTGGTGAATTTGGCTTCTGTCGGAACAACAATGTTCGTCGGCAAATAACCATTTTTTCCACCCTCACTGTAAAGACACAGAAGTCTAACTTACTTTGGATCCGGGTTCTGGTGATCATATGCTGCTAATTGTTTGATTTTATAAATGATTTTCTCTCAAAATCTTATCATTTTGAAGTGAATTGTGTAGCTAGTTTTTTTGGATCCAAAGGGAGTCCCATAAAATCACCCCAAAATGGGTAAACCATAAGACTAACGTAAACAACCCCGAAATTTTGATTAAAAAAAAAAACAACCCCAAAATGAAAATATAATTTTGTCAAAGGTTTGAATATAATGTACTGAAAAATAAAGTTTTTATGGCCCATTTAGGAAAGAAAAATCCATGGACCATATTGAATAAATTAAAATTTAAGAGACCACATTGCACATTTAGCTAAATTTCAAAAATCACATTAAATATATTAAAGTTTTATGGATCCAAAAATTGCACATTAGGCCAAATGTCAAGGGCGATTTGTGTTATTATTACTTGCACTTAATCTAATATGAGTATTCATTGTGGGAATAGGATGAGCTATCTAAACTAGCCTTCCAACGCCAAAACCTGACACAAACGCCATTTGATCCTCACCTTAGAGACTTCATCACGGCTTCTGTAAATGAAAAATAATAAATACTCGCGAAATTAATTCTCAATACGCCCGAATCGCTGGTAGTGACTAGTGAGTGCCTATGCTATCTCCTTAAAACAACAATTGCTTCAATGCGCTAAGTCACGCAAGAGACCACGGCCGAGGTTGCGAACAAATGTTGGACTGAAAATACAAGCAGCATAATGGCTTGAACCAAAGAGAAGAAAGCCAGACATGGCGGCCATGTCGGTATCTTATACCAAAACTGATGTCAAAACACATTATTGCAAAAGACGAATATATAATATATCGGGTGATAAAAATCAGGTTCAATGACTCCGTCATGAGAGATACATCGAAACTTAGTGACTATTAGTGAAATTCACTCAAATTACACTTACCAGACAAAAGCTAGTTCAAGTTGGTTGCTAAGCTCTTGCCTCCCAGGTTAAGGTTTTCGTTTGAAAATTAGTTTTTTTAAACTATAAAAAAGAACTAACCACAGAAAAAATTTAAATGAGGTTAAGGTATGTTTTTAATGACTTGAGGTGCTCAATAGTAGACTTATGCACGGTAAGTAATAGCTAATCATGAAAAAAAACTTGAATCCCAAATATGAAAAAAGTTAGAGCAAATTACTCCTAGAATGGTGTGTCCTTGAAAGTTATCCAAGAAGAGGAAGGGGAGACATGACCTTGAAACTGGTGGCTGCCTAATTTTTGCAGTGCTGTTAGGAGTACCAGCGTTAGTGATCATCATTATCCTCGCCACATTTTCAAAATGAGAGTCTTCCTGCTTCAACTCCTTCCGAGAATTCTCTTCCAGTCGTGTCCTATCAAAGCCCTTTCGAAAATTACAGTTGAATTTTTAAGGTAAATTTTGGTCGGGGTCGCGTGCCCGGCTGAGCTTTGTTCACATATGTGACAGCCATCTCGGCCACGATTTGGAGGCCCATGTTTATGGAGTTTTGGTCATTGGAAGCTTGGAAGATTGGGTAAGGAACGAGAGACGTGGCGAGACAAAGATTATGAGTCTTCTCTTCAGAGATTGAGAGCAATGCATGCATCGGATTATCTTCATCATCGTAATGAAACGCCTATAGTTCATTCTGGTCTTGGGCCGATTAATACTCCCTGATGAGGACATGATTGTAAGTGCCAGTGATTTTTGGTTGGTTAGAAAAAATAGCAGACCCTAGCAACACATTTTGTATCAACGAACAAGTTCTATCGTGACAAGAAATGAATGAACGAGAGAAGGAAAATTTGTGGCAAAACAAGAGTAATGAAAGTGGCATACTTTAGAAATAGCAGCACCGCAGATCCCATCAGAGAAACACAGCTAGCATAAATTGCAGATCAGAATTGGGATAAACTAGTTATGCTAAACCATTATCGCAATAGTCCATATCTGCTTCTTGATTTAATGAATACAAGGAAGCTGAATCTGAAAGCTATATATTCTTTCATTTTCCAGACTATCATTATCTTCTCCCAAACAGAGCATTTGCTTATTTAAGCTGAATCTGAAAGAGATACTTCGCTTGACTGCAACATCACTCATCTCCAAATGTCTCGCACAACTTCAGCTATGCATAGTGAATCCTAGTGAAGCTGTAGAAAGAAACCAGGCACTCCTCTGAGTTAGAAAGCCTGGACAAAAGCTAGGATTTGCAAGGGAAAACATAATTTCCTATAAAAATGGAGACAGAGCAGGATTTATGTAAATGAAACCCCACACAATGTTAATGCGTTAAAATGAACTCCTACGAACAACTATTTCATACATTGAAAAAGCTTGATCATGGATATCAATTGTAAATAGCCGATAGTTGATTAGTTTTTATGTGTCTAAATGAGCTTCATGCCAATAAAAGAAGAGAACATTTTAGACTGATCTTTAAATATCATAACAATGCTCAAGACTGTTGATCATGGAACATAGGCTAGTGCAATAGCTGTGCTGATGAGGAATGATTATAGACTATTATCTTCCAACAGAAACGACTGCTTCTCTCCAGCTATACTTTTTCAAAGTCCAATTCAGACTATCTTTACATGGCCAGACTTTCCCGCACTTCGACTCGGGTCGGGTTTTGTCATATTCTCAAACTCGAGACCAATTTTAATGGATATTACTAAAAGGTCTTTGCGGTGCACATTCTAGCTTAATACATATACAGATGAGGAATGACAATCAATTGAAAATGTATCATTGATTCTCTATTCTGTTCCACATTTTACCGGTATGTTTGCACTAGCATAAGCAAAACTAAACAATTAAGACGAGAGGTTGTGAAACTTATCGTATACCTGCGGTAGTTCATCTTGTTCATGTAAACCCAACGCAAAGAGTTTTTCCCCAATCTTTTGCAGCTGATTTGCAACAACGCTGATGCTCATCCGTTTTCCAGGCACTTCATTGGAACAAGCAACCCCAATATTATATGTCATAACCAAACACTCTTGAAATATGGCATTGCTTTCTGAAAGCCAATGTTGAGGACTATCAGGGTCCAAATGACTTTCTCTTTCTAGAAGCAGAATCCGATCTGTAACTTCTAACACTCGTTCAGGCAAAGCCGCCACAACAAAACTATGGAGAGTCAAATTGTCTCTGAATCTGTTGTCAATGGGACTCAATCCTGTGAACATCTCTAGCAAGAGGATGCCGTAACTGTAGACATCACCTTCTCTTGTGACCTCGCATCCCATTGCATATTCTGTCACACATTTTGATCATAGTGGACATGAAAATAGGAGTGTTTGTCATCAAAAAGAATGTGGAGCTCATATCATTAAAATAGAAAGTAGATAGATTACCTGGTGGAGCATAACCAATTGTCCCTTTAAGACCCACTGAGCTCATTTGATTAGTTATAGTATCAAGAGATGATCCAAGGAGGAACTTCGCTAATCCAAAGTCACCCACATGTGCGACCATTTGAGCATCTAAGAGAACATTGCTTGGCTTTAGATCACAATGAATGATGGGGTTGTGGCACTGGTGATGAAGATAATCCAGTGCAAAAGCAACACCACTAGCGATGTTTATCCTTTGAATGAAATTCAACTTTTTCAGGAGCTCGTTTCCACGAGATGCTGTTGCATCGGGGGTGGAGCCATCTTTCCAGGCTTCCATTGTCCATGAGTTGATAGACTAAGGCCTTAAAATCATTTCCTTTATAATCACTACCCGAGCAAACTGTCACTATCTTCAAAAGATTGCGATGTTTGATGTTCTTTAATGCCTCACACTCGACTATGAAGCTCTTCAAAGCACCATGACAAACTAAATGAAGCACCTTAACAGCAACAGCGGTTCCATTGTCTTCGAGTATCCCCTTATAAACAGAACCAAAGCTTCCAACACCAATCAAATTTGTTGAAGAAAAACCTTCGGTTGCTTTTAGGAGTGTTCCATAAGACACATTCGGATGTGAACCAACCATGGAACTTGAAACTGGTTCATTTACATTTTTCTTCAACCAACAAAGATATGTAAAAGCTAAAATAAGAGCTATTCCAAGAACCCCAACAATAACAGAAGCAAACAATATCACTTTATTGATCTTTCTGCTCTTGGAACTTTTGGAGTTGCAATTGGGGAGGTGAAATATTGGCAGTCCACCACAGAGCTCCTTGTTCCCAATAATATAAGTAATGGTGGTATTCTTAAAGACTCCTTCACATGGTAACATGCCTTCAAACTTATTGTACGATAAATTTAAAAGCTTCAAGGAACGAAATATCGATAAGAATTTTGGAATCTGACCTTGACAAATTATTGCATGAAACATCTAATTCTTCAATGCCTCCTAATGATTTGATTGATTGAGGGATTGACCCATGGAAGAAGTTTCTCCCCATCCTCAGTGATGTCAATGAAGCACAATCACCCAAACTATTTGGGATTTCACCTGCCAACAAATTTTCCGAGATATCCAGAGTGGTCAAAGCTCTCAAGTTGCCAACTTCTGTGGGTAGAACTCCGGTCAGATGGTTATGAGACAAGTTCAGAATGATCGCTAATGAGGAGAGACCAAAAAGTTGTGGGGGGTATGGCACCACTGAGATTGTTATCGGATAAATCAAGCAGATTAAGAGATCGGCAGTTTGATAGATGTGGAGGAATTTGCCCATGAAAGTTGTTCCCACCAAGATGTAGTTGAATCAACTTGGTTAGATTTCCCAAAGAAGATGGGAAAGTCCCTCCCAAGTTGTTATCACTTAACTGCAATATTGCTAGATTTTGTAGATTCCCCAAATTTGGGGGGGATAACACCCGAAAGTTGGTTGAAATTTATGAACAATGAATCCAGGTTGACCAAATTCCCGATTTCTTCTGGAATCTTACCTGATATTTGATTCCGTCTTACAGAAAATTTTCTCAGGGTGGTGGAAAAATTAGCTATGCATTTAGGTAACACCCCACCAAACTTGTTCTTGTCAATACCCACGTACTCTATTTTGGTGCTATTAGTTAACGAGCAAAGAAATCTCAAGTCCTCAAGTTTTCCGCTTCCAAGCTGATTATCATAGATTGGAAACCACCTAAGCTTATTTAAATATTCCAAAGAAGGTACTTTCCCAGCAAATCTGTTAGCTCCAAGTTGAAGCTCACTTAGCCCCGTGCAATTCGATATCGAGGGAGGAATCGGCCCCTCAAGTTGGTTCTCATTAACGCTAAAACTTTCAAGATTTGGGAGTTTGAGGCCGATGCTTGCAGGAAGAGTCCCCTCTATCCGGTTGCCTGCAACATCAAACTGAATTAGCGAAGAGAGATTGAGTAATGAAGATGGAATTTTACCCGATAATTTGTTTACTGCCAAGAGAATCGCTCGCAAGTTCGTCAAGCGGCCTAGAACTTGGGGAATGCTCCCTTCCAAGTTGTTCCAGCTTAAATAAAGCTTCTCCAGTGAAGATAAGTTCCAAATGGAGGAAGGCACACCCCCAGTTAGATTATTACCAAACAAATCGAACTGTTGTAGCTTCGAGAATGAACCGAGCTCTCCAGGAATTTCTCCCGTTAGTTTGTTAATCCCAAGCTTGAGGAGGACCAAGTCCGAGCAACCCGATATGTTTTTGGGAATTTCGCCAACCAATGAATTGTTGTGCAATTGTAGGATACGCAGGCGGCGCAATTGGCCAACTTGCGAAGGGATTTTATGATCGAGATTGTTGTTTTGGAGCAGCAATTCCCTTATGAAGCTGAGGTTTCCGATATGAGGAGAGATTGGCCCGCAGAGTCCTTGTGATGACAAGTCCAGGATTGTGACCCTCTGGTGCCTCTGGCCACACGTAACGCCATACCACTGGCAAAACGCAATGCTATGGTTCCATGAGTCGAGCACGCCGAAAGGATCGGTAGTTATGCTAGTCTTAAATGCGAGTAGGGCAAGTCTATCTGTTTCATTGGTGGCGGAGGAGACTTGGTGTAAGCACAGTGCAAGAGCAATACCGAGAAGAAAGTGGCATGATTGAAACTCAGAAAAACTAATGTGTACGAGCTTCATTATTCAAAACCCAAGGAAGGCAAGAAGAAACAAGAGGCGGGATCAGTGCTAATGGAAACTGTCGAGAGATTTATAACAAGGTGTCGATTTTTCTTCTTCATTTTCTTCTGTTTTTTTTCTTTTTCTCCTGCGAACAAGTCAGAAACGTGAGTATCTAGGCTCACTAGTCGCTGGACAGCGAAGCCGGCCAATACCACCTTCTACCATTGACTCTGCCTCTGGCCATTTACATGAGAGTCAATCTGATGTCTATCCATCTGCGTGTACCGTGGGGGCGGAATCCTTTCCTGGACCCGGTCCAATCCGGGTCCCGCATGAATAAAGCACCTCACATACATTTAAGAGAACCACTCATTGTCCGGGGATGCATGACCGAACCACGAGCCACCCGGAAGCACCCTCAACATAACTCGTACAGGCTGCCTTTAGAAAAAAGTAGTCGTTAATTTCGTCCATTTAATACTTTTGAACCATAATTAGTTTCTATAGAATTGTTACCATAGCATAATTTTTGCAAGGAAAATGTTATTCTCTTTGGGAGTCGCATTCATATCATTTTCTCTCTCTGGTGAAGTTGCTCCAAGTCACTTTAATCCTCAACCATTATGGGTAAAGGGAAAATGCACAGAAAGATGCACAAACAAACTTGATTTAGTTTTAAATAAACTTTAGACCTTTCTTAAAACACTTTTCTCCTGCAATCAAAATGACTTTTCCAGTCACACGTTTGGGGGAAGAAAACATTATTCCAAACATGATTTCCGCAATCCGCGTGCAGCCCTCCAATGAGAAACTATACAAATCTATCGACTATGATACACACAAGGAAGAGAAAAATAACACAATCACCAACATGACATAACATTGATCTCTACTCAGCACATGAAAATTTATGTAAGCCGAAAGCAACAGCAACATTAAAATGGTCATGATGCCAATTCAAATTCGTTGCCACGCTGCAACATACCATTCAGTTATCTTATGAATTTGCCAATTGAGAGGCCACTTCAGCGCAACTTCTAAATGAACACATCTTATTAACTAGAAATGTCTTAGCAAGAATTCTGGATTTAACAGATGTTAATAAATAACAATTGGATTTTCTGGTTAGAATGATTTTCATTTATCTGAAGATCCAAGCTCGAAAAGGTAAATTCGTGTAAGGTACCTTTTTCAAAAATACCCCCTTCCCGCAAAGTTTCATCCAGTCAAGCTTCCCTTGGGCAACTCACGCGAATGATACTAGTGTAACAGTTTTAATTAAATCCTTCCATGCTATAACAAATTCTATAGAGTTGAATGAGGTTACAAACGAACCATCTCTGCAAGCGGTATACTCTTACAAAACCAAGCCTGTGCTGTGAGGTCATAAATTTGTCTCTTTGCAAGAACGTGACAGGAAATTCAGCAGAAGAATTCAAAAAAGTAAATGTCATTCTGATATCTCTATTTATATTTTTTTGCCTAAATTAGATCGAGATCAGATACAGCTTAGAGGCATAAAAGGACCAACATAAACGTATAGTAAAAGACCCTATTTGAGGCATCATCAGCAACATTCCTGCCTCATGCTCAAAAGGAAAGGAGAGCTGCTAGCAAGACCGTTTGACGGTGCGACGGTCAAAAGGCAGCCAAAAAATTTTCCTTTCGCCATCACAAGCGCGTGGAAATTTCGAAGCAAAACACGGACTCTTTCTCTCTCATGGAAAAGGTGTGGCTGAGGGTTGACCGTCAATTTTGCAAGCTAACGTGCTAGCAAGACCGTTTGACGGTGCGACGGTCAAAAGCCAGCCAAAAAATTTTCCTTTCGCCATCACAAGCGCGTGGAAATTTCGAAGCAAAACACGGACTCTTTCTCTCTGCACCGTTAGCTTGCAAAATTGACGGTCAAGCCTCAGCCACACCTTTTCCATGAGAGAGAAAGAGTCCGTGTTTTGCTTGGAAATTTCCACGCGCTTGTGCGGTGTTCTTATTAATAGCTCGATTTTTGTCTCTCCACGCGTACTTGGGCATTTTTTAATGCTATAAGCTTTGATTAGTCAAGATGTGGAAATACGTAGCACAGATTCTTTGACTTGTGTCTATACAAGTTCTTGTATTAAGGGATGGACGAGGGATCCATCTAGAAGGCTTTCCGGATGTTGACTTCAAGTCAAGCAATGCCCCCAAAATCCTAGAGTGCCCCACTTTGGAAAATAAAACCGAAGACTGATGAGCAAGCGTGATTGATTAGCTGGTCATTGTCGGTAATAAAGATCACTTGACTAACAACAGCTTAATTAATTAAAATCATGGGATATATTGACTATAAATCCTAAAACTTATCATAAAAGTACAATTGAGTCCTAAAACTTGCAAAAAATGTAAACAAGTCCTAAAACTTATCAAATTGATTCAATCGAGTCTTAAAATTAACACTGTCCAATTTGACTAATGAAAAATGCTAATGTGACTTTTTTTATTATTTTTTCTATCCTACGTGGCGATGTCGTGGCTTATTTATCATTTTAATACTAATTTTATTTGATTTAAAATTTTAAAATAAGCTAAGATTAAAAAAAAAACAAGAGGAGAAGAACAGGCGGGGACGGTAGCCGTCGCCCCATTATCTTCGGGAGGGATTGGCGAAGGTGGGGGATGGCAGGTGGGGGTCACCAGGCCCCAACCAGGGGCCACCAACCCTCACCAATGACAGGCGTAGGTCTACCTGCCGTCGCCCAAACATGGCCGAGGGCGACCACTAGCAAGGGTCAGTCGCCACTGGCAACCCTTGGCCAGGTCTGGGCGAGGGTCCGCGACCCTCGCCCGATCTGGGGGAGGGTCTCCACTCCTTGCCCGAATCCAGACGAGGGCCCATAGGCTCTCTGTGACATCCACGATTTTGGCTATACAGAATGGCTAAAGAAATGGGGTGCATATTGTGAGAGAAATCGGCCATGGACCAAGGCAAGGATAGGTCATGGACCGATCAACCCGATCAGAAGGGTAACCAAGGGATCAACCATGGCTTGATCGAAGGATCGGCCTGGTAATGATCAAGGGATCGGCAGCGAATCAATCCAATCACAATACAAGTAAACCGAGCTAATTTGGCCATCGATCGACTTCTCGACCATAAGGGTTGGTCGCAAGACGGTCTTGTACCACCACGGATTGGTGGACGATCATGGATCGATTCCTTTTTGGTCTTATTTTGATCGCAGGTGATTTTGCACGATTATGTACCAATCGCAGACGACCATGGATCGATCCGTGCGACCATGTGTGGTCACGGAACGATCGGTCCCACACAACTACATGACAACCGAGGGTCGTTCACGGACCAAGTATGCTTGGCCATGGATCGGTCATGGACCGGGCATGGGACACTTGGACGGGTCACGAACCGGTCGTGGATCGGTCGCGGATTGGTTTGACAACATTGCCGAATTGGTCATGTGTATGAGCCGTGTGCTAGGCCATGTGCCGGGCCACGAGCCAGCCATGTGCCTAACTTGGACCCTCCCGTAAGGCTAAAGGCCAGCCCAAGCGCCGGCCATGTGCCCGTCAGTCAATGCCGGCCATTGTGCCCTTGACATGAGCCACAGACTTAGTATTCCAAAACAACTTTGGCCACGACCCGCCACTTCCGATGGTGACTCTGTTACGAATCTCAATTTAGTAAGCATGGTCGATTGTGGATGGACACAAGGAACTCATACCCAACCAAGTTAGCACTTCCATTGGCCTAGTTCTCATGTTAGCCTTATTCCTTGGAAATGGATGAAATAGAAGAATATAGAAGAAGGAAGCTTGTCTTGATGAGCAACTATTGGACAGAATCAAATCTAAGGTCATGATTACACCAAATCTAGACACTAAATGAAGGATGGTGAGTCATCTAGCTAGGGTGTCTCATACATCATTATACTTCATTAATTCTAGGATGATTCACACTCTAAGTGGTCCAATGTGAAGAAGGTAAGTATGCACCCAAGGCTTAGGCTTGCCACCTCTTCTTATTAGACTTGTCATTCCTACTTATTAGACTAGCCAACTCAACCCAATAGGTGTGCCACTTCAAGGTTTCCTATTGGTCCAATTGGCAAAGCAATGATGAGAGGTTTGCCTATAAATAGAAGTACCAATCATTCATTTCTCACAACTCCACCATCACCTCTCCCTCTCTCCCTCACGCCCTCACTTTCTTGGTTGCGCCCTTGCCACGCCCGTGCCTGTGTCGCACCGTGTCCTTGCCATGCCCTTTCCGCTCAGCTCACCCTTAGGCCACACTCGGCCACGATCTTGGAGGGTTGTAAGTAGACTTACTAAACCTTGGCTAGGGTGTCGTGTTGCATTGTTAGATGAATCATGTATTTGTGGTGCTTGCATGAGTTATGTGATTTTTGAACACTTGATATAGCTTGCCACACTTGCATTTACATTTGTAAGGTTTGCTCATGTGTTTGGCATCGTGGTTGAGAGCACGCCCAGATCATGAATGAGTCTCACTTGGTTCGGATCTGCGTCGAGGCGTGTTGGAACAAGCCTTGCTTGGAGGGTCGGTATTGAGGCGTACCAATCCAAACCTTGCTTGGTGTGGGTCGACGCTATGGCCGGTCGGTTCGAGCTACAAGCTTGGTTTTGTGCCCGACATGACTTAATACTTTAGATGCAACATGGCATGTTACACATTTTGTGTGAAGTACTTAAGTTGGTATGATGCTTGTTGGCATGGTCACATGAGGGAAAAGAATAGCCATCGCCCTTGATTAGTAGACATTGCCTGATTAAGTTCGGATGAATTTGCTGTCACCCTTGGATTAGGGGACGTTGCTGGAGAATTTCCGAAAGAACCGTATCAACGGTTGAGATAATGAATCCCTCGTGTGCATGCTTTTGGTTGAGATGTTGTTGCTTGAATAGAAAGGCATGTTGAGATCATCTTATGCACAAGAACAAGTGTGTTTGAAGCATCTTTGCTATTGATCTGTTATCAATTGATGTGGCTATGAGATGTGATTGTTCGATGGCGAGGCGTCCTCCTATTTGGAGTTTAGTGAGTTTTACTTGCTGAGTCCTCGACTCACTCCGTTGTTTTTCAAATTTGTAGGCATGAAAGTTTCACGCCAGTTTTGGGAGCTGTAGTTACGCTAGAGGAGATAGGAATTTCCTCGGCCTATGTAGATACATGTAGTATGTTGCAAAGGGAAAAAGCTTGTAAAAAGAAAAGGGGCATGTAAAAAGTTTGGCGTGTAAAAAATATTTGCTATTATATTTTGCTCATGATATTTACCGTAACCCCATGGTTTGTTCTAATTGTGATTATCCTGAATTCATGCTACCGCTTGTTCACAAAAGAAAGACAATAAGAATGAGACATCGCAAAGTGAGCCTTAAGTCACGGTCTTAGTCGGGACGTGACAGTGTGAGGGTATGTCACATTAATAACCCTGAGATAAGGACGTAACACCTTCGCTTGCCGTCGGCAAAGTTCACTGGCCCCTTGCCATCCCCCACCCTCGCTGGCCCCTCCTAGCGATGGCGAGGCGGCGGCTGCAAGGACTTGCAACGCTTCCCACCTGTCCACCTCCTCCTCCCTTTTTCTTAAGCTTTTTTTTAATTTAATTTAAATAAAATTAATATTAAAAAACAAATTTGGGCAAAAATAACTTCGTTTTATGTTTCCATACTTTAGCCACGTCATCGCCACATATAAGAGAGAAAATATTAAAATAAGCCACGTCAGCGTTTTTCGTCAGTAAGTTTGATGGTGTTAACTTTAAGATTTAATTGAACTAATTTGACAAGTTTTAGGACTTGATTGCATGTTTTACAAGTCTTAGGACTCAATTGCACTTTTGTAACAAGTTTTAGAACTTCTAGTAAACATATCCCTAAAATCATTTTATAGTAGATTGATAAACCTGGTCTTAAGTTAGCGACAACATTGTAAGGCATGTATGTATGTAATAATAACTAGTTATATTTTAATGCAAATACTAACTTTCTAAGAGGAAAATTAACTTTCGGCCTATTAATAGTTGGTAATTTCTCCTTGTGATTAATAACTTTCATATGAAAATTAGGTAAGTGATTATGCTGAGTAGTGAACTCAAAGTGCGGCTTTGGCAAAAAAGAATTATACTAAGTCTTTTAACAAATAAACTTTTCAACATGAAAAGTAGGTGTATGCATATAAACGATTACTAATTTTGTCTCTATGAAAAGTAACTTTCATTCTAAACTATTTAAATTTAGCGTTTGAGGAGAATCAGGCGTGGTCTTCTCCTAGCGTTTGAGGAGAAATCTCTAGGACTGGCCTCTATGGCCCAACGCAATCATAATCGTCGATCTCCCATCGGGCTTTAGCTTTCGTTAATGTTATACTAAATTGGTATTTCTTTGCAATGCATGTACTCTTATTGAAATTTGACTAATTTCTTGATAAAGTGCAAATACGACAATCATACGGGCATTGGCTAACAATTCAAGCCAGCTCAAAGTGGGACCAAAAAAAAAAAACGTGGTATCCACTAGACTTCATGAGACATGGTGGCCATGTCAATATCTTATAAAAAAATTGGTTGAACTCCGGTCAAAACACATTAATGGGAACAGATGAATATTCATTATCGTGGGCGATTAAAATCAAAGTTAAATGACTTGGTCATAAAATATACATCGAAACTTAGTGACTACAATAGAAATTCACTCAAATTACACTAACCAAACAAAAGCTAGTTCAGGTTGGTTGCTAAGCTCCTGCCTCCCGGGTTAAGGTTTTAGTTTGAAAATTAGTTTTTTAAAACTATAAAAAAACTAATCGTTAGAAAAATATAAATGAGGTTAAGGTGTGTTTTTAATAACTTGAGGTGCTCAATAGTAGACGAGTGCACGGTAAGTAACAACTAATCATGAAACAATACTTCAACAATCCCAAATATGATAAAAGTTCAAGCAAATTACTTCTAGAATGGTGTGTCCTTGAAAGCTATCTAAGAAGAGGAAAGGGAGGCATGACCTTGAAACTGGTGGCTGCCTAATTTTTTGCGGTGCCGTTAGGAGTACCAGTGTCAGTGGTCGTGTGTATCTTTGGCACATTTTCAGAATGAGAGTCTTCTCCTTCAACTCCTTCCGAGAATTCTCTTCCAGTTATGTCCTATCGAAGCCCTTTTGAAAACTACAGGTGAATTATCTAGGTAAATTTTGATCAGGGTTGCCGTGTCCGGCTGAGCTTTGTTCAGGTATGTGCCAACCATCTCTGGCCATGATTTGGAGGCCGTTGTTTATGGAGTTGTGGTCATCGGAAGCTTGGAAGATTGGGTAAGGAAGGAGGGATGTGACGAGACAAAGAATATGAGTCTTCTGTTCAAAGACTGAGAGCATTGCATGGGTCGGGTTGTCTCCATCATCATAATGAAATGCCTATAGTTCGTTCTGGTCTTGAGCCGATTAATACTCCCCGATGAGGACATGATTGTACATGCCGGTGATTTTTGGTTGGTTAGAGTTCATATCAAACACAAGCAACACAGTTTGTATCACCGAACAAGTTCTATTGTGACAAGAAATGAATGAACGAGAGAAGGAAAAATTGTGGCAAAACAAGAGTAATGAAAGTGGCATACTTTAGAAATAGCAGCTCCACAGATCCCATCAGAAAAACACAACTAGCATAAATTGCAAATCAGAATTCAGATAGACTAGTTATGCTAAACCATTATCGCTAAGCTCCTGTTTAACATATCAATCGTCTGTTTCTTGATTTAATGAATACAAGGAAGCTGAATCTGAAAACTATATATTCTTTTATTTTCCAGACTATCATTATCTTCTCCCAAACGGAGCATTTGCTTATTTAAGCTGAATCTGAAAGAGATACTTCGCTTGACTGCAACATCACTCATCCCCAACTGTCTCGCGCAACTTCAGCTACGCATAGTGAAGCCTAGTGAAGCTGTAGAAAGAAACCAGGCACTCCTCTGAGTTAGAAAGCCTGACAAGAGCTAGGATTTGCAAGGAGAAAAGATAACTTTCCTATAAAAATGGAGACAGATTAGGAGTTATGTAAATGAAACCCCACACAGTGTTAATGCGTTAAAATGAACTCCTAAGAACAACTATTTCATACATTAAAAAAGCTTGATCATGGATTTCAATTGAAAATAGCCGATAGTTGATTAGTTTTTATATGTCTAAAGTGAACATTTTAAACTGATCTTTAAATATCATAACAATGCTCAATACTGTTGATCACGGGCCAGACTGTGTATCATGGGCCATAGGCTAGCGCAATATCTGTGCTGATGAGGAATAATAATAAGACAATTATCTTCCAACAGAAACGACTGCTTCTCTCCAGCTACACATTTTCAAAGTCCAATTCGGACTGTCTTTATATGGCCAGACTTTCCCACCCCTCAACTCAGGTTGGGTTTGGTCGTATTCTCAAACTCGAGATCAATTTTAACAGATACCACTAAAAGGTCTCTGCACTGCAGTGGACATGCTAGCTTAATGCATATACAGATGAGGAATGACAATCAATTGAAAATGCATGATTGATTCTCTATTCGGCTCCCCATTTTACCTGTATGTTTGCACTAGCATAAGCAAAACTAAATAATTAAGACGAGAGGTTAAGAAACTTATCGTATACCTGCAGTAGCTCATCTTGTTCATGTAAACTCAATGCAAATAGTTTATCCCTAATCTTTTGCAGCTGATTTGCAACAACGCTGATGCTCATCCGTTTTTTGAGCACTTCATTGGAAAAAGCGACCCCAATATTATATATTATAACCAAACATTTTTGAAATATGACATTGCCTTCGGAAAGTCAATACTGAGAACTATCAGGGTCCAAATGACTCTCTCTCTCTAGAAGCAGAATTCGATCCGTAACTTCTAACACTTGTTCAGGCAAAGCCGCCACGACAAAACTATGGAAAGTCAAATTGTCTCTGAATCTGTTGTCGGTGGGACTCAAACCTATGAACACCTTTAGCAAGAGGATGCCGTAACTACAGACATCACCTTCTCTTGAGACTTCGCATCCCATTGCATGTTTTGCCACACATTTTGATCATAGTGGAGATGAAAGTAGGAGTGTTGATCATAAAAAAGAACGTGGAGCTTAGATCATTAGAATAGAAAGTAGATAGATTACCTAGTGGAGCATAACCAATTGTCCCTCTAAGAGCCACTGAGCTCATCTGATTAGCTACAGTATCAAGGGATGATCCAAGAAGGAATTTTGCCAATCCAAAATCACCAACACGTGCGACCATTTCAGCATCTAAGAAGATATTGCTTGGCTTCAGATCACAATGAAGGATGGGGAAATGGCACCAATGATGAAGATAATCCAGTGCAAAAGCAACACCAATAGCTATATAGCTATATTTATACTCCGAATGAAATTCAACTTCTTTGAAAGCTCATTCCCGTGAGATGATGTTGCGTTTGGGTGTAGCCACCATTCCAAGCTTCCATTGTCCATGAATTCATAGACTAAGGTCTTAAAATCATTTCCTTGATAATCAACACCCGAGCAAACTATCAATATCTTCAAAAGATTTCGATGTTTAATGGTTTTAAATGCCTCGCAGTCAACTATGAAGCTCTTCAGAGCACCGTGACGAACTAAATGAAGTACCTTCGCAGCAACAAGAGTTCCGTCATCCTTGCGTATCCCCTTGTAAACAGAACCAAAGTTTCCAACACCGATCAAATTCATTAAAGAAAAACCGTTGGTTGCTTTTAGGAGTGTTCGATAAGATACGTTTGGAGGTGAATCATCCATCGAACTGGAAACTGGTTCATTTACTTTCTTCTTCAGCCAACAAAGATATATAAAAGCCAAAATAATAGCTACTACAAGAACTCCGAAAATAATAGAAGTGGACAATATCACTATATTGATTTTTCTGCTCTTGGAACTTTTGCAAATGTAGTAGGGGAGGTGAAATTTTGGCAGTCCGCCACAGAGCTCATTGTTCCCAACAATAGAATTTACGATAGCATTCTTAAAGACTCCTTCACGTGGTAGCATGCCTTCAGACTTATTGTACGACAAATTCAAAAGTTTCAAGGAACGAAATACCGCTAAGAATTCTAGAATCTGACTTGACAAATTGTTGCGTAAAATATATAGTTCTTCAATACCTCCTAGTGATCTGATTGATTGAGGAATGGACCTATGGAAGAAGTTGCCCCCCATCCTCAGTGATGTCAATCTAGTGCAAGCACCTAAACTTATTGGGATTTCACCTACCAACAATTATCTGAGATATCCAAAGTAGTCAAAATTCTCAAGTTGCCAACTTCTATGGGTAGAACCTAGTCAAATGGTTACGAGACAGGTCCATAATGATGGCTAATGATGAGGGACCTATAAACTGTGGGGGTATGGCACCATTGAGATTGTTATCAGACAAAGCAAGTGATTAAAGAGACCGGCAGTTAGATAGATGTGATGAATTCTCCCGTGAAAGTTGTGTTGGAAATTTGGGACAAATTGATGGGTGAATAAATGAGAAATTGATGCTCAAAGAACACCCTTGAGTTGGAAGTGGGAAGTGAAAAGCACTAGTCCCACATTGGAAAAGGAAGAAGGCTAAAGAGTGGTTTATATACGGTTACACTTATATGAAGTGGTAACTATTGTAGCACAAATTCTCTGCCTCGCGCGCAGGCGCAGGGGGGGTGCAAATCCGACGCCCAACAAGCTGAGACTTGGGCGCGAGCGCGCATCCTGCGTACACGATTGCGGGACCGAACAACTCTCCCCTCAGTTCTATTTTTATAGAAATCATTCTTTCGGTTCTTGCTCAAATCAGCAGTTTCTGAAAAACGTTTTGCTGCTTTCCTCCCGAAAAACGGTTCTCTGGTTTTCCTTCTGGAAAACGTTCTCTGCATTTGCATTGTTTTCGATAGTGTTCGTTTCCGAGTTTGTTCAAGTTCGCCGGAAGCTTGGAAGTGCCGCGATCTCTTCTTCGCTGTCAGCCGTTGTATCCTGGGAGACAGACGTTCGCAAAACCTCAATCGCGTGCGGGAGGGAACGAATCTGTTTTAAGGAAACTGTGTTCAACACAGGCCTCGGTATTCGGTTGTATCGATTCCAATTTTGTTATTGCAATTTCGTTTCTTTGTAATTCCGTATTGTTTGTGATATTTAAGCTAATGCCATTTGAATTTCGCCAACAAGTTGTTCCCAGAAAGGTATAGTACAATCAACTTGGTTACATTTCCCAAAGAAGATGGTATAGTCCCTGCCAAGTTGTTATCACTTAATCCCAATTTCGCTAGATTGTGTAGATTCCCCAATTTGAGGGGGATAACACCTGAAAACTGATTATCACACATATTTAACCTTTCCAAGTTGACAAAATTCCCAATATCTTCTGGAAGCTCACCAAATATTGTATTCTCACTTAAAGAAAATATTATGAGAGTGGTGGATAAATTACCTATGCATTTGGGTAGCACCCGCCAAATTTGTTCTGATCAATACCCACATTTTCTAACTTGATGCTATTAGTTAACGAGCAAAGGAAGCTCAAGTCTTCGGGTTTTCTACTTC
The DNA here is from genome assembly GCA_024733475.1 of Syzygium grande. Classification (NCBI taxonomy): domain Eukaryota; kingdom Viridiplantae; phylum Streptophyta; class Magnoliopsida; order Myrtales; family Myrtaceae; genus Syzygium; species Syzygium grande. The sequence continues at coordinate 30,043,584 of JAMXDD010000010.1, forward strand.
CAAGCTGATTACCATAGATTTGGAGCCAACTAAACTTATACAAATTTTCCAAAGAAGGTACTTTTCCGAAAAATCTGTTACGTCCAAGTTGAAGTATGCCTAGGTTTGTACAATTTGATATCGATGGAGGAATCTACCCTCAAGTTGGTTCCCATGAACACTAAAATATTCAAGATCTGGGAGTTTGAGGCCTATGTCTGCAAGAAGAGCCCCTTGTATCCGGCTGGATCCAACATCAAACACAATTAGCAAAGAGAGATTGAGTAACGAAAATGGAATCATACCCGACAATCTATTTCCTCCAAGGGCCATGACTTGCAAGTTAGTCAGGTGGCCTAGAGCTTGGGGAATGCTCCCGCCCAAGTTGTTTAGGGGTAAAAAAAGCTGCTTCAGGGAAGATAAGTTCCCAATAGAGGAAGCCACACTCCTAGTCAAATTATTACTAGACAAAACGAAATCTTGTAGCTTCGGCAATGAACCGAGCTCCTAGGAATTTCTCCAATTAGTTGGTTGAATTGAAGGATGAGGCGGACAAGGTTAGCGCAAGCCGATATGTTTATGGGAATTTCACCTACCAATGAATTGTAGTCTAGTTGTAAGACACGAAGGTGGTGCAACCTGTTGAGTTGTGAAGGGATTTTATGATCGAGACTGTTGTTTTGGGGCCGCATTTCCCTTACAAAGCTAAGATTCCCAATATGAGGAGAGATTCACCCGGAGAGTCCTTGTGATCGCAAGTCCAAGACCGTGACCCTCCAGTGCCTCTGGCCACACGTAACACCATACCACCGGCAAAAGCCAATGCTTTGGTTCCATGAGTTGAGGAAGCCAAAAGGACCTCTGGTTATGCCAGCCTTAAATGCGAGCAGGGCGAACTGTCTGTTTCATTTGTGGTGGGGGGGACTTGTTTAAAGCACAGTGCAAGAGCAATACAAAGAAGCAAGTGGCATGATTGGAACTTGACAAAACTAATGCTTACAAGTTTCATGACTCAAAACCCAAGGAAGCGGGTAGATATGAAAAGCAAGGGAAGAAGAAACAAGAGGCAGGTCAGTGGTGATGGAAACTGGGAAGAGATTTATAAGAAGGTGTCGATTTTTCGGGACCGCTTTTCGAAGCGCTTTTCTTCTTTTTCTTTTTTTTTTTTGACTCAGTGGTCATTGAAGCGCTATTCTTTTTCTTTATCTTTTTGTAGCACTTTTCTTCTTTTTAAAGCGCTATTCTGCCTCTGGAGCAGACTTTGTCTGGCCATATACGCATGAGACTCAATCTGACGAATATCCATCCGCACGTATCGTGGAGATGTGTGAGAATCCTGACTGGCTGGGATTAAAATGGAGACTCCAAAGGTCACCGCTTTGATAGATCCAGAAGTTATTACAAAAAAAATTAACCGTGCATTTGAATTGACAGTGTTATGCCAATGAATCTCTGTGCTCCATGGGACAAAGCAGAGGCAAAATCCTTCCATTTAAAATTGGTTCCCCGTGATTATTTTATGCTATGATCTCCCCTCCCTATCTAAAGTACTTCGCATACAGCTAGCAGAACCACTCATATTCCAAAGAAGCACGACACAACCAGGAGCCACCCCGAAGCACCCTCAACATCAACTCGTTCTTTCCACATTGCTCTTCATTGGTCGTCATTCATCATTAATTTGGTCGAGACAGACAGGTAGCGTGTGAACAAGTCAATTTGAGTCGATAGAAAACTACATAATTATGGCATTGTAAAATATGTATTCTTGAATTGTCACTCACGTTTTTTACTTGTTGAAATGAGCAAATCCCCATTACATTTAGAAAAAATGAATTTAAGAACGGAAAATACATACCTCAACCTTAATCTTTACTTAATCCATGGAAATAGTAGTGAAAATCCAGTTATTTATAAAGTACAAAATATGAGGAAAATATATCAAAAAAGTGTATTTACTCTTATTCTACCTTAGGACCTTGCAAAGGATTTTTTTAATAAAAAAATATCATCTTTTTAAACAGATTAGCAACTTAGAACTTTTTAAGAACCTTCATTATTAGTGGTTGAATGTTGTCAAATAGAATTTCAAGAAATTGATTTATGTAATTCCATTGCAACAGTTGTCATCGCAAGCCTCCTTCCCGCATTTGATATGGAAAAAAGTAGAACATTATTATAATGTCACAACGTAAATGGACAAACTACTCTATAACTTATTTAGTAAAAAGAATCATTGTAAACTACTCTGTGACGTTCCTATTTTTAAATGGTATGTTGAACATTCTGCACGGATAATTGCAATTAGAGAGAGAGAGAGAGAGAGAGAGAGAGAGAGAGAGAGAGAGAGAGAGAGTAACTATGTGTTGTCAAAGCAAATGATAAGGAATTGAGATGTACAACCACCCTAATGGATAGAATTGATCCGAAAGTACAATTGCACTGTTATGAAAACATCAAAAAGAAAATTAAAAAAAATAGAGGTAGATATACATGCCATGAGGAAGAAGCTGTGTGGATCTTCAAAGCTTGAAAATCAGGAGCTGGAGCACACTGTATACCTCTTTTGATAAGCCTTTAACTAACAAGATACTTGTTAAACATCCAATTCCGAAAATCTAGCATTTCCGATATAAGTTTGGAAAAGTATGGCAGTAGATGTAACCTATTTTGGCTGGTTTTTTTTCTTGATACAAAATAATTATTTAATCTTAAATTACGAATTTAGTAGCTTGTGGGCTACTTTGGGATGTATGCTATTATAAAAGATGAAAAAAAATAGCATGCCACACACCAAGGTCTACTTTCTAACTTTCTCAGTCTTTAAAGGCAATGCGAACATCAACCAAAAAAAGAAAAAGTCAATGTGAACCGGAGAAATTATAGACAAGTGGCCCTTTTAAAATAAAAAAAAATACAAATGAAAGAGACTCCTAGTTTTTGGCATGGTCGTCACTTGTCAGAATGGAGTCATTTGGATGTAGGATTCACAAAGGATTGCCGTGTCGTTTAACTTGTGAGGAGCAACAGTGTATGCAGTCCGGATAATTTATTTTCCTTGGGGAATTCGCATTAGTTTATGAGGTATAATTTCTCGATTTCTCTCGAACAAGATAAAATATTATTCTTAATATACAAGGAGAGATATGAACGTTATGCATCATCATAGATTATATAGTTCACATGTTGTGAAATTTGCATCGATCTCCTCGGAAAAAAAATGGCCCCTGTAGCCCCTCAGGCCTTTCTACAATGCCATGGGCAAAAACCAAGGCAAAATTATTAAACTCGTTACGAGAGGTTGAATGACAAATGATAAGTGTTAGAGGTTGAATGACGATCATCATCAGTTATTGGATCAACGGTCGTGTTTGATTAAGCCCGATAACCGTGACATGGAAAAAATGCCCATAAATGTTACTTGCAAAAGACATTTAGATGTAGATCTATTCTTCTATAGCTAATAAATGTTCATCCTAATGAAAATCTGTATATAGAAACCAACATCAAGTATAGATATATCTAGTTTCATAGAATTTTCAAAATTTCTGCCTTAATTGCTGTCTACGAAAAAGAAAACAACAATGGGAAAAGGAGATGATTGGAAACAACGTTTGAATGAAAATAAGAAAAGCGAGTTTTCATTAAATCTCACAAAATGTAAATATTTTTCGTTTTCATTCCTTCTTAGCTTAAAATGAAAATATGATTTCCAATGTCTCCATTCTCATCGAATTTTTTTCCACAAACCAAATATATATTAAAAAATGGAAAAAATTACGGCTTCACTTTTTTTTTTTTTTTTGTGAAATCACAATAGAAAATTTTTTCAAAACTAACACAATCCTGTCAATGTAAAATTAAAAAGAAAGAAGATAGGGACCAAACTTTAAGTTTCTACAGGAAAACAACGGATTAGCAGCGGTCAAAAAGATGGAAAATAAAAGTTCCCATAATATAATTTGTACGGATGTCCTACAATAACTTTTTTAGACGTGATTATTGATTAATGTCCAGTCCATAGTGAATCACACGCATTATTTACGTAAGACTTTTTCGAGTGTGTGTATTTACTCATTTCATGGATCTATTATTGAGTGCCAGAATTTCTCAGCTATCCTCAATCAATACTGTTTTGCATCGAGACAAGCTGTCAACCTAAACAAATCAGGTATATTTTTTAGTAAAGGATGCCCTCAATTATTGAGGGATAACATGGCTAGGGAGTTAAGGATCCCGGAGATTAGTCACACAGGAAAATATCTAGGAATTCAGACTGGGGTGTGACATCCTGAAAATTAGTCCATTTGAGATTTATAAAATGCTGAGTCTTATGAAATGTACTCGTAGTAAATTCTCGCCCGAAACTGATCATTCTTGGGATGCTAACCAATAGGGAAAGGCTAATCGGGGAATTAAATTCGCGCGACTAAGAGAAAATTCGATCGTGAATTGATTTTCGACCATAAAATCGCTGAGGTGATATTTTGAGTCACTGTTGGCCGATCCAAGGATAGTCCGGGGTCAGTTCGCCACTGTCATAATAGTGGATCACGGGTGATTCCGCTGAACCATGAAATGAATTGACGAACGATTCTGAACTTATACCAAACGATCGTGCCCCTCGGATCTAGTGATTGATCCTCGCGATTTTAATGGCAACCGAGGTCATTACGTACCGAACGAACTTGCACGTGACCCGATTTATTATCAGTCACGGGTCGAATATGCGAATTTCCCCAACAAGCCATCCGTTAGTTTGAGAAACGCTTGAGTTGCGTTTAATAAAATTTAATTATTTAATTTAGCCCAAATCGGATACCGGAAAAATTTGAAAGTCACAACGGGACATTAGGACGACATTGTGGTTGTAACGTATAATTTTGGATGCGCCCGAATCCTTCAAAAAAATTCGATTTCAGCGAGAAATGGAGAAACTCACAATTTTACCCTTGGAATTTATTAAAGGGTTAGTTTTAAAGAGCAAGTGCATTTTAGTAATTTTGCCCTAAAATTTGGAAAAAGACAATTTTGCCCTTGGACTTTTTGAGAAATTACAAGATTGACTTTGGATATTTTGGATGAAATTCGATCTGGGCCGTCGATTTCAAGATGAGATCGAATCTGGACCGTTGGATCAAAAAGTAGAGAGAGGGGCGTTTTGGTCATTTGCCATATTGGGTCAAATGCACACTATTTAAGTCCACAAGACCCATTTCTCTCTCCTCTCTTCTCTCTCTCTCCCCACCGAAAATTCCCCCCCCCCCCACCATGAGCTCCTCCCCCTTCGGCCGCCTCTCCCTCCCGCCGTACTGCTCGCCGTCTTGCCACGCCACCGCTGTTTGGAGTGCCACCGTGCCGACCGTCGAGCCTCATGCCGCCTAGCTGCCGTTTCCCCCTCTCCCTCTCGGTTTTTCTCTCTCTCGACCGTGAGCCTTTCCGGCCACGCCCAAGTCGCCTCCGTCCGCCGTTCACCGCCCGCTTGTCGCGTGAGCCGTACGTTGCCGCCTCCTCAAGCCGCCGCAAGATCGCCGTCGATTGCCGCCGCTATCGCTCTAGCCGCGTGAGTCTAGAGTCAGGTAAGTTGCGCCCTAAACCCAACTTAGGATATTGGGTATCGACGGGTAATTTTGGTTGAAATTGGATTTATTCGGTGCGGGATTGTACGAGTTAGGGGTATAATCAATTGGTGGGCCTAGGATTGAATTCGGGAAATTTTTATTGGGAAATTTAAGGACAACAGTGGGCTGTGAATGACTGTTCATGGGGCTGTGATGGGCGATCGGGACGCAAATTGGATTTTTAGAACGGGTATTTAATGGTGAGAAAGTGTTGTGAAGGACCGAAATTGATTTGACGCCATTTGGTTGGTGAAAAATGGCAAATTGTGTGTTTAATGCGTGTTTGAACTATAATTAAGTTGCGGGGGTGTAATTGAGTGTGTGATTGTGCAATTTGCTGATTGAAATATGCTTGATGGGTGTACTCTTGGGCCAGACTGAATCAATTGTTCAATTGGCCATATCAAATGTTTGATGAGCATGAATTGCGTGTAATTACTGTGTGCATGGACCACGAGTGATTGGCCAGTTAAATGTGGTAAATGCTTATTGAGTATGTGCATGAGTAAGAAAGAATTGTGGTACGACATGTGTTCGTGGAAATTGTGCCGTCCTGAGGCATGTACTTCAACGCGGGACGATGCCCGGTAATACCGGAAGACGCCAGCCTGAGGCGTGTACTTCAACGCGGGTTGCGTAGTAGGTGGTAGATATTGAGCTTGAGACGTGCACTTCAACGCGGGCAAGAAACATGGCCTAACGCGTGTATGTTAATGCAGGCCCTAGAGTGTTGTGATAAGTTGGTCGCAGTGGACCTGAGGCGTGTACTATAACGCGGATCACTGGCTAGAGTGTGAAAAGAGATGTGATTAGACCAGCACAATTGTGCGAGAATGAGAATTGATTATGCTTGTGATTGCATATAATGTGAATACGACTAACGTGCAGGGTGCAAGCAGGATAGATCCAGGTAAAAATAATTGATACGCCTGCCATGTGACAATTGTATGTGTGTAGATGTGCTTTAGGCAATTGTCTGGAGGTACGTGATAGCCTAGGTGGGGTTTAAAGGTGAACTTGCTGAGATGTGTTCTCATGGTTGTTTCAACCAATATTTTCAGGAACCCAACTGGATCCATGAATCCTCCGCCACCGCCGCCAGAACGTTTTGGGGTACCAGTGCACACCGAGTATGAGGTTGCAGAATTTCCTATGGATGATGGAATGACCTGGATTAAACATACCACGACTATTTTTGTAGATGTAGGTTTACCTTTATGGAAAGAGCATAAGTATACTGCTTGGTATTTCCGGGACGCAGCAGGGGATGAGTTTGGGCCCGTTAGGGGTTTTGATGTCCCGTTTGACTTGGTCGGAGACTGGGAACTATAGACGGAGAGTTGACCAGCGCGGAAATTAGTTTAGCTCAGTCTGGTTTAAACCCAACGCCCGCAGCTCAATAATCTTCATGGGCTGAGCATGAACCCGAGCTCGAAGTATCGCAAGCTAAAGATGATCCGATGGACATAGATTTAGAACCGATCCTCGAGGAAGAACCAGAGGAAGTGGAGCCCGAAGTGGAACCCGAGCCGGGGGAGCTTGAGGAAGAGCCAGAGTATGTACTTCCGTTTGAGCAGTATATGGATCCTAACTACGTGCCGGAATACAACTTCTTTGATGGATTATGGGAGGAGAATCAGAATGAAGTTCCGGCGGAGTCGAGTGACATCAATCACCCGATTGAGATAGAGGCGGAGTCGAGTTCTGCGGAGGAGCAAACCAATCAGGAGAGTTCGGATTCGGATGGTGAGGAGTCAGGTTCAGAATGGACTTCGAGTAAGGGGCGTAAAGGATAGCGTAGGGGCTCAAAAGTTAGGTTTTTGGCGAGTACCATTTTTTAGGGTAAAATACCAGGTCATCAGTCCTTTTATATATCAATGGTTAATAGTACGGTGTGCACATGTATATTATGGTTTGTAAAAATGTGAATAGTATGATATAAGCTTGAATGAGAAAAGGAATATGTATATTCTCCCTGTTTTTCCTCAATTCCAATTGTCCGGGTGTTTTGTTATTTCCGCTGTTCAATTAAATCTTTGATGGTCTTAAATGAGGTCGGCGATAACCTGGGACGTCGCATATTTCAACCAGAGAGGGATGTTGCGTGATCAATCGGGGATTCGGGGCATGACATGGGGTGCCTCAAAGAAGCATATGTTCTCTTGGATTTTGGGGAGAGTAAGCATGAAACTAGAAGGGTGGAAAGAACAACCGACATCGATGGCGGGGGAAAGAAATTTTATTGAAAACAGCAGTTCAAGCTTTACCACAATATGCAATGTCCATCTTCAAAATCCCAATCACTATTTGTAAAGCTATCGAGTGGAAAGTAGCCAGTTTTTGGTGAAAAAACAGTGATTCAAAGGTTGGATTACATTGGAAAAAGTGGGAAACTTTGAAAACTAGGAAACACAAAGGATGCATGGGCTTTAAGGACTTAGTCACTGTTAACAAAGTTATGCTAGGCAAACAGGCATGGCGTTTAATCAAATTCCCAGAATCTTTATAGAGTAGAATATTCAAAGGCATCTATTTTCATAGAAAGGAATTTTGGCATGCTAAGAAAGGATTTAGGCCATCTTGGGGTTGGCAAAGCCTACTTATGGGACAGGAAGCAATATCCGACTCGACAATGTGGTCAATAGGAAATGGGGAAAAAGTAGATATAAGGACAAATAGGTGGCTGAAAAGAGGTCTTATTGTGGGACCAGCAAACTTAAATGATTCAAGGAAAGCAGCTGAATTGATTCTTCTAGAAGAGAATCAATGGGATGTGCAAAAACTAGATGCACTTTTTGATGAACAGATCAAGCAGGAAATCCTTTCCATTCCAATCAAACCTAATGAGGAAAATGATGAACTAATGTGGACGGGTACAAAGTCTGGCTGCTACATGGTGAAAAATGCCTATAACCTACTCAGACAAGGTACTGCAAGTAAACCAAACACAGAGCAACCCTCCTCCTCATTTCAACCACCCAAAGCATTATGGACTTCCATATGGAACTTAAAAACTCACTCTAAGGCTCCGTTCGTTTGGCGGAAAATATTCTTCTTTTGGAAAATATTTTCTTAGAAGTTATTTTTCTGAAAAATGTTTTCCTGTAACACAATTTTCTGGTGTTCGGCTAAAATTTGAAAAAGTTTTGGAAAATATTTTCTGGTGCTCAACGACCGTTGATCCGATGGCAGCGATCGGCAGTCGGCGGCGGCGGTCGGTGGCAGCGGGCGGTGATCGGTGACGGCGGGCGGCGATCGGTGACGGGCGGGCGATCGCGACAACTGGCGATCGGCGGTCGGGCGACGGCGCATCGACGACGTCGTTAATGCGGGTAATCGGGCGGCGGGCGGCGGTTAGCGGCGCGGGCAGCAACGGGTGGCGATCATGGCGAGCAACAACAAGTGACGGAGGGTGGTAGGTTAGCAACGGGCGAAGCGGTCGGGCGGCGGCGGTAACCGGCTGGTGGTACAAGGGGCGATCGGGCGGCGAAAGGACACCGCGGCCGTATGGCGACCGGGTGATCAATCTCTCTCTCCACGGAAAATATTTTCTCTCATGGGCAATTTTGTTTTCACTTTGAGGGAAAATGATTTCCTTTTTGTGAAAAGAGAAAATCATTCTCCTCAAAACAATGAGGATTTGGGGGTGGGGAAGGAAAATGTTTGCCCACGGAAAACATTTTCCGCCCTCAAACACCGGAAAACGAGGAAAATGTTTTTCGGAAAAATATTTTTCCTGAAACGAACGGAGCCTAAAGTGAAGATTTTTTTATGTAGCATATGCCAAAATGCAATTCCTACAAGGGAGAATTTGTGGAAAAGGAAAGTCTTACCGGACCCTATCTATTGTCTTTGTCGATGCAAAGTGCAAACGGTTGAACACATCTTCCTGCCCTATCCCTGGACCCAGAAAATATGGTCAGCCCCTAACCTTCAATTGCAAAATATGTTACAGGGGATAACCTGTTTTGATGCATGGATAGCGAGTTTGAAAGAAAATCATAACATAGTTCCTTCCCTTGAAGTGGTGGCTTCGATACTGTGGTGCATTTGGGTAGCTCAAAATAATGCAATATTCAGAGGCCAAGACCCGAATGCAGAGGTCACTATCGAATCAGCACGGATCTTGCAAGAAAACTTCCAAAAATGGGATTTTCAGGCTTCGAAAGATGGAAAAAAGAATAAGCCATCAGCTTCTCTTACTTGGGTCGCGCTGGAGAAAGGCGAACTGAAAATAAACATTGATGGCGCTCTTGGGGAGGGAACGACTGACAGTGCCGTTTCATGCATATGTCAAGATTTCACTGGGAGCCTCATCGCTAGTCAAACCAGATCGGTAAAGGCCTCCACTCCAGCACAAGTCGAAACCCTAGCTTTGCTCGAAGGTCTTCGGTTCGTACAAAGAAGGAGTTTGGGTAAAGTTTGTATTCAATCAGACCGACTAGATTTGATATGTGCTCTTACCTACGCTGATCAGTTCCCCTGGGATGCGCATTTGCTTATCTATTCAGCTTGAATTCGGCCCAAGAAGTTCTAATATGTTTGCTGATTGGGTTGCGAAATCTCATAAAAATCGGTGTCTTCCTTGTGACTGGATTTATTTTCCCCTACAAGCCCTATGGGCTTTGCTATTTAAGGATGCCCCCTATGCGGGCCCGGTGGTTAGAACATATATAATATAAATAAAAGTTTCTTTTTTTGATCAAAAAAAAAAAAGGTAGTTTCTGAGTTGCTCTTCCTTTAACCAATCTAAGGAAAAGCCAAAGAAAGAGATTCCAAAAGACATGCATGCGCCAGGCTCGTGTTGTTGATTTACATGTGTTTCACTTGAAATCCTTAATTTAAGACGTCTAATTTGAAAAGCGTTTACACAGTTTAATTAAGAAAGGTCCTTAGAAAGAGTACACAAAGTATCATCAACTCCCCTTCACGTCCACGTTAATAGATTATACACTCGATTATGATGGCATTTAAGGTTTTCCACTATACTCGAATGTTAATTGCTAGTCTCCGTTGATCTTATAAATTATCTACGGGAACACATCAAATTAAGTCCTCGAGCTGTCCACTTCCACAGCCCGTCCTTTCCTAGTCCTCTAGCATAATTTAGCCACTTTGCGCCATACTTTTACCATTAATAAGTTAATTAATTATTCAAAAAAAAAAGAATCGTTTATTAGTAATATTTACTAGCGATTAATATGCTCCGATGGACATCTTTCAGGATGCTATAAACTTATGTCTCCGAGGAGCTTAAATGTACACATATTGATACTTATGAAGATAAAAGAGAAAAAAAAAAAATCCATGAACTGTCTTCAGAATTGCGTTTGTCTTTCGACATCTTTGAGAATGGCACTATAAGGGTGTTGTCACCTTGTGATTTTAATGCGGCAGCGGATGAAGGCAGTTCAACATCTCCAAGACGATGTCTGAAACCAAGGATCGACAGATCAATGGATCAGCAAATCTTTTCACGATTCTATTATTCATCATGCATATATGGCTTTGTTTGATTCAGGAATGTGGACAAGTCCTTTGATTTTCAGGAAACATATTTGTCAGTCTCTGTCGATCAAGGGCAAGTCCATGAATTGTCAAGGAAAGTCTCTGCCAATCAAGACAGCTTTTGATTAAAGCATGTATGCAGCGTGTTGGAAGTGGCAGCACCCCAATGAACAAGTAAGCTAGGAGTGACTGTAATACCAAGATTGCAAAGCAGGTCAAATCACTCCTCTTTGGAATGCAACTAGACCTATTTGCTTCCATCTCTAATTCCTTTTCCCGTTGTTTTCTTCCGCTACTGATTTTGTCTTGCGTTTATCCTCCAAGTATTCGTTGATCAACGATGCTTGAGATGCATATTGCGGGTAGATTTTTCTTGTGAATGATTCGACTTCATTTAGTGACTTTTATATGCAAATGAGAATGAAACTATACCAGATAACCAAAATTACAAATATTTTCTTGGGGACCGTTGACAGTTGCTTGGAGTTAGGGTTCTCCATTAGTAGGAAAGTGGTATTTCATCCTAGGCAGCATTGGAGTAAAGAACGCGAAATGTTTACAGGAATTGGAACAATCCTTCATTGTAAAATTAGACACGCGTGATTATATCACCAGAATTGAGTTAAGACTATTTATACTAAACCATCATTGTACCACCCCTAGCATGGAAATTAACCTTTGAAATATTCTTCACGAGAAAGCTGAATCTAAAAACAGTAGTTTCTTATTCCAGACTACCATATCTGTGTCCCAAAATAGACAAACATTGCTCATTTATGAAGCTTGTAAGTGACTTAAATTTGCTTTGTTGCAACATTACAGATATCCAATTATTTCATACATCAAATTGGGGATTGACATAGGAGAGCAATACCTAGTCAAGCTGCAGAAACCAAACTCTCCTCTGAATTAGGAAACCTCTGAACAAGAAAGACTGAAATATAAATTTCCAATAAGAAAGGAGACTAGTTAGGATTTTACAAGAATGAAACCCCACACAATGTCACTTCTTTTCTTTTTGTTAAATATTTACACAATTACTAAAGTGAGATCAAGAAAAATCTGAGAACAACTATTTATACAGTGAAGAAGCTTTATCGTGGATATTACTCTAAGATTTCCCATAGGCCATGATTGATTGATTTTTTTCTTTTAGATCGGTATCAATACCAACAAAAGAACTTTATGACTAAGATTGACTCGGAAACATCATAGCAGTGCTCAAGACCCGTGCATCATGGGCCTCACCATAACTTTCGGAGAGCCCGCTGAGGATTATAGGGGTCTAAATGACTCTCTCTCTTGTCGTAGAATATGGTCCACCATTTCCTGCACTCATTCAAGCAAAACTACCGCAACAAAACTATAAAGAGTCAAATTATCTCTCAACATGTCACTGGTGGCATACAATCCTATAAATATCTCTAGCAAGAGAATGCCGTAACTACAGGCATTGCCTTCTCTTGGGACCTCGCACCTAATTGCGTATTCTGCCACATATTTAGACCATAGTGCATATGAAATTAGGGTTGCGGATCATCAAAATATAATTTTATTGGGTAGTGGTTAGAGAGGATATAGATGAAGTCAGTGTATCATAGACACGGAGAAAGCAACGAGATAAAGGAAATACAGAGAAAGAATATGTCTCGAATTTGAACTGGTAGATAAAACCCGATCCAAATAAATTATGCGGAAAAATATGGAAATTTTATCGGCATCGAAGTCACGATCAAGAATAAAGATTGTCACCACTTTGGAATCAAGATAAGAATGGAAGTCCTTGGATTTTCATTGGGTGCAATAGTGTCTTAAAATACACGGAATCTACTTTCCTGATTGAAGTTCGTCAAGAAACTAATAAAAGGGAAAGTCCAACGCTGGCCAAATGGGAGCTAGACTCCGCACATGTAATTCTTTTCTCCATGTTGAAGCCGGTCACTGATGGTTCCCTTTGACATGTGTCTATACAAGTGCGTGTATTGAGGGATGGATGACTAGATGGCTTTCCAGATGTTGACTTCGAGTCAACCGATGCCCCCACATCCCAAAGTCCCCCCACTTTGGAAAAAAAAACGAAGATTGATGGTAAGGGAAGAAGCGTATGAAAAAGTCCTAAATTTATTATATTTATATTAATTTAGTCTTAAATTTTTAGTAATGCCAATTTAGTTCCAAACATTTTGATGCAGTGCAAATTCAGTCATTTCTGCTAATTTTGGCCAGATATTATTGACATGGGTGCCGGCTGGCCTACGTGGCACAGCCGGTGTGGACCGGCTGGTGCTAACATGGACAACTTTTAATATTTTAATATTTTTCAAATTATTTATTTTTTTCTTTTTTTTCTTGTCTTTCTTTTAGTAGACTGGCTAGAGGAAGAAGGAAAGGAAGGAAAAAAGAAGAAGAAAAATAAAGAAAAGGGAAAAAAGAAAAATAAATAAATAAGCTCAACCTCAATCTCTCTCCCTCTCTCTCTCGCCAGACAAAAGTCTTTGGAAATATTCTGAGCATATCTTCGAGCTTGGGCCGTAGAACTGTTGGAGAAAGATACGATTTTATCTTTAACCTTGATTTGAATTGATTCAATCAAAGATACTCGGAGATAAAGTAGGAGAGTGTAATCACTGTAATCTTGTTTATTCTTTCCTTTTTTGTATGATAAATGCATATATGTACAAAGTGAAGGAAGAGAAATAAAGTAGAGGAAAAAATTGCCCCAAAATACGTCTTCATCGTTCTTGCATTCTTAACATGGTATCAGAGCCCTAGGTTTTGATCCTTGGGGTATTGTACGTCAATCATCGACTACGGCGGTCTCGCTCTTCCTCATCTTTGATGCGTTGTCTGGCGTGCTTTTTTATTTTGGGGCTCGCTTTCTCTCTCTATTGTGCCGTCCGGCGTGCGTCTTAACCGATCTTCTTCATCTTTGATGCATGATTGAACTTGGATCCACGTCGGATCAGAACCCTACCAGAACAATGATTCCCCATCAGAACCAGGGGGAATTCGACCACGGAAGCTCTTTTGGAGAATCTGACTGCCAAATTAACTTAGATTCTCACTTAGAACCAGATGAACCCTCCTCTTCCATCACCAACACCGCAAAATGATTCGGTTTCTTCTTAGATTGCGATTAAATTGGATGGAGCCAACTATGGATTGTGGTCTTAGGTTGTCGAGATGTACATCACCGGCAAAGACAAACTGGGATATATCAACGGAAACTTTCCTCAGCCACTGCCTACAAATCCTGGCTTTCGGAAGTGGAAAACAGAAGACTTGACTGTGAAAGGATGGCTTATCAACTCCATGGATCCGGCGTTGATTGGCAATTTCATTCACTTCCCAATAGAGAAATCTGTCCGGGATGCAGTTGTAACAACTTTCTTTGACGGAACGGATGCCTCTCGGGTTTATGACTTGAAGAGGCGTGTTGCTCGGTTGCGACAAGGAGGAGGATCAATTGAGGCGTACTATAACAACCTACAGGGTTTGTGGAGAGAAATTGATTTTCGCTGCTCGAATCCGATGGTTTGCCCTATTGATATTGAGCGATATAATTTAGTTATTCAGGAAGATCAGGTCTATATCTTCCTTGACGGGTTGGATGACAGCTTGGATAAAGTTTGAGCGGACGTGCTTCAAATGTAGCCTTTTCCCACAGTTAAGTAGGCCTATGCTCGTGTCCAACGGGAAGACGTATGGCAAAGTGTGATGCTAGCACACGGAGATACCACACACCTGTCTGCAGCTATGGTGTCTCAAGGAGGCAAGACGGGAATGTAGATCTTCGACCGAACTCGGGACATACCAGCATTACAAATGACAAAGCCGGGTGGTTTGACAAGAGGAGGTCGACCGGGTGGAGCATTGAGAAGCAAACCTTCCTCGACAGTAGTTGGTGGCTACTCTAATTGTGGGAGTGCGAAGCATACCCGGGAGACGTGTTTCAAATTGATTGGGTATCCTGATTAGTGGAAGGAGCTAAAAGCACGTAAACAAGTAGAGATTGCAACGAATGGTGAAACAGGGAAGGCATCACTTGTTACCAGGGAGGCTCAGCTATCACTGATGCCACGGGTAGAATCAAACTGTAAATCAATCACTGGAGATGAAGGTAATTATGGTCATGCTTTCATTAGTAATTCTCGAGATAAATGTAGTCAATGGATTATTGACTCAGGTGCAACAGATCATATGACCTTCACAATAGATGATTTTGTCAGTTATACTAAACCTAGGCGGCATAATATTTCAAATGCTAATGGGATTGTATATTTAGTGACCGGGGCTGGAACTGTTTCTATTTCCTCTTCTATATCACTATTGAATACTTTGCTTATACCATCTTTGTCCACGAAATTAATATTAGTGGGACAAGCGGCTGAAGATTTGAATTGTGTTATTTTGATGTATCCACAATTTTGTCTTTTTCAGGATATTCTCATGAAGGAGATAGTTGGGCGTGGTACCAAGAGGGGGGGCTCGATTATTTGGATGACTTCAGTTTTGGGAGGGTGCACCAAGTGCGAGGCTTATCTAGTAGTAAAGAGAAGCAAATCTGGCTATGGCATCGCTGATTGGGGCATCCTTCATTTGGCTATATGAAACATCTACTTCTTGAATTATTTTCCAGTTTACCAGATTCAGTTTTTCAATGTCAGACTTGTATTGTGGCCAAAAGCCATTGTGTGCCATTTCCAATCAGTTTGAATAAGAGTAGCATTGCGTTTTCCTTAGTCCATTATGATGCTTGGGGGCCTTCTCCTGTTACTGCAGTTTCAGGATATCGCTGGTTTGTTACATTTGTGGATGATTGCACAAGAATGACTTGGCTCTATTTCTTAAAACATAAGGATGAGGTGGCTAATGTTTTTCGGGTATTTCATAGAATGGTGCAAAAACAGTTTGGTGAAAAGTTACAAATTTTAAGAAATGATAATGGTGGAGAGTACGTTAATGCGCAACTTAAGGACTATTTTTAGGAACATGGTCTACTGCATGAGACGTCATGTGCTCACACACCACAACAGAATGGAGTAGCGGAGCGGAAGAACAGATATATTTTAGAGACCGCTCATGCCCTTCTCACTGAAGGTCACGTTCCCAAACATTTCTGGGACAATGCAGTTGCGATAGCTATTCACCTCCTAAACCGAATGCCATCCAAGGTATTGGATTTCAAGACACCTCTGCAAGTGCTGTCTACACATGCTACCTTACCATCTGTCTTGCTTATTTCCCCTCGAGTATTCGGGTGTGTTGTTTATGTCCATATTTCAAAGACTCACCGAACCAAACTCGATCCCTGTGCGGTTCGATGTGTTTTCTTAGGATATGGTTCTTGCATTGTGCTTTAACCAAGTCTTGTCCACCAACAATGAAACAGACGGACTTGCACTGCTTGAATTTAAGGCCGGTATAGCCGGAGATCCTTTCGGCGTGCTCAAGTCATGGAACAATAGCAATGGATTTTGCCAATGGTTTGGCGTTACGTGTGGTCGGAGGCACTGGAGAGTCACAGCCTTGGACTTGTCATCACAAGCACTCTCCGGATCAATCTCTCCTCATATTGGGAATCTCAGTTTTGTAAGGGAAATGTTACTCCAAAGCAACAGTCTCTATCATGAAATCCCTCTGCAAGTCGGTCAGTTGCGCCGCCTCCGTGTCTTACGACTAGACAACAATTCGTTGGTCGGTGAAATTCCCAAAAGCATATCGTGTTGCTCTAACCTTGTCAAACTCATTCTTCAAGGCAACCAACTAACTGGAGAAATTCTTGCAGAGCTTGGTTCATTGCCAAAGCTACGGGAGTTCGTTTTGTCTACCAATAATTTGATTGGGAGTGTGCCTTCCTCCATTGGCAACTTATCTTCACTGGAGGTCCTTTTTTTGTACATAAACAACTTGGGCGAGAGCATTCCCCAAGTTCTAGGTCACTTGACAAACTTGCGAGTCATTTCCCTCGCAGAAAATAGATTGTCAGGTACAATTCCATCTTTGTTACTCAATCTCTCTTTGCTACCTGTGTTTGACGTCGGAGACAACCAGTTACTGGGGACTCTTCCTACAGGCATAGGCCTCAAACTCCCAAATCTTGAATATTTTAGTGTCTACTTGAACCAACTTGAGGGGCCAATTCCTCTGTCAATATCGAATTGCACAAAGTTAGAGATGCTTTAACTTGCAGCTAACAAATTTTCCGGGAAAGTACCTTCTTTTGAAAATTTGCACAAGCTTCGTAGGCTTCCGAATCTATGGAAATCAGCTTGGAAGTGGAAAACCTGGAGACTTAAGCTTCCTTTGCTCGTTAACCAACAACACCAAATTACAGGTCCTGCATATTGACTCGAACAAGTTTGGTGGGGTGTTACCTAAATGCATAGGTAATTTATCCACTACTCTCGTATCATTCGTTGCATAGAGGACTCAAATAAACGGTGAGATTCCTGAAGAAATCGGGAATTTAGTCAACCTCAAAGTATTGTTTATGGCTAGCAACCAGCTTTTAGGTGTTATCCCCTCAAATTTCGGGAATCTACCAAATCTAGCGGTACTGGGCTTATGTCGTAACAAACTAAGAGAGATTATCCCATCTTCTTTGGGAAATCTAACCAGGCTTATTAAACTAACTCTTGGTTGGAACAACTTTCACGGGCAAATTCCTTCACATCTATCAAACTGTCGGTCTCTTGATTTGTTTGATCTGTCTAACAACAATCTCAATGGTGTCATACCCCCACAGCTTATCGGTCTCGCATCATTATCGATCCTTTTGGACTTGTCTCGTAACCATTTGATTGGAGTTCTACCCACAGAAGTTGGAAACTTGAGAACTTTGACTGCGTTGGACATCTCGCACAATTTGTTGGTAGGTGAAATCCCAAGTAGTTTAGGTGATTGCACTTCATTGACATCACTAAGGTTGGCGGGCAACTTCTTCCATGGGTCAATTCCTCAATCAATCAGATCGTTAGGAGGCATTGAAGAACTAGATTTTTCATGCAACAATTTGTCAGGTCAGATTCCTGAATTCTTATCGGTATTTCGTTCCTTGAAGCTTCTGAATTTGTCGTACAATAAGTTTGAAGGCATGCTACCACGTGAAGGAGTCTTTAAGAATGCTACCGCTACTTCTATTATTGGGAACAATGAGCTTTGCGGTGGACTGCCAGAATTCAATCTCCACAGCTGCATCTCCAGAAGCTCCAAGTGTAGAAAGATCAATATAGTGATATTGTCCACTTCTATTATTTTCGGAGTTCTTGTAGCAGTTGTTATTCTTGCTTTTATATATAATTGTTGGTTGAAGAAGAAAGTAAATGAACCAGTTTCAAGTTCGATGGATGATTCACGTCCAAGCGCATCTTATAGAACGCTCCTAAACGCAAACAATGGTTTTTCTTCTACGAATTTGATTGGTGTCGGAAGCTTTGGCTCTGTTTACAGGGGGATACTTGAGGTCAATGGAACTGTTGTTGCCGTGAAGGTGCTTAATTTAGTCCGTCATGGTGCTCTAAAGAGCTTTATGGTCGAGTGTGAGGCATTAAGGAACATCAAACATCGAAATCTTCTGAAGATACTAACAATTTGCTCGGGTAGTGATTATCAAGGGAATGATTTTAAGGCCTTAGTCTATCAATTCATGGACAACGGAAGCCTAGAACGGTGGCTACACCCAAACACAACATTATCTCATCATAATGAGCTTCTGGAAAAGTTGAATTTCATTCGCAGGATAAATATTGCTATTGATGTTGCTTCTGTATTGGATTATCTTCACCACCAGTGCCACATTCCCATTGTTCATTGTGATCTAAAGCCAAGCAATATTCTCTTAGATGCTGAGATGGTCGCACATGTTGGCGACTTTGGATTGGCAAAATTTCTTCTTGGATCATCCCTTGATACTGTAGTTAATCAGATGAGCTCTATGGGTCTAAGAGGGACAATCGGTTATGCTCCACCAGGTAATCTCTCTACTTTCTATTATAATGATATGAGCTCCACGTTCTTTTTGATGATTAGCACTCCTAATTCAATTTGCACTATGATCAAAATGTGTGATAGAATATGCCATGGGACACAAGGTCTCAAGAGAAGGCGATGTCTATAGTTACGGCATTCTCTTGCTAGAGATGTTCACAGGATTGAGTCCCACCAACGAGAGATTCAGAGACAATTGGACTCTCCATAGTTTTGTCACGGCAGCTTTGCCTGAACGAGCACTAGAAGTTACGGATCACATTCTACTTCAAGAAAGAGAGAGTTGTCTCGACCCCAACAATCCTCAGCATTGGCATTCCGAAAGTAATGGCATATTTCAAGAGTGTTTGATTGTGGTATATAATATTGGAGTTGCTTGTTCCAATGAAGTGCCTGGAAGAAGGATGAGCATTAGCGGCGTTGCAAATCAACTGCAAAAGATTAGGGAAAAGCTCTCTTGCATTGGGTTGACATGAACAAGATGAACTACCGCAGGTGATATGATAATTTCTTAACCTCTCTTGTCCTAAATATTTAGTTTTGCATATGCTTGTGCAAACAGACATGTTAATCTGTAGCAGAATAGAGAATCGATCATGCATTGTCATTAAAAGGCAATAATTGATTGTCATTCCTCACCTGTATATGTATCGAGCTGGCATGTGTGCTGCAGTGCAGAGACCTTTTAGTAATATTTGCTAAAATTTGTCTCGAGTTTGAGAACATGGATGAAACCCAACCCGAATTGGCACGCTGGAAAGTCAAGCCGTTTAAAGATTGTCTGAATTGGATTTTGAAAATGTATAACTGGAGAGAAGCAGTCGTTTCTGTTAGGAGATAATAGTTCATTATCATTCCTCATCTGTACAGATTACTGCACTAGCCTATGGCCCATGATGCAGAGTCTTGAGAATTGTTATGATATTTTAGAAGACCAGTCTCAAATATTCAGTTCTTTTGTGGGTGTGAAGCTCATTTAGACGAATACAAATTAATCAACTATCGGCTATTTTCAGTTGATATCCATAATCAAGCCTTTTCAACGTATGAATAGTCGTTCTCTGAAGTTCATATGACGCTGTAACGGTGTGCGGAAGTTTTTTTTTTTTTTGGGTGAAGGAACGGTGTGCGGAAGTTCATTCACATTAATCCTACATGTCTCCTTTTTTATTGAATTTATGTTTTTCCTCCAGCAAATCCCCTAGCTTTTGTCCAGGCTTTCGAATTCAGAGAAGTGCTTGGTTTCTTTCTACAGCTTCACTAGGAATCGCTATGCGTCGTGGAAGCTGTGCGAGACAGTTCGAGATGAGTGATGTTGCAGTCAAGCCAAGCATCTCTTTCAGCTTCAACCTAAATAAGCAAATGCTCTGTCTGGGAACAAAAAAAAATGACGGTTTGGAGAAGAAAAGACTTTCAGATTCAGCTTCCTCGTATGCGTTAAATCGAGAAACAGATCTGGGCGATTGATATGTGAAGCAGGAACTTCGCAATAATGTTTTAGCATAACTAGTCTATCCCAATTCTGGTCATGCAACTTGTGCTATTTGTGTTTTTTCTGATGGGGAATGGATCTGCAGAGCTGCTATTTCTACAGTATGCCACTTTGATTAATCTTTTTTTGCCAAAATTTTTCCTTCTCTCGTTCATTCATTTCTTATCACGATAGAACTTGTTTGATGAATTACAAACTGTGTTGCCAGTGTCTAATAAAAATTCTAGCCAAACAGAAATCACTGAAACATATGATCGGGTCCTCATCGTCTTAAGATCAGAACAAACTTTAGGCGTTTCATCATGACGATGGAAATAATTTGAAGCATGTGATAGAGAAGACTCATATTCTTTGTCTTGTCATGTTCCTCGTTCCTTACCCAACCCTCTAAGTTTCCAATGACCAAAACTCCATAAACATCGGCATCCAAATTGTGCTGGGATGGTTGGCACATACCTGAACAAAGCTCGGCCGGGCACGGCGACCCAGACCAAAATTTTCGTTGAAAATTCATCTGTAGCTTTTGAAAGAGCTTTGATAACTGGAAGAGAATTCTCGAAAGGAGTTGAAGCATTAAAAAACTAATTTTCAAGTTAAAACCACACAACCCGGGAGGCAGGAGCTTAGCAAACCAACTTCGAGCTAGCTTTTGTTTTGAAAGCCTCATCATGAAGTTTATTGTATCTTAGGATGAGGTCATTGCACTTTGATTTTAACCCCCAAGTATGTTGAATTTTCAACATGTGCAATTAATGTGTTTTGATCGGAGTTCAGCAAATTTTTGTAGAAAATACAGACATGACCGGCATGTGTCATAGAGTCTAAGTGGATACCCCATGTTAATTTTCTTTTCACTTTGAGCTGACTTGGACTGAACGCTAATGTCGCGTGATTGTCATGTGAGCAATTTATCAAGAAATTATTCAAATTTTAACGAGAGTACGTTAACTGCAAAGGAATATTAATTTAGTTTATACATTAACGGATTTAGGTCCACTAATATGAATGACTAATTGTAACGTCTATTGAAGTTTGCTGACTAAAAAATGGAATTTACTCTTCATAAGTGGACACACTCAAATGTGGCCAATCTTTGCAAGTGAAGCCGGATAGATCGCAATCGTTAATTATGTGAGCCCACACATGCGAGTCTCACTCAATCAATGCTTATAATTGCACCCCGGTCCTAGGAATTTCTCCTCGTACACACTACATGCAAAGAGAAGACCATGCCGGATTCTGACCTCCGGGTGACTCCTCAAAACTGCAAACTTTGACGTTCGTGCCATCCCTCGCCGATGTCACTCAAACGGAGTTCTCTTCTCCTGCTTCTCTCGGTCACCCTCGCGTCTTCCGTTCTCAAAGTTCTAGGCTTCTAGCTCATAAATATTGCGGTGCGGTTGGATCTGAGTGTACCCTTTTTCTTGCCCCAATTGAAAGATCTATAAATACGGAAGTTCTCCGTTTTGTTTCCGTTGACGTTTCTTGATTTGGTAACGAAGGCATTGGCTTTCGAATTGGGTTGGAAATCAGTTTTTATTTCCTTTTTCTATGTAACTCTGGCGAAGAAGAAGGGGAAAGTGCGCGAATTGGGTTTATTATTCTTAGAGTAGATAGAAGTTTGTGATTAGGGTGTTAGAGGAGCCAAATCTGAGGTCTTTACATAGTTTGGAATTGATGCTTTGGTGGGCTCTTTAGGCTGAAGAGATTAAACGGGGTGGAAGCAATGTAATCATTTTATAATTGTGTTCTTCGTTTTTATATCATCGCATCTTGGTCAATGGTATTGTAGAAAATTTCCCGTTGTAGTTTTGTTATACCCATGCAAGTATTTCTTCTTTGTATGAACACTACATAAATTTCACTTGAATTTATCGAATGTGATATCTCATACACGATAAATCGAGTCTGTTTGGAGTAATTTTTATTTTTAACTTTTCATTTTCCTCAACTTCTGTGGTGCACGTAGCTGGATTGTTTTCTAATTTTAGAATTTCACAGTACATAAACATTTATAGATTTTGCAATTCTTTTAAAAATTTAGATAATTTTATGAATTTTTGAAAGTCCAAACAAACCCGCCCTTAACTTACATGAGCCAAACTGACGGGAATCCGGTCAATGTAATAACGAGACGTTGTATGACCCAAGCTCGAAGATATGCTCAGAATATTTCCAAAGACTTTTGTCTGGCAAGAGAGAGAGGGAGAGAGAGAGAGATTGAGCTTGAGCTTTTTTATTTATTGTTTTCCCTTTTCTTTCTTTTTCTTTTTCTTTTTCTTTTTTCCTTCCCTTCTTCCTCCAGCCAGTCCACTAAACAAAAGAAAAGAAAAAAAAGAAAAAATAAATAAACAAACAATTTGAAAAATATTAAAAGTTATCCACGTTAGCGCCGACCGATCCACACCGGTCGTGCCACATAGGTCGGCCGGCGTCCACGTCAATAATGTCAAATCACAATTAGCGGAAATAACTAAATTGGCACTGCATCAAAAGGTTTAGAACTAAATTGACGTCACTAAAAAATTTAGAATTAAATTGACATAAATACAATAAATTTAAGACTTTTTCCAAAGCTTCTTCCCTTATCGTCAATCTTCGGTTTTTTGTCCAAAGTGGGAGGACCTTGGGTTTTGGGGGCATTGGTTGACTCGAAGTCAACATCTGGAGAGCCATCTAGTCGTCCATCCCTTAATACACGCACTTGTATAGACAAATGTCAAAGGGAACCATCAGTGACCGACTTCAACACGGAGAAAAGAATTCCGTGTACAGAGGGTCTTAACTCCTATTTGGCCAGCGTTGGACTTTCCCTTGTTTTAGTTTCTTAACCAACTTCAATCAGGGAAGTAGATTCCGTGTATTTTAAGACAGTACTGCACCCAATGAAAATCCAAGTTGAGGACTTCCATTCTTATCTTGATTCCAACGCGGTGACAATCTTTATTCTTGATCGTGACTTCGATGCGGATACAATTTCCATATTTTTCCGCATGCTTTATTTGGGTCGGGTTTTATTTACCAGTTCAAATTCAAGACATATTCTTTGTTTGTGTTTCCTTCATCTTGTTGTTTTCTTTGTGTCTATGATACACCGACTTCATCTATATCCTCTCTAACCGCTGCCCAATAAAATTATATTTTGATGATCAGCACCCCTAATTTCATATGCACTATGGTCTAAATGTGTGGCAGAATACGCCATTAGGTGCGAGGTCCCAAGAGAAGGCAATGTCTATAGTGACGTCATTCTCTTGCTAGAGATGTTCACGGGATTGTATGCCACCGAAGTCACGTTAAGAGACAATTTGACTCTTTATAGTTTTGTTGAGGTAGTTTTGCCTGAATGAGTGCAGGAAATGTTGGACCATATTCTGCATCGAGAGAGAGAGAGAGAGAGAGAGAGAGAGAGAGAGAGAGAGAGAGAGTCATTTAGACCCCTACAGTCCTCAGCATCGACTCTCCGAAAGTTACGGTGAGGCCCATGATGCATGGGTCTCGAGCATTGCTATCACGTTTCCGAGTCAATCTTAGTCATAAAGTTCTTTAGTTGGTATTGATACCGATTTAGAAGGAAACAAATCAATCGACTGTGGTCTATGGGAAATCTTAAAGTATTATTCGCGATAAAGCTTCTTCACTGTAAAAGTAGTTGTTCTCAATTTTCAATTGATCTCACATAATAGAAAGAAATGAAGCTGAACTTCGAACTTCATTTTATAACTGATTATAATTGTTGGATGCCTCTTGCTGTGTACTCTGTCCATTTTACTGAAGTGACAGTGTGCGGTGTTTCATTCTCGTAAAAAACAAACTAGTCTCCTTTCTTATTGAAAATTTATCTTTCACGTTTTCTTGCTCAGAGGTTTCCCAATTCGGAGGAGAGTTTGGTTTCTGCAGCTCGAGTAGGAATTGCTCTCCAATGTCCATCCCCAATTTGATGTACGAAATAATTGGATATCAGTAATGTTGCAACAGAGCAAATTTAAGTCGGTCACAAGCTTCCTAAACGAGCAATGTTCTCTATTTCGGGACACGGATATGGTAGTCTGGAATAAGAACCTACTGTTTCTGGATTGAGCTTTCTCATGTAGAATATTTAGAGCAATGTTTTTAGTAGAATTAGTCTTTCTCAATTCTGGTGAGATGATCGTGTGTCTGATTTCACAATTAAGGATCGTTCCAGTACTTGTAAGCATTTCGCATTCTTTACTTCCACGCTGCTAAGGATGAAAGACCAATTTTCTATTACTGGAGAATCCTAACTCCAAGCAACAGTCAACGGTCCACAAGAAAATACTTGTAATGATGGTTATCCAGTGCAATTTCATTCTTTTCTGCGTATAAAAATCGTTAAATGAAGTCAAATCATTCACAAGAAAAATCTACCCGCAATATGCATCTCGAGCATCGTTGATCTATGAATATGTGGGGGATTTACCACAAAAAACTCCAAATTGATATACCCATAATAAATTTATCCCAAATTAATTTTTTGACTACAAAAAACTTCAAATTGGTACACCTGTGACAATTTTACCCGCCGTTAGTTTTCGTTAAATTTTACCATCAAATTTTTGAGTTAGATGACACGTGGCAGTTGACGGATATACCAGTTTAGGGTTTTACTCTTCATTTGTCATAGATGTACCAGTTTGTGATTTTTCGTTGTATTAATCCAGTTTAATATAGGGTAAATTTATTGTAAATGTACCAGTTTGTGGTTTTTGGTGGTCAAAAAATTAGTTTAGAGTAAATTTATCACATATATATCAGTTTAAAGTTTTTTTGTGATCAAAAAATTAGTTTTAGATTAATTTACTATATGCGTATCATTTTTAGGATTTTTCGTGATATTAACAAAAAAAAAGCGCTTTAATGACCACAAAGAGGAAAAGAAAGAAAAAAAGCGGTTCCATGACTGCTGAGTCAGAAAGAATAAAAAGAAGAAAAGCGTCTCAAAAAGTTGTCCATAGAAATCGACACATTCTTATAAATCTCTTCACAGTTTCCATTAGCACCAATCCTGCCTCTTGTTTCTTCTCGCCTTGCTTTCATATATGTGTGCTTCCATGGGCTTTGAGTTGTGAAACTCGTAAGCGTGAGTTTTGCGGAGTTTCAATCATGCCATTTGCTTCTTGGTATTGTTCTTGCATTGTGCTTTAACTAAGTTTTGTCCACCGCCAATGAAATAGACAGACTTGCATTGCTCGAATTTAAGGCCGGTATAGCTGGAGATACTTTCGGCGTGCTCAAGTCATGGAACAATAGCACTGGATTTTGCCTAGAGAAATCAACACATTCTTATAAATCTCTTCACAGTTTCCATTAGCACCAATCCTTCATATTGTTTCTTCTTGCCTTGCTTTCATATTTGCTTGCTCCCTGGGGCTTTGAGTTGTGAAACTCGTAAGCATGAGTTTTGCGGAGTTTCAATCATGCCATTTGCTTCTTGGTATTGTTCTTGCATTGTGCTTTAACTAAGTTTTGTCCACCGCCAATGAAATAGACAGACTTGCATTGCTCGAATTTAAGGCCGGTATAGCTGGAGATACTTTCGGCGTGCTCAAGTCATGGAACAATAGCACTGGATTTTGCCTAGAGAAATCAACACCTTCTTATAAATCTCTTCACAGTTTCCATTAGCACCAATCCTTCCTATTGTTTCTTCTTGCCTTGCTTTCATATTTGCTTGCTCCCTAGGGCTTTGAGTTGTGAAACTCATAAGCATGAGTTTCGCGGAGTTTCAATCATGCCATTTGCTTCTTGGTATTGTTCTTGCATTGTGCTTTAGCCAAGTCTTGTCCACCACCAATGAAACAGAGAAACTTACATTGCTTGAATTTAAGGCCGGTATAGCCAGAGATCCTTTCGGCGTGCTCAAGTCATGGAACAATAGCACTGGATTTTGCCAATGGTTTGGCATTACGTGTGGTCGGAGGCACTGGAGAGTCATAGCCTTGGACTTGTCATCACAAGCACTCTCCAGATCAATCTCTCCTCATATTGGGAATCTCAGTTTTGTAAGGGAAATGTTACTCCAAAACAACAGTCTCTATCATGAAATCCCTCCACAAGTCGGTTAGTTGCGCCGCCTTCGTGTCTTATGACTAGACAACAATTCATTGGTCAGTGAAATTCCGAAAAACATATCGTGTTGCTCTAACCTTGTCAAACTCATTCTTCATGGCAACCAACTAACTGGAGAAATTCCTGCAAAGCTTGGTTCATTGCCAAGCTACGGGAGTTCGTTTTGTCTGCCAATAATTTGACCGCGAGTGTGCCTTCCTCCATTGGCAACTTATCTTCACTGGAGGTCCTTTTTTTGTCCATAAACAACTTGGGCAGGAGCATTCCCCAAGTTCTAGGTCACTTGACAAACTTGCGAGTCATTTCCCTCACACAAAATAGATTGTCAGGTACAATTCCATCTTTGTTACTCAATCTCTCTTTGCTACCTGTGTTTGACATCGGAGACAACCAGTTACTGGGGACTCTTCCTGCAAGCACAGTCCTCAAACTCCCAAATCTTGAATAGTTTAGTGTCGACTTGAACCAACTTGAGGGGCCGATTCCTCCGTCAATATCGAATTGCACAAAGTTAGAGATGCTTCAACTTTCATCTAACAAATTTTCCGGGAAAGTACCTTCTTTTGAAAATTTGCACAAGCTTCATTGGCTTCTAATCTTTATAAATCAGCTTGGAAGTGGAAAACCTGGAGACTTAAGCTTCCTTTGCTCGTTAACCAACAACACCAAATTATAGTTCCTGAGTATTGGCGCGAACAAGTTTGGTGGGGTGTTACCTAAATGCATAGGTAATTTATCCACTACTCTCGCATCATTTGTTGCACCCTGGACTCAAATAAACGGTGAGATTTCTGAAGAAATCGGGAATTTAGTCAACCTGGAAGTATTGTTTGTGGATGGCAACCAGCTTTCAGGTGTTATCCCCTCAAAATTCGGGAATCTACCAAATCTAGCGATATTTTGGTAACAAATTGAGAGGGATTATCCCATCTTCTTTGGGAAATCTAACCAGGCTTATTGAACTAAATCTTCATGGGAACAACTTTCACGGGCAAATTCCTTCACATCTATCAAACTACGGGTCTCTTGATTTTCTTGATCTGTCTAATAACAATCTCAATGGTGTCATACCCCCGCAGCTTATGGGTCTCACATCATTATCTATCGTTTTGGACTTGTCTCGTAACCATCTGACTCGAGTTCTACCCACAGAAGTTGGAAACTTGAGAACTTTGACTGCGTTGGACATCTCGCACAATTTGTTGGTAGGTGAAATCCCAAGTACTTCAGGTGATTGCACTTCATTGACATCACTAAGGTTGGCGGGCAACTTCTTCCATGGGTCAATTCCTCATTCAATCAGATCGTTAGGAGGCATTGGAGAACTAGATTTTTCATGCAACAATTTGTCAGGTCAGATTCCTGAATTCTTGTCGGTATCTCGTTCCTTGAAACTTCTGAATTTGTCGTACAATAAGTTTGAAGGCATGCTACCACATGAAGGAGTCTTTAAGAATGCTACGGCTGCTTCTATTATTGGGAACAATGAGCTTTGCGGTGGATTGCCAGAATTCAATCTCCACAGCTGCATCTCCAGAAGCTCCAAGAGTAGAAAGATCAATATAGTGATATTGCCCACTTCTATTATTTTCGGAGTTCTTGCAGTAGCTGTTATTCTTGCTTTTATATATAATTGTTGGTTGATGAAGAAAGCAAATGAACCAATTTCAAGTTCGATGGATGATTCACCTCTAAACGTATCTTACGGAACACTCTCAAAAGCAACCGACAGTTTTTCTTCAACGAATTTGATCGGCGTTGGAAGCTTTGGTTCTGTTTATAGGGGGATACTCGAGGACAATGGAACTCTTGTTGCTGTGAAGGTGCTTCATTTGGTCTATCCCAGTGCTTTAAAGAGCTTCATTGTAACAGTTTGAATTTTCGATCCTTTTCCCGGAATTTAAGAAATGAAATTGATCAAGGCATTATAGTGAGATCTCACTCAGAACCCGCGCATTCTTGGGATACTAACCTTAGGGGTAGGGCTATTATGGGATTGAGTTCGCACCACCAAAGAACTCGACTTGGGTTCGATCTTCGACCATATGGATTGACAAAGGAATGTTTTGAGCCAACCGAGACCGGTCTATTTGATTGATCGTGTCCGAAGGAAACTAGTGACAGACCCTCGCAATTATATGACAATCAAGGTCGTCCTAGGTAGAATAAACTTAAACATGATTTGACTTAGTATCGGTCACGGGTCAAGAGCGCATAATCCCAATGAGCCACCCGTTAGCCACAGAGATAAACTGAAGTCGTGATTGTTCGATTTCAGTCATTTCTTGGAATTCGGGCCCGGGAATCGAGAATTTTGAAAGTGACAATTTTGAGCGGCCGATGACGTTTTTGGCTTGGCCAACCTTGAGGCCGCCTATTTCTGCAAAAAAATTGATTTCGGTTCGGGATCGGGAAAATTACGATTTTGCCCCTAAGGGTGCCAATATTGGTTTTTGAGGCCGTTTGAGATTATTTTTCGAGGCCGATGTCATTTTGGGGTGGTCACACACATTTAGAGTGGTTTCGATCAAAAATTGGAATTTTGGCTTGGAAGTGAAAAATAATATTATTTTATTCCAAGGACTTTGCAGTCGATTTTCGAAGGCTTAAGAAGCTATTTTCACGATTCCGACGCCATAGTATGTTGGCCACACACATATGGAACCCGTATGTGCGAAAATTGAAATTTCGCCCAGGGACCGGAAAATTACCATTTTGCCCCTGGACCCTATATTGGGAATTCTAGATTTTGGACAATTTTGGGCAATAATTGAGGACTAAAATAAGTGAAAAAGAAATTGAAATTATTGATTTACCACATTGCCCTTGAATTATTGGATAAAAACAAACGAGGACCGTCGGATCAAGGGCAAAATGGGAAATAGCGTAGGATCGCGACACGTGTCACCCTACCAGCCCACTTTGTTAACCAGATGGACTCTCTCTCTCTCTCTCCTCCTCCCTCATCTGGCCAGAACCCCTCACGTCAGCCCCCCCTCTCCCATTTTCTCCCTCATTCTCTCTCTCTCTCTCTCTCTCTCTCTCTCTCTCTCTCTCGCTCTCTTCATCTTCGGTTCCTCCCATCACCGCTGCTGCTGCTGTTCTGCCCATTTCAGCCACCCATCCAGCCCGTTCTTCTCGCCTTTCTTAGGTAAGTGACTTCCCCAAACTCTCCATAGGACCTCGGGTATTGTTAGACACGTTTATGACTCGATCTAGATGAATTTAGTGGCTGTTTTGGGACTGTGATGAGGGCTGAGTATTTGGTGGTTGTGGACTGATTTGGAGACTGAAAATATGAGGTTTGGGAGGTTCGGATAGGGCCGTGAGGATACGGAACAATTACGGTTTGAATTCGTGAGATTTGGTGTAATTTTCGGATTTGTGACTACTGTATCCGTTCGGTTTGCAATTTTTGTAGAGAATTTTGGGGGCTGAATTTGAAGAAGTGTTCTTCATGAAAGTTGTTCCCAACATCTTAAAGTATAACATTTTTTAATTTGAGAATTTTTGGAAATCATTTGGTGCCATTCGGAAGTCCATCTTTGGACCGAAATAAAATTGCCCGATTTACTGTTCACCCGACCTTCGGGTCTGTTAGAATTTTTATAAATTTTTCCATGCCTATTTTCAAAATACTTCCTTCACAAAAATTGTTGGAAACATTTGTGGCTATAACATATAAAAATTTCAAGGTTTTTCAAAATTATTTGGGTACCGAATGAGTTATATTTTGATGGCCTGAGGAGCTGTCTGAGCGAACCGGATTTCGTCTGATTTTGAGTGTCAAAATGAGGTGTTTACGGTTAGAAATGGGTTTTCAATTATTTTTTTTGGACAAACAAATATGTCTGTTCATGAGGTTCGGTTCACTCGAACGCTACTCGCGACCGAACGAAAATTGCTTCGGTTCAAGCGAGTGTTCGCGACTGTTCACAGATCGAATGAAAAACCGCTTCATTGCTCACGACTCTTCATTTTCGCCATCTATAACCGGACTGTTCTATTCGGTCTTGTGACTCTTGGTGGCATTCTTATTTTCTAGCAAGACTTTTTTCCCGACACTCTCTACACATTTTTTATTTGTTTCCGCACGGCATTCTGCTGCATTTTCTTTATCATTGTCATTGTGCGATTATTCTGCGAAGTTGCATTCGAATATTTCCTTTGAAGAAGTACCGCTTCTTTGGAAAGGCAATCCGTCCTATCCCGAGAGACAATTGTTTAACAACCTTGGGTACCGGTAGAGGGGATAAATTGTCTTAAAGACACAACATGAATTCGTTGGGCTCGGATCATTTGTCGACATTCGAATTACTCGTCAGAACGTGACTTCAGGTTTGTCGAATAACTTTATTTTGCACATATGAACACTTACAATTCAACAGGTACGTGCCGGTGATTTCTGGTTGGTCAGAATTGATAGCAGACACAACGCATTTTGCATCAATCGAACAAGTTCTATTGTGAAAAGAAATGAATGAACGAGAGAAGGAAAAACTTCGGCAAAACAAGAGTAATGAAGCTGGCATACTTTAGAAATAGCAGTTTTAAAGATCCATTCCCCATTAGAGAAACACAACTAGCACAGATCGCATGATCAGAATTGGGATAGACTGCTTATGCTAAACCATTACTTATTCATTTTTTTCTTCAAAAACGGAGCATTTGCTTATTTAAGCTGAATCTGAAAGAGATACTGGGCTTGACTGCAACATCACTCATCTCCAACTGTCTCGCACAACTTCAGCAACGCGTAGTGATTCCTAGTGAAGCTGTAGAAAGAAACCAAGCACTCCTCTGAGTTAGAAAGCCTGGACAAAAGCTAGGATTTGCAAGGGGAACAGATAAATTTACAACAAAAAAGGAGACAGATTAGGATGTACGTGAAGGAAACCCCACAATGTCACTGCGTTAAAATAAAGTCCTAAGAACAATTATTCATTCATTCGAAAAGGTTGATCATGGATATCAATTGAAAATAGCCGATGGTTAATTAATTTGTATTTGTCTAAATGAGCTTCATACCGATAAAAAAAACTGAATATTTGTTCAGACTGATTTAATAAAATATCATAGCAATGCTCGAGATTTTGCATCATGGACCGCATGCTAGTGCAATATCCGTGAGGATGAGGAATGACAAATCAACTATTATCTCCTTACAGAATCGACTGCTTCTGTCCTGTTATACATTTTCAAAGTCCAATTCTGATTCTTTTATACGGCCTGACTTTCCCGCACTTCATAGGGTCGAGTTTCGTCCATGTTCTCAAACTTGAGACAAGTTTTAAAGATATTGCATAAAGTTCCGTGCGCAGCGGGGCATATGGTAGCTTAGACAAGAAAAGACGATCAACTATTACCTTCTATTGAAAATGCATGATTGATTCTGTATTCTGCTTCACATTTTACATGTATGTTTGCACTAGCAGAAGCAAAACTAAATATTTAAAACAAGGGAGAGGATAAGAAATTATCATATCACCTGTGATAATTCATCTTGTTCATGTAAAACCAGTGCAAAAAGCTTTTCCCTAATCTTTTGCAGTTGATTTGCAACACCGTTGATGCTCATCTGTCCTCTAGGCACTTCATTGGAACAAGCGACTCCAATATTATATACCATAACCAAACACTCTTGAAATATGTCATTGCTTTTGAAGAGCCAATGTTGAGGACTATCGGGGTCAAAACGACTCTCTCTTTCTAGAAGTAGAATCCGATCCGTAACTTCTAACACTCGTTCAGGCAAAGCCGCCTCGACAAAACTATGAAGAGTCAAATTGTCTTTGAATCTATTGTCGGTGGGACTCAATCCTGTGAACATCTCTAGCAAGACAGATGTCATAATTGTAGACATCACCTTCTCTTGAGACCTCGCATCCCATTGCATACTCTGCCACATATTTTGATCATAGGGGAGATGAAAGTAAGAGTGTTGATCATCAAAAAGAACATGGAGCTCATATCATTAGAATAGAAAGTAGAGAGATTACCTGGTGGAGCATAACCAATTGTCCCTCTAAAACCCACTGAGCTCATCTGATTAGCTACAGTATCAAGGGACGATCCAAGAAGGAATTTGGCCAATCCAAAGTCACCAACATGTGCTACCATCTCAGCATCTAAGAGGATATTGCTTGGCTTCAGATCACAATGAAGGATGGGGAAGTGGCACTGGTGATGAAGATAATCCAGTACAGAAGCAACACCAATAGCAATACTTATCCTCTGAATGAAATTCAACTTTTTCGAAAGCTCATTCTTGTGAGATGATGTTGTGTTTGGGTGTAGCCATCGTTCTAGGCTTCCATTGCCCATGAATTCATAGACTAAGGCCTTAAAATCATATCCTTGATAATCAATACTTGAGCAAACTGTCAATATCTTGAAAAGATTTCGATGTTTAATGTTTTTGAATGCCTCGCACTCGACTATGAAACTCTTCAAAGCACCGTGACGGACTAAATGAAGCACCTTCATGGCAACAAGAGTTCTGTCATCCTCGAGAATCCCCCTATAAACAGAACCAAAGCTTCCAACACCGATCAAATTCATTGAAGAAAATCCGTCAATTGCTTTTAGGAGTGTTCCATAGGAAACGTTCAGAGGTGAATCATCCATCGAACTTGGAATTGGTTCATTTACTTTCTTCTTCAACCGAAAATGATAGATAAAAGCAAGAATAACAGCTACTACAAGAACTCCAAAAACAATAGAAGCAGACAATATCACTATATTGATTTTTCTGCGCTTGGAGCTTTTGGAGATGCAGTCGGGGAGGTGAAATTCTAGCAGTCCGCCACAGAGCTTATTGTTCCCAATAATAAAAATAGTAGTAGCATTCTTAAAGACTCCTTCACATGGTAGCATGCCTTCAAACTTATTGTACGATAAATTCAAATGTTTTAAGGAACGAAATACCGATAAGAATTTTGGAATCTGACCCGACAAATTGTTGCATGACAGATCTAGTTCTTCAATGCCTCCTAACAATTTGATTGGTTGCGGAATTGACCCATGGAAGAAGTTGTCCCCCAACTTTAGCGATGTCAATGAAGTGCAATCACCTAAACTACTTGGGATTTCACCAACCAACAAATTGTTCGAGATGTCCAACGCAGTCAAAGTTCTCAAGTGGCCAACTTCTGTGGGTAGAACCCCAGTCGGATGGTCATGAGACAAGTCCAAAATGATCGCTAATGATGAGAGCCCGAAGATTTGTGGGGGTATAGCACCACTGAGATTACTATTCGACAAATCAAGCCATTGAAGAGATCAGTAGTTAGATAGGTGCGACGGAATTGTCCTGTGAAAGTTGTTCCGAAAAAGGTATAGTATAATCAACTTGGGTAGACTTCCCAAAGATGATGGTATAGTCCTTGCCAAGTTGTTATCACCTAGCACAAGTTTCGCTAGATTTCGTAGATTCCCCAAATTTGAGGGGACAGCACCTAAAAGTTGATTGAGACTCATAAACAATTCTTCCAGGTTGACCAAATTCCCGATTTCTTCTGGAATTTCACCAAATATTTGATTGTCCATTACAGAAAATGTTGTGAGAGTGGTGGATAAATTACCTATGCATTTAGGTAATACCCCACCAAACTCATTCTGGTGAATATTCACGTCGTCTAACTTGGTGCTGTTAGTTAACGAGCAAAGGAAGCTCAAGTCTTCAGGTTTTCCCCTTCCAAGCTGATTTTTATGGATGAAAAACACACGAAGCTTATACAAATTTTCCAAAGACGGTACTTTCTCGGAAAATCTGTTCATATCAAGTTGAAGCACTTCTAGCTTCGTGCAATTTGATATAGATGGAGGAATCAACCCCTCAATTTGGTTCATTAAAACACTTAAAAAATCAAGGTCTAGGAGTTTGAGGCCTATGCCTACAGGAAGAGTCC
This sequence comes from Syzygium grande, assembly GCA_024733475.1. NCBI lineage: Eukaryota > Viridiplantae > Streptophyta > Magnoliopsida > Myrtales > Myrtaceae > Syzygium > Syzygium grande. The sequence continues at coordinate 30,078,173 of JAMXDD010000010.1, forward strand.
CATGTATCCGGTTGTCTCCAACATCAAAGGTAGTTAGTGAAGAGAGATTGAGTAGCGAAGATGGAATTGTACCTGACAATTTGTTTGATCCCAGGCCAATCCGTTGCAAGTTTGTTAGGTGGCCTAGAACTTGAGGAATGCTCCCACCCAAGTTGTTCCCGGCTAAAAAAAGGTTCTCCAATGAAGATAAGTTCCCAATGGAGGAAGGCATGCTCCCGGTCAAACTATTAACACACAAAGAGACCGTTCGTAGGTTCGACAGTGAACCGAGCTCTCCAGGAATCTCTCCAGTTAGTTGGTTGATTCGAAGATTGAGTTTGACAAGGTTTGAGCAAGCAAATATTTTTTTGGGAATTTCACTGACTAATGAATTGTTGTGTAGTGCTAAGACACGAAGGCGACGCAACAAGCCGACTTGCGAAGGGATTTCATGATCGAAACTGTTGTTTTGGAGCCAAATTTCCCTTACGAAGCTCAATTCCCGATATGAGGAGAGATTGATCCAGAGAGTGCTTGTGATGACAAGTCCAACACTGTGACTCTCCGGTGCCTTCGACCACACGTAACGCCGTACCACTAGCAAAATCCAATGCTATTGTTCCATGAGTTGAGCACGCCAAAAGGATCTTCGGCTATACCGGCCTTAAATTCGAGCAGTGCGAGTCTGTCTGTTTCATTGGTGGTGGACAAGACTTGGTTAAAGCACAATGTAAGAACAATACCAAGAAGCAAATGGCATGATTGAAACTCCGCAAAACTCATGCTTACGAGTTTCACAACTCAAAGCCCAAGGAAGCAAGCAAATATGAAAGCAAGGCAACAAGAATCAAGAGGCAGGATTGATGCTAATGGAAACTGTGAAGAGATTTATAAGAATATGTCGATTTCTCTAAACGGCTTTTCGAGGCGCTTTTCTTCTTTTTTTCTTTTTGACTCAGTAGTCATGGAACCGCTTATTTTTTCATTTCCTCTTGTTTTTTTTTTACTCAGTGGTCATTGAAGCGCTTTTTCTTTTTCATACGTATTGTGGGGTGGAATTCTTCCTTTTCTTCCCTTTTTTTCTTTACACAGTAGTTTCTTGCCCACTTGCCCTGACTAAAAAACAAAACAAAAAAGAAAAAGCTCTGCCCCCTTGCAAATTAAAGAGAAATTCCTCGCTCACTTACTAATTAATATCTAAAAAATGATGGAACAAGGGCTGGCAGTTTGAGCCTTGCCAATAATGCCAATGTTCTTGGTATTGTCAAAAATCTATCAATAATATGCACAAACCATGGATCCGCGAGTCCCACAAATTTTGAAAGTGATGATTGCACACAGTTCATGGAATTAGAGTGAGAGTATGCCCCGTATTAAGAGTGGAGATGTGTGAGAATCCTGACTAGTTGGGATTAAAATAGAGACTGTTACTTTATGACATAAAATGGAGACTCAAAAGGTCACCGCTTTGATACATCCCGAAGTTATTACAAAAAAATTAACCTTGCATTATGATCAGATAGTGTTATGCCAATGAATCTCTGTGCACCATTGCCAAAGCAGAGGCAAAATCCTTCCATTAGAAGCGGTTCCAGTTGATTAAATTATGCTATGATCTCCACTACCTATGTAAAATACCTCGCATACAGCAAACAGAACCCACTCATATTCGAAAGAAGCACGACACAACCAGGAGCCACCCACAAGCACCCTCAACATCAACTCGTTCTTTCTACATTTCCCTTCATTGGTCGTCATTCATCGTTAATTTGGTCGAGACAGACATATAGCATGTGAAAAAGTCAATTTGAGTCGATAAAAAACTGCATAATTATGGCATTGTAAAATGTATAATCCTAATTGTCACTTACGTTTTTTAATTGTTGAAATGAGCACATCCCCATTACATTTAGAAAAAAAGAATTTAAGAATGGAAAGTACATACCTCAACCTTAATCTTTACTTTCATCATAATCTCAAGTAAAAGTCCACTCTCAACTCAGACATCTTCCTCTCACTCTAGTCTTGCTTTAAGGCCTCAACCTTAAAAACATTTTAACTTCAGTTGCACCGACTCAAATTATAAATCACTTGAAGCATCATTACAAGAAGTTTTAGACAACAGACACAGTCGCGATAGATAATAGCATCTTGGCAAACATACAAAGAAAGGACAATCCCAGAATACACCAAGCTCAAAAGGCATTCTAATGGACTGACTCATCAGAGTTACTGAACCTAATACGTGCTCTTTAGTCACTAAAATTCAGCCTCAAGACATGCAAGCAAATAGTTAATTGGCCAAGATGCAATGATATCAACCGAAAAACACAATTATACATGGGTTAATTGGAGCAAAAGCTTACTGTCAAGATAGCTGGCGAGGGAAGTAGATAGATAGACATCTTCAGGGCCTGCCCAAGACATTATACTGTTCAAACCTTTTTCGGTATATCAAAAAATGTCACCGAAAAAATCCACCCAATTGCCAATCGACAAGTGGCATCAGCAGCCCAAATTCCTCCCGTTCAATCCCGCCAAAACCACACCCACTCTCTTCAACCTAAAGAGACCAGCAAAGTATCAATTCCAAACTATCTAAAGACCTCAGATTTGGCCCCGTTAAAACCCTAATCACAAAATTCTATCAACTCTAATAATATAAAAAGCCCAATTCACGAGCTTTCAAGCGGACACTTTCTCCTCCTTCACCGCCAGATTAGAAAGGAACACTACAAAAAAACAAGGTTCTAGTCACAAATTTTGCCACGAAAAATTAGAAAAATTCGTGGCTAAAAGAATTTGTGACGAAATTAGCCATGAAAAAAAATTCGTGGCTACTAAGGCGTCGCAAATTTTTGCGACGAAAAAATTTCAATTTTCGTAGCTAATTTGCCACGAAAAAAAATTCGTGGCAATTTTCGTCGCTAAATTAGCCGTGAAAATATAATTCGAGGCAAAAATCGTGACTAATTGATTCGTGGCAAAAATCGTCGCTAATTTGCCACGAATAAATTTCGTGGCAAAATTCGTCGCTATTTGCCACAAACTATATGCGTGGCAAAATTCGTCGCTAATTATTCGTGGCAAAATTCGTAGCTATTTGCCACGACCTATATTCGTGGCAAAATTCGTCGCTATTTGCCACGACCTATATTCGTGGCAAAATTCGTCGCTATTTGCCACGACTGTATTTGTGGCAAAATTCGTCGCTATTTGCCATGACCTTATTCGTGGCAAAATTCGTCGCTAATTATTTGCGGCAAAATTCGTTGCTAATTTTGCCACGAACTGTATTTGTGGCAAAATTCGTCGTTAATTTATCGTGGCAAAATTCGTAGCTAATTTTGCCACGAACTGTATTTGTGGCAAAATTCGTTGCTAATTTGCCACGAATATAGTTCGTGGCAAAATTCGTCGCTATTTTGCCACGAACTTTCTTTGTGGCAAAATTCATGGCTAATTTTGCCACGAACTTTATTCGTAGCAAAATTCGTCGCTATTTCGCTAATTTGCCATGAAACTGTATTAGTGGCAAAAGTCGTCGCTAATTTGCCAAGACACTTTTTTTTGTCGCTAAATTGCGACGAAATCTATTCGTGACAAAATTCGTCGCTAATTTGCGAGGAAATTTTTTTTTGTCAGTAAGTTTGCGACAAATATTGTTTAGAGACGATTTCCATTTTAAATCTAATTAGCAGCAAAATTAATTGCTAAAATATATATTTAACATTGATTAAGGCCTATGCTTGAATCAATTGTTGCGTGATGATGTACTGTAGCTCCGAAAAGAATCTACAATAATGGAGTTCCAACGTAAACAGCCCTCCGAATCAGCACATTTTCCGAATTTACGCCCCACAATAAAATGACGGGTATCATGGCACATTCCGTCCTATGTGGTTTCCATGCCCTTGAGAAAGTATTGCATGTTTGCAATACACTACTTATACAATATAGTGAGCCACTCACTCATAAAAGAACAAATGCGAATGCATTATATAAGATACTATCTTTTTATGAGAAAACTAGAAAAGAAATCTTGTCTTGATTATTCATTTGATAACGCGTGCAGTGACAAATGGAGTAGCAGATATATCCAGTACTTCTGAGGCATGCATCGTTTGTGCTCATCAACACATGAAAGCCAAAGAATTCTAGTGAAACACCTAAGGCTCCTGATTGTAGCATTTCATAGTAACATTTGCTCCATAATAATAACGTTGTTTACCATAATAGTTCTTAAGTCATTTCTCTTATCTTAAATTGCATACAAGCCCCGAAAATATCTTTCCATTGCACCAATTGAGACCATAGCATAGTTGAACAATACAAAACCTGCTTTCTGTATATCTTCTCCTCGATAGTTCCACATGTCATCAACCTATACACAATGACATCCTTCATCTGTCCAATTCGATAGGTGCGATCAACACTTTGGTTATTCGTACTGTTAATAAGCAATGCACATGTAAACTAACAGAAATATGCTCAAGATATGCTTCTTTACTCATATATGAAAACAGCTACAAAATGTCTAAGGTATGTTTGAGAAAAGAAGGGAGGGAAAACGGATGGGAAAAACTGCAGCCCCCCCCCCAAACAAAACCAAGCATAGGTTTAAAGTAATAAATACACTTTTTTTTTTTTATCAAAGAACCAAAAGAATTTGCGGTAAGTGCTGACACTATTAGGACATCAGAAAATAAATAACAGCGAATGTAAGCACAAACTTGCATTGTGCCATGAGTTTCTCCAAGTACACAATAGAAGTTAATGTCAAGAGAGTACCTTCCCTTCCAGGAAGTATGCTAAAAACCACAGAAGATTATATCACTAAAATGGTAGTTTTTTGCTCCGTCATATTGTTTTATGAGTCAACTAAGGGGGGATCAAATTAACTTGTGTCAAAATTGATGAATAGATCAAGTCAAGGCTGACATGATGTTCCTTACATGTGTCTCTGCATCATTAGTTCAGTGATATTGGTACCATGAAATATTATTTAGCATAGCAGCGTGAAGCTTAAAGTTGGGTAAGAACTTGTATCATCTACCATAATGATATTACCCATGACAAGTATGGGTTAGAACTCAAACAATATATAGATTCGTACTTAAAAGTTGTGGAACAGTTAATAGTCCCATAATAAAGGAATGGCATTGAATATGCCCTTACAATATAACAGAAAAAAGTTCTTTTCTTCTTTCCTCTTTCATGTACTTGCAAAAGTAGTTGAATTTATGGCCGATAATCAAATAAGCAGTAGTACCTTGGATTCCATGCTGGATCGACAACAATCACACAGTCTGCTTTTGTAAGGGTGAGGCCTAAACCACCAACTTGAGATGTCAAGAGAAATATAGGTGCTCCGATGCCTTCTTGGAAATCCTAAGTTCATAAGATGAGAATAGTACATACTGCACAAAGAAAAGTGTAAAATTAATATCTCGAACTACATACTGCACAAAGAAAAGCTCCAAATAAGCATAGGTTGGTCAATATGATCTCAACATAAAGTAACTGTTGTAAGTTGGTCCTCATAAGCTTACCCCCGAAGAGAATGAACTAGCGAGGACTGCTAATAAAATCATCATCATCATCAGCAATCTCATTATCATTGTGTGGCTCATCATTGTGCCCATCACCTATTGGATTATTGGGAGGTACAGGAGGAACCTCAATGGGATCGATGTTGAGGTGTCGCAAGACCAATTGTAGTTGTTGTTTTACTCCTCTCATTTCTTCGTCCTTCTGTGCAAGTAAATGTTTGAATTCTTCGTCCTTTTGTACAAGTAAATCTTTCAATTGGCTCAATTCTTGGGTCATTTGCTCCTCGTGTCGTGTCCTCCTTGAAACAGTTGCATTAAAGGATGAAGTTGCAGCACCCTTCGTTGTGTATGCCCTTGACAAAGATCCCATCCCAAATATTTTTCCTCCTTTCATCCCACCCGATGCCTCCAACCATAATGCCATGCTGTCAACCGATGGCTCAGACGCAGCAACACCATCACCACCACTAGCAGTGCTCATTAAAAGTTCGTCATATTTTTCCTACATTAACAATATAGATGAAAATAAAATAAATTCATATATATAACTACCATAAGTATTAAAAGTATTCACAGTTTTCATTATAGTTTCTATAAAGTCCAAAGTATAAACCTTACATACCTTAATAGCTTTTACTCGATTGCCAGTCCACGTCTTGTCTTTTCTTTGAAATGTGCGTTCAAATGTAGTTGTAAATGTCGGTTCTCTCCTCAATTCATCTGCTTACAAAATATAAACATAAATGAGTAATCATTGAATTAAATTAACTTACAACACGTTTAAACAAACTTACCATTCTATTCCTATGCTCCCCGATGTTGATAGAGCCCCCAGCATATGTGGCAGATGCAGACCTTTCACAAGAACTAGAAGCTTGATTCTTCTTATTCTATTCACTTATTTGCTTATACTTCTCAGTTTCCCAAGTTCTCATAATTTCCATCCAATTGTCGGCTGTAATAAAATCCGGCTTTCGTTGATTTCTCTTTGCTTTATTTATCACATTTCGCATGTGATCACCGGCTTTCTTCTTAAAAATTCTTTTAAATTCATTCTCTTCTATTTCATCCCACCTAAACTTTCGCTACAATCAATACAAAAACAACCGAAAGTTATTATGAGGGTCACAGGTCACATATCCATTACCATGCACCAGTTAATTCGTGACAAAATTCATTCTTGACCATCAGTATGCTACACCGAACTTAGTTTGTGAGAAAATAGAATGACAAAACTTACCTTGAACTCATTCCACCACAAATTCTTTACTTCTTTTGGAGCGCTGCTGAAACTAAAATACTGCCCCATCCAACAGTTATCGACTATTTTATTAAGTTCCTTCGCAACATAGGTGGCATCCGTGAATCTGCAAACAAGTTATAATAATATGGTCAATCGAACAATGAAGCATACGGATAATTTGCAACATAAACAATTCAGTTGATATCCATAATTTACATATATGTTAAAAAATGAAGTACTTACGAATCTCCACATGGGCATATCATGAATTGGCTATCTTTTTCAACATTCGAGTGTTGCACTGAAGAAGAAGGTGGAACCGAAGGACATGCAATCGAAAGAGATGGAACTGAAATATGTTCTTCAAGTTCGGAGAATGGGCCAATGTGTCCATGTTGTCCATCAACATATAGTGGTTGAGGGTTAGATGAAAGAACAGGAGAAGAGGAAAGGGCCGGGACAAGGGAAGAGGAAAGGGCCGGGGACGAGAACGAGGAACGGGAACGGGCTGGTCTTCTTTGTGATACCACACCACGCATTTGACCTCCACGTTTATACTGACAAGTAAGAAAGTTAGACAAATATATTAAAAAATATGAACATGTATTAGGGGCACAAAATGACGTACGTAATGAAGCTTACCATGTTTCAAAAAGCAAGAGATAAACTTGAGGGTGGATCCTCCTATGAAGAATGAATAAACAAATGCCAAGTTATTAAATAAGGATAAGAAACCTGTTCCTAATGAAATCCTATTGCATCAATAGGAAAGAGAAGAATGTAGTTGAAGCTGAGGCAAGCCAAGCAAATGTCAATAGCAATAGGGCAGATATAGCTTGGCTTAATTGCCCCCGACTTCCACCCACTCCTTAATATATGGTTGGCCTCACCTACATTCATTAATTTCCCTCATCCATCTCATCTGCCAACTATTACAAACTCTAATACGTGGCCTCCCTCTCCCTCTTCCTTTAAGCCAAGGTGCCCCATTTGATCAAAGCATGGTGCCGGCCATATGAGGACATGACCCATAAGAACCAGGCAAGACATTCCCTTATATTAAACTTTGTCTCCATGACTGATGAGGACAAAAAATTTATTGTACCTAATCTACTCAAGAAAAGACCAAGAAAGTATTTTGTGAAATCACCCGTGATCAATTTACTTCATAAGCTAATAATAAGCCCATGAACGATTTACTTTCACCACGTGCCAAAATCTGTAGTGCTGCTCCACAAGTACCATAGGAAGAAGAAGAAAAAGAAGACCTCTTGCTTCTCAGCAAGCTCTTCCTCTGATGACCATGCATGTATATGCAATACCAGAACGAAAAATTCGAACGCTAAACACCCACCGGTGCAAAGAAAAGGAGAGCACGACTCAGCTGGAGCGCAGCGCCGAAAGGGAGATCTGGAAAATACTCTTTTAGCTCAAAGTCAAACGACACGAGAAGCACATTGACTGGCCTCAACTATTATGTGTAAAATAATGATGAACACTCAGAAATGCAACTAAAGCGCTCTTCTTGCTTATCATCCGGGTAATGTCATCAACCAAACAAAGATACTGAGAAAGGAATTTAATAGGAAAGAAGAAAAAACAAGATCTGATCACGCTTTAGTAATACAAAACTTCAGTGGAGCAGATTCAAGAACAATTATACTTCTCCTCCACCCACGGATGCAAGTCCCAATGTCGGGCCAGAGAGAGAGATCAGAGACATAAAAATAAGGACCCATTTGCTTGTACTAAGGACAACGTCCATAGGAATCCTAAACTGCCAAAGCTTTCACAGGCAAGGTCTTGCTATTTCCAGCAAAAACCACCTCCTCTTGCCAAATGACAATAAAAATAAACCCCAGCTACAAATAGCAAAACCCATCTGGAACCAGCGATCCCCTATGTGATGATAACAAATTACAACTTCAGTTACCTTATAAACGCTCGCCCGAGTGGCCCTCACGCAGATCAGGACGGATGCTCGTCGATCTGCGCGAGGGCCGCCCTAATCGGGCTCGGGCAAGGAGAAGAGTGACAAAATACGATCGTGCGAGACTCACTGAGCGGACGAGAGAGTGAACTGAGAGCCGAGAGAGAGCTAGTGAGTCACAGGAGATGAAAAAAATTGAAGGACAAGCAAGAGCCGCCTGCAGTCGCACCGAAAAGAGCTGCCTGCGGTCTCGCCGAAGTGACGAAGGCCTCAAAAGCTAGAGGTGATGTAGCAAAGCGAACACCAGCTAGCCACAGGAAGTACAGAAAAACAGAGCAATTACTTGAATGACCCGAGCGAGTGATGTTGGGGTAGTTATTTTGGGGGTAAACAACTGCAAGAGAAGATGATGAAGATGAAGATGATTGTTAGGGTTTGTGAAGAGGGGAAGCGAGTGGTGTTTCTGAAGAGGGAGCTTCTTGTTCTAAGAAGGGTTTCCTATTTTTATGTTTTACGCGCAAAAATTTTTTCGACAAAATTTTCTTAGCGGCATTGAGCGGAAATATTTGCTACAAATATCATACGTGGCAAAATTCGTGGCTACTTAGCCGCGAATTTAGTCACGAAAAAAAGTTTCGATGAGTTTTCGGACTTTATTTATTTTTGTGGCTAAATACGTGGCTAATCAGCAACGAATTTTGCCACGAAAATAAAATAAAGTCCAAAATTGCATCAAACCTATATTTTCGTGGCTCAATATGTGGCTAATTAGCCACGAATTTTGCCACGAATTTATTACGTGGCTAATTAGCCACATATTTAGCTACAAAAATAAAATAAAGTCCGAAATTGCATTGAATCTTTAAATTCATGGCTAAATACGTGGCTAAGTAATTAGCCACAAAAAGAAAATAAAGTTCGAAATCGCATCGAATCTTTAAATTCGTGGCTAAATATGTGGCTAATTAGCCACAAATCTTGCCACAAATTTAATACGTGGCTAATTAGCCATGGATTTAGCCACGAAAATAAAATAAAGTCCAAAAAATAAAATAAAATAAAATAAAATAAAGTCGAAAATAAAAGTTTCGATGCGATTTCCAACTTTATATTTATTTTCGTGGCTAAATACATGGTTAATTAGCCATGCATTTTGCCACGAATTTAACTCGTGGCAAATTAGCCCTGGATTTAGCCACGAAAATAAAATAAAGTCGGAAATCGCATCGAAACTTTTATTTTGGTGGCTAAATACGTGACTAATTTGCCACGAATTTAATACGCGGCCAATTAGCCACGTATTTAGCCACCAAAATAAAATAAAGTCAGAAATCGAATCGAAACTTTTATTTTCGTGGCTAAATAGGTGGCTAATTTGCCACGAATTGTGCCACGAATTTAATACGTGGCCAATTAGCCACGTATTTAGCCATGAAAATAAAATAAAGTCCGAAATCGCATCGAATCTTTAATTTCGTGGCTAAATCCGTGGCTAATTAGCCACCGATTTAGCCACGAAAATAAAATAAAGTCGGAAATCACATCGAAACTATATTTTCGTGGCTAAATAAGTGGCAAAATTCTTGGCAAATTAGCCACGTATTTAGCCACGAATTTAAAGATTTGATGCGATTTCGGACTTTATTTTTTTTCGTGGCTATATACGTGACTAATTTGCCACGAATTTAATACGTGGCTAATTAGCCACGTATTTAGCCACGAAAATAAAAGTTTCAATGAGTTTTCGGACTTTATTTTATTTTCGTGGCTAAATACGTGGCTAATTGGCCACGTATTAAATTTGTGGCACAATTTGTGGCAAATTAGCCACGTATTTAGTCACGGAAATAAAAGTTTCGATGCGATTTCCGACTTTATTTTATTTTCGTGGCTAAATCCGTGGCTAATTAGCCACGAATTTTGCCACGAATTTAATACGTGGCTAATTAGCCACGTATTTAGCCACGAAAAAAAAATAAAGTCCCGACACTCATCGAAACTTTTATTTCGTGGCTAAATACGTAACTAATTAGCCACGTATTAACCCTATTAATAACGATAATAATAATAATAATAATAACAACAACGACGACGACAACAATAATAATTATGACAACAACAATAAACATTTATCGCAATAATAATAATAATTACATGTAATTATTAAAAAGTCTCAAAAATCATAATTTTCTTCTTCGTCTTCATTTTCACCTTCATCTTCATCATGAGCATCATCATCATCATCATCTTCATTGTCTGTCTCAAAATCAGATTCTACAATACCTTCTAAATTTGATTCGCAAATTTTAATTGAATCCACATCTATCATTACTCTACATGGATCTCGTAAATTTGGAATGTTATATTCCCCAGTTTCAACTGTGTTACAAACTTCCTCTTGTTGATATGCTGTATCCTTCCAGTGTTCCTCGATTTTTCTTCGTACTTTTATTTTACATACAGCCCACCAATCAATATTATCACGTTTCAAACTAGGATATGATGTATAATATACTTGAATTACTTGTTGTGCCAACACAAATAGTTCATATATCATGTACTTTTTTTGTGATTTATTTCAACCATATTAAATTTCGTATACACATTCATTCCTTTGATGGGGTCAAACCATATGCACTTAAATAACACAACCCGCATTAATGGTCCATGGTACTCTATCTCTATGATTTCATCCAATAAGCCATAAAAATTATCTTGTGAACTGTCACTATTGGATGACCGAACACACACACCACTATTTATCGTTGATTTTTCCATTCCATATTTTTGAGTGTGAAATTTATACCCGTTTATGAAATATGCTGGTCAACTTCGTACTCTTGTCTTTGGATCCCATGACAGATGATATAGCAATCCTTGCTCTTCAATTTGATCATGATTACTGTGAACCTAAGATCACACAAGCAAAGTCAATAATATATATTTTAATAAATGATATATTAATAACTTGGTTTTCATCCATAGGCAACTTACATATATTTTAAACCATGCTACAAATTGTTCGTCGCACAAACGGTCAAACTCATTTGATGGTAGTCCATACATTGAAGTTTGAAAAATCCTATTAACAAATACCATTTATTTATTAACAAATATTTGACACGCAATGCATATATTTGTCAATATACACTTACTCGAAGTATGGCTTCACTTCTAGACAGTTCAGTAAAATATATGTATGTGCTGCCTGCCATTCTTCGCCTGTTAAGCAACGAACCGTACATGCGCCGCTTGATCGATCGAGGTAATTGAAAATAGAGAATGATTTGCAATTAGGATCAATGGGGCCCTCATCATTTCTTCTTGCTCTCCGCCTCTTGCACTGCACGTGCGGCTCAAAATAGTATGATGCAAATGTTGTCACTTTTTCCACAATATATGCATTACAAATTGAAGTTTCAACACATGTCTTGTTCTTTACTTTTTTCTTCAAATGATATAAGAATCTAGTTGTAATAGAAAGAAGTTTATCAGAACAGAATATATAATAAAGTAATTTGAAATTTATTTTAAAAAATATCTTACCTCTCAAATGGGTACATCCATCGAAATTGGATAGGACCTACAACTTTGGCTTCATAAGGCAAGTGAACTAAGAGATGCTCCATTGAATCAAAAAACGATGGAGGAAATATCCTTTCTAAGTTGCAAAGAATAATTAGAATGTCTCTATCTAATTTCTCCATGTGTGATACTTTTAACATCGTTGAGTAAATATCATGAAGGAAATTACTTAATTCTGTAATAATGCTCCATACAAAGTTTGATAGAAGTTCCTTGAAAGCTATTGGAATTAACCTTTTCATAAATATGTGACAATCATGACTTTTCAAACCTGTCATCTTGCATTCATTCAAATCAACACATCTCCCGATGTTCGAAGCATATCCATCAGGAAACCGCACAGATTTCAACCATTGACAAACTACCTGTCTTTGCTCCTTGTCCAATGTATAAACTGCTTTGGGTTTTGGTCCCCTACTGCTTGCATCGACATCTAGTGTTGACCGATCACAAATATCTCTCATATCTTTTCTTGCATTCAAGTTGTCTTTTGTTTTTCTAGTGACATCCATCACAGTATTTAAGACATTATCGAAAACATTCTTTTCTATGTACATGACGTCAATATTATGATAAATAAGATGAGCCTTCCAGTATGGTAGATCTCAAAATATATTACGTTTAGTCCACTTATGTTTACTTCTGTCGCAACCTAAATTTTCTCAGGCTAATGGATTGTTAAGACTAAGCCTCACTCGGGCCTTCCCAAGCCCTACCAATTCGCAACTTAGGGTTTAAGTTATTTAACATGCAAAAACTTTCATGCTTGGAGTCGCCACTAATCTATTTGTGGTAGGTTGATTAGATAGCTAAATAAAACATAGGGAGATATGTTTTATTCTTAAGAACCAGATATTCTAAGCTCAGGGACTTGATTACACTAAATCTAGTCTAACGCCCTTTCGGTACCTTTTCTTTTCAAAAAATGTTTTGGCAGACAGTTTGGATTCATTTTAACTTAGTCACTAGCATGTAAGGTAATCATGCGGGTGCGCAATCCACCAAAGTAACACCCAATAATCAAAACATTAAATAAATTGCAAAATTGAGAGAATTACTTACCTCGAAGCAGCGTAAGCATCTGCATTGTTAGCTAGAAAATCAATCAACAATCCTAATATGATTTCTAATTAACAAGCAGTTCACTCAATATTTTTTTTGGATTTTCAATTATTTAAATGAAAGCTAACCTATATGTAATGACGTGCAAAAATTAACATGCGATTAATGCAACCTAACATGCAAACTATATGTCGTGCGACGACGTGACCTAATTCTAATGAAGGGCAAATGATTTATTTTTGGTATTTTTATGAAATTCAGAATTAAAAAATGCCAATTATCTAATCATGCAATTTTAGAGTAAAGAAAGCAAATTAACCTATTCTAGAACACTCTTTTTGGTATTTTTTTAATCGAAATTCGAAATTAAAATCAATCCGAAATGAACTATCAAGGTTAGAATAATATCTAATTAAACTAAGAAACAAATTACCCTAATTACTAATTTAAATTAGAAATTATCTTATCTTTCTAGCAAATCTTGGTTGTCCTATTCTATTCAAAAAAAATGTTATCTAGATATATTCTAAACATGCAACATTATCTTCAAAGAAATCAATTCAAATTGCATCTAATCTTTTTGGCTTTTCTTTTAAAGAAACAAGATCAAATAAGAGATAAACACCACCATCAATCAATATCCACACAATCCGCAAAATTTTTCTTATCAAATTTAAATGAAGCAAATAAGTCAAACTAACGGTCATATCTATAGGGTTATAGATATTGACGGAAAGTTGATTGGTCAAATTTGGAAAGCAAATAAAATCTATTATCGTGTCCAAGTGATTATGGACAAGATAACGATTTTCCGTATCACCGCGTATCGTACCTTAGGGATAAGGTCGGATAGTCGTCCAGATACGTTGCTAAATTAGGCAAAATTCCTAATTTTAAGTGTTTCAAATATTGCGGATATCGCAAATATTATCCTAAGATTTAACAATCTACCAAAGAATATTCTCGAAATATTGAAACACCGAAAACTTAGGAAATTAAATATTTCGGAAAATATTTGGATAATGACCTTACCTAATTTGCGGATATCTTCCAAATTCGAACTCGGTGCCGGAGGGCTTGTGGATCACGAGATGGCCGATGGCAGGTGGACCGGGCGGCGATGTCCGATGGTGGCTCACGATGTGGCCCACGATGCTCTCAGCCGAGAAGGATCGAGGGTGGTACCACTCGAGACGCGGGGATCAACCTCCCAGTGGTTGCTCGAGGATGAGTCTTGATCGAGTGTGTCGCAGCTATTGAACTCGCGAGGTGATGAGTTGCCTTGGGAGTTTATTGATGTTGCCGATTTTGGACGAAGATGAATGCCAGAACACTTTCTCAATTCTAAGGACTTCAACTGCACCCACCGAGCACTTTTGCACCAAATCACCACATCAGAATTTATACCACTTGTGTTCTTTTTCTTCGTGAATGATCCACGTGCACTCCTCGAGGACTTTTCACCACTTCAGTCACGAAGCACACCTGCACGCATGCAAAAAATTCTTTCCTTTTTTATTTTAGCAATAACCTCCAGTGGACACAACGTCCGGAGATCTCTGGCACAGCCACGCGTAGTTGGAATTTGTCCGAGCGATTGGTTTAGTGAAGACAAGCTTGCGGAGGGTCACAGTCACCGACGGCAAGAAGGAACTACTGGGTCAAGCAAGGAAGCGACGTCAATAGTGTCGATGGGGCTCAGCAACGCGGGGTCGCAGCAAGTTTGGAGCTCGTTGCGGCTTGAAGCTTGGCGATGAGATCCAGCCAGGCTGCTTCGTCATTGTCACTTCTCTGGTCTGGTCGTGTATATTGCTCTTGATTTCTTCAAAATTGTCTTCTGGAAAATTCTTGAAAAAAACCCCCCCTCGCTGCATGGCCTCACTCTCTTTTATATAGGCCAAGATATCAAACTTTGGATAAGGAAAAGAAATATATTCTTTTATCCCTTCCCAATAACGTGAGATTCACTTTTTCTCCTTTCCTTTCTTTATTATTTTGCCAACATTGTGTGAATATTGCCAGAGAATCATGCATCAATTCTTTCCTCTTTATTCAATGCCGGTCAATTTTCTTGCTCCCATGATGATCGAATTTTCTCAAAATCTGGCTCAATTCATAATTTTCCTTCCAAGCATGGATGGGCTTCTCCATATGCAAATCGGTGGCCGTGTACATGATGCTCTTCTTTATATTTGTTCCTTCAAATAGTTAAGCATGTACGAATATACTGGGAATCCATGCCGATTGTATTGTTTGTGACAAAAAATCTTGATAATATCAAACTTTATTGTTTCAAATATTCATCAAATTTTCCTCACTTGATACACATGATTTTAGCCACTACGGGCATAGTCCAGTTAAGCTCAAAACTATTCACTCAAGTCCATCCGTCGCCGGTCCAATAAATATGTAAATTATGTGGGCCTAATTAACTATCAATGAAATGCTCCTAATATCTATATGCAATTTAACTAATTAATTTTTTTCTAGGGACCGAGATCGATCCCTAATTTTCCTATACAATATATACCTAAATGGAATTAAAATTTAGGTGTCAACAGCTGCCCCTCTTTGAATGTGAGCTCGAAGAGGTTGCATTCAAAGACTAAATGATGCCTAAATTTTGACCATGAAAATGCAATGAATGTTATCTTTTTGTGGGAGTATTAATCCCATTTTGGAATGCAATATGTCATGATGGATGCTGGCGTAAAATAGAAAACATACCTGGAATTACTTACCTAACTTGAGTGGTGAAGTAATTTGACGCATTGCTATGATTCTTGAGATTGTTTGGCCAATGTTTGGACTCTATCCCAAAGGTATTGCTTGATGAACGCTAATGAACTCCGGTGACCTGCAATTCAGTCAAGACACGCAAAGAAAGCTCGATGTATCCAGTTATCATCTGGGGTTCTCGAGAGAAAAATTTATCAAAATGGAAAATGTTCCGACCTTTACAAACTACCTATACATCGATATAGGTATTCGTAAAGATTTGGCCACTGCACCTAATTATCATTGTAGATGCGACACGGGGGAACTTTCCGAGATCATGAGGATATTCCGACCTTTACGAGATACCTATACATCGCCATAGATATTCGTAAAGATTTAGCCGCTTCACCTATACCTTCCTCATAGGTGAGCCACAGGGGAACATTTGGAATTGAGAGAATATTCTGACCTTTACGAGATACCTATACATCACCATAGGCACTTGCAAAGATTTGGCCACTGCGCCTATACCTTTCCTCATAGACGTGTCACGGGGGAATCTTCTGAGATTATGTGAAAAATGTGCCTAACAAAATATCTAGTTATCATCTAAGATATTTGAAAGGACTTGATCGATAAATACCTGGATATCGTCGCAAGTACTTAACGATTGGCTAAACCAGGGGCTAGCCCGAATGTTCAGGGGCTCCTTAACAAAGTACCTAGATATCATCAAAGGTACCTAAAAAGACTTGATCAATAGATGTTTAGATATCGTCAGAGGCATCTGAAGATCGCAACAAAATGATTAAATATGGGACCTGACAATTGCTCGAACATGTTAGGGATACCTGGATAGTCACAGACATCTAAGGGATAGAGATATACTTAACCTGGTGATATCTCTGACTCTTGAGGGTGTGTCTCCCTGCCGGACACGATTTTAGGCAACATGTAATATGCATTCATAGACAATCAAGAACACATATACTCATGCACTATAAATTCAATTGGTTTTCATGCATGACGATTTTGTCAAATCAGCATTACTAAATTTCACTGGCAAAAATCATGATAAGACAATCCAGATTCACAAGTGGATATCTTGAAAATGTCGAATGTGGGACTTCTGGTCCGAAAGGGCTTTCTCTCATTCTCATTGAAAAATGCTGATTTATAAAAATCGCTCTATCTCACCTTCATCATATGGATAAAGGTTCGAGTATTCTCGCAAGCGGTATGACCTTCCCAATCTAAGAGGTCTTTGTCAGGACCATAACGTGGGCTTGGTCAATGGCTTAGCAAAAGGGGACTCTTTGAGTCAAGGCTATTGAAAGAAAATACTTCGCAATCGTCTCCGGGTTTACAAGTCAAGAACCCTGCAAAATGAGATGGACTCGCTCGCACTTCTTCGAGCTAAGCTTATAAACATCCGAATCCTACATTAGTTCAAGTGCCATAATCTGAAGAGACTTTGTAAGGGACGTAACGTAGGCTAGGCTCATGGGTTAAGAAATGAAAGGATCATTAGGCTCAAAATGTGTATAAATAGGGTGAGAGTTGGTGATCATCTAGGCATTATCACCGGTCCTCCTTTCTGCCAGGGATTGTCTTCTCAGTAGATGTTCCATTGGCCTCGAGAGCTTATTACTTGACTCCTTAAGACTATGGATGACTTTGACACATCTTAATATTTTCTACTCTGAAGTTCTCTCTTTTTTTCTTAATTTTTTTTCTTTCTCTTCTTTTTTTTCTCTCGGGCATTGGCCTTGCTTTTATCAGGCACACTGCTTTTTCATGCCCCCTAGTTCTTCTTTTTTTTTTTTGACACACACTG
Source organism: Syzygium grande (assembly GCA_024733475.1). Lineage (NCBI taxonomy): Eukaryota > Viridiplantae > Streptophyta > Magnoliopsida > Myrtales > Myrtaceae > Syzygium > Syzygium grande. The sequence goes on from JAMXDD010000010.1 coordinate 30,096,079, forward strand.
TCTACAATGCATATATTGGCCAGCCACATTTTGGCTTGTTTTGATTGAATGACTAACATTTAGACTTTTAGGGTCTTTGTCTTCTATCGGCGCTCCAGATATGCTACGTGGACAGTGATGGCTTTTACCTTGCTCCAGTGTGGGAGATGATCACCAACTGGGTTTAAGAAATGAATTTGTAGGCTCAATTGGGCTTAGCAAAGGATAAAGTATAGGATTGAGAAAGAAATGCTCTTCGTCATCCTAAGGCACTTGAACTTTGTGTGAATTCATCTAAAAAAGCAACACTCGAAGATTGATACAAGTGAGAGCAAGACAATCTCTATTCATTTTTCACCTTAATGCTGACTTACCTCCAGTTTGCCCCGATGTGAGGTAGTTTTTGACAGGGGTAATTTGAAAAGATTTCTCCAAGCGTTTAGGCTCAAAGTGACGAAACAATGGATAACTTATGGTGTTTGCGATAGAGAAATGAACTACCTTTCGTCACTTCGGTTGGCGTACATTTTGCGAGATAAACCTTTACCTTGCAGACATGAGATTTTTTTTTTTTACTCAACTCTCTGGGGATTAGTGCATGGGACTGTGTATAAGATAGGGCTTGCCTTTCATCATCCCGAGGTACCTCATTCAACACATTCAATTCATTCTACATGAGTGATCAGATTGTCCAAATAGATTCTCCTTTTGAAGTCGATGACGCAGACTGACAAAATAACCATGCATCATTTAACGCCAAAGCACACATCTTAACTTGAAATTGATTGAAATCATTTATTCATCAGTGAAATATTTGCATTTCAGAATATAAAACCAAACACTTGAAATCTTTTGCTTCAAAATGTTAGAAATTATCAAGGATAATACATCTTCACAACATCTGAATTAACAGGAGTGGAGAACTCACGACCATCCATTTCCGCGAGAATCAGAGCGTCTCCGGAAAGCACCTTTTTAACCACATATGGACCAATGTAGTTTGGGACAAATTTACCTCCAGGAACAGGAAAAACTGACAGTACCTTCCTTAGGACTAAATCGTTTACCTCGAAGTGTCTCGGACACACCTTTTGGTTGAAGGATTTGGCTATCCTCTGCTGATAGGTTTGACCGTGGCAAATGGCTTTCAATCGCTTCTTATCAATTAGGTTCAACTATTCATGCCTTTCTCGCATCCATTCCGCCTCGAACAACTGCACTTGAGACAAGACTCGCAAGGAAGGGATCTCTATTTCGACGGGCATGACTGCTTCCATACCATACACCAAAGAAAAAGGTGTTGCCCCAACAGAGGTTCGAATGGAAGTCCAATATGCCATTAGTGCAAATGGCAACCTTTCATGCCAGTCACGATAATTTTCAGCCGTTTTGGCCAGGATCTTCTTGATGTTCTTGTTGGCGGCTTCAACTGCTCCGTTCATTTGTGGACGATAGGGAGATGAATTCAGGTGCTGGATCTTGAACTCATTGAACAACTGATCTATGAACTTGTTGTTCAAATTTGTCCCATTATCGGTGACAATAGCTTCGGGGACACCGTAACGAGCGACAATGTCTCGCCTGATGAATCTTACAACATTCCTTGCAGTGACATTTGCATAAGATGCCGCCTCAATCCACTTGGAGAAATAATCAATCGCGACCAAGATAAATCTATGTCCATTTGACGCCTTGGGATTAATTGGGCCAATTACATCGATACCCCACATTGAAAAGGGCCATGGCTCATACAACTGATGTAATTCCGTCGGAGGAACATTTATTTTATCCCTGTGAACCTGACAGCGATGACATCTTCAAACATGTTGGATGCAGGCACTTTCAAGGCTAAGCCAATAATAACCCAACCTCATAATCTTCTTAGCTAACATATGGCCATTCATGTGTGGACCACATATCCCCTCGTGTACTTCTTGCATGATTCTGGTAGCTTCAGCCGCATCCACACACCTCAGCAAGATCGAATTATAGGATCTTTTGTACAGCTTTTCATCACTGATAAAGAATTTTGAAGCCATTTTCATTATGTACTTCCTGTCGGCCGGGGTGCTTTCCTCAGGAAATTCTTGTCTCTGGATGTAACTCATGATATCGTAATACCATGGCTTTTTGTCAGGTTCTTCGATCACAACCATACAATAGGCCGGTTTTGTCAAGACTTCAATTTTCAAAGGTTCTATCTCTATTCCACCAGTCACTTGCAGCATGGATGATAATATAGCTGTCGCATCAGCAAACTGATTATGGGATCTCGACAAGTACTCAAAGGAGATGTCTTCAAATTCCTCCATGATTTCTTCGAGGTATTCATGGTACGGCACTAGTTTGGTGTCTCTCGTCTTCCACTCTCCTACAGTTTGGAGAATAATCAGAGCGGAATCACCAAACACTTTCAACTTGGTTATCCCCATTTCCACTGCAGCTTGGAGTCCGAGGATGCAAGCTTCGTACTCGGCTATATTGTTGGTACAGGAGAACACCAACTTTGCCGCTACTGGATAATGCTGCCCATCTGGGGATATTAAAACTGCCCCAGTGCCAGAACCAGCCAGTCCATCGAAAAACATGGTCCACGTGTCTTCCTTTATTACCAAAATGCGATCTTCTGGAGAATATCTATCATCATCAGGGATTCTAGGATTTTCGGCTAACACATCAGCAATTACTCAACCTTTAACTGACTTATGTGGCATCGTCTGGACATCAAACTCTGAAATTAAAATCTGCCACTTGGCTAACTTCCCTACCAAAGCCGGTTGATCAAGTAAATACTTGATGGGATCGTTCTCAGTCACAAGCAAAGTCTGGTGATGCAGTGTATATTGTCGCAGCCTATGGAGCACCCACGCTAGTGCAAAGCACAAGTCTTCTCGGCTTCAGGATAATTCAACTTCGAGGCAGTGAACTTCTTACTTAAGTAATAAATGGCTCGCTCTTTTCCATCTTCAGGCCGTTTCTGGGCTAGCATCGCACCCAGAGACTCGCTATGAATTGTAAGGTAAAGGATCAAGGGCTGCCCCGATATTGGTGGGACTAGCACTAGTGGTTTCATCAGGTACTACTTTAGTTCGTTAAACGCTTCTCGACAATCATCGTCCCATTCCACTTGAGCATTCTTCTTTAGAAGTTTGAAGAATGGTTTAGCGGTTTTAGAGAGTTGGGAAATAAAGCGGGCTACATAGTTCAATCTACCCAGGAGGCTTCGCACTTCTTTTACGGTCGATGGGGGTTGTAACTCACATATAGCCTTCGCTTTGGAGGGATCAACTTCAATGCCTTTACTAGTTACTATGAACCCGAGTAATTTGCTAGAGGTTGCTCCGAATATGCACTTCGCTGGATTGAGACGGAGCTTAAACTCACGAAGTCTCTCAAATAATTTCTTCAAGGTATCTACGTGACTCTTTCCAGGTCGAGACTTGGCAATCATGTCATCGACATAGACTTCGATCTCCTTATGCATCTTATTATGGAAAAGTGTCACCATTGCCCGTTGATATGTTGTGCCGGCATTTTTAAGGCCAAAAGGCATGACCTTATAGTGGAATGTCCCCCAAGGGGTAATGAATGCTGTTTTTTCCTTATCACCATCCTTCATCCTTATCTGATTATAACCCGAGAAACCATCTATGAAGGAAAATAGCTTGAATCCAAAGCAGTACTGTCTACCAGAACGTCTATGTGTGGTAATGGAAAGTCGTCTTTAGGACTGGCCTTGTTCAAGTCGCGATAGTCAATGCAAACCAGAACTCGGCCATCCTTCTTCATGACTGGCACGATGTTGGCCACCCAGCTGGGATATTGGGTGACTTCGATGAATTCCACTTTCAAGAGCTTCATGACTTCCTCCTCTATTTTCTTCGAAAGCTCGGGCTTAGTTCTCCGTAGCCTCTGTTTCTTGGGCGGTACATCCGGATTAGTAAGCAGACCGTGTTCCACAATAGAAGGATCTAAACCTGGCATATCGGCGTACGACCAGGCAAAGATATCCTGATAATCCTTCAGAAGTTGCACTAGGTGCTTCGCTTCACTTTCGGGAAGGGTTGCCCCAATCTTTACCTCTTTAGGCTCCCCTGAATCACTTAGGTTAATGGTGATAGTTTGGTCTGTTGTCAGGACTTTAGGTCTTTCATGACGCTCTAGATCGCGCTGAAGGTCCGAGGAATCTTCGAGTTCGTCAATGTCCTCGAGATTAGGTTCGACAGCACATAATTCATTAGATTGGATCGTTACCATACCCTTATGTGTCACATGATTGCCCCTGAAACATAAAGTAAGGGATTCAGAAGGACAAACAGGGCTAAATATTGCATTTTTTTATTTTTCTCGTTTTTTCTAAATTTTTTTTGAATTTTTTTTTCGAAATTCTTTTTAAAAAAGTTTTAACACGAGGAAACATGAAGAAGCCCAGGCCTCAGAATTCTCCTTGGACTATATTTTTCTTTTATTAGTTGGATATCATCACCGGGCTGGTTTGATGTACCTCAACATGCCCTCAAAATGAAAATAATTTGTAATTTCATTGATTATCGCCAAATGAATTACATTTATTGGAATGGAAATTGCAACAATCAAGTCCTAGAAATGAAAAGTGCTAAAAAGCAGCTTCCGAGACGGGGTAAGTCCTAAAAAGCAGTAAAATTCCCGCGTAGGGGAGTGTGCGAAAAAGTAAAGGTGCTACTCTTGCGAGGCAGTGCCCATTCCCTTCAACGGTCCTTCCTCGATAATTCCAATGAAAAAATCATCGAACAGGGTAGTGATTCCCTCCATTGCATTATCAGGATCTTCTGTCACTAAAGGTGTTGGATCATCCATACCCCCATCCATCGGGGACAATATCATGCGGGTCAATATAGAAGCTCGGGGGCGGCGAATATTTCACATAATAATCGAACTTGCCGCTCGGTTGCCCCAAAGTGTCGATCACCTCCTTCTCTTTATGCATCATTCTTGGAGGACCTGGGAATATAGTGCGGATGTGTGGAAGCAACCTACCATGCCCAAGCTCTCCATTATTTTGGGTAATTCCATGCCCACGTTCTTCACCCTTCGGCTCTTCTTCGAATCGCTGTCTATTAAGTCCATCTCCTCGACCTCAATCTCGACCTCGACCGCGTCCACGTCCATGTCCACATCTCCCATTATTTGGCTCGCTTGACCCTTGGTATCCCAACCCAGTAGTGTGGGGCCTTCGAGAGACTTCCACCGGTTGGCGGATACCTTGACCATTCCTACCAAGGCCTTCACCCGGAATAAAGCCATGGGATACCATTACTCTTCCAACCATGACTGCAGCATTTGACATCTTAGGAATGGGCGGTGATGATCCTCTAGAGGCATGTATGGTTGATACGAGCTCGAGCGACTGATAGCTCGATTCTATTTTGCCATCTCGCTCAACATAGGGGATAGCCGTTGCGTGGTAAATTGGGTGCTCTTCTTCACCGTGGACTGTGACTAACTTTCTCTCCACAATGAACTTCACCTTCTGATGTAGACTGGATGGCATAGCTCCGGCAGTATGAATCCATGGACGACCTAACAGAAAATTGAATACAGTGGGAATGTCCATGACTTGAAATAGTATGTTGAACATTGTTGGTCCTATCTGTGTGTCAAGGTGGATTTCTCCCATCACTTCTTTCTTCATTCCGTCAAAGGCTCGCACGGAGGTCTTCATAGAATTTATTCTAGAAGGATCTATCTTGAGGCGGTGTAAAGTCGCCAGAGGACAGATGTTCAGGGCTGATCCGTTGTCAATGAGTACCCAGGCTACATGCGAGGCCTTGTATTTGACAGAAATGTAAAGCGCCTTGGTATGCCCCCTCCCTTCCAAAGGGAACTTTTCATCTGAAAAGGCTATGAGGTCCTTGAGGAGTATAGAACCTACAAATTCCTCCAATTTGTCATAATCGATCGTCTCTGGCACGTGGACTTCACTTAACACCTTCATTAAGGCCTTCTGATGCTTGACAGATGTCTGGAGTAGTTCAAGCAAAGAGATTTGCGAGGGCAACTTACGCAATTGTTCAACTATGTTGTATTCACTAGCTTTAATCACAGCTAGAAATTCCTTGGCTTCTTCATTAGTGACAAGTTTTGCAGGTTAGGCATTAGCTTGGTTATAGGTACGCCCAGATCTGGTAACCAAGTCGACATCGAGACTGTAGGACCAAGGGACAGCCTTATTATCACTGTACTCATATGATTGAGGTATTTCGATCACTATCCCTTCATTAGCTGTAGGCGTGCTTACTACGATCTCTTCATCATCAGATGCGTCTTCGAGCGGAGGCATATCTTCAGGCAGAGGGTCGCTCTTGTCCTTCCCGGTGTTTAATGTAGCAAACTCCTCCTCCCAATTAATAACTACTTCGGAGATAGTGGAAACGATGCCAGTGTGGTCAGCATAGACAATCATCCCAGCTTCTAACATTCTTGAGATTCTTTTTCTCATGACAGCTAGGGGAAGGTCCTCGTTACTCGGGTAATAACCGGCTTTCACTAACTCACCTAAGGGTGAGCGGTTCCAAGTTCCGGGTAGGTTCCGCCCGAAACCTGGAACCTACCCTCGGGTACAGGTTCCTCAAAATAAGGAACCTGGAACCTACCCATCGAGCGTGGAACTGGAACCTACCACCATCACGTGTTCCGTGGTTTGCCCAGTGTTCCAGGTTCTTTTTTAATTTCGTTTTTAATTAAACAAAACGAAAATAAACGTAACTAGTTATTGAAAACAATATTTCGCTTAGTAGAAAGCAGATAGAAAAATCTATTTATGGAAGAGATATATGGAAGTTCTTTCTCAAGTAAAGCCGAGGCGTAAAGTATCATGTATCCCAATTATCGACACATGGTTATCGTACTTGTATTGACATTACTCAGTATATGTATGATGTAAATGAGGATATATCCCCACTCTTTTTTCCCCCAAAAAGCAATAATAGAATTTAGAGTAGCAGATACTTAGCGTGCATCAGATAAGTTTGTAACCTCTTCTCATATTTCATTGATTCTTTTGTCCCCTGCATTTGTTCCCTTTAGTCTGTAATTTTTAAGGGACATTTGTAATGACTGCAAATTAATATTTCATTTGAAGTTGTCATCCATTTTTTCGGTTGTTTTGGGTAGGGCACTCTTGGTTAATCTACTTTGCCAAGAAACATAAAAAAATAAAAATAAAACATAATGTGTGCTGTAGCTGGTGCTTTTATGTTAAATCTGCAATTATGCATCGCGACGTTTTTGTATAGATTTGTGTGGTCATCTTTGCTCCATCATATGAAGCAAGTCGTAGAGCTCGATAGGTAATGACAAAGGTAAACAAATTGGATTGGGAAGCTAAGGAGCGATCACGGATATGAGTTGCAAATGATGAGAGTGAATCTCCTTAAAAATGCATGTTCGCGGTGCCTTTTTATCCTATCATTCACCTACTTAATCCAAAGGATATTACAAAAAGGAGAGAAGCTTTGGCTGCATTGGGGTAGCAGCGTCACGCAGCAGCCGGCAAGGTCATGCGCGGAAGCAAAGATCGGGTTTAAGAGCTGCAGCCAGTGAGAAGCCGGTGGGAGAGACGGAGATGCTTGAGCGGCAAGATTGAAGCTGCAACTGGGTAGCACCAAAGAATCTCTCTTTCACTACCATGCAACGAGGGACTAAAAGGAGGACTAGAAGTAAATAATGAAAGGAAAGAAAATTATAATAAAGTCTCGAACATGGATTATATGCACTTCCCAAACAATGAGACTTTCAGAGGAAGCCGCAGAATCGACTATAGAAAGAAGAAAATCGGAGGTCACTTTACATCAAATGTGGCTATGAGCTCATTGTATCAACTTAGTTTTCTGTTAATCTTCTCCACACCATCTTCGCACAATGCAACAAGGTCAAGATTGCCATGACATAAAGAAAGGGGACCGGGAGTTTTATCTAATTCTAGTTCATTGTCCCGAGGGTGGCGGCATTGTGGGGCTTTCCATGGGTCGAGATTGTAAGATCGTAGAAGCGGTTCATGGGGGTTGATGTGTGTCCATGATGGGGGTTGACTAGTTAGGGTTTTTATTTTTTACTAGGAAGAGTGTCGGTTTCGGTTCGGTTCCGATTTCCGGTTCCAGTTCGGAAGAGTGTCGGTTCGGTTCGGTTCAGTTCGGGAACGGGAACCGAAACGAACGGCCGTTTCTAAAAATTGGAACCAAGGCTGGAACCGCCCACCCTAGAACAGGAACCGAACCTTACCCGCCCGGTTCGGTTTTCGGTTCCGGTTCTACTACGGAACCGTGCTCACCCCTAAACTCACCGTAGACGTCGGTGGTATACACCTTGACATTCTTGATTCGACCAGCATCGGAACTAAATATAGCATTCACATTACCCACGTGATCAGGGAGCGAGTTGCTCTGAACATTCGGCTTAGCGGATTGAAACGAGAAAGCCTTCGTGCCCAGGAGGTTCTGGATTCGGTGCTTGAGGGTAAAACAATCGTCAGTTAAGTGCCCCACCTCGCCCATATGATAATCGCATTTCTTAGATGGATCGTAGTTATAGAACTGCTCAGGATTGGGCCGCTTTGGCTTAATAGTAAGCAAGCCTTTCTTTCGGAGGACCGCCAATACTTGAGACAACGACCCGGGGGGGGGGGCGAATTGCCTCTTGTTGTTTTTCTTCTAAAAGGGTTGGCGACTCGTGTTTTGTTGTTGAGCTTCTGCTACTTGGATTGCTGGGACAGGGTTAGCATTCCGCCGGCCCAGTTGGGTATAAGTCACATTCACTTCAGCTGCCGGTTCTTTCTCCTTTCTTGCACCAAATCTTTTGGTCGAGGAAGACCGCTCCACAAGCCACCCATCTTTCAGCCCTATCTCAATCTGTTTGCCTATAGGAATGAGTTGATTGAAGTTGTCAGCCAGAGTGGCTACCATCCGATTACGGTATTCGAACGGAAGAGTTTTAATAAACATCCTCTTCAATTCACTGTCTATGGGTTCTGGGATAATCTGTGCGGCTATGTTTCTCCATCTGATAGTATAATCCTTGAATGACTCATTCTTCTTCATCTGAGCACGCTCGAGGTCATCGCGAGTGGGAATGATATCCGTTATGAACCTGTACTACTTGAGGAATGCTTCACTAACTTCCTTCCAGGTTTTGAGGCCATTTATCTTCTTCATGAGATACCGGTTCAAGGCGGGACCCACGACTTGCTCGAAATGCATGAATCATCGGGGAGTTCATTATCAACGTCACGGTGTCATTTTTGTACGTGATATAGCCTGCGCAGTGGGCTTTTGGGCAGGAGTTGCCATTGTACTTGTCAAAGTCTGGCATCTTGAACTTCTTCGTGATTTTGATCTGTGAGTACAAAAACAAGTCGATCGAAGGTGAATCATGTGAGCCTTCCAGTTGCTTCACTCTCTCTTCAAGTTTGTTGACCCGTTCATCAGGTTTTTCCTTGTTGACAATAATCTGGACAGGGTCATCTACTAAGTCGGGAAGATCGTCATCTTTCTCACTATCGGCATTTTTCCCAACTTTATGCTTTGGGGTTGATGCCTCAGGGGATGCAGGAATAGGAGTCAGTCGAAGGGTTTTGATCTCAGCGGACATCTGTTGCATTGCGATGACGAGTTGCTTCATTTGGTCCTCAATGCCAACGACACGATCTCGTAAGTCAGTTTGATCGACCATTTTAGTTCTCGACCGCGTGCGAATAGGCGATCGTGATCGATCCGTAATTACCTAGTTCTCGACCTCAATGCCAACAACACAATCTCGTAAGTCAATTTGATCGACCATTCTAGTTCTCGACCGCGTGCGAATAGGCGATCGTGATCAGTCCGTAATTACCTAATTCACGGATAAAACAGGCATATAGGCATACATAAGTGTTAAGAAGAATCACATGCTGATCCATGACATTGGTCTGAACGCTTCAATTAAAACTGACCTTTTTATTGAAATGATATTTTTTTTCGTGTTTCTACAACAACAATGACTTAAAATCTCTTAAAAAAAGACTCAATTCCTAAGCAAGACTGAAAACTAGAACTGAAAAGAGAATAAAAATTTAAGCTATTCTATTTGACTTGATCCATAAACATATGGGGGGCGACTTCCTTCTTCAATTGCTCATAAGCTCGAGCTATCTTGGATGCTTTCTCGTGAGCTTCTTCGGCCTTCCTTTTGAGACGGTTGTTCTCTGAGCGAGTGGCAGGCTTGAGAGGCACCTTGGGTATCTTCGGGAGTAATTCCTGTGGGACCTTGTGCTGTCGAATATACTCGGTCGTCACGAAGTAGGACTTCTGTTTCCCCTTGAGCTCTTTTTGGGGTCGAGCTATCCTTAGGAGGCGACACTTCTTCCACATCTTCTTGAGCTGAGCTACGATCCCTTCGTGGTTTTCATCGCCATTGGTGAAGTTGACTTGGAGGAGTTCTAGTTGTAGTGCTAGAGGGAGTCCTTGGAGAATCTGGTACTGACGAGACACTCTGGCGGGGTAGTATTCGATCGTAGCGGTGAAACCCAAGAGTGGAATCGGTCCAATACCATTACATGTAAGCCGAGCTTCCTCGACTTGGAACCAGTTAGCATGCCATTGGAAACCTTGGGGTCTAGCATTTTTCATGAAAATGATCCATTTAGAGTAATGATAATTGGGTGCATCCCCTTGTTTTTCTTTATACCTCAAGACTGGATGGCTAGAATCACTAAGCTCAGATATTGTGAGTAAATTGCCGCACCCTTTTATGTGAGATAAAAACCAAATTTGCAAAAGTTCGAGGGGGGCATGAAATGTTTTGTCAACATGTTGCTTAAATTTAGTGAGGGCAATGAAAGTCTCAGCTAAAATGGTGTTGACAAAATTCTTTTCAAGACAGACTTGTTGGACTAACCATGCGATTGACGGACTACACGCATTCTTACAATAAGGAAAAATCACGAACCCGAAAAATGCTAGTAAAAAGATTCTGCCTTTTTTAAAAGATGTGGCTTTATCAAAACATTGACTAGGGAACGAAAAGGGACATGTCCCACGATTTGCTTTCAAGACTTTTCCCAATTCATCTTTTCCGACACCCAAAAATTCAGACAACATTAAGGTGGAATCAATTCTTAGAGGTGGTGTAACTAATTCCGACCCTAAAGGTTTTCCAATGATCACGCTATATTTTTTCAAAGTCGGGATGAGCTCATGCTTATCGAATATAAAGGTAGACGTCTCGGGACACCAGAAGTGTGCTAATGCTCGAACGAGGCCGGTACGGACTTTGACTTCCAATAAGGGGCGTAGCCTTCCGATGTGGCCTTCAACCAGCTTACGGTTGATCGGACTGAGTAAGTTCCACCAGGCACGGAGCTCGTCCTTAGGAGCATTAAGAATCCAGATGTCTATCCCTCCCATAGTATATGGACCAAGACTCGCGACCGACCTAATGTCATGGACCAACCAAAGAAAATATGAAACATAAATAAATTGTGAGATAAAGGTTCATAAAACTTACTTTACCCAATAGAACCATGGCAATCACAAAGACATGCGCATGAAATGTGAGGTTCGATTTCTATCTAGACTCTAGCTTGCAAAATGGAGACGCGAGGATTACCGGGCTAAACCAGTCATGGTTGTGATTAGGCCGAGGTTCCCCTGACTCCGGCTTAGTCAAGGAGTCGACCCGGGTTGCAAAGGGTGCAACCGTGGTGGGAGCTCAATGACATCATGAAAAAACTTTCGAGATCAAGGAGGGCGACCATACCACGCGGGTGTGGTCGAGGTGTCCGCTGTCTCAGTACCATCCTAAACCTGTGCCACCTAGGTCCGGCAGCGGGTAGTGTGTGCGGTGTAGTGTAAATACAAGGCATGCACAGCAGGTTATATCATACAGCACTTCGTGCATAAAATAAATCATTCATCCAAACACCTTCTTGCAAAATAAGGGTTAACAATCACGCCTCCCTTTATCCCTCCCATTCTGCAAAAATATTTAACACCTAAAATGTTAGGGACGTACCTGAGATCCTCACTCCTAAGCAAAAATATTTTTTTTGAAAAGAAAAACTGGCCTAAGTCTACTAAGAGTTTTCACTCAAGTCCACAGCGGAATCGCCAAGCTGTCGTGACCTAAATTTTCTCAGGCTAATGGATTGTTAAGACTAAGCCTAACTCGGGCCCTCCCAAGCCCTATCAATTCGCAACTTGGGGTTTAAGTTTTTTAACATGCAAAAGCTTTCATACTTAGAGTCGCCACTAATCTATTTGTGGTAGGTCGATTAGATACCTAAATAAAACATAGGGAGATATGTTTCATTCCTACGAACCAGAGATTCTAAGCTCGGGGACTTGATTACGCTAGATCTAGTCTAGCGCCCTCTCAGTACCTTTTCTTTTCAAAAAATGTTTTGGCAGACAGTTTGGATTCATTTTAACTTAGTCACTAGCATGTGAAGTGATCATGCGGGTGCGCAATCCACCAAAGTAACGCCCAATAATCAAAATATTAAATAAATTGCAAAATTGGGAGAATTACTTACCTCGAAGCAACGTAAGCATCTGCATTGCTAGCTAAAAAATCAATCAACAATCCTAATATGATTTCTAATTAACAAGCAGTTCACTCAATATTTTTTTTTGGATTTTCAAGTATTTAAACGAAAGCTAACCTATATGTAATGACGTGCAAAAATTAGCATACGATTAATGCAACCTAACGTGCAAACTATATGTCGTGCGACAATGTGACCTAATTCTAATGAAGGGCAAATGATTTATTTTTGGTATTTTTATGAAATTCGGAATTAAAAAAATGCCAATTATCTAAGCATGCAATTTTAGAGTAAAGAAAGCAAATTAACCTATTATAGAACACTCTTTTTGGTATTTTTTTTATCGAAATTCGAAATTAAAATCAATCCGAAATGAACTATCAAGGTTAGAATAATATCTAATTAAACTAGGAAACAAATTACCCTAATTCCTAATTTAAATTAGAAATTATCTTATCTTTCTAGCAAATCTTGATTGTCCTATTCTATTCAAAAAAAATGTTATCTAGATATATTCTAAACATGCAACATTATCTTCAAAGAAATCAATTCAAATTGCATCTAATCTTTTTGGTTTTTCTTTTAAAGAAACAAAATCAAATAAGAGATAAACACCACCATCAAATCAATATCCACACAATCCGCAAAATTTTTCTTATCAAATTTAAATGAAGCAAATAAATCAAACTAACGGTCATATCTATAGGGTTATAGATATCGATGGAAAGTTGATTGGTCAAATTTGGAAAGCAAATAAAATCTATTATCGTGTCCAAGTGATTATGGACAAGATAACGATTTTCCGTATCGCAGCATATCGTACTTTAGGGATAAGGTCGGATAGTCATCCAGATACGTTGCTAAATTAGGCAAAATTCCTAATTTTAAGTGTTTCAAATATTGCGGATATCGCAAATATTATCCTAAGATTTAACAATCCACCAAAGAATATCCTCGAAATATTGAAACACCGAAAACTTAGGAAATTAAATATTTCGGAAAATATTTGGATAATGACCTTACCTAATTTGTGGATATCTTCCAAATTCGAACTCGGTACCGGAGGGCTTGCGGATCACGAGATGGCCGATGGCGGGTGGACCGGCGGCGATGTCCGATGGTGGCTCACGATGTGGCCCGCGATGCTCTCAGCCGAGAAGGATCGAGGGTGGTACCGCTCGAGACGCGGGGATCAACCTCCCAGTGGCTGCTCGAGGATGAGTCTTGACCGAGTGTGTCGCAGCTATTGAACTCGCGAGGTGATGAGTTGCCTTGGGAGTTTATTGATGTTGCCGATTTTTACGAAGATGAGTGCCAGAACACTTTCTCAATTCTAAGGACTTCAACTGCACCCACCGAGCACTTTTGCACCAAATCACCACATCAGAATTTATACCACTTGTGTTCTTTTTCTTCGTGAATGATCCAAGTGCACTCCTCCAGGACTTTTCACCACTTCAGTCACGAAGCACACCTGCACGCATGCAAAAAATTCTTTCCTTTTTTATTTTAGCAATAACCTCCGGTGGACACAACATCCGGAGATCTCTGGCACAGCCACGCGCAATTGGAATTTGTCCGAGCGATTGGTTTAGTGAAGACAAGCTTGCGGATGGTCACAGTCACCGACAGTAAGAAGGAACTACTGGATCGAGCAAGGAAGCGACGTCAATAGTGTCGATAGGGCTCAGCAACGCGGGGTCGCAGCAAGTTTGGAGCTCGTTGCGGCTTGAAGCTTGGCGATGAGATCAGCCAAGCTGCTTCGTCGTTGTCACTTCTCTGGTCTGGTCGTGTATATTGCTCTTGATTTCTTCAAAATTGTCTTCTGGAAAATTCTCCAAAAAAACCCCCCCTCGCTGCATGGCCTCACTCTCTTTTATAGAGGCCAAGATATCAAACTTTGGACAAGGAAAAGAAATATATTCTTTTATCCCTTCCCAATAACGTGAGATTCACTTTTTCTCCTTTCCTTTCTTTATTATTTTGCCAACATTGTGTGAATATTGCCAGAGAATCATGCATCAATTCTTTCCTCTTTATTCAATGCCGGTTAATTTTCTTGCTTCCATGATGACCGAATTTTCTCAAAATCTGGCTCAATGCATAATTTTCCTTCCAAGCATGGATGGGCTTCTCCATATGCAAATTGGTGGCCATGTACATGATGCTCTTCTTTATATTTGTTCCTTCAAGTAGTTAAGCATGTACGAATATACTGGGAATCCATGCCGATTGTATTGTTTGTGACAAAAAAATCTTGATAATATCAAACTTTATTGTTTCAAATATTCATCAAATTTTCCTCACTTGATATGTCACGCCCCAAACCCCTACGAGCTCGCGACATCCCCTACTTCGGTCGAAATGATGCGACGTCCCAAGAACGTTGCCAACCCAACCCAAACATCAGAGCCACATGCGGAAGCGAATAACAAAACCCCAGACAAATAATGACGACAACAGGGTAAAACAGCAGAACCATCCAGCAACCACATATTTATACAACACCAAATATACAAACATCATATTACAAACATGTACAGCAAACCAACATCCTAAATCACCGTCATAACAAAATATTAGGGGCTTGGTTATCTTAACTTCACTATCGAATAACCCAAGCTATACAACCCCTAAAATGCCCTAGGGAAAAATCTAAGGGTCGCCCTTCTCCATTCTGCTCCTAATTCATCTGGCTCAATCCTCCGGAGATCTCTTGGGCATCGCCTGCGAATCCACCAGGCACCATGGGCAGCTCTTCGCACTTCAAAAAGAGGAGGCGGTTCCCTAGGTTTATGGCTGGGGGTTTGAAAGTGGCGGTTATACAACCGTGAGACGAATCTCAATAAATGTACAACCCCAAACCCCACGTAGGCACTCACGTACCGCCAGACGAAAACGCGCATAACACACAATCTATCAACCAAACTAACAATCACATGTGACCCTACCTAGAATTCTTCATGCACGTCCCTGCACGTTAATCAACCACACAGCCAGTATGCCACAGAAATACATCACAGCCGCGCGCGTTCCCCGATTATAGAGCAAAACCCACTTGGGCACGTCCCATACCATACCTAGCAATTTTTACCCCATAATCGAGCATCACACCACGCGATACAACCACACTCGCACACCAACTCACACCACGCGTCACTTTTTTAATTTCACTCGTCCCGTCAATTCTTGCTCATTTTCAGCCTTTCCACCACTACCGCGCCTGCGTAAAACGCATCAAGCCAACGGTCTTTTGACCTCATCAGGCATCATCACCCCGTCAGGCCGGGCATCGTCACCTCATCAGGGACGGCATCGTCCCGCGTAAACGAACACGCCTCAGGACGGAATCCTACACACACTTTCCTTCTACGTGCCCGCGTAAAGCGCATCAGGCCAACGGTCTTACCGTTCATCGCCGTCACCCGTCGGGCCGAGCATAAATCACCTCGTCGGGGCGGCATCGTCCAGCGCCAGAACGTGCGCCTCGGGACGGATCCTTTCCAACCAATTCCACATTTCCATACCCTCGTTCCATTCAAGCCACACTTACACACGGTCAACAGTCGCACGACCAAACATACACACCTCACACGCATTCATAGCCACGCACCAATTCACATCTTATGTACACTTCACAAACACACGTTCTCGTCATACGAATACACCACACGACCATACACATTTAACACGCGAATTCAATACGTATTCACACTACCACACCGCCACACCTCATGGCCACATACACACGGCACACAGTCACGCCATATTCAACCCAACACATAATCGCGATCTAGCCAAGAAATCACAAACAACATAATTGATCAATTAAGCACAATCAAGCCATAACAATTCCACTCAATCACACAAATGAATCCCGATCAATCCATAATATCACTGCCCTTTCCAAATCTACTAAACCTCAATTTTTCTTGCCAAATCAGTCCGTAACCAACAAATATCTAGCCTCTAATTCAGTCTCCAAACAGTCACAATAATTCCAATCAATTATACAAATTAATTGCGATCGCTCCACACATCACAACCATCATCGAGCCTACAAATCCTCACCAATTTCTTCGCCAAATCAGTCCCCAAATCAGCCCACGACAACCAAATACCAGCCTTCATCTCAGCCCCCAAAACAGCCACATAAACCCCTAAACTGAACCCTAAATAGTGACCGAAATCCCATTAAAATAAATAGTAAATGAACTCCAAAAATTCTAAAATTTGGACATGTTGCGTAAAACATCTTGCTGAACATTTTCCGTGAAGAACTCGAAACTCAGTTCCAACTAGAAACACCTCTTTTGGTCACTTGAAGTCAGACGAAAATCAACTCGCTCCAACAGACCGTTTTGTCCTCAAAATATATTTATTTCAACACACAAATCACCTTAAAAAGCTTTGAAATGTTTATATGTTATAGCCACAAATGTCCCCCCAACAACTTTTATGAAGGAAGTATTTTGAGAATAGACCTGAAAAAATTTATAAAAAATCGAACAGACCCGAAGGTCGGATGAATAGTAAATCGGGCAGTTTTATTTCGGTCCAAAGATGGACTTCCCGAATGGCATCAAATGATTTCTAAAAATTCCCAAATTAAAATATGTTATACTTCAAGATGTTGGAAACAACTTTCATGAGGAACACTTCCTCAAATTCGGGCCACACAAGTCACAATAAAAATAACAAAAACCAGCGACGCAGTAGCAACCTAACTGGAAATCAGCCAACACACACCACCGAGCAAACCAGCCACTAAATTCACCCTAAACCGAGCCCTAAACAAGCCTAACAATACCCGAGATCCTAGGCGACATTTGGGGAGGTCACTTACCTAAGAAAGGCGAAAAGAACGGGCTGAAATGAGCGGAACAAACAAAAGCAGAAGTTGATGGGAGGAACAAGATGAAGAGAATGAGAAAGAGGGAGAGAGAGAGAGAGAGTGATCGTGGAAAGGGGGGGTTTCTGGCCAGAAGAGGGAGGAGAGAGAGAAATAGTCCAATTCTGGTCAAAGATGATGGCTAAAGTGGACACGTGTCGGCGATCCGCGATTTTTCCCAAAATACCCTTGATCCAACGGTCCTCATTTGTCTTTATCCAATAATTCAAGGGTAAAGTGGTAATTCAATAATTTCAATTTATTTTTCACTTATTTTAGTCCTCAATTATTGCCCAAAATTGTCCAAAATTCGGAATTCCCAATACAGAGTCCAGGGGCAAAATGGTAATTTTCCGATTCCGGGGTGAAATTCCAATTTTCACACATACGTGTTCCATATGTGCGTGGCCAACATAATATGGTGTCGGAATCACGAAATTCATCGCGCAAGCCCTCGAAAATCGACTGCAAAGTTTCGGGAATAAAATAATATTATGTTTCCAATTTTCGTCGAAATTTCAATTTTTGACCAAAACCACTCTAAATGTCCGTGGCCACCCCAAAATGACCTTGGCCACAAAAAATAACCTCAAACAGCCTCCGAATCTAGCCTCGGTGCCCACAGGGGCAAAACCGTAATTTTCCCGGTCCTGAACCGAAATCCATTTTTTTTGTAGAAATGGGTGACCCCAAGGTTGGCCAAGCCAAAAACGTCATCGGCCACTCAAAATTGTGACTTTCAAAATTCTCGATTCCCGGGCCCGAATTCCAAGAAATGAGTAGAATCGAACAATCGCGACTTTAGCTTATCTCTGGCTAACAGGTGGCTCTCTGGAATTACGCGCTCTCAACCCGTGATCGACACTAAGTCAAATCACGTTTAAGTTTACTCTACTCAGGACGACCTCGATTGTCATATAATTGCGAGAGTCTGTCACTAGTGCCCTTCGAACACGATTAATCAAATGGACCGGTCTCGGTTAGCTCAAAACATTCCCTCGTTAATCCATATGGTCGAAGATCAAACCAAGGTCAAGTTCTTTGGTCGTGCGAACTCAATCCCGTACTGGCCTTACCCTTAAGGTTAGCATCCCGTGAATGCGCATTTCCGGATGAGATCTTACTATAAGTGCATTGATCAATTTCATTTCTTAAATCCCGGGAAAAGGATAAAAAATTCAGACTGTTACATGATACACATGATTTTAGCCACTACGGGCTTAGTCCAGTTAAGTTAAAAACTATTCACTCAAGTCCATCCGCCGCCGGTCCAATAAATATGTAAATTATATGGGCCTAATTAACTATCAATGAAATGCTCCTAATATCTATATGCAATTTAACTAATTAATTTTTTTCTAGGGACCGAGATCGATCCCTAATTTTCCTATGCAATATATACCTAAATGAAATTAAAATTTAGGTGTCAACAACTTCCGTACGCAATAGTTGTGCCATGAGGGTTTTCAACAATAGTTGGAAAGTCCTGCATTCACTCATAAATTTGATAACCGGTCAACCTCAATGGTGGACATGTTCTTTCAATCCCATCCTTGATGAATTCTTTCTTATTCCTTCTGAATGTATGATTTATCGATAAAAATTGTCTATGACAGTCGAAATAGCTGGGCTTCTCACCATGTCTTAATCTAAATGACTTTGATCGCTCTAAACATATCGGACATCTTAAGATCCCAGCTGTACTCCATCCAGATAACATTCCATAAGCTGGAAAGTCATTTATTGTCCAAAGAAGAGCAGCCTTCATTACAAACCATTGATCAATAAAAACATCATATGTAAGGACACCTTCATCCCATAACCGTTGTAACTCTTCAATCAATGGTTGCATATAAACATCTATCAACTTTTTCAGATTTTGCGGGCCAGTCACGATCAATATAAAAAACATATAATGTGTCTTCATGCACATATCGAGTGGAAGATTGTACGGAGTTAAGATAATTAGCCAACATGAATAAATTTTTCCTGATTTCCCAAATGGGGTAAATCCATCAGCACATGGACCTAACCTGATGTTTCGAGGCTCTAATGCAAACTCAGGGTATGTTCTATCAAAATGTTTCCATGCCTCTGCATCTAAAGGATGACACATTAGACCATCTTCAGTTTCATGATTTGCATGCCAAGTCATATGTTCAGCAGTGGCTTGAGACGCATAAAGCCTTTGCAATCTGGGGATTAAGGGCAGATAAAATATTTACTTGCATGGTCTACGCTTTTGATTACGATCCTACCTTCTGTTAATATTGTACCTAGGTTGGTTATAGAATTTGCAAAATTCTGCATTTTCATCATCTCTCCAATATAACATACAACCCCTACTACATACATCAATCCTTACAACTAGAAGATATAAGCTATCCACTAGCTTCTTCATATCATAAAAATTATTTGGCATGATATTATCAGGAGGCATTGTTTTCGACATTACTTCAACAAAAGAGTTGAAGCAATTCTCATACACATTATACTCTGCCTTGATATTAACAGTCTTGATATTACTGATAACTTAGTGTGGTTGTCACAACCTACCCATAAAGGTTCATCTGCTGCTTTTAACACTTCCCAGAACTGATTAGATAGAAAAGTTTCATTACACACATTCTCATCAAAACCTGTTACTCCTATCTCTTCCAATTGCGATGCATGACTAGTACCCACTTGTTCAAGTGTAGGAGTAAAACTAGTACTTGCATGATTCGATTCTGAAACAAAATTATGAGCAGCTGCATCAATCACCATCTTCTGATATGGATTCAATTGGTCAGAGTAGCTATATTCTTCCCTAACTAAAGATTGACCACTTATTCCATATCCTTCATTAGATATAAATAGTTCACCATGGCAAGTCCAATTATAGTAGTTCGGAGTAAATCCAAATCTACAAAGATGTTCTCTAACTTTATCACACACATGAAATTTACCATTACTGTAGTTTTTACACGGACACCTTAACTTATTTCCATCCATTAACTCATATTTACTACTAGCAAAGTCCAAAAATAGTTCCAACCCAATACGAAACTCATCGGTCAATCCTTGACGTCCAGGTAAGTTCTTATTATACACCCAAGCTCTGTTTCTTTGCATTGTATCCGTATAAAAATAAAAAAAATCTAATAAAATATTAACAATATGATATCCATTGTTTAATATTCTTAATTAAAACCATAAAATTTTGTTTATGACGAAACAATTACTTTGAAATTGAAAAAATTACCATGTTAAGAAAACTTACCCAAGTATTTAACTACAATCTTTGTAGTAGTAGTCAATTTGATGATAATTGCAACGTTCACTTGTATTGCGAAATCTCAAATCGACAAGTACCTAAAAAAACAAGAAAAATTACTTAAAATTTATTTTTTAATAATTTTTTATTTTCTTTCCGAATTTTTATTTTTTTCTCTTTTTATTTTTTTTCCTATATTTTTCACCAGTCGACGGTTCGACGACCGACGACCAGCTAAGGCCGGCGAGGTCGAGCGAGCCTATTGGTCGCCGGTGATTCAGGGCGACGGGCAGGTCGGGAGGCCATAGCGAGGCCGCTCGACCTTAACCAAACGCCGGCGAGATCAAGCGGCCTTGCCATGACCGCCCGACCTCGCAATCGCCACAGATTTGTGGCGACGGCGAGATCAATCGGCCATGGCGAGGCTGCTCGATCTCGCCCATGGCCGGGGAGTTCTCGCCGGTCGCTGGTCCGGCGCCCGGCGACCGGGGAACAAGTTAGAGAAAAAAGCAGAAAAAGAAAAAAAAAAAGTCAATAAAACAAAAAAAATGCCGAATCCAATTATGAATAGTTTTGCGACGAAGCCAATTAGTCATGACACTTACCGGTGAAAAAGCTTTACCGAGACTGATTTGCGCAAATGCAAAGAAATTTCTCAAGAGAAACGAAAGAGAAAGAGGGAGGGAGAATAGCGAGCAGAACGCGAGGAATCAAGAGAGAGAAATTGGAGATGGGGCGGGACATAACGAAAGTTATTTACCGTCACAAATTTGGCGATGAATTCCGTATTCGTAGCAAATTCCGTTGCAAAATTAGTGATAAATTTTTTTTTGCCATCGCAAATTAGCCACGGAAAAATTTTTCGTGGCAAATTCCGTCGCAAAATTAGCCACGAAAAATTTTTTGTGACAAATTAGGTCGCAAAAATTAGCCACGCAAAATTTTCGTTGTAAATTCCGTCGAAAATTAGCCACGAAAAAGTTTCGTGGCTAAATTCATGGCTAATTTGCAACGAAAAATTTTTCGAGGCAAATACCGTGGCAAATTAGTGGCGAAAAATTTTTCGTGGGAAATTAGCCACGAAAAATTTTTCGTAGCTAATTCCGTCGCAAATTAGCCACGAAAAATTTTTTGTCGCTATAGCAACGAATTTAGTTTTCGTCGCAAAATCCGTGGCTAAATCCTTGTTTTTTTGTAGTGGAAAAAGAAACGTCAACAAAGACAAAACGGAGAATTTAGCTCAGCTATCACTTTCGTGTGCGTGGGGAACCTTGAATTGGGGCAAGGAAAAGGACACACCCAGATCCAACCGCACCGCAATATTGATGAGCTAGAACTTGGGGAATGGAAAGTGCGAGGGTGACCAAGAGAAGCAGGAGAAGCGAGAGAGTAGACGCTGAAGGTGGTGGAAAAGGGGGTAAGGACTTGGGAGTTCTTCTTCAGAGAACAGAACTCCGTAGGAGTGAGATTGGTGAGGGATGGCAAGAAGGTCAAAGCTTGTAACTTTGAGGTGTCGCCAAATGGTGAGAGTCAGGTGTGGTCTTTTTTTTTCGAGTTGAAATAGAGATATCATCTCATTAAACCAGAGCCACCTACAGGAGTAAAGGGCATCAAAATACATGATTTTCCAAAGAGAAGAAGGGGGGGTTACAAATCCAGTTTCGGGGGAGGGTCTTATACATTGATGCCTTTATAACCCAGTCTGCTAATCTGTTTGAGTCACAGGTGCAGAGGACCAATTCTAGACTTTAAAAAATAGCTAAGAGAAACGGGTAAGAACAAAGATTGGTGCCAAAACTTGTGTACGGAGGCCACTTTGGGGCCAAAACTTCCATTCGGATCACTTTAGTGCCAAACAATTTGAAAAATGATCTTTTGAGTGCCAACTCCGATTTGGTTGGTCGGAAATCTGACGTGGCAATTTTTTATTAGTATTTGAAGCCGACGTGGCTCGCCGGAGAGTACAGTCAGGGTGCAAAGAATAAAACGACGCCGTTTTAGCTTCTTCTCCCCAAAATAAGAACCCTAATCCCCAAATTGAAAGATGGAGGGCGGAAGCTCAGCAGTGGCTCACATTCGGGATACCTAACTTCGAAAAGCAGAATCTTAAATCTCCAATTATCAACTTGCGCTTGCAGATGGAGGGCGGCAGCAGCTCGCGCTTGCAAATGGAGGGCGGAAGCTTCAGCAGCGGCTCACATTCGATTAAAAAAAGCGAATTAGATGGTGAGTGTTACTGTTTTTGTGGGTTACCGAGTCCGCGAAGAACATCTTGGACTCAGTTAAATCCCGGGAGAAGATTCCATGGATGTGGCAGGTATAGAGAAGGCCGAAAGTGCAAATATTTCAAATGGGTTGATGCCAAATTCTCCGGGCGAGCCACAGAAGTGATCTTACAGCTACTTGAAGGACGACATCAACCTCCACCTACATTAATGGACGAGTTAGATGATGTCGACTCAATGCAAGCTCAAATGAAGGGTTTAACATCTTTAATCGACCATTTGAAGAGGGAAGTTTCAAGGCTGAAAATTGAAAGAAACTTTTATCGAGCGTTGATTGTGTTGTTCTTCTCTTGTGTTGTTGTTCTCTTGTGTAATATATTCAAATTTGAAGTGAGTAATGAGAAGAAGTTTGTATGTCTACCATAATCAAAGATGTGGAATATTTACTTGTATTGGGTCATTTGTAAGTAAACTGTGTTACTAGTTTGCTGCAAATTGTATGAAACAAAAGGTTTTGTTCCAATCTATGATCGAAATGGAAGGTTGGAGTTTGAATTCATTGTTTGTGAGCACTTAAATTTTTTTTTTTTGCTTGGTTTGTATTGTATATATTGGTTTGCTTGGTTTTTGCATCAGATGTAATGGTTTGCTGCAACCATTACATTTGCAAACCATGAAGAAATTAAAGGGTGGTGACAATTCATGAGTAACTATTTCAGTGCCATAAGTTGTAAATAGTGATCGTTTCAGTGCCAAGTTTTTCTGAAAGCGATCATTTTAGTGTCAATCGCGATGAAAAAGCGATCACTCATGTTGCAGGAGTTTAAAAAAGAACAAGTTAGTTTCAACTATGTTTCCATTGGCTTGCACCAGTCGTGGTGCATGTTTTTGCACCAGTTGAGTTGCTGGTGCATCTTATTCTTGCACCAGCTTATACAAGTGTTGGTGGAAGAAGACACACCAGCACCCACAGTTGCACCGAGAGCTGTGTTGGTGCAACAGGATGCACCAACAGCCACAATTGCACTAGTGCTATGCTAATGCATCTTGTTCTTACACCAGTACTTGTATTTGCTAGTGCAAGAAGATGCAGCACCCACAACTTCAACCAGCACGTACATCCAGCACCCACAACTTCAACCAGCAACAATAATCAACCAACAACTTCCAAAAACAGCATCAGCCTCATAACAAGGTGCAAGACAAGAAAATAACAAAAACATTGTTGCCATTGACATTGCTTAGTTCTTTACAAAAATAAACATGTCCATAAAAAACATCAGCCCCCAATCAATCAACGATCCCCTCCCACCTAATATGTCAAAGCGAACACATAACAACAATGGCAGCAATCCCCATCAGTGAAGATATCATGTCCAGCACCCTCCCATTAGTCAATATGCATAACAACCCCGGCTCCTTTTCCTTTTGCACTTTTGAATTGATTCATAATTCGGGCACTCTTTCGAACTGGACGTGTAGGTTCATTGACTGGCATTTCTGTCACATTCTTCTTAGCATCAACAATTTTTTTTGTAGCACGTGTCATGTGTCGGGACCTCTCCGTAGGAACATTGGTCCCATGATCAGTCGGTTGAGAAGGAACTAGTACTGGCTCTGTTGGTTGAGATTGAACTGGTGCAACTTCATTTGTTGGTGGCTGTTTTAAAGCTGTACTCGCTGTCTTCTTCTTCTTCTTTGCGCTCTTCTTTGGCTGCGCCATTGACTCTTGAGTTGGCCCACCTTTAGAAATAAGCACCTCCGAATTTCTTCCACGCTACAAGAACATAATTATATTGTTAACCAAATGAATTGAAATACCATAAATTAAATACATGAGTCCTACAAATCTTACATTAAAAATAGTCATTCCAATACGTTCGTCTGTGTAAATCCCATAACTATTTTGCCTTATTCTTTTTCCAAGAACCCCTCTTGTTCGCTGTGGTGCATCACTTTGAGCAACTTGTGGGGGAGCAACCTGTGGGGCTCCCTGTCCTTGTGCAACTTGTGCAGTTGGTCGTCTTCTCACCTGAGAAACACATAACAAAATTAAACTCAGCCCATAAAAGACAAAAACAACAATATATAGCTTACTGGATATTTTTTCCTCATTTGTTCGACAGTGGACTCAGTTGTTGTTGTTGCTGTCCTGCCTGTACTTGTCCCTGCACTTGGGCCTACAACAGGGCCTTTTGTTGGCCCTTCAGTAGGCCCAAGAGCAACCTCTTCAGTAGGTGTTGTTCTTGGCCCACGATCAGCTTTTGCAACAACTTCTTGTTCACATTGCCTTTTTAACTGACAACCTTTCTTATTGTGTCCTTCCTTGTGGCAATAGGAGCATCTCATCTTCACCCCGGTCTTACTCATCCTCTGACTCGATGCCTCTCCCTCCTGTATTCTTCGTTTTTTCTTTGGCCTTCCTATTTGCTTCTTTAGTGGCAAAGGTAGAGGGCCTTCATGATTTGTTGGCTCCCAAAATTTGCTACTTCGAATAGGCTGCATCATGAATTGGTGCAATTAAGGTATGAGCTTTTTGTACCAATCATGTAGGTAATCCTCTGGCCTTTCTTGCTTCATCAAAATGGCACAAATAGCATGGGGACAAGGAATTCCACTTAGTTCCCAGGCTCGGCATGAACACTTTCTTCTATCTAGGTTGACCACATACTTATCATTATTGTGAATGATCTCATATCCATTTTCTCCATTCCAAACCGGATGGCAAAACCTACTAGCAGCGTTCGCATCCAATTTCTTTACAATTCTAGGACCGCATTCTCCGCTCCACTTGGTAGCCTCATCTCTTTGCATGTGTAGTCTGGTCATGACCATAACACGAATATCATCAAGCATGATGATGATTGGCTTGCACCTGGCCTCTAAAATTCTGCCATTGAAAGCTTCACTGAGATTGTTGTCAATTATATCACATTTAAATTCTTCGCTGAAGAAGGCCCGACACCAGTGCTTAGCTTCTGTCTGGAATAGTGCATCAAAGCCTTCTTTTGTCAGCTGCAACAATCCCTGTTTGGCTAATCTGAAGTCAGCCATGTTGGTACTCTTTGCTATCTGCCAAAACTGCTTCTGCAGCATATCTCCTTTGTAGATCTTTGCCCAATTTGCATATATGTGCCTCGCGCACATTCTATGCTCAGCATATGGCATCAACTCAGCCAATGCAGGAACAAGTCCCTACAAAAATTCAAATTAATAAATACAAGTCAGAAAATACTGAAGTAATTAATACTAAAAGGGAATTAATTGACAATGGTATTACCTTCTGTTGGTCGCTCATGAATGCCCATCCTCCCCCATCATTTATGTCAAGGTCAACCATTAAATTCTTGAGGAACCAGGACCAAGTATCCTTGTTCTCAATCTTGACAACTGCCCAAGCTATCGGAAACATTTGATTGTTGGCATCTCTCCCCACAGCAGCCAACAACTCCCCTTTGCATATACCCTTAAGAAAACATCCATCCAATCCTACAACTCTTCTACAACCAGCCAAAAAGCCCCGTTTGCATGCATCAAAACAAACATAAAATCTATCAAACCTAGGCCCACAATCAGGTAGTGGCCTCTCTACAACCTCAGCATATACCCTACTAGATGGGTTTTGAACCACGCATTCGTGGGCATAATCCCATACCTGCGCATATTCTTCCTTGTACCGACCCATCAAAATTTGCATCACCCCTCTGCTTAGCTCTCTTGCACTGATTCCTCGACACATTAACTCCTACCTCCTCCTTCACTAACTGCTTCAACTGAGGGCATTTGATCTCGGGCATTGCTTTGATTGTATTAAAAAAAATGTTTTGCCAACCACACACTTGTTACCCTTTTGTTATCAAAATGAATTGAACAAGTATGTTCCTCTTGGAAGGACCTAATCTGAAATGACCCCTTCCTACTCATAGCGCCATACAGCATCCAATGACAATTGGGTTGTGAGCACTTAGCTCTCACAAATTCCTTCGTATTTCTAATGAATTCTACGCTCCTCTGTTCAACAATAGAACTCTCCACAATAGCTTCTTTTAATTGTTTTGCATTATCAAATTTCATGCCGACACACAAAACAGGTTTATCGACATTTGGATCATAGCAAGGGTACTTACTTTTCCTTCGACGAACAGATTCTTCATTATCATTATCTGAACCAGCAGTTTCATTGCCGCAACTTGCTGTATCTTCACTTCCATTACCTCCAGCTCGAACTCCATCCAACTCAAGCCTTTCTCCTAAAGCTGGGAGTTTTTTTCTGAAAAATTCCCTTTGTTTTTGTCTTGATTGTTGGAGTTCATCATCGTCTTCATCACTTAGGAAATTGACAATTGGCCAAGCTTCATCTTCTGACACACTATATTGAGCAACTTCCCATTCTAATCCAACTAAGTCTTCATCAGTGACAGCTTCAACTGAGACTTCACCCACATTTCTATCAAAATCTATCTCCCTCTCCTCCCTCACTTGACTCTCATGTTGCCCTCCATCTAACGTAGACTCATCCCCAACCTGATTACTATCATTTCCATCATTCTCATCAGCCTCATCATCACTATAATATTCAACATAGACCTTAGCTTCATCGCCGTGAAGATAATGGTAAATGATATCCTTAATACCATTATCGTCACTAAAAAATCTCAAACCATCCTTCAATTCCTTCCCAGGAACACAATAGTGCAATTGTTGCACTTTGCATCGAAAAAAATACAACAAATCCTTCACAAAATCAATATATGATGGCTTCCCAACATTGACATAAATAGTACCTTCATTCCCACCGCAATATTCCCAGTCGTCAAGGCCAATAACAAACTCTCCACCATAGCAAACAATGACACCTACATGATTCCCCCTCCATTTCAATGCTGCACCCGAAGAATAAAAATAAAAAGTCATTCATTGGGACCACATAGTAGAATCATCAGCAACTTTACATTTAATTGATTAAACAATTATCAAAAGAAACAAAAGAAGCCGATTTATTCAATTGATTAAACAACGTAATGTCCCCAACACCCATTTTTCAATTCGACCCCATTCGGTCCCCACAGAAACACTAACTAACTAAATAAAGTCGGATCCCCACCACTGTCCCCAGCATTCCAACCAGTTTCCCTCTGCGCCGAGCCCTCATTTTCCCCTTCACGCCCTATTTTTCAATTCAGTCACATTCGGTCCCCACAATTTTGCCCTCCCTACAAAAGTGATTAAACAAAAGTGAGGTCCCCACCATTTTTCCCTCCCCATAAAAGCAGTCCAAGCCGAGCCCTCATTTTGCCCTCCGTGCCCCAATTTACCTGTCGGAACCCTAAATTCTCCACCCAATTGACCCACGGCGAGAACATGACAAACCTGAGTGAAGCGGCTGAGCAGCGGTGGGCCAGCAAACAATGGCGCAGCTACGACGGCGGCAGACCGGCGGTGGTGGGCGATGGCCGGCGGCGGCGGGTGGCGATGGTGGGCGAGCGACGGAAGGCGATCGAGGGAGCTACGTCGAGCGAGTGAGAACTGTAGATCTGAGCCCTAATTTTAGTCCCCTTCTTCAGCGACGTCGTTTTTAATCGTAGTCCACGTAGCATAATAAAGCGACGTCGTTTCTTGTGGAGGATGGAAAACGACGTTGTTTGTGCCATTCCACGTGGACTACGATTTAAAATATTTGCCACGTCAACTTATTTTTCTTTAATATAAATGCCACGTATTTTTTTGGCCGGAATCTCTCGCCGTTGGCACCAAAATGATCATTTTTCCTCCGATTTGGCACTAAAGTGATCCAAATGGAAGTTTTGGCACCAAAGTGGCCTCCGTACACAAGTTTTTACACCAATACTGTTCTTACCCCCAATCATAACCTTCAATTGAGTTGGATTCGTATATAAAATTTACGTCATCAACGATTGTGATGAATTTGACAGATCAACTTATGACGAGTAACTTGACAAAAAAAATAAAAACTCATCCACTTTAATACATTAGTGGACTTTGGCTTTTGTTAATATTATACTAAATTGGTAATTCTTTGTAATTCGTGTCCTCTTATTGAAATTTGACTAATTTCTGGATAAAGTGCCGATGCGACAATCATATGGCATTTGTGGGGTCGCGCCACCCCAGGCGGCCGTTATCTGGGTTGCACGACCCAGGCTAGTGGCGCTTGGGCGATCGCGCGACCTCAAGCGGCCGTTACTTGGGTCGTGCGACTCGCCGGCCACTTGTCAGCCACCCTCGTGCAAAAGATGAACAGTAATAAGAGGGGCAAAATCAGAATAAACCAGACTATGTGAGGGTAGTGTTGGGAGAAAAAAGTTGGTTTCAGCATTTGGTAAATGCTAAAACCCAAAGTTAGTTCGAATCAGCTTTGGGCTTTGAGCATTCCCAATGCTGGCTTTCGGCAGAAAGCCTATTGAGAATGCTTGCCAAAAGGTTCAGCATTTCCCCAAGGAGCTTTCCGAGGCCAAAAGCCCCTTGGGCGATTGAAATCAAAGTTCAACCACTTCGTCATAAGATATACATCGAAGCTTAGGGGCTACAAGTGAAATTCACTCAAATTACACTTACCAAACAAAAGCTAGTTTGAGTTGGTTGCCAAGCTCCTGCCTCCCGGGCTAAGGTTTCTTAAAACTATAAAAAAAATAATCATAGGAAAAATATAAATGAGGTTAAGGTATGTTTTTAATAACTTGAGGTGCTTAATAATGAGACTTATGCACAGTAAGTAATAGCTAATCATGAAACAAAACTTCAATCCCAAATATGAAAAGAGTTCAAGCAAGTTACTTCTAGAATGGTGTGTCCTTGAAAGCTATCCAAGAAGAGGAAAGGGAGACATGACCTTGAAACTGGCAGGTGCCTAATTTTGCAGTGCTGTTGGGAGTACCAGTGTTAGTGGTCATCAGTATCCTTGGCCCATTTTCAGAATGAGTCTTCTGCTTTAACTCCTTCCGAAAATTCTCTTCCAGCTGTGTCCTATGAAAGCCCTTTAGAAAACTACAGGTGAATTTCGAGGTAAAAATGGTTAGGGTCATTGTGCCTGACTGAGCCTTGTTCAGGTATGTGCTAACCATCTCCGACCATGATTTGGAGGCCATTGTTTTTGGAGTTTTGGTCATTGGAAGCTTGGAAGATTTGGTAATGTAGAGAAAACTCAATCCCCGATCATCACGTTCGAAACATATTCGGAATGAATTCGATCAATGTGGAAAACGTGCCCGAAAACCATCAAACTTGTATCACCGATCGTACAAGCATATCACACAATGAACATACCCGGTATTGTTACAGATTAAGTGCCGCTTTACGCTTGAGAGTTCTTTGATCGTCTTTCATACTCATGTGCGTTCCGAAGGAAAACAGAGAAGACGACATATTCGAAGGAGTGTGTTTGCGTATGGAAAAAATCACGTCTGTTTTCCAAGGGGTGCCTTCTATTATAGATAGGTAAATAACTACCTCGTGGGCCCTTGTGGCTCACGGGCCGGGTTTGGCCCATCTTGGGCAGTCCACCCATTATGTCTTTCATCTCCCACTCGCCCACGATGGACTAAACACAACTCTCTTCCCTGCAAAGTTCATATTGACAAATAATCCATGTGACCATTATACTACGAGAGCTCGTTGTTATACATCTGTTAAGAATATATAACAGCTCAAATTTGGGCATTATCCAGAGTAGAATTAGTATGTAGTTCCCTAGATCAATCGGTCACATTTCTTTATCTCTCTTGATCTCTTTTAGTATCTCATATATTGTATTCACACAACTATGATTTACTCAAAATCATAATTGGTCGACCTGTGAATACAAATATAAAATGTGACATCATAAATTAAATTGATCTTCTTCTTTCCTTAAACCTCTCCATTTCAGTCCAACTCGCTTTTCTAGAAATGCCCCGTTAGATCGAATTATCGTGATCATCGGCAACATCCTAAGATAGCAAACACTGAATAGAAATTTTAAGAATAAGTAAGAGTCTTGAGGGCACTTTAATTGAAAAGAACTATTTTCCTCAAGAGTCTCACACGACTTAAAAAAAATTGAGATCATAAATTTTTTGCCAACTCTTATCGGTCGTCCCATGCATGCGTAATATGAAATACGTATTACGATATTCTCTCCTTTTCCCATAGAGCGTATGTCTTTACTCTCAATATCGTACAGATGATAGTTTAGACATACTCAATGTCTAACTTGAGTTCACAAATCTACTATATTTATAAGCATCTATCAAAACTCACATTTGGCATTAAAAACAGGTAAAGTGAAATATGTGGGTCATTTCACTTTCAGACACAATAATCCATATGTCCTCATCTTAACATTTTGTTAAGGCGACGTCCATGCTTAAAGCTTGAGCTCTTAGTTATCACTTAGATAACAAGCTTAAAACTGTTTCATCTCTATTCATCATACAATGAGTAAAGGCGATTACCCGTGTGAGTGGGCTAATCTCTCATCTGTCTAACATACCTTTTCAATATAATGCACTCAGCATCAATATTCACAAACGTCATACAAACTTATAGGCATTGATAATAACAAACTTCATTAATAGTGAACATTCTGGAAAATTACAATATTCGATACATCATATTCTACATAGTCCTAGAGATCTCACATGACCATGGAAAACTTCTCTAGGAATCGACATCGTCATAGGATTTGCTATCATCCTTTGTGTAGATATGTACTTCACGTTCACTTCCTTTCATGCAACCATGTCCTTGACATAGTTATACTTGATATCTATATGTTTGGTCTTTCCATGGTACTTGGGATTCTTAGTGTACACTATTGCTGCTTGGCTATCACAATAGACCAATACCAGATTTGTAGCATTCTCAGTTATACCTAAGTGATCCAAAAATCTTCTAAGCCAAACAGCTTCTTCTATCGCTGCTGATAGAGCCACGAACTCGGCTTCCATTGTAGATGAGGCTACGCACTGTTGTTTCTTAGTGCTCCAAGATATGGCGTCATTATTCAGTAAGAATACGTATCCAGAAGTAGATTTCCTTTCTTTTTATTTCTCCTCCCCAGTCAGCATCAGTATAGCCTTTAAGGTGTAGATCACTTCTTTGATAAGTCAGCGCATAATCGGCACTTCCCTTTAGATATCTCAGGATTCTTTTGATGGCGATCCAATGTGCTTGACCTGGATTGGATTGGTATCTACTTACCATTCCAACTGCATAACAAATATCAGGTCTTGTACACATCATAGCGTACATCAAGCTTCCGACAGCACTAGCATATGGAACTTGTTTCATTTGCTCCTTTTCTTGTGAAGTCTTAGGACACATTCTGTCGCTTAATGCTTTGCCTTTTGCAATAGGAGTATCTATTGGTTTATAGTCTTGCATATGAAATCGCTCAAAGATTTTATTCACATACGTCTCTTATAAAAGGGATAGGGATTTTTTTTAAGCGATATCTTGAAATCTTAACTCCAAGAATATATGTAGTTTCACCCATATCTTTCATCTCAAAATTGGAAGATAACCAATTCTTAACTGTATTAACCAACTCCATACTACTTCCGGCAATTAGTATATCATCAACTTATAATGATAAGATCACAAATTGATCTTTGGATTTTTTGATATATACACAATTGTCTTCACTAATCATTACAAAATCATATGCCATTATTGCATTGTGAAAACGTATATACCATTGTCTCGAAGACTGTTTAAGGTCATATATCGACCTCAATAGTCGATATACTTTGTGCTCCTGGCCTTTTGTAATGGAACCAACAGGTTACTTCATATAAATTTCTTCCTCTAATTCTCCATTCAGGAATGCAGTCTTTACATTCATTTGATGTAATTCAAGATCTATACTAGCTACTATTACCAAAATAAGGCGAATAGAGGTAAATCTAACCACAGGAGAAAAAGTTTCTTCAAAGTCAACTCCTTCCTGTTGATTTCGCCACAAGGCGAGCCTTTCGCCACAAGGCGAGCCTTATACCTCTCTATTGAGCCATTAGCCTTACGCTTTATTTTGAGAACTCACTTATTCCTAATGGCTTTGCGTCCTTTTGGAAGGTCAACCAATTCACAAACTTGGTTTGATCTTAATGACTCCATTTCCTCTTCCATTGCATGTATCCATTCTTCCTTATCAGGGCACTTTAGAGCATCATTTACATTCTTCGGCTCATCTTCATCTTATGGGGCGATCATGAAAGCTTCTCCTTCAATGTCAAAACGTCGATGGGGAATCCTATTATGACTTGACTGTCGTATGGAATGCTGTACTCTTGATGATTCACCACGTTCCATTGCACTCCCGCTCGAATGAGATAATGGTAGTGTCGTATCTTTAAGTGGTTGCAATTGAGACTGTGTTGCATTCAACTCTCCATTTGTCACAATACTCCCACTAACTTCACTATCATGATCCACAGATTCGTATAGTGAGTAATCACCACCTACTTCGCCCTTTTTAGGAAATATATTCTCTAAGAATGTGATATCCCGTGATTCAAATTCAGTTATACTTCCGCTTTCTTGCTCACCTATGAATACATATCCTTTTGAGTGCTTTGAGTATATTATAAAAATACTCTTTTTGCCTCTTGGGCCTAATTTTCCATACTTGTGAGAAGACTCATGAGTATAGGCAACACAACCCCAAGGTTTTAGAAAGCTTAAAGCAGGCTTTCTGCCTGTTCATAACTCATATGGAGTAGAAGCAACTGATTTAGAAGGTACACGGTTAAGTATGTAGGCAGCAGTCAACAAAGCATCACCCCAAAAGGTGATGGGCAAGTTAGCTTGTGTCAGCATTGATCTAACCATTTCCATTAAGGTTCTGTTTCTCATTTCCGTAACACCATTTTGTTGAGGAGTATATGGAATAGTCAGTTGTCTTTCTATTCCCTTTTTATCACATAAATTTCTGAACTGATCAGATAGATATTCTCGACCTCGATCGGATCTTAATGCTTTTATTTTCTTGTCTAATTGATTTTCCACTAAGCTCATAAATCTTTTAAAGCAATTTAAAGCTTCGGACTTATGAGAAATCAAATTGACATGTCCGAATCGAGTATAATCATTAATTAATGTGATGAAATAAATAGACCCGTGCCTTTCTTTTATATTCATTGGACCATAGATATCAGTATAGATTAATTGCAAAGGAAATTCAGCTCTTGTTCCTTTTCCAAATGGTTTCCGTGTTGTTTTCTTTCTAGGCAATGCTCACATATAAGCAAATCAACCTTTTTTAATATTGCCCAATAAGCCATCTTTAGCCAATTTATTCATTCTTTGTTGGCCAATATGACCAAGTCTAGCATGCCACACGTTCATATCATTCTCATAAGAATCAGATGATGTAAATAAGGAATAACTAACATTAACTTCACAATAGTCAACATCTAATACAATGAAACCATCTAAGAAATATCCGGAACCATAATAACTTGTACCTAAACATAAATCTACACCATTGTTATGGAAGTTTACATTAAAACCAAGTCTAACTAAAACCAACACAGAAACTAAGTTCCGACGAATCTCTAAAGCAAATAGCACATCATATAGGAACAATGTCGTCCCACCACGCATAAGTAGTTGACACGTATCAATGCCTCGACCTCCACTTTTGAATTGTTCCCTACGTATATCCACTTCATTCCTTGTGGAACTCGTCGAACTCCACGAAAGCTTCTCTGTCCTTCGCTACATTGTTTGTGGCTCTCAAGTCTACAGTCCACAAAGGATTATATTTGGTTAGAAACACTGAACTAGACACATAAGTAGCATTTTCATGAATGCTAAGGGTTTCTACCTTCTTTGGCTCGCCACAGTCGCAAGCAAAGTGATCCTTCTTGCCACAGTTGAAACATTTCACTTTTGAAATGTTTTTCTTGAAAGGACGCTTTCCTTTCTCCCGTTGGTTGAGCCTCGGCTTCTTCCCTGAAGGATTTGGCCCTTTG
Organism: Syzygium grande; assembly: GCA_024733475.1. Taxonomy (NCBI): domain Eukaryota; kingdom Viridiplantae; phylum Streptophyta; class Magnoliopsida; order Myrtales; family Myrtaceae; genus Syzygium; species Syzygium grande. Next base: position 30,130,958 of record JAMXDD010000010.1, read on the forward strand.
CCTTTCTACTTCTTTGTCCCGGCAGAGTGCTTCCTCTTAGAGCCCGAAACTCCATACGAGCTAGAACCAACAAAGTAAATATCAGTTTCTGGCTTAGCCACCATGAGGCGATCCTCTTCTAGTTCAAGATGCCGCATAGCATCCTCGAAGGTCTTGATACCCTCATTGTGGGTCAAATGAATCTTCATGTGCTCCCAGCTTTGAGGCAAGGAGAGGATTACTGCTTGCACTTGCTGTTCATCAGTGATTATGTGCCCGGCATCCTTTAGTTCACTAATCATATTTGACATCTGCCTCAAATGTTGTTTCATGGTCTTTCCATGAGACATCTTGTATAAGTGGAAACGGATAGTGAGTTATCTCAGTTTGGTCACAGAAGTTCAACCAAATCTTGATGCCAGTGCAACCCACATGTCTTTAGCGCTCTGGAAACGTCCGAACTCTCGCATAATGTCATTGTCCATGCTGCTTAGCAACGTAATGCGAGCAAGAGAGTTCTTTCTTTTCCAAAGAGCAAAGGCATCTTTGTCTCTCTTGTGTTGGGTAGTTGTCCCATCCTCAGGTTCTTCCATAATTTGGTTAAGAGCTTCGAGTGCCTCTTGCTCTTCCAGCACATATTGAATCTTGAGACTCCAAATCTCATAATTGTCGCCATTCAATTTTTCTCCCTTATTTAGTTTAGCCACTATGTTCTTAGTTGCTGAAACCATCGTATCTGAACATTTCAGACACATACGCAAAAGTTATTAAAGCCTATCTAAATGCTTCATCAGCATCATGATTACATAAACTAATCATATTAATGAATAGTTTCACAAAAGGTCTTAGAGTCGAAAGTTCACTATGTTCCCAATCATCGTCTAAAAAACCTAATTTGAAATTACCATTAACATAATCATTTATGTAATGAAATTGGTTCTTCAAAAGTTATACAAACTTTGAAGAACTTCCCACATAAAACATAACATATAATATGGCAATATAAAATGAGAAATCACCAAAAAATTCATAGCCATAAATATATCATAACACATTCACAAATGTTTAAGAATATGTAATATCAACTAGAAACATGTACAGAATTGATTTCAAATCCTAAAAGAACAACATCAAGTGTACCAATCCAACACATAGACAGGAAAGGATTCATAAAATTCTTTAGAAAGTTTTATTTACTTCGGAACATAAACAGAGGCTCCCAGAAAACCCCTAGATCCTGGCCATGATTTGTGCCCGAGACCCATTCAATGCAAGGGTTGATGTTCTTCTTGCCCCGACCCTTATGTATTCTTGCACAAAATTCTCCATAAGCATCTTATAGCTTAGACCATTTAAGGTTTCTTTAACCTTATCAAGCATTCTTCTCAACTCATCAGGCATAGTGCATTTTAGGGCTCCGACCATTACATATTTCGGTATTACAAAACCATTCCAAATGATATCCTGTATCATTTTGTTGACCTTGATGATGTGCGTCATCATATCATCTCTAGCGTCCCATCGATAAAGCGCTAGTTTGACTCTTAGGTTCTCAAGCTTCTCCTTTTGAGCTGCCGTTCTTGGGATTATCGGAGTGCGTCTCAAATATACCATTGTTCCTGCAACGAATGCAGAACGAAGGATTACTTATAATCCATGATATCTTAAGATAAGGAATGCTTATTCATATACATATGATCTAGCACTTGTATTTCAAAAAATTATAGAGAAATACTAGAGAAAATGCCAAAGAATATACCCCTAAGTACGTGTACATAGGGTTTATCGTGCATTTTCACATTCATAAGTGCAGCAAAAATGTAATATGAATACACCATAACGTAGAGCATTCCGATACGAGCACATTGATGCCAAGAATGCCCAAATCGGAGTTCAAATGAGCTCGAACGGGCTGAAAGAAATAACGAGGTCATTTTGCTTGTTTGAACCAGTCCGATTCGACCGGTTTGACCGGTCCGACCGTTGACCAATCAACGGGTCGGTCAACGGGTCGGTCAACTATCAACCGGGTCAGGTCAACGAGTTAGCTCTCCTAATGACGTCACGCCGATGTCATCATTGGCGGTTAGTCGACGATCGACACGCCGTTTTGCACGACCTCGCGTGGGCCTCACGCGCCGTCATGCGCACAGCCTTTGCCGGCACGTGAGGGCGCGTGCGGCGTCCTCTGGCGATGCACCGCCCATCATTTTTCTCGTCTCGACGAGCCCTTTCTGTTTATGCAATAAAAATCGAGTTTTGACAAAAAACAAAAATCGAAACATACATGAACAGTTCGGTGACGCGAAGAAAACGAACAAAAAACGAGGCCAAAACGAAAAAACAAGCAGTATACACTTCAGATGATACATAAGCATGATCGGGAAATAAGTAAACGGGCTCTGATACCAATGTAGAGAAAACTCAATCCCTAATCGTCACGTTCAAAACATATTCGGAACGAATTCGATCAATGCGGAAAACGTGCCCGAGAAACATCAAACTTGTATCACCGATTGTACGGGCATATCACACAATGAACATATCCGGTATTGTCACAGATTAAGTGCCGCTTTGCGCTTGAGAGTTCTTTGATCGTCTTTCGTACTCGTGTGCATTCTGAAGGAAAACAGAGAAGACGACATATTCGAAGGAGTGAGTTTGCATATGAAAAAAATCACGTCTGTTTTCCAAGGGGGTGCCTTCCATTATAGATAGGTAAATAACTACCTCGTGGGCTCTTGTGGCTCACGGGCCGGGTTTGGTCCATCTTGAGCGGTCCACCCATTATATCTTTCAGGTAAGGAACGAGGGACGTGACGAGACAAAGAATACGAGTCTTCTCTTCAGAGACTAAGAGCATTGCATGTGTCGGATTATCTCCATTGTAATGAAATGCCTATGGTTCGTTCTGGTCTTGAGCCGATTAATACTCCCTGACGACGACATGATTGTACGTGCCGGTGATTTGTGGTTGGTTAGAATTTATGTCAGACACTAGCAACACATTTTGTATCATCAAACAAGTTCTATCGCAACAAGAAATGAATGAACGAGAGAAGGAAAAATTGTGGCAAAACAAGAGTAATGAAAGTGGCGAACTTTAGAAACAGCACCTCTGCAGATCTCATCAGAAAACACACTAGCGTAAAATGCAGATGAGAATTCGGATAGACTAGTCATGCTAAACCATTATTGTAAAGTTCCTGCTTAACATATTAATCGTGCGGACCTGCTTCTCGATTTAATTAATACAAGGAAGCAGAATCTGGAAGCGATATATTCTTTTATTTTCCAGACTATCATTTACTTCTCCCAAACAGAGCATTTGCCAATTTAAGCTGAATCTGAAAGAGATACTTGGCTCGACTGCAACATCACTCATCTCCAAGTGTCTCGCACAACTTCAGCTACACATAGCGAATCCTAGTGAAGCTGTAGAAAGAAACCAGGTACTCCTCTGAGTTAGAAAGCCTGGACAAAAGCTAGGATTTGCAAGGGGAAAAGATAAATTTCCAATAAAAATGGAGACAGATTAGGATTTATGTCTATGAAACCCCGCACAATGTTAATGCGTTAAAATGAACTCCTAAGAACATCTATTCATACATTGAAAAAGCTTGATCATGGACATCAATTGAAAATAGCTGATAGTTGATTAGTTTTTGTATGTCTAAATGAGCTTCATACCAATAAAAGAAGTGAACATCTTAGACTGACCTTTAAAAATCATAACAAGGCTCAACACTTTGTGCATCATGGGCCATAGGCTAGTGCAATATCTGTGTTGATGAGGAATAATAATAAGACTTTTATCTTCCAACAGAAACGACTTCTTCTCTCCAGCTACACATTTTCAAAGTCCAATTCGGACTATCTTTATATGGCCAGACTTTCCCGCACTTCGATCTGGGTTGGGTTTCATCATATTCTCAAACTCGAGACCAATTTTAATAGATATTACAAAAAGGTCTGTGCACTGCGGTGCACATGCTAGCTAAATACATATAAAGATGAGGAATGACAGTCAATTGAAAATGCATCATTGATTCTCTATTCTGCTCCACAATTTACCTGTATGTTTGCACAAGCATAAGCAAATCTAAATAATTAAGACAAGAGAGGTTAAGAAACTTATCATATACCTGTGGTAGTTCATCCGTTTTCCAGGCACTTCATTGGAACAAGCGACTCCAATATTATATATCATAACCAAACACTCTTGAAATATGACATTACTTTCGGAAAGCCAATGCTGAGGACTATCGGGGTCAAAATGACTCTCTCTTTCTAGAAGCAAAATCCGATCCGTAACTTCTAACACTCATTCAGGCAAAGCCGTTGCGACAAAACTATGGAGAGTCAAATTGTCTCCAAATCTGTTGTCGGTGGGACTTAATCCTGTCAACATCTCTAGCAAGATGATGTCGTAACTGTAGATATCGCCTTCTCTCGAGACTTCGCATCCTATTGCATACTCTGCCACACGTTATGATCATAGTGGAGATGAAAATAGGAGTGTTGACCATCAAAAAGAAAGTGGAGCTCGGATCATTAGAATAGAAAGTAGAAAGATTACCTGGTGGAACATAACCAATTATCCCTCTAAGGCCCACTGAGCTCATCTTATTAGCTATAGTATCAAGGGATGATCCAAGAAAGAATTTCATCAATCCAAAGTCGCCAACATGTGCTACCATCCTAGCATCTAAGAGGATATTGCTTGGCTTTAGATCACAATGAAGGATGGGGAAGTGGCACTGGTGATGAAGATAATCTAGCGCGGAAGCAATGCCAATAGCAATATTTATCCTCCGAATGAAATTCAACTTTTTCGAAGGCTCATTTCCATGAGATGATATCACATTTGGGTGTAGCCACCGTTCCAGGCTTCCATTATGCATGAATTCATAGACTAAGGCCTTAAAATCATTTCCTTGGTAATCAATACCCGAGCAAACTGTCATTATCTTCAAAAGAATTCGATGTTTAATGTTTTTGAATGCTTCGCACTCGACTATGAAGCTCTTTAGAGCACCGTGACAGACTAAATGAAGCACCTTCACAGCAACAAGAGTTCCATTGTCCTCGAGTATCCTCCTATAAACAGAACCAAAGCTTCCAACACCGATCAAATTCATTGAAGAAAAGCCATCGGTTGCTTTTAAGAGTGTTCCGTAAGATACATTTAAAGGTGAATCATCCATCGAACTTGAAACTGGTTTATTTACTTTCCTCATCAACCAACAATAATATATAAAAGCAAGAATAACCACTACAAAAAAAGTTGGTTTTAGCCACGAATTTTGCCACGAAAAATTTGGCAAAATTCGTCGCTAAACGAATTTGCGACGAAATTAGCGACGGAAAAAAATCCGTCGCTAATAAGCCGTCGAAAAATTTTGCGACGGAAAATTTCAATTTTCGTCGCTAATTTACGACGAAAAAAATTATTTGCCACAAACTTTATTCGTGGCAAAATTCGTCACTAATTTGCCACGAAAAAAAATTCGTGGCAAAATTCGTCGCTAAATATTCGTGGCAAAATTCGTCGCTAATTTGCCACAAACTGTATTCGTGGCAAAATTCGTCGCTATTTTTATCAAATTTTTTTTTGTTGGTCACGAAATTGCGACGAAATATTTTCGTGGCAAAAATCGTTACTATTTATTCGTGGCAAAATTTGTCACTAATTTGCAACGAACATATTTCGTGGCAAAATTCGTGGCTAATTTAGCACCAAATTTTTTTTTTGTCAATTTTTTGCAACAAACTTATTCGTGGCAAAATTCATGGGTAATTTAAATTACCCACCAAAATGAATGTATTTCATTTTCTTATTCGATTTTAAATGTAATTTAAAGCAAAATTAATTTCTAAAATTTGTATTTAACATTGATTAAGCACTTAATAACATCAAAATATTATAATAATATGAAAATGAAATACATTCATCTACATTTTCCATGTACTTGAACATATAGCTCAATGTGATCAAACTATTATAATAATATGAAAATGAAATACATTCATTTACATTTTCCATGTACTTGAACATATAGCTCAATGTACTTGAACATCCTTGGCAAGTCCCAAGTCCATTTCTTGTATGATGTGAATGACTCGACTCACATCACGACAGAGCTTGGGGTACTTCAGCAGCTCCAAAGATATCAGAGGAGTGACTATGTGAAGACCATAGAAGACAACCCTGCAAAGTCGATAATTAGACACCATTCAACACAACTCTTGGTGCTTTGCATCATAAGATTCACCTGAGATATGCTTGTTCCATGGGCTTCCAAAGAATCCGATGAAAAATCAACCTACACTTGATCAACTATGGAAGAGTAAATGATTTGCCATAGCAAAATACAGATAACATTAGGAAAGGCAAAACATGAAATAATGAATGAACAGAAACGTCAGTACCAGATCTTTTGAACAAAGGCTAGAAAGGAGTTGAAGCAGAGCACGCAGATCTTTGTATTTTCTCGCTTTTTGCATCATCGAGTAAGCTGCTTGATGAGACTTAAAGAAATTTGGGAACAAGGGACAAAACCAAAATAATCACAATAATATGATGCTAAACCCTTAAGATAGTAACAGAAGAAGCATGAACACCGCAAGAATGGAACATAAATAAAATCTGTCACAAGAACAAAGATGATTTTTTTTAAAAGAATCCGAGTTTGGACATGATATGGGGTACAAAGTGAGTCATTACAAGGTCCTCTTGTTAATTAAGGAAACTCCAAAAGTGAAATGAGAGATGGAAAAGGTAAGAGGTCCTGGAATGACCATTTAGTCAAGGCTTCTTCAATGAAGACTTCTTCACAATCTTCTGAGAGAAATTCAGCCAGCCAACAAGAAGAGTCTACCTACAGATAGTTTTCTTACCTTGCCAATATTGTGAGATGAGTAAAGTTGAAGTAAGCGCATGCAGTAATCAATAACAGCTGTGGTCTCTTGTGCTTCAAGGTAGGTAATTTGTCCCTCCACCCATTCAACAACAAACTTGAGCAGCAAATAAATAACTGCAGACTACACAATAAAAAGGGGTTAGTCTCAAATAAACCTTAGGCATCCAATACGATACTTCAGTCAAGCATGTATCTACTGCAGCTCAAAAGTGGAATAAAAGAATACATTGACATCACAATCTAAGAGAAATATCCCATTACAGAACATAAGATTGTGAGTACAATAGTAGGTAGTCTCCTAATAATGACAATGGAAATCCTTTTCATCATTCTCTAAGTCAAGAAATTTTCTATGAATTTGAGTATGCCACAACTTGATTTTTAATCTTAAAGACAGGATTTGCTATTTCAGCTTCGGTTGTTGAGGAAAACTGCAAAGGGATTCATAGAGCTGCATAAACTAGAAACTAAGAGCCACTTGTGCTACCAGAAGTTAACACCATAAAAGAAAATTATATTTTCTTCTTTTAATGAGAAAACAACTATGAATTTCTAACTACATAAACATAAATCAGTAATCTGCTGGACCTAAATTCTTTGCTATGATGCGGATTTCATCTTACTTGAACGACTTAACATGGGGAGGTTTTGCTAAGTTTATACATGAATACCTCATGCTTATAAACTTCAAGAAGAATCAAAGTAGAATTTAATATTGAAAACCCCATCTCATAAATGGACTTCTGCATTCGAGGTTCCGATGCAATTGGCAGCTCCACGGTTGTTCAATAGGCAAGTAACCTGCATGAGGCCACTTCAATGAAAAATGAGGAAGAAAATGGTGACCGACAGTTATGCAAACAATTGGAGCTTGTTGCTGCACGTTGGTGTAAAAAGAATACATCCCTCACCGACAGGATAATATCTGGCTGTTCAGCAACTCTTTTCAAGTCATTCTTGGCGGATATCTCTACTAGGTGTGTTGTTATATGCCCCATAAGATTTCTCACATACCTGAGAACAAACTTTGGCATTAGTCCTGAGGGCACACAATCAACACTTTAAATCATTCCTGAACAAAGAGGAGAACTACACTCACTGATTCGCTATCTCGGAATCTCTAAAGCCAGTTGCAGAAAGAACAAGTGTTTGAGCCAAGGATTTCTAACAAAGAGAGAGAAGACGCACTACAAAAAAAGCCGGGTTTAGCCACGAATTTTGCCACGAAAAATTCGGCAAAATTCGTGGCAAAATGAATTTGCGACGAAATTAGCAACGGAAAAAAATTCGTCGCTAATAGGTCGTCGCAAAATTTTGCCACGGAAAATTGAAATTTTCGTGGCTAATTTGCGACGGACAAAATTCGTCGCAAAATTCGTCGCTAATTTTTCGTGGCAAAATTCGTGGCTAATTAGCAACGAAAAAAATTCGTCGCAAAATTCGTCGCTAATTATTCGTGGAAAAATTCGTGGCTAATTTGCGACGAAATAAATTCGTGGAAAAATTCGTGGCTAATTTGCGACGAAATAAATTCGTGGCAAAATTCGTGGCTAATTTGCGACGAAATATATTCGTGGGAAAAATTCGTGGCTAATTTGCCATGGATTTTTTCGTGGCAAAAATCCATCGCTAATTTGCGACGAAATAAATTCGTGGCAAAATTCGTGGCTAATTTGCGACGAAATATATTCGTGGCAAAAAATTCGTGGCTAATTTGCGACGAAATATATTCGTGGCAAAAATTCGTGGCTAATTTGCCATGGACATTATTCGTGGCAAAAATCCGTCGCTAATTTGCGACGAAAATTTTTGTGAGTGCGACGAAATATTTTCGTGGCAAGAATCGTTGCTAAATATCCGTGGCAAAATGTCTCGTATTTCGTGGCAAAGTTCGTGGCTAATTTACCAAAACCAATTTTTTTTATTTTTTGCCACGAAAAATTTTCGTGGCAAAATTCGTGGCTAATTTGCAACAAATTTTTTTTTCAATTATTTGCAACGAACTTATTCGTGACTAAAATTCGTGGCTAATTTCCCACAAAAAAATTTCGTGGCAAAATTCGTGGCTAAAATTTTTTTTCAATTATTTGCGACGAACTTATTCGTGGCTAAAATTCATGACTTTTTTTTTTTGCGACGAACCATTTTTTTTTGTCAAATTTTCGAACCATTTTTTTTTTTTTTGTCAAATTTTGGCGACGAATTTTAATGAATAATTTAGCAACGAGTGTTGTTTATGGACGATTTTGATTAGAAATCTAATTAACATTGATAGAAAATTACAGTCAATACAAGAACAAATCCCAAAAAGAAAGAAATGAAATAAAGTTCTAAATTAGTCAGCGCAAACATCACAATATCACAATATCACATTGCCAAGAAGTGCTTCCACGTTGTCTATAGTGTTCTCCAAGAATCGAAGTCCCGTCCATCCATCTGCAGCGCAAACATCACAATATCAAACTCCTAACCCCTGTTAATTTTTCACATCACAATACCATACCTTTTGTCTTGCTAATAGTAGACAGCTAATATGAACAAAATTACAAGGTGCGAACAGATAACAATACAATATTACCCCCTTTCTTTTTTTTCCTTGTGAAAAGACTCAAAAACTTTGGACTTTAACCCTAGCTTGAAATTGCAAAAGCAAGGGACACACAGCTCAAATATAAAGAGAAACGTATCTTTTGCAAACAATTATAATTAAAGTAGATAGACTTTGATCTAGTTTCATCTTTATGTTGAATTTTTCGATGGGTTTATCAAGAATCTAACAAAAATTAGTATGGAAAAAGAGCTAAAGGTGCTTTATCTTTCATTTTTTCAATCCACCACTAGACCCTGTCAAGCAATTTGCTTATCCTGATCCTACCAAAACCAATAACTTAATATTGAGCTTAAGCCACGGTGAAGCTACAATTGCTCACTAGTTGGAATATATTACAATTAATCTAATTTAGTTTTCATTTTAACTTCTTTAGATTTTTTTTGAGCTACAATTTTGCTAAAGTTACTGTGGAAAAAGAGCAGAAGGTTCTTTAAAATGTTGTATCGTGCTTATATATTTATGTTGTATTTTGTCGATGAATGCACACGGGACATTTAATTTATTAAGCAATCAAATTAAAAGAATTTTAATTTTCACGGTATTAACTTTTCTCAAAGAGCGTGCATGCCTATGCAATTATGCATAATTAATCAATCTCATGTTTTCAAAAGAATGTATTAGCTTAAAGGAGGAGTGCAGACTTGTCCATTGTTGTGAGTTTGGAAAAAAAAAAAGGCCATACAAAACAGAACTAACCTAAAATGAAGATGTTCACAAGAAAACTACAATGTCATATTCCAACGATAGCATCATTAAAACAAGAAAATGCAGGAAATGAAGACAACTAACCTAAAGTTGCCTTTCCAAGTTGCCCCGATATAAGCTCACTCTTATGGAAATAAACAAAACCAAAACCATCATTAGGGTACAAAATGACTCCGAAACGAAAAAATAAAGATTGACATCCAAATGACTTCGAAACAAAAAAAAAAACACAAAATGTCACAAAAAACACTATTCACCAGAATCGTTTTTCACCAAAAAACCCACCTAAACGACTTCAAAATGCCAAAAAATGACTTGCGTCACAGCCAATGGCAGTGAGTTTGGATCAGCGGGCCGTTTCCACTTGACCGACCAAATTTCAGCTCATTCCAACCATATTTCACCTCATTTCGATCAAATTTCAAACAAATTTCAACTAAATTTCAACCCAAATCTAATCAAATTTCAGCGCGTTCGATCAAATTTCAACCTAAATCCAACAAATTTGAGTTGTGTGTATCACGAATTTGATTCTGTTTGGTGGCCAAAAGTTCAAAGTCACTAGTTAACAGATGCAAAATCCTGGTGGCCACATGAACAAACTGGTAATCCATATACTGCACAAGTAACTTATGAGAAAATAAGGACAGTTACATTTCTTACGATAATACAGGCCCATCAATGTGAACATTCTCAAAGTTGAGAGATGGGGGGGGAGGGTGGGAACTCCTGGCAAACAAAGACATCGACAAAGGGAAATATCACAAATTAAGAGAGGTGATGAAAGGCCGTAGTAAAAACCATTGCCGAGATCCTTTCCTTTACTAGGGGTAAATTCCAAGACTTCTTACTGATCACAGAGCCATCCATATACATGATGGTATCTTCAAATTTCAATATGTTTAATGAGACTCACCCAACATTTGTTTAACAAAGAACCAATTCCTTGAACATTACTCTTAAGTATGAGACATAAGTTTTACTCTCTTACCACGGTTACCATGGAAGAGGAAGAAGAATAATGAAAGGGTGGAACCATCAAAAGTTTGATACGAGACATTGGAAAAATTTGTGTCCCAATGCATCATTTTACGCGACGATCGCCTTGTGGATCCATCCCACCTCAATCTGAATACCCTCCCACTCCCATAAAAGCCACCTTCAAAATGATGGAAAACTCATCCTCATCTCAATTCAAGCTAACTTAACCCTCAAACAATAATTAAAGACAAGATCCCGCCTCCAAGAAATACACACTAAAACCTTTTCCTTTTTACTTTTCCCAGCCCACAAAATACTAAAGCATGGTCAAAAACTACATGCCTAAAATTGTTCCCGTCCGAGAACAAAATAAAGTAGAGTTTCTTATTATTGAAAAAAACGTCATATGCCGATGAGGATAAGTTTTAAAAGAGAATAAAAATTTAGTTAAATTCGAGGGCTTAAACCCAAAACATACGTCATACCCAAAATGAGGATAAGTTTTAAACGGCGCATGAGCGGCACGAACGGGCGAGGTGGCTAATTTGCGAGTCAAACCAATTAGCCACGATTTTTAATTTTAAGAAGCGGTACAAATTCGAATCGAAACGTATGCCATGGCTATTTTAAAATTCGTGGCAAAATCCGTGGCAAATTAGCCACGGATTTTTTCCACGAATTTCCCTGAAAAAAATTGAATTTTCTGATTTTTTTTTACGAAATTCGGAAAAAATCCGTGGCTAAGCCACGGATTTTTTGCCACGAATTTCCTAAAAAAAATCCAATTTATTGAATTTTCTGAAAAACTGGCAAATTTTTTTTAGAAATTCGTGGAAAAATCCGTGACTAATTAGCCACGGATTTTTCCCACGAATTTCCTAAAAATTTTGAATTTTCTGATTTTTTTTAAAATTCGTGGCAAAAATCCGTGGCTAATTAGCCACGGATTTTTGCCATTTTCTGAATTTCCTAAAAAATCGAATTTATTGAATTTTCTAAAAAATTTTTTTAAGGAAATTCGAAATTCGAAAAAATCCGTGGCTAATTAGCCACGGTTTTTGCCACGAATTTCCTAAAAATTTTGAATTTTCTGATTTTTTTAAAAATTCGTGGGAAAAATCCGTGGCTAATTAGCCGTTTTTTTTTTGCCACGAATTTCCTTAATTTTTGATTTTTTTTTTTAAAAATCTAAAATGGATTTTATTGAATTTTTAAAAAAATTTTCTAATTTTTTTACGAAATTCGTGGCAAAAATCCGTGGCAAATTAGCCATGGATTTTTTTGCCACGAATTTCCTTAAAAATCGAATTTATCGAATTTTCTAAGTTTTTTATGAAATTCGTGGCAAAAAAATTCGTGGCAAATTAGCCACGGATTTTTTGCCACGAATTTTAAAAAAAATCGAATTTATTGAATTTTTGAAGTTTTTTTAAGGAAATTCGTGGCAAAAATCCGTGGCTAATTAGCCACGGATTTTTGCCACGAATTTCCTAAAAAATCAAATTTTCTATTTTTTTTAAGGAAATTCGTGGCAAAAATCCGTGGCTAATTAGCCACGGATTTTTGCCACGAATTTTTCTAAGTTTTTTAAAAAATCGAATTTTCAATAAATTCGATTTTTTTTTCGTGGCAAAATCCGTGGCTATTTTGCCACGGATTTTTGCCACGAATTTCTAAAAAAAAAAATTTAGAAAATTTTCTAAAGTTTTTTTTTGAAATTCGTGGCAAAAATCCGTGGCTAATTAGCCACGGATTTTTGCCACGAATTTAAAAATTTCAGAATTTTTTTTTTAGGAAATTCGTGAAAAAAAATCCGTGGCTAATTAGCCACGGTTTTTGCCACGAATTTCCTTAAAAATCAAATTTATCGAATTTTCTAAGTTTTTTTACGAAATTCGTGGCAAAAATTCGTGGCAAATTAGCCATGGATTTTTGCCACGAATTTTCTTAAAAATCGAATTTATCGAATTTTCTAAGTTTTTTTACGAAATTCGTGGCAAAAATTCGTGGCAAATTAGCCATGGATTTTTTTGCCACGAATTTTTTTAAAAATCGAATTTATCGAATTTTCTAATTTTTTTTTTTTTACGAAATTCGTGGCAAAAAATTCGTGGCAAATTAGCCACGGATTTTTGCCACGAATTTCCTTAAAAATCGAATTTCGAATTTTTTATTTTTTTTAAGGAAATTCGTGGCAAAAATCCGTGGCTATTTAGCCACGGATTTTTTCCCACGAATTTCCTTAAAAATCGAATTTATCGATTTTTTTTTTTTTTTTTTTGCTATAAAAATTTCCTTAAAAATGGAATTTTTTTTGCCACGAAATTTTAAAAATCGAAATTTATCTAATTAGCCACGGTTTTTTGCCACGAATTTCCTTAAAAATCAAATTTTTCACGAATCGAATTTTCTAAGTTTTTTTTACGATTTTCGAAATTGGCAAAAATTCGTAAAAAATGGAATTTTAAAAAAAGCCACGGATTTTTGCCACGAATTTTTCCAAAAAAATCAGAAAATTCAATTTTCGCTATTTTTAAAAATTCGATTTTGGCAAAAATCCGTGGCTAATCTTAAAAAATTGAATTTAGCCACGGATTTTTTCCACGAATTTCCTTAAAAAATTGAATTTTCTATTTTTTTTTTTTTTCGTGGAAAAAAATCCGTGGCTAATTAGCCGGTTTTTTGCCACGAATTTCCTAAAAAAAATTGAATTTTCTATTTTTTTAAGAATTTCGTAAAAATCGAAATAAATGGCTAAAGCCATATGATTTTTTCCCAAAAATTTCCTTAAAAATTGAATTTTTAGCCACGGTTTTTTTTGCCACGAATTTCGAAAAAAAATTGAATTTTTCTGATTTTTTACGAATTTCCTTAAAAATCGAATTAATTAGCCACGGATTTTTTTATGAATTTCCTTAAAAATTGAATTTAGCCACGGATTTTTTTGCCACGAATTTCCTTAAAATTGAATTTTCTGATTTTTTTATGAAATTCGTGGCAAAAAACCGTGGCTAATTAGCCATGGATTTTTCCCACGAATTTCCTTAAAAATTGAATTTTCTGATTTTTTAAAGGAAATTCGTCCGTTGCTAAATAGCCACGGATTTTGCCACAAATTTCCTTAAAAATTGAATTTAGCCACGGATTTTTCTAGAATTTTTAAAAAAATTTATCGAATTTTGAATTTGATTCAAAATCATTTTTTTTTTTGTAATTAATTAATATTAATCGATCTTTTTTTCATGAATGCTTTTTTTATTTTATTCTTAAGAAAAAGAGATGTTCCGTGATATTGATATTGAAGGACATATCTTAACTTATACAAGTTACGAATTTGCGTTTGATATAATTGGTAAAATACATATGCTTGTGAGAATGAGGATAAAAAAATCTTTGATTTTTTATTACTAATATCCGAAATTGATTTTTTTATAGTCCAAATAAAACGAATTGTATTTTTATTTCTTTTATCATTTTTTTTTTTTTATTCATTATTGTAAATGTATTTATCAATCATTTTTTTTTTGAATTATCAAAAAAAGTTGTGTAGTGATCCTCGGAATATTAATGATACAGAGTGTGGATTAATCGAACATTTCTTCTTTTGAATTTCTTTAATTTCTCCCAAATATTTTTTATTGATGCTAATAGTTTAGTAGGATAACTTTTTTTATTATAACTAATATTTATATTGATTTCCGGAGTTAAAAATCCTTTCTTCTTATCTTTTGTAATTTTTTCTATTTGATTCCTGATTGTGCTGGTTCTATCAGCCAGATCTTTCATTTTTTTTTCTGTCAAATTCATAAATAGAATTTGAATGGACGATTCATTAATCATCCCATTACTGATTATCCCATCTTTTTCTTTTTTAATTTCACTCAATTCATATATTTCTCTTAATCCAAATAATTGAATTGGGTTTCTTTTTGAAAGTTCTTTTATTATTCCTTTTAAAAATAGAATGTTTTTCATGACCCATTTTTTTCTTTCGTTTGAAAGGTTTAAAAAAAAATGGATTCTTTCTTTTAAAACCTGTATAACTAAAAAAGAATTCTTTTGCAATTTGATAATTTTTTTTCTGAGTTCTTTAAAAATGGGTTCAAAAAATGAACGTTGTTTTCTGGGAGAACCAAAAGGAAGTTCAGTTTCCATTCCCCAAACTGTTAAAAAACCAAAATTGTTTTTTTGCCCTTTATTTCTCAGCGGATCTTTCTGGGGGGGTGACACCTTAGATCTGTGCCAAGGTTTAAGGCAAAAAGGAAATAGGATCTTTATCTGAATACCGTCTGTCAACCAATTTTTTGGAAATTCGGTTTCTGATAATTGAACACCATTATAGGTGCATTTAACATGCATTTCTCTATTCCAATCTTTTAAGTCCTGGGACCACTCGGGAAATTGAAATAATAACATACGGGCTATATTTTTAGCTATTATCAATGAAGGGAATAGAATATATTTTCTAAGAAAAGATTGGGTTACTAATAGGGATCCTCTTATTACTTGAGCAAATAAAATGCTATCCCAGGCTTCCGCTATTTCTATTCGTGCTTTCTCTTCTCTTTTGTATTCTTCTCTTTTTTCTTCCTCTTTTTTTTTCTCACTTTCTTTTGTCTTTTCCTCCGTATAATCCGAAATTCTTAATTCTGTTGAATCCGTGGCTAATTAGCACGGATTTTTCCGAATGGCTAAAAATTTGAATTTTCGAATTTTTTGCCACGAAATTCGTGGCAAAAAAATCAAATTTATCAAATTTTCGAATTTCTTTAAAAAAATTTTTTTTACGAAATTCGTGGCAAAAATCCGTGGCTAATTAGCCACGGATTTTTTGCCACGAATTTTTAAAAAAATTTTCAGAATTTTTTTAAAAAGAAATTCGTGGCAAAAATCCGTGGCTAATTGCCACGGATTTTTGCCACGAATTTTTAAAAATTGAATTTTCTGATTTTTTTTTAAGGAAATTCGTGGCAAAAATCCGTGGCTAATTAGCCATGGATTTTTGCCACGAATTTCCTAAAATTTGAAAAAATCGAAAAATCCGTGGAATTTTCTATGTTTTTTTCCTTAAAAATTGAATTTTCGAATTTGATGTTTTTTTAAAAATTCCGTGGCTAAAACGGATTTTAGCCACGAATTTTTTTTGAATTGGCAAATTTTCGTCGCAAATTAGCCACGTAGCAAAAGCCACGAATTTTTTTTTTTCGTGGCTAATTCCGTCGCAAATTAGCCACGAATTTTTTTTCGTGGCTAATTCCGTCGCAAATTAGCCACGAACGTTTTTCGTGGCTAATTCCGTCGCAAATTAGCCACGATTTTTTTTCGTGGCTAATTCCGTCGTAAATTAGCCACGAATTTTTTTTCGTGGCTAATGCCGTCGCAAATTAGCCACGATTTTTTTTTAGTTGTGAATTCCGTCGCAAATTAGCCACGAATTTTTTTCGTGGCTAATTCCGTCGCAAATTAGCCACGAATTTTTTTTCGTGGATAATTCCGTCGCAAATTAGCCACGAATTTTTTTTCGTCGCAAAATTCGTCAGTAATTTGCGACGAATTTTTTTTCCGTCGCTAATTTAATTTTTCGTCGCAAATTTGCGACGGAAAAAAATTCGTCGCAAAATCCGTCGGAAATTAGCAACGAAAAATTATTCGTCGCAAATTTCCGTGGCTAAATGCTTGTTTTTTTGTAGTGACGTTCAGGAAAGTGAGAAAGTACTATAACCCATTCGAAAAGACTACAATTCCTACCTGGTGAGATCCATTCAACATAAACAGCATTTTCTCATTAGCAAAAGCAATAGCCAGCTTGCTCCAGGATTCCTGTGTAAATTAAGACAGACCGACATTTATGTCAAAATAACAAAAATTTTATGTTTTCAAGTATCTACTTACCAGATATTCACAGTGATAACAATGCTGATTGGCAACTTAATATCACTTCATACATTTCATTACATTGGTTCAGGGCACCAAAGGAGAAAATCCTAGGGGACTTTCTTGATGTTGGTGCGCAATGATACAATGCTAGTTTTGAACATAATGTACTTCTCATCTAATCTCCCAGATGTCTCAACCCCAGCAGTATCTCGACAGGCACTCATCGTGCTCATGCGTAGCAAGCAACAAATCATGACACTGACCAAGAAAAATCAAAAGCTCTTACCTATCGCTCCACTCTTCTCCTCGTTCTCTTCCTCCGCATCCTTCATCTCCACCCTCCCGCACCTTCTTCTCTTCCTCCACCTTCTTAGCCGCCGGCATGCGCCTTCTTAGCCTCTCTTGCTCCCTCTCTAGGCCTGCTAAACCTGTACGCTTCTCCTTCGCCGCCCCTCAACACCACTGCGGCGTCCCTCTCCGCCGCCTCATGCGCGAGGGAAATCGCTCCGCTCGGCCCGCGAACTCGAGGCCTCCTCGATGAACCCAGTGAGCGGAGGACGGATCGAACCTCGCGATGAACTCCGCCCTTGAGAGGGAGGAGGCCGGGGAAGGAGGATGAGGCCGGGGGCTTGGCCTCATTGCTTCTCCTCTTCCTCCTCAAAGTCGAGATGATCGCCATGGACGCGAGCTCGGAGGGATCGAATCGGAGATTGCTCTTCTCTCGCTCCATTTCTAGGGCTCAAGGCCACTGGGCGAGGAGAAGTCATGGGAGGAAGTGGGGGAAGCGGGGTACCCAAAACCCTAGAGATGCGAGAGGTTTGGGAGCAGGGGTGCGGGCGAGAGGGAAGAAGGAGAAGGAGAAGGAGAAGGAGAATGAGAAGTGGAAGCAGACTGATTTGATAGAGAAACGAAAGAGAGAAAGAGAATGGTGGGGGGGAGAGGCGGGCAAATTGGAACTTAAGGGCGGGGAACTCGAAACTTGCGATGGATTATTTAAAATTCCTAGCAAATTTACACCAAATTTTAATTATGAATTTGATAAAAAATAAAAGTAGACATGGGTATGGGTATTTTTTAAAATTCGTGGCTAAAATTCGTAGCAAATTTGCCACGGATTTTAGCCACGAATTTCATAAAAAAAATATCCGTAGTCATGTGTATAGGCATTTTTTTAAAATTTCGTGGCTAAATTTCCGTGGCTAATTTGCCACGGATATTTGCCAAAAATTTGAAAAAAATAATTTTTTTTTTTTTTTTTTTCGTGGCTAAAATCCATGGCAAATTAGCCACGGATTTTTGCCACGAATTTCCAAAAACCTATCAAAAAAAATTCGATTTTTTTTAAAATTCGTGGCTAAAATTGGTGGCTAATTAAAAAAAAAATTTAATTTTTGGATTTTTTTGCCACGAATTTCTATAAAAAAAAAAAATTAATTTTTATAAAATTCGTGGTAAAATCCGTGGCTAATTAGCCACGGATTTTAGCCACGAATTTCCATAAAAAAAAAAAAATTAATTTTTCTAAAATTCGTGGCAAAAATCCGTAGCTGATTTGCCACGGATTTTAGCCACGAATTTCAAAAAAATAAATTTTTTTCCTTTTTATAAAATTCGTGGCTAAAATCCGTGACAAATTGGCCACGGATTTTGCCACGAAATTCCAAAAAGGCCTATCAAAATTCGATTTTTAAAAATTCAAAAAAAAATCCGTGGCTAATTAGCCACGGATTTTAGCCACGAATTTCATAAAAATAAATTTTTTTTCTTTTTATAAAATTCGTGGCTAAAATCCGTGGCAAATTAGCCACGGATTTTTGCCACGAATTTCCAAAAAAAGCCTATCAAAAATTCAATTTTTAAGAAATTCGTGGCTAAAATCCGTGGCTAATTTGCCACGGATTTTTTCACGAATTTCATAAAAAGAAAAAATTGAATTTTTGAAATTCGTGGCTAAAATCCGTGGCTAATTAGCCACGGATTTTAGCCACGGATTTATATAAAAAAAAAAAAATTCAATTTTTCTAAAATTCGTGGCTAAAATCCGTGGCTATTAGCCACGGATTTTAGCCACGAATTTCTATAAAAAAAAAAAAAAAATTCAATTTTTCTAAAATTCGTGGCAAAAAATCCGTGGCAAATTTGCCACGGATTTTGCCACGAATTTTTTAAAAAAAAAACCTATCAAAAATTCAATTTTAAAAAATTCGTGGCTAAAATCCGTGGCTAATTTGCCACGGATTTTTGCCACGAATTTCATAAAAAAAAAAAAATTGAATTTTTGGAAATTCGTGGCTAATTAGCCACGGATTTTAGCCACGAATTTCTATAAAAAAGAAAAAAAATTCAATTTTTCTAAAATTCGTGGCAAAAATCCGTGGCTAATAGCCACGGATTTTAGCCACGAATTTCTAAAAAAAAAAAAAAAAATTTAATTTTTTTCTAAAATTCGTGGCAAATTAGCCACGGATTTTTTATCACGAATTTCAAAAAAAAAGCCTATCAAAAATTCAATTTTTAAGAAATTCGTGGCTAAAATCCGTGGCTAATTTGCCACGGATTTTTGCCACGAATTTCATAAAAAAAAAAAAAATTGAATTTTTGGAAATTCGTGGCTAAAATCCGTGGCTAATTAGCCACGGATTTTTGCCACGAATTTCTAAAAAAATAAAAAAATTTAATTTTTCTAAAATTCGTGGCAATAGCCACGGATTTTGCCACGAATTTCTATAAAAAAAAAAAAAAATTCAATTTTTCTAAAATTCGTGGCAAAAAATCCGTGGCTAATTTGCCACGGATTTTAGCCACGAATTTCCATAAAAAGAAAAAAAATTCAATTTTTTATAAAATTCGTAGAAAAAAAATCCGTGGCTAATTTGCCACGAATTTTAGCCACGAATTTCCAAAAAAAAAAAAAAATCGATTTTTATGAAATTCGTGGCTAAAATCCGTGGCTAATTAGCCACGGATTTTAGCCACGAATTTTCCAAAAAAAAGAAAAAAAATTCAATTTTTATAAAATTCGTGGCAAAAATCCGTGGCTAATTTGCCGCAAAAAGGATTTTAGCCACGAATGTCCATAAAAAAAAAAAAAAAATCGATTTTTATGAAATTCGTGGCTAAAATCCATGGCTAATTAGCCACGGATTTTAGCCATGAATTTCCATAAAAAAGAAAAAAAATTCAATTTTTATAAAATTCGTGGCAAAAATCCGTGGCTAATTTGCCACGGATTTTAGCCACAAATGCCCATAAAAAAAAAAAAAAAATCAATTTTTATGAAATTCGTGGCTAAAATCCGTGGCTAATTAGCCACGGATTTTAGCCCACGAATTTCCATAAAAAAAAAAAAATTCAATTTTTATAAAATTCGTTGCAAAAATCCGTGGCTAATTTGCCACGAATTTTAGCCACGAATTTCCATAAAAAAGAAAAAAAAATCGATTTTTATGAAATTCGTGGCTAAAATCCGTGGCTAATTTGCCCGCGGATTTTTGTCACGAATTTCCATAAAAAAAAATTCAATTTTACAAAATTCGTGGCAAAAATCCATGGCTAATTTGCCACGGTTTTTTTAGCCACGAATTTGCATAAAAAAAAAAAAGTCGATTTTTATGAAATTCGTGGCAAAAATCCGTGGCTAATTTGGATTTTAGCCATTTTTCGAATTTCATAAAAAAATTAAAAATTGAAAATATCCGCGGATTTTAGCCACGAATTTCCAAAAAAAAGCCCAAAAAAATTTTTATTTTTATGAAATTCGTGGCTAATTTTGCCATAGATTTTAGTCACGAATTTCATAAAAAAAAAAAAAAATATTCGATTTTTATGAAATTTGTGGATAAAATCCGTGGCAAATTAGCCACGGATTTTGCCACGAATTCCCAAAAAGCCCGAAAAATTTGATTTTAGAGAAATTCGTGGCATTTAAAATCCGTAATTATTATCGGCCATGTGGGGTTTACTCCCCGGCTATATTAGTCTTTGGTATTATCGGCCGTGCGGGGTTTCCTAGGTTACAAAAAAAAACAAACAGTATATAGCAATAATAATATTCAACAACAATAATAAATATATATGACAACAACAATAAACTTTTGTAATAATAATAATTACGACATAATTAGTAAAATGTCTCAAAAATCTAAATCTTCATCTTCATCTTCACCTTCGTCTTCATATCTTGAGCATCATCCTCATCCTCATCGTCCTCATCATCCTCTGTCTCAAAATCTGATTCTGCAACACCTTCTAAATTTGATTCACGCATAATATACTAACTTTTGTTATGTTTTGACGCCCCTCTGTTGGGTTGTAGTTTCAAGAACTCTTAAGTTTCAATCTATTTCTATTTCGTGCAAAAAAAAAAATTTGATTCGCGAATTTCAGTTACATCTACATCTATCATTGCTCCACATGCCACATGGATATCGTAGAGTAGGAATGTTATATTCCTCAGTTTAAACCGCGTTACATACAGTCCACCAATCAGCTTTGTCACGTTTCAAACTAGGATATGATGCATAATATACTTGAATTGCTTGTTGTGCCAACACAAATGGTTCATATTTCTTATACCTTTTCTTGTAATTTATTTCAACCAAATTAAACTTCGTATGCACCTTCATTCCTTTGACGAGGTCGAACCACATGCACTTAAATAATACAACCCGCATTAATGGTATGGGGTACTCTATCTCAATGATTTCATCCAACAAGCCATAAAAATCATCTTTTGAACTACCACAATTGGATGACCGAACACACACACCACTATTCATTGTGGCTTTTCCCATTTCCATATGCTTGAGTGTGAAAATTATACCCGTTTATGAAATATGCTGGCCAAGTTCGTATGCTTGCCTGTGAACCCCATGACTGATAATATAGCAATCCTTGCTCTTCAACTTGATCATGATTACGGTGAACCTAAGATTACACACGCAAAGTAAATAATATATGCAACTTACATATGTTTTGAACCATGCTGCAAATTGTTCATCGCACAAACGGTCGAACTCATTGGTGGTAGTCCATACATTAAAAAGAAAAAGAAAAGGAAGAAAAGGAAGAAAGGGGAAATGATGGGGGTAGGTGGTGTCAGGCGCATGAGGGGGGACCAACGTGGAAAAAGGGTAGAGAGAGAGAGAGAGAGAGAGAGAGGAAAAGTCAAATCACAATAATTGCCATCCAACGGCCACGATTCGAATTAAAAAATAATCTAACGGTCCCGAAAAATTATAATTAATAATTTAGGATTTGCCCAAATGGTATTAATAAAAACACACTGCGAGAGAGGTCTATCAGTCCAAATCAAGACCTCATCAAAAATTCACTTTTCACCTATCCTGAGTAATATCGGGCTTTGACACAATAATATCGACACCGGCCCAATTAAATTCCCCTAACCCGAGAAATTCGACACTAAAGTTCGGGCTCTAAATAACGGCCAAATCCATCGCTAACTCCGTTGCAAATTAGCTACGAAGAATTTTTCATCACAAATTCCATTGCAAATTAGCGACAAAATGTTTTTTTCTTCGCAAATTAGCAACGGAAAAAAATTCGTCGCTAATTTCGTCGCAAATTGACCACGAATTTTTTTTCGTGGCAAATTCCGTCGCAAATTGGCCATGAATTATTTTTTGGTGGTAAATTCCGTCGCAAATTAGCCACGAATATTTTTTCGTGG
Source organism: Syzygium grande (assembly GCA_024733475.1). Taxonomy (NCBI): domain Eukaryota; kingdom Viridiplantae; phylum Streptophyta; class Magnoliopsida; order Myrtales; family Myrtaceae; genus Syzygium; species Syzygium grande. The sequence continues at coordinate 30,153,723 of JAMXDD010000010.1, forward strand.
CTAATTTCGTCGGAAATTAGCCACGATTTTTTTTTCGTGGCTAATTCCGTCGGAAATTAGCCACGATTTTTTTTTCCTGGCTAATTCCGTCGCAACTTAGCCACGATTTTTTTTTCGTGGCTAATTCAGTCGCAAATTAGCCACAATTTTTTTTTCGTGGCTAATTCCGTCGCAAATTAGCCACGCATTTTTATCGTGGTAAATTCCGTCGCAAATTAGCCACGAATTCTTTTTCGTGGCAAATTCCGTCGCACATTAGCCACGAATTTTTTTTCGTGGCAAATTCCGTAGCAAATTAGCCACGAATTTTTTTTCATGGCTAAATCCGTCGCAAATTAGCCACGAAAAAAAATTCGTGGCTAAATCCATGGCAAATTAGCCACGAATTTTTTTCGTGGCTAAATCCGTCGCAAATTAGCCACGAATTTTTTTTCGTCGCAAATTTGCGACGGAAAAATAATTCGGTGCAAATTAGCAACGAAAAATTATTCGTCGCAAATTTTCGTGGCACAATCCTTGTTTTTTTGTAGTGAACAGCTACTACAACAACTTCGAAAATAATAGAAGTGGACAATATCACTATATTGATCTTTCTACTCTTGCAGCTTTGGAGATACAGCTGTGGAGATTGAATTCTGCCAGTCCACCGCAAAGCTCATTGTTCCCAATAATAGAAGTAGCGGTAGCATTCTTAAAGACTCCTTCACGTGGTAGCATGCCTTCAAACTTATTGTACGATAAATTCATAAGTTTCAAGGAACGAAATACTAATAAGAATTCAAGAATCTGACCTGACAAATTGTTGCATGAAAGATCTAGTTCTTCAGTGCCTCCTAACGATCTAATTGATTAAGGAATTGACCCATGGAAGAAGTTGCCCACCAACCTTAGTGATGTCAATGAAGTGCAATCACCTAAACTACTTGGTATTTCACCTACCAACAAATTGTGGGAGATGTCCAATGCAGTCAAAGTTCTCAAGTTTCCAACTTCTACGGGTAGAACTCTAGTAAGATGGTTACGAGATAAGTCCAAAATGATCGATAATGATGAGAGACCTATAAGTTGCGGGGTTATGACACCATTAAGATTGTTATTAGACAGATCAAGTGAATCAAGAGACCGGCAATTTGATAGATGTGAAGGAATTTACCTGTGAAAGTTGTTCCCACCAAGATATAGTTCAATAAGCCTGGTTAGATTTCCCAAAGAAGATGGGATAATCCCTCTCGGTTTGTTACCAACTAAGCCCAGTTCCACTAGATTTGGTAGATTCTCGAAATTTGAGGGGATAACACCTGAAAGCTGGTTGCCATCCGTAAACAATACTTCCAGATTGACTAAATTTCCGATTTCTTTAGGAATCTCACCATTTATTTGAGTCCTTTGCGCAACGAATAATTCGAGAGTAGTGGATAAATTACCTATGCATTTAGGTAACAACCCACCAAACTAGTTCAAGCCAATATACAGGACCGTAATTTGGTGTTGTTGGTTAACGAGCAAAGGAAGCTTAAGTCTCCAGCTTTTCCACTTCCAAGCTGATTCATAAAGATTAGAAGCCAATGAAGCTTGTGCAAATGTTCAAAAGAAGGTAGTTTCCCGGAAAATTTTTTAAATGAAAGTTGAAGCATCTCTAACTTTGTGCAATTCGATATTGACGAAGGAATTGGCCCCTCAAGTTGGTTCACTTGGACGCTAAAATATGCAAGATTTGGGAGTTTGAGGCCTACGCTTACAGGAAGAGTCCCCAACAACTGGTTCTCTCCGACTTTAAACTTAGCTAGCAAAGAGAGATTGAGTAACAAAGATGAAATTGTACCTGACAATCTATTTCCTACAAGGGAAATGACTCGTAAGTTTGTCAAGTGGCCTAGAACTTGGGGAACGCTCCCACCCAAGTTGTTTATGGACAAATAAAGGACCTCCAATGAAGATAAGTTGCCAATGGAGGAAGGCACACTCCCGGTCAAATTATTGGTAGACAAAACGAACTCCCGTAGCTTTGGCAAGGAACCAAGCTCTGCACGAATTTCTCCGATTAGTTGGTTGCCTTGAAGAATGAGGCGGACGAGGTTAGAGCAACCCGATATGTTCTTGGGAACTTCATCGACCAATGAATTGTTGTCTAGTTGTAAGACATGAAGGCGGCCCAACTGACCGACTTGCGGAGGGATTTTGTGATAGAGATTGTTGTTTTGGAGTAACACTTCCCTTACAAAACTAATATTCCCAATATGAGGAGAGATTGATCTGGAGAGTGCTTGTGATGACAAGTCCAAGGCTGCGACTCTCCAGTGTCTCTGACCACACATAACGCCAAACCATTGGCAAAATCCAGTGCTATTGTTCCATGACTTGAGCACATCGAAAGGATCTCCGGCTATATTGTCCTTAAATTCGAGTAGTGCAAGTCTGTCTGTTTCATTGGTGGTGGACAAGACTTGGTTAAAGCACAATGCAAGAACAATACCAAGAAGCAAATGGCGTGATTGAAACTCCACAAAACTCATGCTTACAAGTTTCATAACTCAAAGCCCAAGGAAGCAAGCAAATATGAAAGTAAGGCAAGAAGAAACAAGAGGCAGGATTGGTGCTAATGGAAACTGTGAAGAGATTTATAAGAATGTGTCGATTTCTCTAGACAGCTTTTTGATATGCTTTTCTTCTTTTTTTCTTTTTGACTCAGTAGTCATGGAACCCCTTTTTTTTTCCCCCTTTGTGGTCATTAAAGCGCTTTTTTTTGGGTTAATATCACGAAAAACTCCAAAAATGGTACACATGTGATAAATTTACCACAAACTAATTTTTTTACCACAAAAAATCCCAAACTGGTACATATGTGACAAATTTACCCTAAACTAATTTTTTCACCATAAAAAACCTCAAACTGGTACATTTGCGATAAATTTACCCTATATTAAATTGGATTAATACCACGAAAAATAAAAAAAACCGGTATATCTGTGACAAACGGAGAATAAAACCCCAAACCGGTACACCTGTCAACTGTCACGTGTCATCTAACTCAGAAATTTAACTGTAAAATTTAACGAAAACTAGCAAAGGATAAAATTGTCACAGGTGTATCAGTTTGAGATTTTTTGTGGTCAAAAAATTAGTTTGGGGTAAATTTATCACAAATATACCAATTTGGGATTTTTCGTGGTATTAACCCTTTTTCTTTTTGATACATATCGTGGGGTGGAATTCTACCTTTTCTTTTTTTTTACACAGTAATTTCTTGCCCCCTTGCCCTGACTAAAAAACAAAAACAAAAAAGAAAAAGCTCTTCCCCCTAGCAAATTAAAGAGAAATTCCTCGCTCATTTATTTATTAATATCTAAAAATGATGGAACAAGGGCAGGCAATTTGAGCCTTGCCAATAATGCCAATGTTCTTGGTATTGTCCAAAAATCTATCAATAATATGCATAAACCATGGATCCACAAGTCCCACAAATTTCGAAAGTGATGATTGCATGTGGTCCATGGAATCCAGTCGAGAGTATGCCCCGTATTAAGAGTGGAGATGTGTGTGAATCTTGACTTGTTAGGATTAAAATAGAGACTGCTGCTTTATGACATAAAATGGAGACTCAAAAGGTCACCACTTTGATACATCCCAAAGTTATCACGAAAAATTAACCTTGCATTATGAGATAGTGTTATGCCAATGAATCTCTGCGCACCATGGCCAAAGCAGAGGCAAAATCCTTCCATTAGAATTGGTTCCTGTTGATTAAATTATGCTATGATCTCCACTGCCTAGCATAAAGCAAACAGAACCCACTCATATTCGAAAGAAGCATGACACAACCAGGAGCCACACGAGCACCCTCCACATCAACGCGTTCTTTCCACATTGCTCTTCGTTTGTCGTCATTCATCATTAATTTGATCGAGACAGACAGGTAGCGTGTGAAAAAGTCAATTTGAGTCGATAAAAAACTACATAATTATGGCATTGTAAAATGGGTAATCCTAAACGTCACTTACGTTTTTCACTTGTTGAAATGAGCAAACCCTCATTACATTTAAAAAAAACGAATTTAATAACAGAAAATACATACCTCAACCTTAATCTTTACTTTCATCATAATCCATGGATATAGTAGTGAAAATTCAGTTATTTATAATATACAAAATATGAAGAAAATATATCAAAAAAGTGTATTTACTCTTATTCTACCTTAGGACCTTGCAAAGGATTTTTTTTTTATAAAAAAAGTATGATCTTTTTAAACAGATTAGTAACTTACAACTTTTTAAGAACCTTCATTATCAATGGTTGAATACTGTCAAATAGAATTTCAAAGAAATTGATTTATGTAATTTCATTGCAACAGTTGTCATCGCAAGCCTTCTTCCTGTATTTGTAAAACATTTTTAAAGTCAGAACGTAAATGGACAAACTTCCCTATAACTTATTTAGTAAAAATAATCATTATGAAGGAAGAGAAAAGTTTGCCATGGTTTCTTCAAATGGTTCCGTGACGTTCCTGTTTTTAAATGGTATGTTGGACAATCTGCACGGGAAATTGCAGAGAGAGAGAGAGAGAGTAACTATGTGTTGTCAAAGCAAATGATAAGGAATTGAGATGTACAACCACCGTAATGGATAGAACTGATCCGAAAGTACAATCGCACTATAATGAAACCATCATAAAGAAAATAAAAGGATAATAAACGCACATATACATACCATTTGGAAGATGTTTATCCTCCCCCAAAAAAATTGTACTCACATGAGGAAGAAGCTGTGTGGATCTTCAAAGCTTGAAAATCAGGAGCTGACGCACACCGTATACCTATTTTGATAAGCACTTAATTAACAAGATACTTGTTAAACACCCAATTCCGAAAGTCTAGCATTTCCGATATAAGTTTGGAAAAGTATGGAGGTAGTTGTAACCTATTTTGGCTGGTTTTGTTTTTCTTGATGCGAAATAATCATTTAATCTTAAATTACGAATTTAATAGCTTGTGTGCTACTTTGAGACGTATACTATTATAAAAGATAAAAAAAAAAAATGGCGTGCCACACACCAAGGTCTACTTTCTAACTTTCTCAGTCTTTAAAGCCAATGGGAACCTCGACCCAAAAAAAAAGTCAATGTGAATCGGAGAAATTGTAGAAGAGTTGGACTTTAATTGCAAATGAAGGAGACTTCTTGTTTTTGGTGTGGTCGTCACTTGTCAGAATGGAGTCATTTGCAATGGATAAAATTGATCAGAAAGTACTATCGCACTATTATGAAACTATCAAAAAGAAAATAAAAATAACAATAAAGGTAGATATACATCACACCGTATGCCTATTATGATAAGCATTTAATTAACAGGATACTTGTTAAACACCCAATTACCGGAAGTCTAGCATTTCCGATATAAGTTTGGAAAAGTACGGCGATACTTGTTACCTAATTTGGTTGCTTTTTTCTTTCTTGATGCGAATTAATCATTTAATCTTAAATTACGAATTTAATAGCTTGTGGGCTACTTTTGGACGTATACTATAATAAAAGAAAAGAAGATAGTGTGGCACACACCAAGGTCTACTTTCTAACTTTCCAAGTCTTTAAAGTCAAGTGTGAACTTTCGACCAAAAACAAAAAGTCAATGTGAACAGGAGAAATTATAGAAAAGTTGGACTTTAAAATCAAACGAAAGAGACTTCTAGTTTTTGGCGTGGTTGTCACTTGTCAGAATGCATCATGTAGGATTCACAAAGGATTCCCGTGTCTTTTAACTTTTTTTTTTATCAATTCGTGTCTTCTAACTTACGAGGAGCAACAGTGTATGCGGTCTGGATAATTTCTTTTCCTTCGAACCAGATAAAATATTGTTCTTAATATATAGGGAGAGATATGAACGTTATGTGTCATCATAATTTATATTGTTCACATATTGTGAAATTTGCATCAAGCTTCTCAGAAAAAAAACTGGCCTCTATAGCCCCTCAGCCCTTTCTACAATGCCGTGGGCAAAAACCAAATCAAAATTAGTAAACTCATCACGAGTGATTGAATGACTGACGATGATTGTTAGATGTTTATTGACAACCATTATCAGTTATTGGATTAATGGTCGTGTTTGTTTGAGCCCGGTAACTTTGTTGTGAATTAGCCCACGACATGGCAAAAATGCCCATAAATGTTACTTGCACAAAACATTTAGATGTAGATCTATTCTTCTGTAGCTAATAAATGTTCATCCTAACGAAAATATGTATATAGAAACCAACATCAAGTATAGATATATTTATTTCGTGAGAATTGTCAAAATTTCTGCCTTCATTGTCGTGTAAGAGAAATAAAACAATGATGGGAAAAGGAGAATGATTGGATTCAACATCCGAATGAAAATAAGAAAAGCGAGCTATCATTTTATCTCACAGAATATAAATATTTTTTTTGTTTTCATTCTTTCTTAGCCTAAAATGAAAATACGGATTTCAATATCTCCATTCTCATCCAGCTTTTTTTTTCCACAAACCGAATATATATTGAAAATGGAAAAAATTAGGTCTTCACTATTTTTTTTTTTTGGAATCACAACTAAAAAAGTTTTCAAAATTAACTCAAGCCTGTCCATGATAAATTCAAAAGAAAGAAGATAGGGACTAAAGGTGAAGTTTCTACGGGAAAAGAGCCGATTAGCAGCAGTCAAAAAGATGGAAAATAAAAGTTCCCATGATATAATTTGTACAAGTGTCCTACCATAACTTTTCCAGATGTGATTATTAAATAATGTCCAATCCACAGTGAATCACACGCATTACTTAAGCAAGACTTTTTCGAGTGTATGATTATTATAATCATATGGGAGGACCATTAAGTTCAAGGCAGTTACTGAGTTGCTCTTCCTTTGACCAATCTAAGGTAAAGCCAAAGAAAGAGATTCCAAAAGACATGCATCCACTAGGCTCGTGTTGTTGATTTACATGTGTTTCACCTGAAATCCTTTAAGATGTCTAATTTGAAAAGCGTTTACACAGTTTAATTGAGAAAGGTCCATAGAAAGAGTACACAAAGTATCATCAACTCCCCTTCACGTCCACGTTAATAGATTACACACTGGAATATGATGGTAGTTAAGATTTTCCACTATACTTGAATATTAATTGCTAGTCTCCGTTGACCTTATATATTATCTACGGGAACACATCAAATTAAGTCCTCGAGCTGTTCACTTCCAAAACCCGTCCTTTCCTAATCATATAGCATAATTTAGCTACTTTTCGCCATACTTTAACCATTAATAAGTCAATTAATTCTTGAAAAAAAAAGAATCATTTTTAAGTAGTAATATTTAGAGAAAATCCCACAAAAAACCCCAAACTATGCCACTTGTGACAAATTTACCATTAACTTTTTTTTGTGACACTAAAAACCCAAAACTATGGCCATTATGACACATTTACCCCACAACACTTTGACCCAAGGGCATTTTTGTCTTTTTCCTTTTTCTATTTTTTTTCCTTTTTTTTACTTCTCTTTTCCCTCCGCCGGCCATGGCGGAGGGAAGCCGGAGAGGGCGGCCCTCGCCAGATCTGGCGAGGGCGACCCTCGTAGGAGTTGGGCGGCCCTCGCTGGCATTAGGTGAGGTCGCCTCTCGCCAGATCCGGCGAGGGCTGCCCTCGCCGGCTTCCCTTCACCATGGCCAGCGGAGGGTAGAGAGAAGAAAAAAAAGGAAAAAAAATAGAAAAAGGAAAAAGATAAAAATGCCCTTGGACCAAAGTGTTGTGGGGTAAATGTGTCACAATAGGCATAATTTGAGATTTTTAATGTCACAAAAAAAAGTTCAAGGTAAATTTGTCACAAGTGGCATAGTTTGGAGTTTTTCGTGTCACAAAAAAGAGTTCAGTGTAAATTTATCACAAGTGGCATAGTTTGGGGTTTTTTGTGGTATTTTCCCTAATATTTACTAGCGATTAATATACACCGATTGATATCTTTCAGGACAATATAAACTTATGTCTCCGAGGAGCTGAAATGTACATTTATCAGCACTCATGAAGATGCAAAAAAAAAAAAGCCTATAAACTGTCTCTAGAATCGAGTTTGTCTTTCGACATCTTTGAGAATGGCACTATAAGGGTGCTGTCACCTAGTGATTTTAATGCGGCAGCGGATGAAGGCAGTTCAACATCTCCTAAACGATGTCTGAAACCAAGGATTGACAGATAAATGGAACAGCAAACCTTTTTACGATTCTGTTATTCGTCATGCATATATGGCTCCATTTGATTCAGGAATTGGACAAGTCCTTTGATTTTCAGCAAACATATTTGACCGAAGTGGTCCCTGAATCGTCAAGGAAAGTCTCTGCCGATCAAGACAGCTTTTGATTAAAGCATTGATGCAGTGTGTTGGAAGTTTAAGCACCCCAATGAACAAGTAAGCTAGCAGTGGCTGCAATACCAAGATTACAAAGTTGGTCAAATCGCTCCTCCTTGTAATGCAACTAGACCCATTTGCTTCTATCTCTAATTCCTTCCCCGTTCTTTTCTTCCACTACTGATTTTGGGTTGCGTTTATCCTCCAAGTATTTATGGATCAACGGTGCTCGAGATGCGTACTGCGGGAAGGGTTTTCTTGCGAATGATTTGACTTCATTGAACAACTTTTATATGCAGATGATAATGAAACTGCACAAGATAACCATGATTACAAGTATTTTCTCCCCGACCGTTGACAGTTTCCTTGGAGTTACTTATCTCCGTTAGTAGAAAAGTGGGCTTTCCATCCTTAGCAACGTGGTAGTAAAGAATGCGAAATGTTTACAAGCATTGGAACAATCCTTTTTTTGTGAAATCAGGCAAGGGCAAGCCTCGTCATGGTCGGGCGAGGCCCGACCTCGATGGATCTGGCGAGGTTGAGCCTCACCCAACCAAGGTGAGGCTCGCCCTCGCCGGCGGCTGGGCGAGGCCCGACCTCTGCAGATCCGGCGAGGTCGAGCCTCGCCCAACCATGGCGAGGCTTGCCCTCGCCGCGGCTCGCCCTCGCCAGATCCAGCGAGGTCGAGCCTCGCCCAACCAAGGCGAGGCTTGCCCTCACCAATGGCTGGCGAGCTCGAGCTCGCCGGCCTCTGGCCTCTAGCTGGTCGCTGGACCGGCGACCGACCAGAGGGAGGAGGGAAAGAACAAAAAAAGAAAAGTGGAAAAAAAAGAAAAAAAGGGAAAAAGATAATAATTCAACAAATTATTAAAGTTGTCCACGTCAGCGCCACGTCGGCGTCGGTAACTGGCAGGCGTCCATGTCAACAAATTCCGATCAAAATTGACCAGAAGGACTAAATTGGCGCAAAAAACAAAAGGTTTAAGACTAAATTGACACCAATTTAAAAGGTTTAGGACTGAATTGACACCAAAAAAAGGTTTAGGATTAAATTGGCACAAATACAAAAGGTTTAAGACTGAATTGATACCAAAAAAAGGTTTAGGACTAAATTGGCACCAATGCAAAAAATTTATGACTTTGTTGGCATTTTTCCCGACACACACGATTACATCACCGGAATTGAGTAAGACTAATTCTACCAAACCATTGTTGTACCACACCTGGCATGGAAATTTAACCTTCAAAAGATTCTACACTAGAAAACTGAATCCAAAACCAGTAGCTTCTTATTCTAGATTATCATATCTGCATCCCTAAATAGAGAAACATTGCTCATTTAGGAAGCTTGTAACTGACTTAAATTGCTTTACTGCAACAGTACCGATATCCAATTATTTCGTACATCAAATTGGGGATGGACATTGGAGAGCAATTCCTAGTCAAGCTACAGAAACCAAACTCTCCTCTGAATTAGGAAGCCTCTGAACAACAAAGCGTGAAATACATAATTTCCAATAAGAAAGGAGACCAGTTAGGATTTAAAAAGAATGAAACCCCACACAATGTCTTTTCTTTTCTTTTTGTTAGTACACAATTGCTATAGTGAGATCAAGCAAAATCTGAGAAAAAGTATTTATACAGTGAAGAAGCTTTATCGTGGATATTACTTTTGAGATTCCCATAGGCCACAGTTGATTGATTTTGTTCTTCTAAATCGGTATCGCTACCAACAAAATAACTTTATGACTAAGATCGATTTGGAAACATCATAGCAATGCTCAAGACCCGTGAAACACGGGCCTTATGCCAGCGCGATATCTCAGTAGATGAAGAATTGTAATTAACTATTATCTTCTTACGGAAGTGATTGTTTCTCTCCGTTTGTGCGTTTTCCGTGAATGCCTGCCCTCATAAACAACACTACATATGTAATGGCCAGACTAGAGAAAAGTTCACAAATTATCATATCACCTGTGGCAGTTCATCTTGTCCATATAAACTCAATGCAAAGAGTTTCTCCCTAATCTTTCGTAGCTGATTTGCAATTGCGCTGATGCTCATGAATCTTCCAGGCACTTCGGTGGAACAAGCAACTCCAATATCATAAACCACAACCAAACACTCTTAGAAATATGCCATAGCTTTCGAAAAGACAACACTAAGGACTATAGGGGTGTAAATGACTCTCTCTCTCTCTCTCTCTCTCTCTCTCTCTCTCTCTCTCAACACAAAATGGTCCATCACTTCCTACACTCATTCAGGCAAAACTGCTACAACAAAACTATAAAGCGTCAAAGTGTCTCTCAATGTGTCATTGGTGGCATACAATCCCGTGAACATCTCTAGCAAGAGAATATCATTACTATAGACATTGCCTTCTCTTGGGACCTCGTACCTTATTGCATATTCTGCCGCATCATTTAGATCATAGTGTAAATGAAATTAGGGGTGCGTATCATCAAAAATTAATTATATTGGGCAGCGGTTAGGGAGGAGTCGGTGTATCATAGACACGGAGAAAGCAACAAGATAAAGGAGAGAGAGAGAGAGAGAGAGAGAGAGAGAGAGAGGGGGGAAGAAGAAGTAGCAAAAGCTAAAGCAAGCGTGTGAATGTTAATGTCTGGCATTATGAAGACAAACTGCTATTTCTCTGGCCCCTGCTCTCACCAGTCGGCTTTCTTAGATACACATGTATTGGTATTGTATACAATAATTTGCGCTTCCAAGCAACCGCGTTTTGACCATCTGTCCCTCAATAATAGCTCTTTGGCCCTTTTTCCTTTGTTTTTGTAGAATGTCCATTTTATTAAGACAGACTGGGTAGCTTTTTTTCTGACAAGGTGAAACCTCAAATTAAGAAGCTCAGAGTTAGAAGAATAACAGTGGTTGGAAACATAACCGTCGCCAAGAAGGAGGGTGTGAGAAATGCTCAGCAGGGAAGGCTCTGGCATAGCAGTGACTACTGAGTGAGAGGTGGCTTCACAGACAGGTTTGTGACAATTTCGCAGGGGACGAGGTGAAGTTCTGTTTATTACCACTGCACCGGTCACATTTCCACTTTGATTACGTATTCACTCCACCTTCACTTGCATCAGTCAGTTAAAATCTGTCAGTCTTCAAAGTGAACAAATAACACATCAACATTAAGGCGTTTCAGGTTCAATATATTATCTAACGGAACAAGGGAGGGCAACACTTTAGACCTTCTTTTAAAACACTTTTCTCCTGCAATAAATGACTTTTCCAGTCACACATTTGGGGGGAAGAAAACTTTATTCCAAACACGGTTTTGAACGTATCTTCTCATGGATGGAAATCTCGGAAGTTAGACATGTGCTTTATTTTTTATTCATAGTTTTTTTTTGGTAACCGAAGTGTCGGAGTCAGCTTACGCGCACCTCGACTATTCCTCGGGGAAGACTAGCATAGTAACCCACCGCCATGGCCCCCTACTTAAATCACAAAGTGCTCAGCTGGGGAATCGAACCTGGAACCAGTGCACCTAACCACACAATCCCAAATATGCCCTAACCAACATCCATGTGGAAGCGAAAAATTCAAGAGCTTACCATTTACCACCCAAAAATCATTATCCTATTGTCCAAAAATAAACTAACAAACACATTCATAAATGATGGCTCTCCCAAGAAACATATAAATTTCAGCTCATGTTCTTCTAATCGGAATAGCATATGTTGCCCAAACAAAAGGGCATGAAATCACAGAGCAATTACGGACTCAAACCCAACAAAAGAAAATAAGAATTTGAACAAAAAATGAAAAATAAAGAAGTTGATTAAGATAGATAAGGGTTGATCAAGGGTAAATCAGTCACGGTTTAATCAGAAACACGGACCAAATTAAGGCTACTCAGCACATCTCTGCTACAAACAAGAACAAACAAGAAAATCGAGTAAAAAAGAAAAAGAAGAAAGCAGAGGAAGGCTTGAACTTGAACGTAGAAGAAGAAGCAATCATCAGAGAATGGAATCACGCTGACTGAGCCCTTCATATTATTGCAGTTTTCTCTCATCACTTGACCGCAGCAGATTCGACTGGACAACCAAAAAAGGAAAAAAAAAAAAAAGCTTCAAAAGACGGGCAATTTAAATGCACAAGTGATCGAACGTAATGAGATTGTCGATTTCGTGAAGCAGACAGCTCGAAAGTGTGTGCCTCTACTCCGCGTAGGTGACTAAATTGTATGATTAAGGGTGCGTTCATTTAACCGAAAATAAGTGATTTGAAAAATATTTTTCGAAAAATAATCGCTTATATCGTATTGAAAAATAAATGAATGAAAAAAAAAATTCATTGGCCACGAAAATAATTAGGCAATTATTATCGATGATGAAAATATTTTTCGTTGACTAATTTTTCTAGACAATTTAAATAATTATTTTCAAAAAAAAATTCAAATCATGAATTTTTTGCAAAACGAATCCACCCTAAAACAATTAAAAGGCCTCAACTTAAAGAGACCGGAAGATTGATATCAGCCCAGATTCTCCTGTTCAATCCCGCCAAAACCACACCCACTCTCTTCAACCTAAAGTAACCATCAAAGTATCAATTCCAAATATCTAAGAGGCCTCAGATTTGGCCCCTTCAAAACCCTAATCCCAAAATTCTATCTACTCAGAGAATAGAAAAACCCAATTCACGAGCTTTCAAACGGACGCTCTCTCCTTCTTCCCCGCCAGATTATAAAGGAAAAAAAAATCCTGATTTCCGACCCAATTCGAAAACCCAATGCCTTCGTTACCAAATCAAGAAACGCCAACGGAGACAAAACGGAGAATTTAGCCCAGCTATCACTTCCGTGCGTGTGCGGAACTTCGAATTGGGGCAAGAAAAAGGGCACACCCAGATCCAACCGCACCGCAATGTTGATGAGCTAGAACTTGGGGAATGGAAAAGTGCGAGGGTGACCGAGAGAAGCAGGAGAAGCGAGAGAGTAGACGCTGAAGGCGTAAGAAGGGGGTCAGGACGTGGGAGTTCTTCTTCAGAGAAGAGAACGCCGTTGGAGTGAGATTGGCGAGGGATGGCAAGAAGGTCAAAGCTTGTAGCTTTGAGGAGTCACCCAGAAGTGCGAATCAGGTGCGGTCTTCTCCTCTAGTGTTTTGAGGAGAAATCTCTGGGGGACTGGGGTATATGGCCCAATGCAATCATAACCGTTGATTGAGTAAGGATCGAATATAAGACTGCACGTGATCAACGATTGTGATGAATTTGACGGGTCACCTTATGACAAGTAATTTGACCAAAAAAAAATTTTTGACGAGTAATGTTCACTTTCGATCAATAAACTTCAATATATTTTGCAACTAATCATGTGCATTAGTGGACTTTAGCTTTCCTTAATGTTAATCTAAATTGGTATTTCTTTGCATTTCATGTATTCTTATCGAAATTTGATTGACTTCTTGATAAATTGCTGATGCGATAATCATATGGCATTGGCTTACAATTCAAGTTAGCTCAAAGTGGAACAGGAAATAAAAAAACATGCTGCAGCAACTACCCCGCCATTTTTAATCATCAGGTCGTTCAAAACATTAAGGTAGGTGCTTATCTTACCTTCAAATATTACGAATCCCGCATGTTCCTGTTTTCATGTTTATATTTTGATCAGTATAATTCTCACTTCTGGATATCCAAGCTTAGACAAGTTGTCATTTATTGCTTGACAAAAGATGTATGTCTTTCTGAATCAATCCCTTAGGGGTTAATTTCTATGTGAAATATCTAGCAGCTTTAGATTCTTTTACATTTACTATGTCCTAGGAGAAGCAACTAGAATGAGGTCTATTTTTTCTTTTGTTGTTCCGAGGCAACTAGAAATTTGTTGGTGCTAGCGCTTCTTCTTGAAATAGCTTGAGCTGTACCTATAATTGAAGAAGATTTTCTGTATGTTCTCAGGCACCGGTAGGACGCTTCTTTTTCACTGGTGAACACACAAGTGAGAGATTCAATGGTTATGTACATGGTGGATACCTTGCAGGTAGTATATGAATTTCATTCTGGAATTGAGTGAATATCTTGACAGAGACAATTAAGATGTGGCTCATGACATGTTCTCTCTGATGATGAAACAGGCATAGACACAAGTAAAGCTTTGTTGGAGGAGATGAGGAAGGAGAAGGAAAGGAATAGCCAGAATCAGTTGTTTTTGTTAGAGCCCTTGTTAGCATTGACTTTAACACAGACAGATTCATCAGTCTCATCAGTCTCTAGAAGCGTACAACATAAATCTGATATCCCGAAACATTTGCATCTCTGAGGCAAGTTAAGCATTCCATGACCCATCTTATGACTGGATGGGCCTGCTGAGACTAGCACTGTCTCTCCTCGATCGACAATCATGAGGATAGAATCAATGACGGAGAAGGCCAGGGAGGTATTGACAGTGATGGAAGCCCCCCAATAGCATAGAAGTAGTTGCCAGAAGATGCAGACGATAAAGACAGCGAATTATACATATTCAATGAAATTGGTTTGAGGGGGGTATACATGAGAATAGGGGGGGTCATTGGATGAAAAATGTCAAGTTAGAAGATGAAGTAAATGGTTAATTATATCAACGTTGACCATCATATCATTAGTTTATTGATGTTCAACAATGAGCAAGGCTGATGCCCTAACATGACTATTTAACAACCTCTTAATTATGTGGCATCAATCGATTCTCAGTAGTTTTGGAAGCCAACTCACAACCGCTGGTAATATCGTTAGCCAGCTTACAAACGGTTTCAACATGCTCAGCATAAAAATATGGTTTTGACTTCTTGATCAGATGCTTTTACCGTGTCTGCAGAAAAACTACCCACCCCTAATGTCCAAAATCTCTTTCGACTTGAAAGACCGAAGCAGAGTACTTGGTACTGGACATACTAGGTGTCCCACAAATAGCACAAAGTGACGGGGGCTGGCTTTGGACATCCAGTTGAAATGTAGTGTTGCGATTGTGAGGTTTTCAAGTTGCAGAAATGAATGATGTATGCAACATCATTGCCTTTTAGAGCAAAACTGTCGAATTGTACTTGTTACGACAAAACAATGCAAGCACAGAGCATAGACCGTGACATCATACGATCATAACAATCCACTAAATCACACATTCTGTTGCTAAAGGAACAAAAGCATTTTATTAGATTTAGAACATCTTTAATCAAGTCAACTGGTAAAGACACGGATTTCAGGTGATGCCTTTCTAGGAAGAGAAGCTTCTCTGCGGGCTGACGTAGAAAGTTATAGAGAATGGTTAACTAGATGAGCAATCTAGGAAGAGATGATAGGCTGGACCATTGGATTGCTAACCGAAAAAGTTCCCGTACAATGTTTTGGCAATTTCAAGGGCATCCCCTTTTGCCTCCACTGCGTAAATTTGTGTTTCTGATAGCCAGTAGTTTGAGTATGATATCCGCTCTTTTCTCCACTCCTCTAACTCAAATTTCTCATTCTCTCTCAAACTTTTGGTTAAATAAGAAAAGAAGCTTGACGCTCGTGACAGGTAATGGTCTTCCAGGAGACCACTCCAGAACTTGTCTGCTGATCAAAGATAGGAGACTCTCTTATCAAGTAACAAAGGCACACAAATCCAGAAGTGTGGAGAAAGAAAGGAGAAAGAAATGAGAAAGAAGATAGGAGACTCTCTCAAACTTTTGATTAGAAAGGAGAAAGAAATGTACCTTCCACTTGTTGGGATTTTAGTATCCAAAATCCATAAATTGTGAATGAGAAGTGTGGATGGAAATAGTCCCGCATTGGATAGAAGTTGTAATGGGAGATGGTTTATTTAGATGAGCCTCTCAAATAGGTTTGAGCCCCAAGGGGTACCTCACTTTTGTGAAAGGGAGAGGACCTACGCCAAGCTAGGTTGGTTCCCCCCTGCGCACTGCCGCCATCCAGTCGGGCTAGGCTCGAGTCCATTCCATCAGTTTTTATTTTTATTTATTTTGGACAAATAAACGTGTCTATTCACGAGGTTTGGTTCGCCAGAATGAAAAATCGCATCGGTTCAAGTCGAGATTGTTCACGGCCCGAACGAAAACCGCTTCGGTTCAAGCAACTCCTCATTTTTGCTATATATAGCTAAACTGTTCTATTTGGTAGTGTGACTCTTCGTGGCATTTTTTCCCGCGAGACTTTTTCCCAACGCACTCTAGACATTTTTTCATTTTTTTTCCGTTTCTTCATCATTGTCATTTGTGCAATTATTCTGCGAAGTTGCGTTCTAACATTTTTTTTGAGGAAGTACCCCTTCTTTGGAAAGGTGATCCGTTCTATCCTAAAAGACAATTGTACAACAACCTTGGGTACCGGTAGATGGGACAAATTGTCTTAAGGACACAATGTGAATTCATTGGGCTCGGATCATTCGTCGATATTCGGATTACTCGTCAGAACGTGATTTCAGATTTGTCAAATAACTTTGTTTTGCATATACAAGCGCTATTACTTGACAACACCACTTGCATTCACAATCATCTCAAAAAGTTATCTGAGTCGTGGCAGCAATTCTGATGCCGCAATCAACAAAGATATATGAGTCCTCACAAATTTTTGTTGAAAGTCAATACATTTTCTAACAAATTCTGCCCACACAAAAAATAATTAACGGTTGTATGGGGGATTAAATGAGTGCACCGGAAGACCTGTCTGGAGTTTGTGGCTAGGTCTATCTTCCCCATCTTCTTGGTCGTCCTGACCAGGTTGGACCATAAGAAGAGTAGAGCAGATAGAGCTAAATGCTTTTGTCTTCTATTCCATGCAGTCAATTTTAATAACCATACAGCCATCCTTTTTCTTGGTAAACTTTGGTTTGGTGAATTGGACTGGATGAACATCCTTGTGGAGTTTTTCATAGTTGGTTACCCAGGTTTCTGGAAGGAGTTTAACCAACTCATCTCTGAAAATTTGTCTGGGAACGTGAACATAAGTTGTTGCATGATTGTTTTCCATAGAGATCATTAAGACTTCTTCTGATGTCGGAAGAGAAAGGTTTATGGCATGGTTTTGAACCCTATACACTATTTGAAAGTGCAAGGTAACAACAACAAAATTTGCTACCTGAGGAGCTCCAGCAATTTGGAGTTAGACTTTCAAGACAGTAAAATGTTGAGGATCATAAATTGCCATATTGAAATTTGGAAAAGGGTGACAAACATTGTTCCAACATTCAGGGTAGTCTCAAATGTCCCAATACAGGCATGTTGGTAGTCAAGAAACCTTGTATTGAGAAGAACCATACGAGCAGCAACAGGAAGACATTTTCGACCATGGAATGATAAAGCAAGAGAAATTGCACCATAGTGCAAATGAGTGTACCCTAGCTAAATCCACTGTCAAAAGAATTCAAAAGGAATTTGAACAGTAACAAAACCGTTACTGCTGGATAGTGGGAATAGGATGTTGATCAAATCGGGGTAAATTGTATATATTCCTTCACCTCTTTTGGAGTGTGACGAATTAACTACCTTATAAAGCAAATGGGAGAAAAGGAGGATGTGTGTTTCACAAAAGCAACATAGTGATTTACAAGAGGAAGAGTAGGAGATGAGATCTTCTCAACTTCATTAAGGTAGGAAACCTCATAAAGCCAATCGATCTTAGAGGTTTCGAATCTATGAAAACAGTTTGATGGAGTTAAGGTCCGAAACATCTTGTGAAATTGTTTCGGATGGGTTGGTTTCACTCATTGTTATTGATACCTTCCCTTCAAACTATGTGGCATTACGAATCTTAGAATGATACTACATCACATAATCCGGGGCTTTGATATCAAAAAGTTGTCTATGCTTAGAACAGAAGTGAGTAGATGCAGGTATTCAGTCCCTTGCAGTGCCTTTATAGGTCTTACCCTGTTGGGACCGACTTTTAGCATCCAAATAAATTCTTATTGGGGACCGACTTTAGTATCCAGCTAAATTCTTACATGTCGTGACCGACTCTTAGTTCTTATCATGAGCATAAGGTCTTTTGGCCTCATTACTAGGATAAGGCGTTATCTCACTATTCTAAGATCCCTAATACCAAACAAGAATTCGAAGAGAGAGAGAGAGAGAGAGAGAGAGAGAGAGAGAGAGAGAGAGAGAGAGAGAGAGAGAGAGAGAGAGAGAGAGAGAGAGAGAGAGAGAGAGAGAGAGAGAGAGAGAGAGAGAGAGTATTTTCCATAGGTCAAAATTGGACATATTGTTAGAAAAGGAAACTCGTGTGCATATTGATTAGTAAATCAGGTATTTCAATCCTTTAATGTAAATGACACTCTTGATATCATGCTTTCTCAGATCAGAAAACTATTAGAGTATTTCCAATAGGTCAAAATTGCACAAAATTTTTTAAAATGAAACTCGTGTAAGTTAGCAAAATGGGTATTTGAATCTTGTGATGTAAATGACACTCTACCATTAAATATACCACGGAGAGATCAAATCGGATCAAGTTTTGTTAGGAAAGTAATGACGTAACAGTAGAATTTTGCCCTCTTTTCTTAGGAAAGAAAACGCAGTCCAATAGCTAGATGAGATATGCCAACGTAGAACTCTTTTATTGTGGATATCCGGGAAAGATCCAACTTTCTTCAAAGAGTGAGAATGGACTTAATCAATTACTCATCTTGGGTCGCCTATATATTGCGAGTAAATCACGTGTAAAACGATTGTAGTTAACTCAAATCTTGCGATATCCTTCATTTGAGGGTTTATTTTATCACTGTGAGTTTATTCATCTGTATTGGCTCCGTTTCCAACTAAGTTTCTTCTTGTCATTTCGATTAGCAAGACTATTTGCATGACTTTTTACTTTGATCTCGTGACTATTGCAAAAAAGCAGTTTCCGCTGCTCTTTCGTGGTTATGATTGATTCGTGCAAATTGTGCTGAGTTTATGGCAAGTAGAATTGACCAAATGAATGCAAGGTAGGTTTACGTGCCACGGGAGAGTAAACTGAAATGCAAGATTCTACGTTCCCCTGGAGAATAACGCCATTCACAAGGCATTTGTTCAAAGCAACATAAAGTATATCATCTTCATAATGCTTCTCAGTTGCATTCCACGTTCTCGTATGTGACGATTGTGCTTCTACACACCGCAAGCGGCGAGGCTTTGAATATATTTCTATATAAAGTGTCGGATTGATGAGTTGGTGAAAATTAACACAGGACTTAGTGAAACTCAAGAGTTTGAAAGAGGATCCATGGAATCTTATCTGCTTTCGGGCTTCCTCGGCTTTGTGATGGTGAATATGTTATTTGTATGTGGAAGACGACAAGTTACCTTCTCTCGGAACTACAACATCATTTGGGGAAACGATCATTTTTCCAGCCTCAACGGCGACACTAAAGTCGAACTTACATTGAATCAAAGTTCAGGTGATCAATATATTTCGTGATTTGTTTCATTTTAGTTATGTCTCATCACTTTACGGTAGACGTTACTTATCTACTTTCCCTTTTTTTTTTCTTTTTTACGGCGATGTCTTTAAGTTGTATTTATCATTCAAACTCAAATTTTCAGGGGCTGGCTTTCAATCTAAATCACGTTTTCTATCTGGATTATTCAACATGAGGATCAAAATTCCACAGAGTAAATCACCAGGAGTTGTTACCACCTTCTATGTGAGTGAGGTTTTTCTTTTCATCTGGGGCTTCTTGAATACATCTACTATGCACATCATCTAGCCATAACATACCCATAAGAGTCAAGCTACACTTGTTTATTATTAACATCATCTTTTCTTTCGGGGATTTCGATGAGTGACGCTTTTGAAATTTTGCTCGTAGCTAATTTCAAAGCAAGCCCAACACGATGAGATTGACTTTGAGTTCATTGGTTCCCACGGACCACCTTATGAATTGAGTACAAACGTATTCGCGAAAGGAGTTGGGGGCCGGGAGAAAAAATTTCATCTTTGGTTTGATCCGTCTACCGATTTCCATTCCTATACGATTCTTTGGAACCAATATCAAGTAGTGTAAGTCTCTCTCTTTCTCTACTTGTCTGTTTGAAATGAGAAACCATCTATTTGGTAATGGCTAAACATAAGTTGATGAAGATATAATTAGATGAGGACAGAAGCCGAAAACAAGGAAAATGCGATGCTACGAATGTGTTATCATTATGTCATCCGAGTACGAACTAAAGATCTTAAGCTTCCGATATGTGATTCTTTGTCGAAACGCGGCTTCGCAAATCCATTTTGATATTTGTTATTATTGTAGGTTTTTTGTGGACGACATACCGCTCAGAGTGTTCAAGAACCTGGGGAACAAAGCGAACTACCCGACACAAGGGATGCTAGTGGAAGCGACGATATGGCCTGCCGAGGGGTGGGCCGGGAAGATCGATTGGTCCAAGGGCCCGTTCAAAGCCCAATACCAAGGCTTTGACATTGATGGGTGCGTCGCGTCCAACCCTTCGAATTCAGGAAAATGCGACTACACTCATGGAGATGCATCGGCGCAAATTCAGACCCTAAACGCAGATCAAATAAAACAATACCGAAATGTGACACGCAACTACTTGAAATACGACTACTGCACTGATAAAACTAGATATCCTCGGCCTCCCTCCGAGTGCCGGGCCCAGATATGAATTTGAGTAAGTTCATAAGCCATTTGCTGGAACTCCCATCAGAGAGACTTATTGTTATTGTTTCCACGAGTTTGTTCATAAAATGATAGTGCATCTATCTCTTCTTTTCCCGTACTTGCATGGTCGGTTCAAACTTGAAAAAAGGAAACTTGAACCGGGCAAATCTTTCCTCAAGTTGCCTACACAAAACTTGAGGTGGAAAGAGAAGCGTTCTTCTAGGGAGAATGACGTTTCTGTCACATAAGCGTTGTTCTTTGGTCATTCAGAGATCTTGCCACGTGGACGTTTCAATATCTACTCACATGGATGTCCTTGAAGTTCAAGTGAAAATTCTCCACCTATTCAATTTTGACGTCTCTTTTCTCTAATTCTTCCCTTGCCGATCTTAGTCATATTTTCTTTTCCGATCTTTAGACTATAATTGCGACATCATTGCTACATCACTAGTCGGCCTCAACTCTTGAGACAGTCTATGAAGAGATGCATATCGTATCCCTGTATCTACAATGTTAGTCGGCAAATAATCATTTTTCCACCCTCGCTGTAAAGACGCGGAACTTACTTTGGATCCAGGTTCTGATGATCATATGCTGCTAATTGTTTGATTTTATAAATGATTTTCTCTCAAAATCTTATCATTTTGTAGTAAAATGTGTGTAGTTAGATTCTTTTGGATCCGAAGAGAGTCGCATAAAATCACCCCAAATCGATGGAGTATAAGACTAACGTTAACAACCCTGAAATGAAAATATGCTTTTGACATAGGTGTAAACATAATGTACCGAAAAATAAAGTTTTTATGGCCCGTCTAGAAAAGAAAAATCCAAGAATCATATCGAACAAGTTAAAATTTAAACAACCACATTACACATTGGGCTCAAATATAAAAGCTACATAAAATAAATTAAAAGTTTAGAGATCCAAAATTTGTGCAGTAAGTCAAAGTTCATGAACCATTTGTGCTATTATCACTTGCACTTAATCTAATATGATTATTCATTGTGGGAATAGGAAGAGCTATCTAAACTACACTTCCAACGCCAAAACCTGACACAAAGCCATTTGATCCTCACCTTAGAGACTTCATCGAGGTGCGAAATTAATTCTTGATCCGTCCTTGACCCAAAAAATAAATTCTCGATCCGCCCCCCCCCAAAAAAAAAAAAAAAAAAAAAAAGAAAAAGAAAGAATAAAAGAAACTGTAAGAATAGCTGGTAGTGACTAGTGAGTGCATATGCTGTCTCCTTAAAACAACAATTGCTTCAATGAGCTAAGTCACACAAGAGACCACGGCCATGGTTGCGAACAAATGTTGGACTGAAATTACAAGCAGCAAAATGGCTTGAACTAAAAAGAAGAAACCAGAAAAGAAGCCAAATTGAAGATTAGAAGCGAGAAAGAAATGTACCTTCCACTTCCATTCATAATCATAAGTCAACTTCCCATGAAGTTATCTGAGTCATACAAGCAATTCTGTTGCTGCACTCAATAAAGTTATCGGAGTCCTCACAAGTTTTTGGTGAAAGTCAATACATTTTCTAACAAACGCTGCCCATACAAAATATAATTAACAGTTGCATGGGGGATAAAAAGTCCAGTCAACATCAGCAAAGCTCATTAACCCTTCGCCGCATCAGATAAAATTCTAATGTTAAGTTCTTAATATCAGTCTGCTCGATTCAACTGTGCGTCACCAAAGAAGATTCACAGTCAATACCTTGCAAGTTTAAAATCAATGAAAAAAGATCAATCAACAATCGCATAACAAAAGCATTTATAAAATAAACAACTGCAAATCTTAAGAAAACCCAAGGTAAGGCATCCTTAAACCGCACACCCCAAACCTCCAAAACAATATGGTCAAGCTGTTAAAAAACTTGAGCAGATTCCTATTAATGACCATGCAACAGAACAACTGACGAGGGTAATACTTTTCCAAGCATTATCTTCTCAAACATTTATCGAGGATCCATACAAAGACAAGTAGGCAGTCAGAGCCAGCATAAGATTCAAGTGTCAACATGAAGCCAAAATATCATATGAACAACCTCCCACTACACTTAAAACCAAAAAGAAAAAGAACCTTCCACTATACAAACTCAAATCATAAATTAAAAAAAAGCACATAGTATGACTTATGAGAAGAACTCTTGATTTGGTACCACTACCAACACCTTTTACTGAGACAAGCAAAAATTCTTAACACCCACGAGGCACTAGAGGATACCGGAGTCCCACAGTTAACTTCACAGTCCATAAAACGGCAAAGAAGTCAGCAGCCATATGCTAGAGCTTATACTCAGGCCTTACAATCCACTTAAAGGAGCAATCATCTCCCTTTCACTATTTAAGCTTAATGCAATGTCCGAACTGGCAAATAAACTCTCACTACCCTGACAAACGTTAAAATTGCAGAATCATCTAGATGACCAACTTGCATCCACAAAGAAGATTCGCCATGAAGTTTCATTTGACAGAATAAAGTATATCGGGGGAAAAAGGAAGTGGCATTTTTTATCATTGAGAATTCTTAAGCCTTAGACAAATTCACTCAGCAAACAGAAACAAGTGAACAGTCATTCTACCTAAGTATACTATTAAAGATATCTGTCCTAGAGCATATCAATACAGATTCAATCACCTGACCTGAAAGCGGGAAAAGGCAAGATCTCTCTCACTTAACAGGTGTCGAGAAGATCGATATTCTCACATTGTTCAAATAATGGCAGTCACTTCTCACCAGAATTTTAGTCAATTAAAATCATAGTTGTGCATTGGTAGTATACAGTCTGCCATATATCCTATATCTCCTAGAGGGGCTTTCTTTAAGCAACTATACAAGCTAATAAGCTCAAGCCATTGGCCACTATTGATGATTATGGAGTTGGAGTTAGCTTGGATGCCCTACAGGTTGGAATGATCCAGTAACACCCAACCCCAACCAGCTGACAGAATAATCAAAGTACTGACTTTCTTGTATTTGGCTCAAAACATTTCAAACATATGGCAAGCGTCATCTGTCCAATGGTTTTGACTATTCATTTACCGTATTAAACTATGAAGAGTTATAGATGCCTGCCATAACATCAGTCGATTAATCCAGAATAGTTCATTCCTAGGTTCTCAGCTGCATCAAAGCTCTCAGACCTCCCCCCCTCCTCCTTCGTTCCCTCACATTTGGTGGTTTGCTTTCCCTTCATGGTACACATATCTAAGAAGAAAAATTCATGTGAGAATAATTTTCTGCATCAAAGATGGGCAAGGATGGGCATGGAGAAGAAAAAACATTGGAAGATGAAGAAGAATATTCAACCAAGAGTTGGGCATAATATATAGACATACTCGCCAACTGATCTTTATTGCCAGTGAGTGACAACATTTACCAAAGAAGCAAAGCTGATTCACAAGCATGGTGATAACATAACAACCATCCCTACATTATTGGTGAACTAAGTCAATATAGAGTTTTCTTATCGTGTCTGACATTAATCTCTCCGCAGTTAAGTGGCCAGTCAAAAATCTCTATTTTTTATCACTTTGGTCCTCACAAGACACAGACAGTTATAGGATCAGAAGAACAACTAATAATTTTCCAAATCTTTACAGTAAAACATTGTTTGGTAGAAAGCCATGTACCTCTCTTGAAGAAGTGCTTTGCATGGGAGCAAGCAATGCCATTTGTCATGTTCTATAAAAAGGTGACGTAGTGACCCTTCTGCATCCCTCCAATTTCCTAACATTCAGGTCACCTACCGGCCAGAATCTAGTATCACCTAACGCATGGAGCCAAAAGCCTAAATATCGTAGTAACTCTCTACTCGCTGGCTTATGGCAACAAGTCCCGTGTCTATCCAGCAAGACATTGGATTGCATCAAACTGGCCTTTTGAAATGTAATCTTGACATTGTCATTTTTCTTCTTGAATTTCCTGTCGCTTGCCTTTTGAAACGTAATCTTTGCAATAGATGTACTTTTGGCTAGTGTATGTTCAAAATCTTCTGTTTAATAGATGGTTAGTACTGAAGATTGATATGAATTTTTCCTACGGGCTCAATTCCGGCGTAGTCAAGCTTGAGCTCGAGTTCTACAAGAAAATAAAGCAGCTCAAGCTGCTATATCAGGGAATGGCTGAGCATCTTTTCAGCTAAAAAATTCAAGCGCCCAAAAGAAACTACACAGCAAAAAAAAAACCAGTACTTGTCCAAATGTCGATTGCAATTTTACAAGATAAACCCGAAACGCCATTGCTTGAATTGAAAAGATACAACCTCTTTTTTTCCCAACCAAGAACATCGCTATCAAATCCTAGGTAGCAAAATCCAAACTTGGGGAAGCTTATGATCCAATCCACACAATCATCATACCGCGACAAGAACAATTCACAAGCACCTCAAACCATTCACCCAGCAGATGAAAAAGAACGAGACGGAAAAGAAAGCCCGAAAAGTCATGCAAAAAGAGAAATGAAGCCACAAGATAGCGATCATTTGATACATACCCTTGCCCATCGAGATCCCCCGGCTTGCCGTATGCGCCGTCGTCGGGCGCGGCAGTCTGCCACACGCTCTGCCACGCCTGCGACGGCGGAGGAGGCTGCACGTAGACTCCTCCG
This sequence comes from Syzygium grande, assembly GCA_024733475.1. Classification (NCBI taxonomy): domain Eukaryota; kingdom Viridiplantae; phylum Streptophyta; class Magnoliopsida; order Myrtales; family Myrtaceae; genus Syzygium; species Syzygium grande. The sequence goes on from JAMXDD010000010.1 coordinate 30,179,272, forward strand.
GCGGGGTCGAGGGCGGGGCGCCCGATCATCATCCCCGGCGCGGCGGGCTGCCCCATCGTAGGGTAGTAGTAGGGGACCCCGCTCGCCGGCGACCCAACCATGGCTGCGCCGAGGCCGGCGGCCTCGTCCTTGAGCTCGTCGCGGGGGGACGATGTCGACGAGGAAGTCGAAGATGTCGGTGCGGGTGATGGCGGCGGCGATGTCGTTCTTCTGGAGGGTGCGGCGCTTGTTCTCCTCGGCGTGGAGCCAGGAGCGGATGGTGAGCTCGAGGATGAACAGCTCGCAGGCCTTGGCGAAGAGGATGGGGGCCTCGGCGGAGATCATGCGCACGTCCTCGTCGGCCTTCATGATCTTCTTGATCCGGGCCAGAGGGAGCTGGTGGTTCTTGAAGTCGTTCGCTTGCTCGATCTCTTGCCTCTGGTACGACCAGAACACCTGCAGCTGCTGCTGCTGCTGCTGCCGCAGCAGCTGGTGGAACGGCGCCGCGGCCGCGGCTCCGGCGGCCGATTGCGGCGGAGGATGGGCCGGGTAGGGGTTGGGCTGGGGTTGCTGCTGGGCGTCGTCCATCGATGGTGGCGGTGGTGGAGGTCGGGAGGTTTTTTGTTACTTTTTTTTTTCTGGAAAAGAAGATTTTATTTTTTTGAGAGATTTTATTTTGATCGTGGGGATGGAGGGGGAGAGACGGGGGATGAGGAACGAATCCTGCGGTGGTGGCTGATTCTCCCACTGGGACCTGGGGCCCACTTTGGTCTTTTTATAATTTATTTAAGCTCGGTTTGATTCGCGAAATGCATTTTCTGAGAAAAGATTTTCTGTCCTTTGGTTTGCTTGGAGAAAGAATGGGTCAGCAGAAAATATTTTCCTACCAACCTTAAACTTAGGAAAATGATTTTCTCTTTAAAAAGATCGAAAAATGTTTTTCAAAATATAACCAAATATCGGATCTTAAATCCAAAATTCTACATTTGAGCACAGAAATTCCAACGTTAGGTCCCGAGCACCGGCATTAAAGATCGGGTCTCCGACGACCGGGCCCGAACCCCTCGTGCCCGTACCCAATGCTCCAACGCCCGAACTCGGATATATAAGGGTAGTGCTCTTGACTCTTAGACCCGGGTCCACAAAGGACGTGCCTGGTTTCTTGTCACTTAGGTTCGGGTCATTAGTTAATGAAACGTTTGTTCTTATAAAAAAATATATTAATTTAAAGAAATCGAATTTTTAAGTAATTTTTAATTTTAAAAAAATAAAATATTATTATTTTTAATTTCTTCTTTTCTTATCTGTTTTTATTTTTTTATTTCTTTTCTTCTTTTTTTTCTTTTATTTTCTTTTCTCTTTTTCTTCAACCGGTCATAATAACGGCAGGCGAGCTCACAATGAAGGCTCGAGCTCTCTCGAGAACGGTGAACTCAAGCCTTACTAGATCGAGCGAGCTTGCAACCTCTGGTGACAAGGCTCGAGCTCACCAGCCTTGGGTAAGGCTAGAGCTCACTTGTGAGCCGGTTGCCAAGGAAGAAGAAAAAAAAAAAAAAATTAAAAATGCGAATTTCTTTTGATAAATTTTTCAGAAATGGTATGTTTTTCCGTGAAATAAATGTGCACTTAATTTTCCCCTCTTCTCCATTTCTTTTTCTTTGAGTATTTTTAACAAGTAGTTTTGAAAAAAAAAAAAAGAAGAACAAAACAAAACAAAATGGTTATGAGTTTCGTTTGCATGATTTTCTAAATCATCATTTTAGAGCTGTTTCACATTTTGGCAAGCCATCTAAAAGGTGGGTTGAGTTAAATTTAGGTCGGGTCGAAAATGGTTCGACCCAAATTAATGTATTTATATGCAATATAAATTTAGTGATCCATGCTCAACCCGACCCAACCCAACCCAACCCGATCTATTTACTAAAATGCTTCAATAATTAATCCAACTTATGAAAATCCATATCCACCTAGTTAACTTAAATTAAACTCTTCTTGTGTATATGTTATTTGGATATAATCATTATTTCAACAATAAGATGCTAAAGAATTGGCTTTCAACATTGTGTAGAATTTCAATTTTTGTATTAATCCACAATGAATAATAAGATAAAGTTAGTAATTAGTGGTGAATTTATAAAATTACAGCAACTAATAACGTGGAGGAATTGAAAGTTTAATTAATTGAAATGTAAGATATTGAAGAAGATAATTTATGTTGACCATGAATTGCAATGACAAGGACTAACATTATAATATTACATAAATATAACAATGCCAAAGGCAACAAAGGAAAGATACACTCTAATAATTAACATACAAAATTTATAAGATTAATAAAAATAAAAATAAAAATAATGGGAAAAAAAAAAAGCTATCTTGATATTTTCAATAAGTAAAGTCAGGCCCATATTGCGAGCCTACTAAAACTTTTCTAAACTTGGAACAGTCCCGAGTAGTCCATTATTTTCTCATAGTGAGTGAAAAAGAAGTCACAAAGGCAGTTTGAGTTTGGCTAAACTGTAAACTCATTTAACAAACATATTTTTAGGGATTTTGCCATTCTAAAATCATTTATAGACAATTTACTAAATATAACTAATCCATATAATGACTCGGCTCATCAAATATGGATTTTATGATTCATTTTGATAAATCTACTTTGGATCGAATTTGGTCATTTTAACAAAAGAATGAATTGGAATTATTTAATAAATTCTCCGTATTTTTTCAATTACAATGCAAAACCAACATTTTTTTTACCTACACTTCAATACAGAACTTATACAACTAGCTCTAACGTTTATTTACATACCATTCAACACTACATACAAATCACTAATTTCAGTGTCACGGTTTGTTATGTGGAGCATCGACAGAGCATTGATGGTACAAAAGCTGACATTGATAGAAATGTCTATATCATATCATGTCTGTTCATAAAATTTGATGATTTCAATATTACAATCTCTACCTTCACACCTATGCAAAGCCGAAATTGATAATTTTGAGAGTAAGCAGGAAAAACCGGTAATTTTCAGACTCTGGACTCTGTTGGGCGACTTCGAAGGTTCGAATCCCGCTTCCAAGGCTTTCATTGCTGAAGAACATTGACTAATAATTCAATAGTGTGGTCGATTGTTCAACTTCAAACACCAAAACCCAAAGCAAATGGAAAGAAATGATGATGAAGCTTAGTCCAAAGCTTCGGTTTTTTATCGCTGCTATATCCCCTAACAGAGGACCATACTGCGAATTTCTCGAAAGTTTCGGAACGAGTCCGGTGTGCAATTGCACTCGTCGAAAGATAACCTTTCTACGGAAGATAATTCTCGCAGCTTGGTGGCAACGCACATTAACACTGACAGATGGTATTTTGCATGGTGAAGGTCTGTTTGCCAACCCCTTTGACTTGGTCGAGCAAAACAAAAGCACTGAGGTCATACATAAATACACAGTAGAAGCCTGTGCAAGTTTCAGAGGTTTTTGTTTCCTCTTTCCCGTGGATGCGTAACCTGCTTTGTCTCTGGCTGCTTGAGAAATCCATTCAAGGTGTTGACAGAAACCAAATTAACATTGGCTTTCATCGTCTCATCACCGAGTGGTCTCAGTTGCTACAACCAAGCGCTAGGCATTTTTTCACCAGCGTGAAGCGAAGCCACGCAACCAATGCCGCAACTCAGACCTGGTTCACCTGACCTTGCTAAATGTGGTGAGTAACAATTTTGAAAAAGTGCTCTTAGAAAATGATTTAAGTTGCAGATGGGAGATCATAGAGCAATCCAGATTGCATCCTCAAAGGGTTCTGCAATTTTTCATGAAGTCCCGCAAGTGCTCAACCGCTTCTCCAATTCTGGATGAACTTCCGAAGGTGGATATGAAAACATGAAGCATTAGTCTACCTTTTCACATCATTCCCACTTAGAGAACAACTTCAGAGAAGCAGTTGTTGCCGTCCTATATTCCATGGCAAGTCAAAGTAGATAATCATCTAGCATGGAAAACCATTTTAGAAAAACGAACCTATTTAATCTTTATTTCCAAACCATTCTGATATACAGATTCCCCAAGCATAGATATCCCTAATTTTCTTATACAGACTGTTCTATCGAATACGTCAACATCCGCGAGAGTTCTATCTAATTGTGGATAGAGGACCTTGTAGTGAGTGATGAACGCATATCAACAATAGCTGACTCATCCGCACCCAACTTGATGGCCTCTTTGCTTGCTCTGATGAACCGAGAAATGGCGCCATTCACGTACCCACTGGCCTCCTTGACGCTCATCATCTTGCCTATCTCATCTGGGAAGCTGCTCAAGAAGTGGTCCCCATTAAGAACAGCTGCCAACTGCACAACTTCACTCTGGAACTCAGATAGCCTGCTGTTTTCTTTTGCTTCCGAACTCCTCAAAGGCGTCACATCAGGCAATGTCTCTGCACAGAAGTCCAGAAATACCAGATGACATCAGAACCGACATATAATAATTGAGCAGCATGTTAAATACTTGCTAATTGTAATCAGTGCTCACTTAATTCTCCATTACCTGGGCAGTCAGTTCTGGGGGAGGTCAATTCTCCTACAACATCTTCAAATGTGCCAGCCCATGCATCTCTGTGAGTCAAGAAGTTGGAGGTGAGGTTGAAAATTTTCTTTATCGTTGCAGGAATTGAAGAATGCTCGAACTCTGAATTTGGAGCTGGTCCCTTTGGACCACTTATCACTGCATTATTACCAATCCAAATAGGAAAAGATCAATACATGCCTGAGGCACATATAGTTCCTCAAAATATCAGAGCCATTTGTTACCAAATAGCAACCAAACCGCAAGCATCAGCACCCAACTATGGTATCTTTCTACTGTCAAAAGCATATACTCAAAGTTAGCCTCAAATCGGTAACACCCTTCTCACAATAATTGTCATTAATCTCCATTCTAAGGATGGCTAATTCAACAATGCCATAAAATATTTCACTCGATCAAAGAATATGTGATCCCTGCAGTCGTGGCTAATTGGCAAAAACTCATTAACTAATTGAATAAGCAGGCAATAAAGTGATTATGTTTGAAAAAATATTCCTTGTGTCAAAGAGTTGGAGCTTCAACAGCACCACAAAAGGCTAATGTAGTGCACTTACCAGTTCCTTTTTTTGATCCAAGGAGACACCATGACCGTGGGCACCCGAACTCCGAGGCGGTCGAACTTGAAGAAATATGGAGCGGGGCCAGTGTTCCCATCCGGATTAGGCACATTGATATATGGAGTCTTGACATGGTCATAGAATCCACCATGCTCATCATAGGTGATGATCATGAGTGTCTCATTCCACTGAGGGCTTCCTCTTAGTGTCTCGTAGACTTTCTTGATAAGCTTTTGCCCATTGGCCACATCATGAGAAGGGTGATCATCATTAGCCGGCATACCCTTGAGATCGAAGTACCGAGGCTCGATGACAGTCAGACTAGGCAACTTCCCATTTCTAGCATCTTTCTTGAACTTCAGATCATACTGATGAAACTTGAAGATATACTTCAATTTCCTTAAGTTCCTATAGAACAGCGTGTTGGGTATATTTTGGTAATATATCCCAAAGTTCATGCCATTCTCGTGGAGAGAATCAAAAATGGTCTTTTGAGGAAACCCTTTGGCAAGTAGTTTCTTCACATTGCTGGTGGAGCCATGAGAAGTGGCGGAGTAGACAAAGAGCCTGTTGGGCTGGGTTGGGCCAGGAATCGACGAGAACCACCGATCGAACACCGCAAATTCACTCGCCAGAGAGGCATAAACAGGCACAGACTCAGGCCTGAACCCCTTCATCACAGTTTCCGAGAGGTTCTGCGACATGGTCAGGGCTTGCTCCACAAAGCCTGTCATGGTGGGAATTGTGCCGGACCCAAACACCTGTTGCTGCACGGCTTCGAACGAGTGGCCCGGATCGGGATCGACGAACTCGGCGTCGTCCGTGAAGCAGATCCTTTCCGGGTCAGTTTTGTTGGTCGAGACCGGATTGCACTCGTGCCCGGTGACGCCATTGATATTAGGATTGATGGTTCTTTTCATCCATCCGAGCATGTGATCGAAGGACCTGTTCTCCAGCACCAATACCACGATCGTCTTGATGGGTTGTCCTTTTTGCGCCAGGGAGAGACGTGAAAGAGCGAGACACAGGAGCAGAATTGAGGGAAACAGAGGAAGCAGCGTCGTCTTCTTAGGATTTCTCATAGCTCCTACAAGGAAAAGTGAAAGACATACCAGAGTGAAAAATGATACCGAAAGAAGATGATTTTGGCAAATGGGTTTGTCCAGATTTATGCAAGATTGGCTTTTTCTGATTAGCTTTTTAAAGGGCCTTGTAGGGGAATGAACTGATAGTGGAGCTTTATTTTGAGTGTGGGAGTAATAAAGTTGGTGGAGAATCTTGGCTGAATTACAATAAAGCTGCTTTCATTCCATCTAGCTTTGGCTTTGGGGTGTGATGTGACATGTTCATTCCTGATTTCACTCTCGGAGAAGAGGCGGCAACTGTTTTTGTTTACGGTGCAGAGAGTGCGGAAGAGGAGAAACTTCTGGTCCTTTTCTGCTCATGACATGGTTCCTTTTTGTGGGACAACTGAAAAATCTGTAGCTTTTTCGTGTGCGGTAGCGTGTGCGGTCACACGAACTGAATATGGTCAACACTCGCGTGTTTTTCGACGATTCAGTTTCGGTTCGGGTGATGGTGGCATCATCTTTTGGCTCTCAAAAGATCAGGGTCCGATCTTTTTGGTTTCATTGGTCTTTCTTCTTCACTTGTGTGTTCTAGGGTCATTTGCAGGTTCCGTGCGATCAAATGGAGCGATGATAACGTGGTTATAGCATAACATAATCTGTTCTTTCTTTTGGCCCCAAATTATTTGTTGTTTTGATCGTGCTCTGTCAAAACTTCGTTCACAATACATTGTACGGGTTTTCGGATGCCAAAGCTACATACGATCAGAATATATTAGAGCATTTCTCTTTTGCTTAGATGAGGGAAATATATTCAAACCGTTTTGCATCTCTTTACGTCACAATCTAATCATTCATGACAATAATGCTACTCTCCATTAACATCGTACTCCATCGCTCTCTCCTCGTGCGGGTCTGGGGTTGTCAATTGCCGAAAAAAAAAAAAATAATAATCACTATCAATTTCCCACGAAAAAATGATGCTTAGGACTATCTCAACCCGTGTGATCTAAGGCAGTAGTTATCACAAGATAAAAGAACAGCTAAAGAAGAACAGGAAATGCAAAGATTTGATTAGGAAACTGAAAGCATCATAAGAAGGTTAAACCTGGCATGGAGTCCCCCCTGAATCCTCGCCGGAGCAGCGTTATCAAATTCACCGTCGGTTGACCGGGCAGAGATGGGATATTTATTACATAATAGACAGACCCAAGCGTGGGGGGTCTCCTCCTGAACCTGAACGGTGGTGATTCGCTGGCATTAATGAGAATTTGTTTTCCTATATAGCAACAGTGTCAAGGACAGAATTCAACCTTCCATCTTATTATGGTTCATCTTTAGTAGTTACCCAAATGGAAATGCGTGTGGCCGGTATGGATCTCGACATTATTGCCAGTTTCCTAGCAAAACTACTATAGTAAATAGATGCCCAACATTTTAAACGGACTCCATATTTGTCAGATCCGAGTAGGTATAATGATGTTGATGACAAGAACACACTCGATTTTTTAGAGGGGAATGCCGTGTCGGTTTCTGAACCCTACTTCAAGTTAAGAAGGTCGTAGGAGACAGCTTCTGTCTCTGTCCTCTGCAGACGAATGGTGTGAACAGGAAAGCCCCCATGAAAAGCGCCTACGCTAGAGTGGGAAAAGGAGAAAAATGAAAGAGAAAAGAGAAGCCGAAAACCACACAAAAAGAGAGTGACGGTGCCAATATTTGCGCACTTAAAAATCGGGGCCGAGCACTTTGTGGGGGTCCGCGCACCCGACACTGTGAAAACAGAACGAGCCAATTGCTGAACTGTCCAGGCCACTTCACAGGCAGGGCCGGGTGGGGCGGGATGGGATGGGGTCGATGTTGGGATGCCAACGAGTTCATACCCTTTCTTCTATATTTGCGTCACTTGTATTCGACGAACCGCGAGAACTAATGACCATGTTCATGCCCTTTCTTCTTTATTTGCGTCACTTATATTCGACGAACTGCGAGAACTAATGACCGTGCAAGGCGGTGCCCAGCTCTGTAAACCCATCTCGTGACGATCATGTGTATTGATCTGTGGATATAAACAAAGGGAAAAAAAGAGACTAGACACAGATGATAGACAAAGCAGTGTTTAGTATCCAATGTTGCCAAAATTCTTGCAGAGTACAGTCAAAGTGATTGCAAACAATGCAATGATTGGTTATATAGTCCCGTAGCAGTTACCCACCACATCACATACAATACTGCCTAAACCCAAGAAACAAAAAATCAATTAATATTCGTTTTTCGAACCAACAAGCCTCGATTTTATTTCGAGTGACATAAAATATCGACCAGCCAAAAACATACCTGTAGTTCAGGAACTGCAACACCTGGGAAAACAAATGTGTCATAGCACAACCTTACAGCGGCAGCAAGTGCCAAGAACTTTTCTTCCCCTTCTGCGTCCAGTCCCCGGAGTATACATGATTAAGAGCAGTATACCGCCAAGCATTAATGTTAGGATTTCGTCTTTCGTTTGTCACTTCAGCAGGTTCCTTGCAATTGGGAATCGATATGGAAATTTAGTTACCAGCTCTTTTCAAGTATGCCAACACTCCCAACCCAGCAACAAGAGCAGCCCCGGCTGCAACAGCACTGTATGCAGAAGCCCAAGCATCTGCTTGGGCATAAGCCATGTCACCACCAGTCGCTCCTCTACTTCCCTTGGCTGTTCCGGAATAATCTAGATGCAATCTTAAACCCTACAACAAGTCAGAAAAAACGATCAAACTTTATGCAGCCCCAATTTTATTAATCATATGATCAAATTGCAATAAGTGTTCCACCAAAAGATGTCAGGAATTAATGGTCGATCAATGATTGAGACAGACAAACAGACAGACAGACAGAGGATTGCCATTAATGAGTGAAGACAGTTTGCAGTGAGTTCTTGTGCTCCAGAATAAATGGTTGATCTATAATTTTTTAGAGTAAAAGAGGAACTGATATACAAAGCAGCTGACCTTCCAACCAGCTGACCTTGCATGGTCAACTGCAGCCGTGAGATCACCGTCTGATGCAAGGACGACCTTATCATGGTCTTCATCTTCATACTGCCAATGGGTAATGAATTAGTAAAAAAAGATGCAGAAATTATGGGCAGAGATGACATGGAAATCCGCAAAATTGTGACACTGGACATACCAGAATCTGAGGGAGATTATTTCTGTTGATGTCATCACCTACTCTTTGGACAATTGATGTTATAACATCTGTCATGCTTTGAGTATCTGGTATCAATCAAAAACATGAAACAAAGGGAAAAGTCAATTGAACACGGCACTATGCCTTAATGTTGGGAGAAAAGTTCTGCATCAGAACATTCATCACTGATGAAATTAGTAAATCCTGGAAGTATGCATCCTCTTGAATCTCTCAATTGTATAAAGACTCCCAAAAGTCGGTTCTCACAATTTCATAAAAGTCTGCAATAGCAACTAGTGGTATCTGAACTGAAGAGCATTACTTAAAACAACCATGAAAAGCATTTCTGTTAAAACGACATAAATATGCTGTACTAAATTTTTTAGTGAAGAAAAAAATCAGACAGCACAATGTCATCAGGGATTCTCCCATTGCAGACCAGGATTATCACTTCAAAATAATTCATAATGGTTAAAATTTCAGGGAGAGTACTTTGTCTAAACCAATAGGACGCACCATCATATGGCTTGATGGCAAACACAGCACATTAGGGAAAAAGAATGACAAAATTGCAGTAATTTCCTATGAAAGCTAAGTTCATAAGCAAAAAAGAAGTATTTACCACAAGAAAATCTATGCATCCGCCCCTTCTTATCTTCAATCTTAAAGGCAAATGAATTTGGTTGGCTTGATGAATAGGATAATGATCTCCCAGCATCTCCTCCATCTGAAGTTAACTTCATGGAACCTTCACTGAGATGTCGCTTGGTGGAGTAAGTAAACAATAGTTGCAAAAGCAGGCCATAGAAATTCCTCCATGAAAAAGAATCTCGTCAAAAAAATTGGGCATATCATATTACCTTCTGGTTTCTTCATCATCATCTGTTGGACTAGTAGCCATAGCAGTATCCCAAAACCTCTGCATCATTGAGCTTGCAGCCTCATTATTGATTCCAGTAGAGCTTCCAACCTAGTCAAGAAGACAAAAGCTTTAAAACTTGAAAGACTAGTACGTAGTAAACAGAACGTGGAATAAGCCTCATGAAAGATCTTAGTAAAAGAAAAAGGACACATCAAAGAGAAGGGGCCATCTTCTCAAGATTCTTCAGTCTGATTCCAACACAAAACAAATGACCAATGAAATGCCCCAACACTGTACATGATGCTTAGTTAGAATCAGGGAGTACAAATTCTAATCCATGAAGTTCTATAGAACAGCAACCCACGGAAAGAGAATCCTAAAGCCAAGAAGTTGCAGTAGATAAAAGCAATATGGCATACTGCAATCTGATTACCAAGTGCACTGCAAACCCCTTGCAATATCAAGAAGTATACTAAAGCCATAAAAAACATGAAATCTCGAGCTGTTCCACTTCTCAATGAAAGTTAAAAGTATTACAAACAAACTTGACAACCTATAAAAAGGTATTTGCTTTTCGAAAATCATAACGGAAGAAAAAGTCATTATGCATCTATCCCATGCAACGCTTGATGCAAAAGGCAAGAAGTGAACACCCTAGCTATAAATTCAACTCACAGTGGCAACAGCAGCATGAGTTATGTGAATGACATCCACCACGGCGACAATTTTTCCATCTGTTCCAATCAATCATTTAATTAGAAATTATGAAGTATCCACCTAAACCAACAAGCAACTGCTGACTCCTAATTCAATGTCACTCACCTCTATCTACCACTGGAAGGTGTAAAAATTTTCCATCATGCATGGTGTGCAAAGCATCAACAATAGGAGTGTCAACCGTTGCGCATTCTGGATTTGGAGTCATGACCTGCAATCAAAAAGGTATTATAATAACAGCAATTAAGCACATATGAGTCCCAACACATATCAATTTGAGCTCTTCTCTGTAAATGATTAAATTATCACATTTTTCCAAACTACATCATAGAGAAAAGGTCTCAAACAGATACAAACTTAATTAGTAAAATCGTTTGAGAATGCACTCTCCCATCTCAACAAAACAAATACCTTCTCCACAGGAGTCGAATCTGGAGGAAGACTTTGAGCTATTACTCGCATCAATATATCTTTTGAACTGAAAGAAACACAAAATTTATTCCCATAAGAATCGTCACGGTGTTGGAAATGTTACGCAATAACTCTTCATTCAAACTGAAGCATAAGTCTGTAAAAGTCACTTCCTTTCTATTTCTTGGAAAAGAAAGAGTTTAAACCAAAACCAACTCACGTTAGAATTCCCCTTGGTTTATTTTCTACAGTCACAACTGCTGAGTTTAATCGGGATTCAAGCATCTTTTTTGCTGCTTCTAAGACTGTATCTGTTGGTGAAACTGCTACCAATCTGAAAAATGCCAACATCTATTAGAAGAAGCTTAAGCTTTCAATACATAATAGTCCGATAAATGAAGATAATATTCAATCAAAAAAGCAAAAGGAGATATTACCTACTTTGAATTCTCAGATATGATTGTGGACAGGGAGGGTCTAAACATTCGTTCTCTGAGTGTCTCAATGAATGTATTGGGGCCTGTGTCGTACACAATATAATCAGACAAAGCATGTAGGGAAAAAACAAAGATATCAGAAATAATATTCAGCACTAACCAGAGATGGATGTCCCCCAATTTTTTTCAACACCTTCTACGGCTGCAGCAATTGCTTTTCCCTTTTCAGCAGCTCTCTCCAAACGAGCAATAGCATCATATAAGCATTTGGCTATATCAAGTAAAGCAATGACCTCCCCATTCTCCACAACAGGCAAATGTCTAAACTTTCCTGCAGCCAGAAGTATCAGGACCATAGCCTGATTTCAACATATAAAGCAATAATAAAACAAAAGTAGACAGCATTTGTTCCTTTGATTGTCATTAACCTTGCACCATCTTCTGAAGTGCCTCAACAGCTAGGGTGTCGGAGAGAACGAATGTCGGGTTCCTAGTCATTACTTTAGAAACAGGTGTTTCCTGAAGATTCAACTCCCGTGCTATGACTCTTGTTGTTATATCCTTCAGCAGACAAAGGCAAATAAAAGCAATATTGGTCTTAAATCAGGAACGGTGTTAAGCACAAGAATGAAGTTACTAGTTACAAACATCAAACCTTGTCTGTAAGAATACCACAGAGCAGTGCATTGGAATCAGTTAGCAGCAAAGCATCAACTCTGCGAGCTGCCATCCTGCGGCAAGCCTCATAAAGGCTTGTACTTTCGGGCACTGTTAGGGCCTTTGACAGCCTCAGTCTCTTCACAGTGCGCTCTCCGGTTAATCCCCTGGAACCACGCAAGCTCAAATACAGTTCTAGGAAATCAAAATTTGGTTTTAGCCTCAAAATCTGTAGATATGGAGAAGAAAATTTTCCTCATGTAGTTCTCACTATAGCCACATTAAAATGGTGCAGATGCAGGCACAAAGGCACTTGTGAACACGCTCAGTTGAAAATTCATGACCAGAGAACGAGAGAGTCCTCACGTGCGCCTGATCCTATCCCACCCCCCAAGAAAAAACAGAAAGCAAAAAGAAATCCCTTGCTCTGATATCCACACGAGAAAAACATATTATGCATCCTCTGAACGAACAGAACAGCTCTTATCAACATTTGTTATTTTCGCATGCACATGTTAACGTGTAAAAACGAAAGGCCAGGAAAGACATATATCTAATGATTCGGAGAAAATAGGCAAAAGTAAGAATAATAGCAATAACAATGCCCCTTGAATTAAAGGACCTTCCGCATGAATTGATTACGCAAAAACCACAAGTTACCAAAAAGATACATCATTTAGGAGAAAACTTCAATGCCGAGAGACCTCCACACCAGGAAAAGCCTCCTCCTTGCCTTTTCAGTTCAGCCGCAGAGATACATTAATGGTTAATGGCTCTTTGGTGTTTTAAGTGGAAACAGAAAAAAGTGATCCTGCATATAAGATCGTCCAAAATTCAAGGAGAAGGTGGTGCCGCGCTTTCCTTTTCTTATAGGAAATAGAAACTTTCCAAACAAACTGGAAAATCGACGAAAGGGTGGCATAAACCAGCGCGGAAATTTCCGACCGGGAGGAGCGTAGCTTTGAGTATTTCTATAACGCAATTACTGAAGGTAGATACCCCCAACTTACAAAACATGGACCGAAACAGAAAAAATCACGACTTTCACTCTGTCAACACCATCGGTTCCGAGGAAAATCGGGCAGCAACAGAACCGCGAGGACGAAATGTCTTAAAAGTCCGGATTTTCAGACCAATGATTTTCCAATGTGAATTCGCAGTATTATCGATCGGTATGCCGGCGCGTACACGAGAACACGAGAAAAAGTAAACCGCAGAAAGGAAGAATCGTAGGAAAGGATGACTGAAAGGTACATGGAACGAGACGACGAAAGAGATTTCCGAGAGGCGTCGAATCCTCCTCCTCCTCCTCCATTATTTTCGGAAGCTTTCTTCTTCCCATGCGACAGGCTCGACAGCGATACGCTTCTCCTCGACGAACCGCTTTGACTCGCCATCTTCACGGACTATCAACACACACCACCAATCCCACCTCCTCCTCCCTATCCTCCAAGAAAATTCCCTGCAACAAAGGCATGGTCAACCACCACAACACAACAAAATCACAGAAACCAAGACCTTCGCGCGGAAAGCGACTCCAGCCCGACAATTCTGCCCCAAACTCGACCGACGAAATTCAAATCGAATGAAGAGAAGAACAAGAAAGCGGGGAACAACACGCACCGACAAGACGACGCCGGTTCCTCCGGCGACAGAAACCCGATTGAACCGAAGACCGAAATCTCAGTCCCGATCGACTATGATGAATACGAGCGAGGCATGAAGCTCGATCGCCCGGAAAAGGAAAAGACGCAAACGACGATGCCGCCCCGCCCCTGCTCGCGAGGGCGAGGGAAGAGGGAAAACTCCGGTTTCCCCGCGGAGAGGAGGAGGCCGCCGGAATCCGGCGAGGAGCGGGAGGGTTTTCCCCGGGAAAAAGTTTTCTGGCCGGGGAATCCCGATCGGAACTTTCTCGATTCCCCCGGGAAAATGGAGCGACCGGGGAGATGGAGCGGGGCGACCTAAAGAAGGGAAGGGAAGCGAAGGGAAGGGAACGCAGCGCGCACGCGCAGGGTGGGGCGGGGGGGACAGTGAAAATTTCGATTCTATTGGAAGCGGGCCAATGAGGGGCGGACACGTCGCCGGTTCTTCCTTACCTGGTCGAAGGTCCTCCAACGATGATGGGGGGGAATTTCGCTGGCCAGAGGAAAAATAAAAATAAATAAAATAATAAAATAAAAACACGAACAAACGGTACGGGGGAAATTCCGAGCTTCGACCTTCGAGGATTGCGAGGTCCCGCAAACGCGCTTCGAATTTCGATCGAACCAGGTTGATTCCTTTTTTCTACGGGATACACGAATTTTCAAACCGTCCTCTTTGTTCTTTTCTTTTCTTTCCCTTTTTTTGGTCGAGAAGTTTTTTGACCGTGTGTTTTTTTTTCTACAAGTGAAGGAAATAGATGGAGGGAATAGGAGCATTTTCCCCCCTTCTTATCTGTCCGAACGAATTTGATCTTTATAAAGGTTGTTTTCGCATGACGCGATGATATAGAAATTTGAGATGAGTTCGACGGAAAGTTTTAAAACTTGTCACGAAAAATGTAATTAAGCCCTAAAACCTAGTGCAATCGAGTTTTAAAAATTTCAAAAAGTGTAATAAACGGAATGACTTGATTGGACCAATTTGATTGAGTTTAAGGATTTGATTACACTTTTTGAAAGTTTTAGGACTCGATTGTACTTTTGTGACAAGTTTTAAGACTTAATTACATTTTTTGAAAGTTTTAAGACTTAATTGTACTTTTGCGATAAGTTTTAAAACTTCCAATGCACTTTACTTTTAATATTAAAAGACAAGTGTACCAAGAATCGTTGTATAGCTTATAACTTGCATTGATTGAGGGTTTAGATCGACTTCACGAGACTATGGGGTACCTTCCACTTTTAAATCCGTAAATGCGCCTCTTGTCTTCAACTTCTTTTAGAAGAAAACAAAAATTAGGGGCATATCTTGATAAGGTTGGCAATCCACACTAGAAAGTGTAACTAATGATTTTCCTTTCGTCGATGAATAGTTCGCCTGTGATTCAAAAAAGAAAAAGGAACAAATTACATGTTTATACGGTGCACGCACGCACGCACCCTCCTTTGATAATGGGGTGGAGTTGAAATCCTCCATGCGATCTCTAAACGAACTAAACTATTTTAATCTAGGACGATCCCCGGAAGGGAGAGAGAGAGAGAGAGAGAGAGAGAGAGAGAGAGAGAGAGAGCATAAGTAAGTTTAATGATTGTTTAAGGTTTGTAATGCGTCATGCGCATGACTTGCGGGCCGTAGGTATATAGAATGCATTTTCTTCGGGCCGTATTGCCAATTTTCAATTCACCATTGAATTAGAAATTTGGATACGTCAAGTGACTTGATGGTCATCCCGATTTCAATTATTCTTTCCTTCGTAACAAGACCAACCCGATGCCATTTTCACTGGATGCTGGACCCCGCCGCAATGCGTGGATCTAGTTAAAACACTTGTTTAAAAAAAAAGAATTATAAAAAAAATGCTGAACAAATTTCAAAAGTGCTAAAACATCTATGAAATTACATGATAATAGTAAAAAAAAAAAAACTTTTTACGTTAGAATTCGGAATAACCTTTTTAGTTAATAAAGAATTGATGAATAGAAACACATTACCATAAATGGTTAACATTTTCCTAAAATTTCATCATTAGGAAGGACTATTAGTATCTAGGCCTAATACCCAAAAAATCTCAAACTTTAATTTTTGTCCCAATTCTGCCTTTTGTTTCATAAAAAAACCTTTCAACTTTAGGTTATTTTACCCTAAACTTTTTTTTATCTTATAAAAACCATCAACTTTAGGTCCAGTCCCAATTTCTATCTTAAATTTTTTTTGTCTCATAAAAAACCATCAATTTTAAGTCGAGTACCAATTTTACCCTAAAATTTTTTTATCTCATATAAAAATTCCAAATTTAGGTTCAATTTCAATTTTACTTTAATTTTTTTGTCTCATAAAAGGTCACCAACTTTTACTTAAGTATCAAATCTACTCTCCATTAACTCTCCGTCAAAATCACCCTTAGTGAATTTGCGCTCATCAATCTCTCGTGCTTGGGAATGTTCCATCTCTCGCGGTAGGAGAGCGCTCAAGATGCTTGAATAGCTCATGATTGAGAGTTTTCCATCTATTAGTTGTCAACGAGAAATTTTGGATGAAGAGTTAACAGGGTAGATTTGTGGGTCAGGTAAAATTTGTGGTTTTTCATGAAACTGTAAAATTTTTAGGGTAAAATTGGGACAAGACATAAAGTTAGGGGTTTTTCATAGGAAAAAAAGTTTAGGTTAAAATGAGGATATGGCTTAAAGCTGAGGGTGTTTTATGGTATGAAAAAAAAATTATGGTAGAATTGGAAATGAATCTAAAGTTTTAGGTTTTTTACGAGACAAAAGGTAAAATTGGGATAAAAGTTAAAGTTTGAAGTTTTTTAAGGTATTAGGCCTTAATATCTAACACAAAAGAGATGTTGTTGTACTCAAGTCTCGCGAGTGCGCTTGGCAATAGCTATTGTAGAATTTTATTGAAAGGATCGATAGTAAAATATATCTATATAGAAAATTTGCACAAATATCTGTACACCGAGACAACTTTCCCTATAATTACAAGACATAAATGCGAAAAAAAAAAAGTCTAAAAATGGATTACCCTTTCGTATAGGAATTTGAATCTTCAATAAACTATCCCTTCTTTTTATGTTATGTCTTTTATTGTTTTATTTGAACTATTTAGGCGAACATAGCACGTACTTCCATTTTTAACAAAAAAAAGAAGAAAGAAAAGAGAGAGACGTGAATTCGAAAAGTCATGGCGTGGCATTGTACATCGCAAAACTCATAGTGCGGTCACATACAATGAAAACCGTCATTTAAAACTAGAAGTGGTGAAATTCACACTTGAGTTCCTAGAAGATTGAATTTGTATGTTGCACATGTTTTACACTGATGAGCTCTAAAATTCGGAAAAAAGAAAGTGATGAATAAGTCTCCATATGTTGTGCGGAAAATGAATAATTTCGAAAACATTTTCTAAAAAAATAATCGCTCATATTACTTGAAATAATTAACCAACGAAAAATGTTTTCCTTATCGATAATAATTTCTGTCTAAATATTTTCGTGGACGATGAAAATATTTTTCGTTCATTCGTTTTTTGGAAAATGTTTTCCAATATCATCGGAAAAAAAAAATGATCATTCTCCGACCTCCATGTCCATTGGGCCGACAGTCTGAGCCCAACACAGTTGTTTCACAAACGGCCCATGGGCCGTTGCCAAGCCATGCCGGGCCGCGAACGAGCCCCCCGATCGTGGGGGGTGCGCGTGCCACCCTAGGAAATCGGGACCGTCGAAGATGCAAGGGCAACACGTTCGTTCTGGTTACCCAGCAGTTGTCCCCCTCGCGACGAGCCACCGCATCGCTCCATGCACTTCAAAAATTCAAAACGAGTCGCCTTCGCTCTCCGTCTCTTCTCCTTCCCTCTCCAAGACCGCGAAGAAGTCAGGAGGCGCAGGGGACGTAAAGCATCTATAGAGCTTTTCAGCGATGGGGGATTGGGGACCGGTGATCATAGCGGTGGTGCTGTTCGTGCTGCTCAGCCCCGGGCTGCTGTTCCAGATCCCGGGGCGCCACCGGGTGGTCGAGTTCGGCAACATGCAGACCAGCGGCGCCTCCATCGTCGTCCATGCCGTCATCTTCTTCGGCCTCGTCACCGTCTTCCTCGTCGTCATCGGCGTCCACATCTACACCGGATAATCGCTAGGTTATAGTGAAAGTGCGTTGCCTTGCGATCTGACGCGCTCTGCTCTTGTTATTTTGGACAGGCGGGTATCGGTGTTTGGGTTGCGGTTGGCGTTTCCCTTTCTCATTCTCTCTGTCAGTGTCTGTAAAATTTAGCACTTGGTGGGTTCATTGTATCATTGTTAGTGCTATTGGTTTTGCCATTTCGTACCGGCCTGAACAGTGTCCTTTTTCTGTGATCGACAGAGAGAGAGAGAGAGAGAGCTCTCATCATTAACAAGTTTGTTTCTTTTAACATATGCATGTGCTGTTTATGGCAACTTAATTGTCTGCAGATCGTAAGAAGGCTCTGAAGAAGACTACGTATCGCATGACCCCTCATTGTGTTGGCTTTAGATATGTGCATGCTGATCTACTTTGTCAGGGCATCAATACACTACTCTGAAGGAGTCGAGAAAGCCCACACACGTCACGGTGACGTTATATTTATAATGTGATCCCACATTTAGGGATATAGTTTTTGAAATAAAAACTTATCCATTGGTTTTGACCCACGTTTTCTCTTTTAAGTGACGGTTATCCACATACGGTTTTTTCACGCTTCGTACCCCTTCGGTGACAACCGCCCTCTTCGGTAACCGCCTTAATGGGAAGCGGTTTATAAAGACAAACCTTCATTCCATAAGGACAGATACAAGGTCTAATGCAAACCCCCTCATTCGGTAATATACCATCAGTACGCAAGGGGATTGGGTTAGTAGAATGCGCCCGTAATCGCTGTCAAATTAACGTCGAACTACCGTGGAATTCCGGCCGAACATAAAAAAGTTGAACAATGGTTGGAGGTCAGTTTTATTTTTATCCTGTTTTTTGCATTTGATTTTGTGCATTTAAATTTGTTCTTCTATGCATGATTAGAATCCTTCAGTTTTAGTCTTACAGGTGATGCATAACTGTTGTAGACCCGTTATTAACCTTTTCACCCTCTCTCAGTTCTCCACTCTCTTTCCTTCATGTCAGTTCATGACAAAGCAACTTGACCCATCGTGCTAAACCTAGAGCATTTTCACCGTGCTAAACTTAAGCTGTATGCTGCCAACTTGGTTTACAAACGCGACGAGGACTTATGTTTCACAACGGAACGATGTTACTTGTCCTGCTAAGAAAAAGCATGCCATGTGAGTATTATCATATAGAATGAAATCTTCTACGGCAACAAGTTTCGAATGCGACGTTAGATCATTTAGGGAGGGATGCTAACAGTGGCATGACTGCAAGTAGAGAATCCAAAAAAGCCATTTCCTTCGCACCCGTCCGAATATTGCTGCTCAAGCGAAAGCTCAGTGAAGAAGTACGTCGATATCAATTGAATCGACCCATCTGAAAAGACGAGGAGCGGCCCAACAGGACAGAAGTCGCGTTCTTTCTCCCCTGGTCTCCATGCCTCGTTGTACCGTTGTTTCCGTGCCCTCTCCGAGGCGAAATCGTCGGAAACAAAAAAAAAGAGAGAAGACAAGTATAAAAGCAATGTCCTTCTTTTATCACATGACAGGAATAGGCCAATCAAGGAAAAGATAAAAGTATGGATAGAACTCTTAGAATATGACGCGAAAACGACAGGATCTTGCAAATTAAGTCAATATGAAAATACTAAAGAAATAAATAAAGAACGATAAGGGACACCGGAGATTTACGCTATTCGATCAGAATGTCGATACTTAAATTAATGGGAAGAGCCAGTAATAAATAATCCACTATATTGAAGAATCAGAGTTATAAATCGTTCAAATGTTCAAGTGTTTCCTACATCTGGATTTAAGTCAAAATCTAAAGTGTTTACGAATAAATAACTCAATTGGACGAAATAAACTTATAGTAAAAATTACCGCATGTTGAAATCTAAAGCAAAATGCTCACGTATGGCTCGTAACAAGAACGTGTATATGACGTTCTTTTCTTTTCTTCTTCGCGCGGCTCGTCTTCGGCACTGTGCGGCTTCATGCGGCTCTCGGATTGTGCGGCGGCTTAAATCCACAGAAAAGAACAATTCTTTTCTTTTGGACGGGTTTCACAGGAAGCAAGACCTAGCCCCTTTATTTTCTTTCCTTCTATTACCCCTGAGCCCACAAGCTTTTCTCCGCAGCTTCAAGGAGTCAAAGGATTAACTCCTTTTGTTGACCGCCCAACTTCAGGACAAAGATGTCCACTGTACGTGTCACGAGAAGGATTTCTTTTGTGGGCAATTTTGAATTTTTTCTTCAACAGAAAATATATATCTTCACGGCCAAATATGAAAACTTAGTTAAGTCACATTCCGCATACAATTCAAACTTGAATCATAATCTAACTATTCTTTACCTTAACTTGATGTTTGTAGTCAAGTCATAATACTCATCATCTATGTTGTTCTCCCAACGCCCCGATGGACGTTCATTCGTTCATTCTCCACAGACACCAATAGTGCTCAAGCAAAGCTTGACCTTCGCCAAAGGAACACGCTTAGTCATAATGTCCACTGGGTTATCTAATGTCGCAATCTTTTTAACAACAACCATACCCTTCGCTAAGACATCTCGAATGAAGTAGTACTTGATGTTGAAATGCTTCGTTTGCTCATAATAAATCGGATTATATATCAAATATATCGCACTTTAATTGTCACAGTGTATATCAACACTTTTATGATCTAACCCAAAGTCTAAGAGCAAACCTTTTAATCATATCGCCTCCTTCGCTATAAAAGTTAGTGCCATGTACTCTGCCTCAATCGAAGACAAGACAACGTGATTATGTAAAGATGCCTTTCAACTAACCACACCACCTGCTAGCGTAAATACATATCCTGATAAAGACCTGCATTCATCCAAGTCACCGGTATGATCAGAATCCACATAACCCATGGTCTAACTGCCATTATTGTCCCTTCGGTACACAATTTCAACGTCTATTGTCCCCTTTAAATATCTGAGGATACATTTCACAACTTTCCAATGAGTTTTATGAGGACGCTTCATATAGCGACTAACAACGTTCACTGCTTGTGAAATATCAAGCCTAGTGCATACCATAGCACACATAATACTACCCACTGCACTAGAATAAGGAACACGGCACATATGCTACTTCTCTTCCTCAGTTTGTGTGATAACTTATTTGAAAGTTTAAAGTGCTTTGCTAAAGGTGTACTCATAGATTTTGCTAACTGCATATTAAATCGTGCAACAATCTTCTCAACAAATTTCTTCTAAAAAGACGTAAAATTATTGCAGTTTTGTCACACAAAATCTCTATACCCAATATTTTCTTTGCAGCACCTAAATCTTTCATCTTAAATTCAACGCTCAATTGCCTATTTAGCACATCAATATCAGACATATTCTTATCTGCTATCGGCATATTATCAACACATAACAATAGATATATCAAAGACCCATCCTCCAATCTCCTAAAATAAACATAGCTATCCATTTGACTTTTAGAATAGTCCTGACTAACCATGAAAGAATCGAAACGTTTATATCACTGCCTAGGAGACTATTTCGCCCATACAAAGATTTCTTCAATAAGCAAACATGAGCTTCCTTACCCGAAATAGCAAATTCCTCTGGCTTCCTCATGTAAATCTATTCCTCCAACTCACCGTGAAGAAATGCCGTTTTCGCATCTAGTTGCTCAAGCTGTAGATCCTATGCAGCAACTAAGACAAGTAAAACACAAATAGAAGTATGCCTTACCACATGAGAGAAAATATCGTTGTAGTCAATGCCCTCTCGTTGTGTATACCCTTTCGTAACCAGTCTCCTCTTATATCTTGCTACCTCGACATCAGGAATGCCCTTCTTCTGTTTAAAGACCCACTTACTTCTAATAATCTTTTGGCTCTTGGATACTTTGACTAGCTCTCATGTCTAATTTCGATAAAGTGATTCCATCTCTTCACTCATAGCCCCTATTCACCGCGATAACTCAGAACTAGCCATTGCTTCAGGGTAAGACAAAGGCTCATCTGTTTCCATTTCGTCACCTACAGTCAATGCATAAGCAATATATGTATAACCATAATGTACCGGTGGTTTAATTTGCCTTCTCTGTCTACCCGCAACTATAGTGTGCTGCGAATTTGCTGGTTGTTCAGTATCACCGACTTCAAAGGAACTGCGGCTTCATCCACAGTCTCTACTTATGTTACCTCCTAGGTCTTGGTCTTCACCTCACTACTGACATCCCGATCTATCTGCTCTCTTGGTTGTGTCTCAAGACTCCTTCTTTGAAGAATTGCAATTTCGTTGAAGATCACGTCTCTGCTAATTAGAAAATTGGGTGATCTTGGATTAGTGCACCACAGCCGGTATCCTTTCACCCCATGTGCATAATCCAGAAATATGCACTTCTTTGCCCTCGGCTCAAGCTTATCATCACTCGCATGAGCATACGTAGGACATCCGAATACTCATAATCCGGAGTAATCAATAGATTTTCCCGACCATATTTCCTCGGAGTCTTCTACTCATTAGCCGATGATAGAGATCGATTTATTAAGTAACATGCCATGTTCACTGCTTCGGCTCAAAATTCCTTACCTAAATCTACATGTGAAAGTATGCTCCGAGCTTACTCTAATAAAGTTTTATTCTTCCGTTCTGCAACGCCATTATGCTATGGCGTCTTGGGCATTGTTCAGTGTCTCACAATCCCTTCTTTCTCGCAAGACTCGGTAAAATCTTTACCATATAACTCCATGCCGTTGTCGATTCTTCGGCAGTTGATCTATTATTTTACTGCTTCTTAATCAATCCCTTAAATTTCTTGAACCGATGAAATACATCAAATTTGTGCTTAAGAAAGTATACCCATACCTTTCTGGAGTAGTTGTCGATAAATGACAGCATATACCGAGCACCTCCTTTCGAAGGAACCAGAGACGGGTCCCAAATGTCTGAATGAATATACTAGTTGCTTAGTCGAATGAATAGCTATTGTAAACTTAATCCGGCACTGCTTCCCAAAGATGCAGTGCTCACATAAGTCCAGTTTCCCTGTCTTCTGACCCTTTAATAACCCCCTCTCACTAAGCATTGTTATACCTGCCTCACTCATATGCCCCAAACGCATACACTATAATCGAGTCAAGTTAGAATCTGACTCACCTGATGAAATTGCAGCAGCTTTGGTCATGGTCTCTCCTAGTAGATGATAGAGAGAACTCATTTTCTTTCCTTTTATCACTGTTATGGCACCTCGAGAGATCTTCAGCACTCCACCTTCAACGATGTACTTGATATCGAGTGTCCCTAGGTAAATAAGGTTCTTCTTAAGCTTTGGTACATGCCTTACGTCTATCAGTGTGCGCACCACCCCATCGTGCATCCGAATCGGAATTGTTCCTATCCCCACAACATTGCAGGTTGTATTATTCCCCATCAAAACTCTACCACCATATGTAGTCTGGTAAGCAGTAAACTAGTTCCTATAATGCATCATATGATAAGAACATCTAGAATCTAGCACCCATTCGTCTCCTAACAAACCAGTAGTCATACACAAGACGGCCTCTGCATCACTAGTGCTCTCCTCAGCAACGTTTGTGTTGACACCTAAATTTTGGAAACCCAATCAGTCATTCATTACATAAAAATTAGGGATCGATCTCGGTCCCTAGAAAAAAAAATATAATAAAAAATTTTAATTAGTTAAACTACATATAGATTTTAGGAGCATTTTTAGTAATAGGCTCACGTAGTTGCATTTGCATTAAATCAATGGCAAATGGACTTAGTTAAAAGCCCACGAATAAAAGTTTTCGCCAAACTCGTTCATTATCATGGGTGGAATTTTCGCACATGGGATATGAAGAATTTTCGGAATATATGCATGATTCTCGGTCAATATATTTTTGATTGGACACCTGTGCAGAAATATCTTTCATGATTTCCTGAAGTTGTCCACGATTTCATAGACTTTGTTTTTGGATATTTGTGGAAATATGCAAGATTTTGTCGGTCAATGGAAAATAGTAAGAGTAACTGGGAAGGGGATATTCATGTGAGGACGTATATTATTTGAGCAATATATCTTTCTCAAAACAAGAAAGAATATGCTGCCAAGAAGACCAAGACCTTCCGGCGCCTATAATCTGAAGGAAGATATAAAAGGGAGCAAAAGAATAAAATATATGTCCTTTCCTGAAAAAATCTAGGTTGTCTTGCATACCAAAGGGGGAGGTCTCGGTCAACAGATGGAGGTTTTTTCTTTTGGGGATCTGACACACAACATAGACGCCCACGAGAGTGAGTTGAAAAGGGGGGGCACCCAGCTCATAAAAACATTGAGAGAAGCAGCAACATAGAGAGGGACATACACAGAGGGCTTCGTTCACAATTCAAACCCGCGGCCACAATACTAAGAGAATCGGCCACAATAGAGAAAGAGAGAGAAGTCTCTCTCACGTCCATATCGATGGCTTGAATAAGCTGCGTCCCACTGTCATGCTGCTTTAACGTTTCCAGGTGTCCCACTTGCATCGATCCAACATTGGTGATAGTTTTGACACCAACATCAACAAGTCTTTCTAGTCACCGTGCTACTCCAGTTCAACGTGTTCGTGGAGTGATCTGTTTACCGGCGCATTTGTCCACGACCAGCTACAAATCATCGGCGTTCCAACAGCCCAACACCTTGTCGCCGTGACCGGTCGAACCTCCAGCAAAGAACTCGTCTTTAAGTCTCCAAAGTAGCAATACTGGCGAATGTTCTTTACGTAGCTCCATTGTCTCGCGTCACTCACCACTTTCTGACTCAGGTTTGGAACAATTCTAATCACGTTCCATTCTTTCTTATTGAATTGCTAAGTGGAGAGTAGGAGGAGATCAGCGCCCGCACAAAAAGAAAGAGATGGTACACAAGACAAGGGCATCATTAAGAACAAAAAGCTATCGGTTGACCAAAGTGTCCGCGCAGTGAAGCCACCGTACGTTTCGCAATCCCGATCCACCAGCGATTCGAATTTGGAAAGTTATTTGCGCATTTAGGTAAATATCTCATCCGAATCAATTTGGATATTTTATTGCTTATTCCATGTTTATCGTTATCTAACTTTGCATATTTGAATAATAGGCAATATTTCAATTAGGATTTATTTCCTTTTTTTTGAAATCTTGGATATATGATCTTATCAAATTTGGATAGATTTTAGAATTTTCAAAATCCTTTGAATATATCCAAGATATTTGAGATATCTAAATTTTTCAAGATGTGATCGATTAGGAAAATTTCCTAATCTGCAACCGCACACGTGGAAATAAATCTATCTAATAGGCTTTAGATAGAGTTATTTCCATAGCGGGTATTTCGAATTTTAGGATCGATCTGTTAGGCTTCAGATCGAAACTTAATTCGAAAGATTTAGCGATTATATTTTTTTTACTTGATTTTAATTTCGAATTTCGATTAAAAAAATACCGAAAATATTACTCTAGAATAGGTTCATTTCTTTAGTTTAAAATTGCATGTTTAGATAATTGGCATTTTTAATTCCGAATTTCATTTAAAAAATACAAAAAAAATAATATACCCGTCATTGGAAATAGGTCATGTCGTCGCATGACGTATAGTTTGCATGTTAGGTTACATTAATCGCATGTCAATTTTTGCACGTCATTACATATAGGTTAGCTTTCATTTAAATAAGTAAAAATAAAAAAAAGAGAAAATTTCTGCACTTTTGAACTCTAAGTCTAGATTTATCAAAATTGTCAAATTGAGTATTTTTCCTGAAATTGGTACCGAAAGAGCATTAGGGAATCTAGCAAAACCAAGTCCCCGAATCTACAATTTCTGGTTCGTAGAAATAAAATAGTACTCCCGCTATTTTATTTAGGTTTCTAATCAACCTACCTTAAATGATTAGTGGCAACTCCCATTGAAAATATTTGCATGCTCACAATTGGACCTAAGTTGCGATTTGGTAGAGTTTGGGAGAACTCGAGCTAGGTTAGTTAATTTAATTGATCTAGTAATCCATTAGCCTAATATCGAAAAACACGATTTTTTTAGGGTCACAACAGCTTGGCGACTCCGCTGAGGACATTAACTTGATTTTTTTTTAAAAAAAAAATTAAGGAGGACTTAGGCCAAAAAAAAGTTTATAGAAAAATCATTCGATTTGACAAAATTTGATTGAATTCTCATTCTTAGGTGTTAAATGGTTTTGCAGGATGGGAGTTATAAGGGAAGTAGTGATTGGCTAACCCTTTATTTTACAGGCTTGGTGGAGTGGAATTGTGATTTAATTTTTGTACTATTGAAGTGGTGTTTGCATATAATTGTTGTGCATGATTTACAGTATTTGCACTACACCACACACAACCTATGACCGGGCCCGGGTCACACCCATAGTTTTAAGATGGTATTTGGATGGTTCTTTAACCTTGGCGGTAAGGCTTCGCTAAAGATTATCCCATTTGGATCCTGAAAATTTTTCCAAAAAATGGCTCAAGGACCGTCCTCATGCACGTGAGGCTACAATGCATGGAGGCTACCCTTGTCAACCGAACTAAGCCGAAGTGATTGGACCCGACTAGTCATGACTATGGTATGCGAGGCCGCGATTAGTCATGATGATTGTATGCGAGGCTGCAATGCGTCGTTCCGTTCATCATTTCACTTTGCAAAAGCCATTAGGATAGATAGATTAAGATTTAAACTCATGATTCATGTGCATGTCTCTGTGATTGACATTTTCTCTCCAAATACGGTAATTTCTCGAGCTTTATCTTTGGTTTTCTATATCTTATTTTGAGTCGGTCCATGGTTTAGGTTGAGTCTTTTGGCACATGGTCTATATAAGAATGGGTTGCCTCGATATCCGTTTCGTACCTACTCCGAAGCTGGAGCTCAAGAAGTTATGAAGCCAGTTAAAGCCAGATGGTCAACAATACGTTCTCAAGCGCATTGGATTCATGCTGCCAATCCTAGACATAGATGTTTAGAGCGGGATCATGCAAGCACTCGCTCATTTTTTGTGCCCCGAGATGACCACATTTGTGTTGGGAGGTAAGTTTGAGCTCATACCGACTCTAGAAGAATACAATATTGCCATTGGGAAATTGATTGATTTGGAGATAATTGAACCACCCATTAAGGTAGATCTTGTGATAGCACTTGCTGAATTTTTGAGTTTGACTAAAAAGGAAATTGAAAAAGTGCTAAAGGGTAATTGTCAAGCATGCCCATTATCTTTTCTTATTGAATGTTTCGAAAATAACTCCGTCCTCATGAGGTCTAAGATCTTTATCTTAGCTTTTTTTGGACTCATCATTTTTCCATTCCGTCAAAATGCTATTGATCCGGTGATAGCTTGGACGGTAAAACAAATATGTGGTGGAGTTAGTTTTATAAACACAATTCTGGCAGAAACTTTCATGTCTCTGACATGATTCAAGAAAGGAAAAGATAAAACTTTTAGAGCCCCGATTGAGCTTTTACAAATATAGCTTTTCTCACACCTTTCTCAATTTGGGGAAAATATAACTGTATTTGAAATGGGCATGACTGATAACCCTAATTTAAGGTTCAAACAAATACAAGATCAAACTAAGAATTTGCACTATACATAATGGGTCCATCTATTCAAGGATCCAAGTTCTAAGATTTTTCTTTGACAAGCTGTGTGGTTTCGGGAGGTTAAGGCTCGACTATACCATGGCGATCAGAAGCCCATACCTCTGATGGGCATTTATGGGGCAACCTACTATCAGCCCCTTCGAGTTACACGACAATTCCGAGTTCTGCAGGATGTCCCACCTCCACTCAGGCCCCATGAATTTCAAGTCCAATTCGAAAAAGACGAGTCCTATAGAGTCGAGTTTAGGCGTCATTCTGAGGCTTGGCAGAATTGTTCCACTCAAAAGCTGATTTGGCCCGCGGATGAGCCCACCGGAAGGATGAGAAGTCACTTTGCCACAGCCTGGTATATTCAGCATCATACCATCCCTACCGAGATACTCCCGAAGATCCCGGTCGTGACAGTACGGCATACCCTTCAGACTCAAATCAAAATCAGCGAAGAAAAGGCGACGAAGGCCAGGATAAGGCAAATGCTCTGGCTGAAGAGAATGCACGATCACGACGCGCCTTGAAGGCCCATTCGTTTATAGATCACATAGCTTCTAAAAAAAGGAAGACTATCTGATTTCTAGTTTGGTTTATAGAGTTTTTTTTTCTTTTTAGGATAGAACGTTAGCTTACATTTGTACTTCATGCTATTGATGTTTTTTTGTAATAAATGTTGTCGAACGATTTTAATAAGAATTCTTTTGAGACGGTTTCCATTTTGAGTAATTCAATGAAAAACGTGGAGCTATAATTTGTAAATTTTGGAATCAGTCCAGGTTTTTATTGAATAAAGCAATTTGGAATTTCGGGATTTACTGGACGAATCGGTCGTTCGAAAGAAATTTCATCTTGAGGGTCTAGAGGATGTCGTTGACCGACTTGTTATTCTTACTTGTTGTATTTATTCAATCGTTGCTTTTTGCAGGTAATTTGCCACGAATCCCCCTCATCCTCATAATACTCGATCGGTGACCAAAAGAAGGATGGCCAATTAAGCCGAGATTGCGGCCATGATTGACGAAAAGCTGAAAGAACACATGAATACAATCAATGAGCAAATCACAGCTGCCATGTCCAAAATGATGAGTGATCTCATGGCCAAGCAGCAGCATATCAATGTTGCCTCCCAATCGGAGATTCCACCTTCAACCCGTCAAGGCCTCCACCTTGACAAATCTCCTGCAGTAAACACTAATCCCACCCTTCAACTGGATGATGCCATTTTGATCGACACTAGTGCTTCTCCGTCGGTCCCTGTTCCTCATTCACCCTCCAACGATGAGAATGCCAAGTTGTTGGCCAAACTCGACCAGAGGTTACGTGAAGTGGAGGGAACTCAAAGTGTTTCGCCTGTTGATTTGTCCATTTTTACCCGGGTCCAAGTGCCCGATAAATTCAAGATGCCAGCTTTTGAAAAGTACGACGGCACCTCAAACCCAATTTAGCACATCGATATGTACCAGGGGCTCATGAATAGATATGTGTCTAACGGATCCCTAATGATCCAAACCTTCCGAGCAAGTTTGAAGGATGCTGCAATGAGGTGGTATACCAACCACCAGATCAACTGGAAAGACTCGTGGGAAGAGGTGGCAAACCTTTTCGTCAAGCACTTCAAGTTCAATCTCGACGTCACTATTACAAGGGAAGACCTGGAGAGAGCTGAGCAGAAAAAGGGCGAGACTCTGAAGAAGTATGCCACTCGTTGGAGGAACATGGCAGGGCAGATCATGCGTGAACCCTCAAAACGTGACTTAATGAAGTTGTTCGTGTCCACTCTACCGTAGTCGGTTCGTTCACAAATGTTAGTAACAGCCGCCCAATCTTTTGGCCAGCTGATAGCTATGGGTGAGGAGATTAAGACCGGGCTCAAGAAAGGATGGTATAGTGAGTCAGGTTCATCAAGCAAAAGATTTACTGGTAAGAAGGACAAAGAGCATGTCCCCGAAGTCAACATGACCTATGTGCGAGAAAGACTTGACTCGAGCCCCAAAGTTACAATTTAGCACCCAGCAGACGACCTCTTATGGACAGCAAGGCCAGCAGGACCCACGCCAATAGCACAAATCCCTCCAGTTTACTCCACTTCCCGGGACATTATTTCAGGTACTGGCGGTGCTAAGAAAGAAGAACTTGCTGAATTCAGAGCCATAAAGATATAACGCTGCTAGCTTTGCGAGGTATAATCCATCGAAGAAATGCGATTACCATAGAGGTGAGGTAGGGCATTCGACAGATGATTGCCAAGTGCTCAAACATCAAGTATAGATCTACTTGAGATGGAGCATTTGCTTTTTCTGACCGGTAGGTAAGCCCAATATCTTTGAACAATCCACTCCCTGATCATTCCAGCAGTGCAAATGTTATCCTTGGCCCGGGAGTTAAGTAAGTTCGAGGCTTCGGGATCTCTCTTGAAGATATGTTCAACGCTTTAGTCCGAGCTGGTTATGTTTCAACCGATAAGGTGGTGTCACTTGGTGACTGAAGAAAGAAAGTGGATGAGTTGGTGAAAGAGGGGATGATTGGGACAGCAGATGAATTCGGGGTAGTGGCCGCTATATCCCAAATCATCATTGATTGGAATGAAGAACTCGCAAGGATGACCGATGAACAAGTGAAGTTGGATCCTGACATGCCCGCTCTCGAGGACGCCTCTGACGATGACCTCGGGATCATTATACCCGACACTCCAGAAGTATTGATCCTGGCATCACCTCAGCCCTATACTTATGAGAGTAACAAAATGGTTCCATGGTCGTATGACGTTGATTTGATAACGAGGTCAGGGCAAACTTATCCTGATAAGCAACTGGCCAAGCCAGTGGCTAAGAAAAAAGTGAAGGAATTCCTAGCTGTGATTAAGGCTAGTGAATATAACGTGGTTGATCAGCTGAGAAAGTTACCTGCACAAGTCTCGTTGTTGGAACTTCTCTAGACATCAGATAAGCATCGGAGTGCTCTAATGAAGGTGTTGAGTGAGATTCATGTGCCCGAGACTATTGAAGAAGATAAGCTAGAAGGGTTTGTCGGGATGATCCTCCTCAAAGATCAAGTAGCATTTTCAGATGAGGAAATCCCAGTTGAAGGACGTGGTCATAATAAGGCGCTTCACATATCAGTGAAGTACAAGGAGACTTAGGTGGCTAGGGTGCTTATTGATAACGGGTCGGCTCTGAATTTATGCCCGTTGGCTACTTTGAAAAGGCTAGGCATTCCTCCATCTACCATGCAAGCAGCCAAGACTTTTGTTCGAGCCTTTGATGGAGTAAAGAAGGATGTCATAGGCCAGATTAACTTAAAAGTGCAAATCGGACCTTGGTGTTTGATATTCTTTTTCAAGTCTTTGGATATCCCATACGCTTTCAATTTCTTCTTTGGGACGGCCATGGATTCACAATCGGTATGATACCCTCCGATTTGCATCAGAAGATCAAGTTTGTGGCTGAAGCAAAGTTGGTTACAATTTATGGAGAGGAAGATCACCGAATCTTCAATGCAACATCGATCCCATACATAGAACCCGATCATGTTGAGGAGGATAGTTATCATTCATTTGAGATAGTTCAAGTTGTTCAAGCTTCCTCTGATATGCTGTTGCCCGTTCCTGAAGTTTCTAAAGCAGCTCTTATGGTGGCCAAGGTCATGGTTGGTAATGGTTTTAAACCAGGTCAGGGTCTTGGGAAGGAAAGCCAAGGCATTCATGTCCCGATCGAGACAAATGGACAATCCAACAAAGCTGGTTTGGGATATCATGGGCAGGGAAGCTGCGAACAAAGCAATATTGTTGCAGAAGCCGAACGAGAGCAGGTCAAAGTCCCTTACCACCTTCCATCAACGACACCTTTCACTCGGCTGGAGTTGTGGGAGGATATGAGCATTTAAATCTGAGCCCGACTGAGGATGATTTTGGGCTTATCTTTCCTGAGTCACCACAAGCCCTAAGTGACTCCCCTAAGAAGCACGGTAAAGCGATTTTGGTCAGTTTGTCTGATGATTCTGAGGATGACCAGACACCCTGTGTTTTCAAGACGCCAGAGTTGAAGGTGGTGGACTCTGACTTTAATGATGATATACCTTACCTCACCGGTTAGTTTACTGAGACCTCCATTGGTGCAATCACTGAAGGACCACTTGAAGGGATGGGCGCTGGCCCTCAAAAGTACTTATTTCCAGTTTTAGTATCCCCCTGCGTGGGAATCTTTATTGCGTTTTCTCGATTTTCATTCCAATTCATGTTGCACTTAGGTTTTTCAATCCAATAAGATGTAATTCATTGATTCGATATCAATAAAATTACAGAGGTTTTTATCATTTTTGAATCTTGTTGAAGTCCCCAAACCAACCCGATGATGATAACCAACGATTGAAAAATTTGTCATCTACGGTAAGAACCTGAGGGTTGGGCTTCTCAAGAATTCTTGTTTCGAGGTCTTCCTAAGCAAAATGAATTTAAAAAAAAAGAAGCAAAGAACAATTTCCAAAAATTGCATGTAGTTAAGCCCTGTCTTGTCTTTTTGATCCCTTTCTTTCATGTTTCAGGACTAATCTCGAGTCATGCGAAGGGACGGGAATTGTGGACCCTCACATATGTGATGCAAGCCAATCCGATGACTCAGATGACCCGAATGATGAAGAGATACGACGGAACTTGGAAATCCAGGAGAAATCTTAGCCTCTGACCGCCGAAGAAACCGTGGTAATCAACCTTGGCGACACGGAGAATCCTAGAGAGGTTAAGATTGGGGCATGTCTTCCTGAAGATGTGGCCAAACGCTTGACCCAGTTGTTGAACGATTACCAAGACATCTTTGCCTGGTCTTATGCTGACATGCCGGGTCTTGATCGATCGATCATCGAACATTGTCTACCGACTGATCCTTCGGTTGAGTCTGTGAAATAAAGGCCGCGAAGAGCTAAGCCAGAACTGGTGAAGAAAATCAAAGAAGAAGTCATGAAGCTTCTTGACATGGGATTTATTGAGGCCACCCAATACTCAGAATGGGTCGCTAATATAGTCCCAGTGATGAAGAAAGACAGTCGGGTTCGAATATGTGTTGACTACCGAGATCTGAACAAAGCTAATCCTAAAGATGATTTTCTACTCCCGCACATTGATGTGCTTGTAGACAGTACAGTTGGATTCGAACTGTTCTCTTTCATGGATGGTTTCTCAGGTTATAATCAGATCTTGATGAATGAGAATGATAAGTTGAAAACAGCATTTACCACTCCTTGGGGGACATTTCATTATAAGGTGATGCCTTCGGTCTCAAAAATCTTTGGGCAACTTACCAGTGAGGCAATGGTCACGTTGTTCCATAACATGATGCATAATGAGATCGAGGTCTATGTTGACGATATGATTGCGAAAACTCGACGTGGAGAAGATCACATAGAAACCTTGAAGAAATTATTCGACAGGCTTTGTAAGTTCAAATTGCGCCTTAATCCGGAAAAATGCATGTTCGGGGCAGCCTCCGGCAAACTACTCAGTTTCATTGTCAGTAACAAAGGGATTGAGATTGACCCATCAAAAGTGAAGGCCATTTGTGAAATAAAATCTCCCTCTTCAGTGAAGGAAGTTCGTAGCTTAATGGGCAGACTAAACTATATTGCCAAATTTATTTCTCAGCTATCTGAGACAGCGAAGCCTTTCTTTAAACTCCTCAAGAAGAATGCGCTGGTTAGATGGGATGAAGAGTGTGAACTGGCATTCGACAAGATTAAGCACTACTTGATGAATCCGCTAGTGCTTGTTCCACCAACGCCGGGGCAACCTCTGATCTTGTACCTTACAATCCACAGTGAATCCTTAGGTGCCATGCTTGCTCTAGAAAAGTGAAGAGGATGGAAAGGAGCGTGCAATTTATTATTTGAGTAAGAAGTTCACCGCCTCTGAGATGAACTATTCCGAAGCAGAAAGAACGTGTGCAGCATTGGTTTGGGTACTACACAGATTGAGGCAATATACTTTGCACTATCAGATATCGCTTGTAATAGAGTGTGATCCAATTAAATACTTGCTTAATCAACCCGCTTTGGTTGGAAAACTGGCAAAATGGCAGATTCTCATCTCAGAATTTGATGTTTGATTCGTGTCTCAGAAATCAGTCAAAGGACGAATAATTGCTGATGTCTTGGTTGAAAATCTTGGGAGAAATGAGGATCTGAATCCGCTAGAGGATAGAGTCATGCTAATTGATGAGTATGTATGGACCATATATTTTGATGGGGTCGTAAACTTGTCAGGATCAGGTATCGGGGCAGTTTTAATATCCCCAGGCGGACAACATTATCCGGTTACAGCGAAACTGATATTTCCTTGTACAAATAATATCGCCAAATATGAAGCATGCATCCTCGGGTTACAAGCTGCAATTGAAATGGGAGTAGCTCGACTTAAGGTGTTCGGGGATTCAGCCCTCATTATTCTTTAAACCGTTGGTAAATGGCAAACTAGAGATGCTAAGTTGCAGCCCTATCACGTCTATTTGGAGGAGTTGGTGGAAGAGTTTGAAGACATTTCGTTTGAATACTTGTCAAGGACTCAAAACAGTTATGCCGATACTTTGGCTACGTTATCGGCAATGCTACGAGCGACAAGTGATTTAAAAGTTGAATCTTTGAATATAGAGATCTTACAAAAACCGGTTTATTGCATGGCCACAACAGAAGAACCTGACGGCAAGCCGTGGTATCACGATATCAAGGCCTATCTTCAAACACAAGAATTTCCTGAGAAAAGTACTGCATCTGACCAAAAGTATATCAGGAAAATGGCGTCGAAGTTCTTCTTGAGTGGAGAATGCCTATACAAGCGGTCCTATGATTCGGTTTTATTAAGGTGTGTTGATTCAACCGAGGCTATTCGTTTGATGCTAGAAGTGCATGAGGGAGTATGTGGTCCGCACATGAATAGTCATATGCTAGCAAGGAAGATAATGAGGATGGGTTATTACTGGCTCACTTTAGAAAGTGATTGCATTCAGCATGTTCGGAATTGTCACAAATGCCAAATCCATGGTGACAAGATTAATACTCCTCCGAATGAATTGCATCAAATGTCTGAACCATGGCCATTTTCTATGTGGGGCATTGATGTGATTGGCCTAATCAATCCTAAAGCGTCAAATGGACATCGGTTTATCCTAGTCGCTATCGATTATTTTTCGAAGTGGATTGAAGCTATGTCCTATAAGACAGTGATGGCCCGGAATGTGGTGAAGTTCATTCGTTGAGACATCATTGCTCGATATTGTGCACCTGAGACCATAATTATTGACAATGGGTCGAATCTAAATAATAAATTGGTGGATAATTTGTTCAAGGAGTTCAAGATCAAGCATCTAAATTCCTCTCCGTATCGTCTGCAAATGAACGGAGCGATCGAAGTATCCAACAAGAATATCAAGAAAATTTTGGCTAAAATAGCTGAAAACTATCGTGATTGGCATGAAAGATTACCTTTTGCACTTATGTCATATGGGACTTCTATCCGGACATCTACAGGGGCAACTCCATATTCTCTTGTGTATAGTATGGAAGCAGTTCTACCTGTTGAGGTTGAAATTCCTTCATTACGTGTTCTTTCACAGGTACAATTGTCAGAAGCAAATTGGATCCAGTAGAGGTTGGACCAGTTGAACATGATTGATGAGATAAGGCTTAGAGCTCCATGTCATGGCCAGTGCTACCAACAACGAGTTGCTAAATCTTTCAACAAGAAAGTCAAGTCTCGACATTTTCAGGTTGGTGACCTTGTCCTGCGGAAGTTATTGCCGATAGTTCCTCTTGCAGAAGGAAAATTCACCCCAAACTACGTGGCCCATACATTGTGAAGAAAGTCCTTCCAAGAGGTGCTTGATTTTGGCTGAGATGGATGGTCGTATTTTTTCCAATCTAGTTAATTCTGATTTTGTATAGAAGCATTCTTAATTTGTACTCATTCTGACTTTGTTTCAAATTGAATTTCATGAATCAGTTGATGTTACTAAGCTTTGTTTGAGGAAAGATTTTGATCTGGCAATCTGTTTGTCCTAATGAAGCGATCATATTGCATGAGAGACTTCAAGATGACGAAAGGCAAGACATTTCTATACATGTCCTGAATAATAATCCCTAGTGCGAGTTGAGTGAAAATTCCGTGCTGACAAGGTAAAGGATTATCTCACAAAAAGTATGACCACCAAAATGATGAGAGGCATTCATTTCCTCCATCTAAACACTACAGGTTATCATTTGCTTACCCCTTTGAACGGAGTTTCATTTCTTACCCCTGTCGGGAACAATCTCATACTGGGGCAATTTCTTAGAAAGTTCAAAATGGTTAGAATTTTCTTGCTTTCACTTGCATCAATCTTCAAGTATATTTATTGCATGCAAGTTCTGTGTTAGCTCGAGTGCCTTAGATATGACGAAGAGCATTTCTTTCTATATCCTTACATATTATACCCTTTGCATACTCAATTTGAGCGGTGAATTCATTTCAACCCGATTAGTGATCATTTTGGTGATAAACAAATGAAATCATCTCAAAGCAATTTCAAGGTGATTTGAGGCAAATGGGAGCTCGAAAGAAAATTCATCAGGAAGGACACAAAAAGACTCCAATAAATCGAAGTTCTCTCTCTCGAAAAATCGCTCGAAAAAAAATCTCTCTCAAAAAAAAAAGAGAAAGAGGAAAAGGAGAAAGAGAAAAGCTTCAGCAAAAACTGAGTCAATATGCAAGATCTGTCTTCAAGGAAAAGATTGTTTGAAGGTTCATTTATGGAGCAATTGCTAGAGATAGATCAATGGTACCAGTAGCATAATTGGATGATCACCAATCTCCATGTTCATGATACCCCATTTGATGGAAATAGGCCATTCATTTCAAGCCTACCCGAACCTACGTTACAACCTTTACCGAAGTCTCTTCAGAATAGGGCACTTGAGTTAACGTAGAGTTTCAAATGCTTATAAATGTTGCTCGAAGAAGTGTGAGCAAGATTTTTCTATCTCATTTTTGCAGTATTCCTGACTTGTAAACCCGGAGCAGCTGGTGATATCAATTCTTTCAATAGCCTCGACTCGAAGAGTCCCTTTTGCTAAACCATTGACCAAACCCATGTTTTAGTCCTTATAAAGACCTCTCGGATTGGTCAAGTCATACTGATTTTGAGAATATCCGAACCGTGTTCAAGCACGATGAAGAGAGTTTTAGTGATTCTTATACCCGCATCAAAGGTCGGGTCAAAAGCCTTTCATTGAAAGTGAGTAGAAAGTCCTTTCTGATTAAAGGTCTCTCATTTAATGTAATCAAATTGTCAAAAGGACGAAATGGTTGTTCTTATTGATAAATTCCCTAGTGAAGCTTGGTAATGCAAGCAGATTCATGAATTATGTTTTCTCTACCCCTGCGCATGTGTTGTTTTGACCTTTTCTCAGATTGTGAGACATGATCTCTTTCATATGTTCGCCAAGTAGAACAGGTGACATATTATTTGGTGCTACCAAGTGGAGTACGCGGCACACCCTATTTTATGTGCGCCCAGTAGAATAGGCGGCATAGTATTTCATTTGGTGTTGCTAAGTGGAGTACGCGGCACACCCCATTTCATGTTTGCCCAGTAGTACAGGCAGCATAATTTCTCATTTAGTGTTGCTAAGTGGAGTACGCGGCAGCATAATTTCTCATTTGGTGTTGCTAAGTGGAGTACGCGGCACACCCCATTTCATGTTTGCCTAGTAGTGCAAGCAGCATAATTTCTCATTTGGTGTTGCTAAGTGGAGTACGCAACACATCCCATTTCATGTTCATCCAATGGAAGAGATGACATGATCTTTTTAGTGATTGCCCAGTGGTATGGGCAACACATCCCATTCTTTCTTTACATCATGCACTATTTCGCATCTGTAGGAAAATACAGGTAACAGATAGGTAATCCAGTACCTCGAGAACCTTACTTCCAGTGGACCAGAAGTTTGGAGATCGAGGGAAGTCAAAGCATTATAAAGCTTTCCCTCACTTGGACGCTTTTTATGCGATCCGTATGTAAGGCTCTTTCACCGCTCTATACGAAGTGAGAAGCCTTAGCATACGTTTCTTATTGTTTGCATATCATGCATCATTGGATTAAAAAAATAAAAAAAAATCAAAAACAAAAAGATCATTCATCATTTGGCATGGTTTAAATTTAGGTTTCGGTCTTTGAACGAAACCTCTACGAGTCTCCACTCAAAGAGGGGCAGCTGTTGACACCTAAATTTTGGAAACCCAATCAGTCATTCATTACATAAAAATTAGGGATCGATCTCGGTCCCTAGAAAAAAAAATATAAGAAAAAATTTTAATTAGTTAAACTGCATATAGATTTTAGGAGCATTTTTAGTAAAAGGCTCACATAGTTGCATTTGCATTAAATCAATGGCAAATGGACTTAGTTAAAAGCCCACGAATAAAAGTTTTCGCCAAACTCGTTCATTATCATGGGTGGAATTTTCGCACATGGGATATGAAGAATTTTCGGAATATATGCATGATTCTCGGTCAATATATTTTTTTTTGATTGGACATGATTTCCTGAAATTGTCCATGATTTCATAGACTTATCTTTCATGATTTCCTGAAATTGTCCATGATTTCATAGACTTTGTTTTTCGGATATTTGTGGAAATATGTAAGATTTTGTCGGTTAATGGAAAATAGTAAGAGTAACTGGGAAAGGAATATTCATGTGAGGACGTATATTATTTGAGCAATATATCTTTCTCAAAACAAGAAAGAATATGCTGCCAAGAAGACCAAGACCTTCCGCGCCCATAATCTGAAGGAAGATATAAAAGGGAGCAAAAGAATAAAATATATGTCCTTTCCGAAAATATCTAGGTTGTCTTGCATACCAAAAGGGGGAGGTCTCGGTCAACAGATGGAGGCTTTTTCTTTTGGGGATCTGACACACAACATAGACGCCCACCAGAGTGAGTGGAAAAGGGGGGGCACCCAGCTCATAAAAACATTGAGAGAAGCAAAGCAACATAGAGAGGGACATACACAGAGGGCTTCGTTCACAATTCAAACCCACGGCCACAATAGAGAGGAAGAGAGAGAAGTCTCTCTCTCACGTCCATATCGATGGCTCAAGTGTGTCCCACTTTGTTATCTTTGCTTTAACGTTTCCAGGTGTCCCACTTGCATCGATCCAGCATTGGTGATAGTTTTGACACCAACATCAACAAGTCTTCCTAGTCACCGTGCTACTCCAGTTCAACATGTTCATGGAGTGATCTGTCTACCGGCGCATTTGTCCACGACCAGCTACAAATCATCGGCGTTCCAACAGCCCAACACCTTGTCGCCGTGACCGGTCGAACCTCCAGCAAAGAACTCATCTTTAAGTCTCCAAAGTAGCAATACTGGCG
This sequence comes from Syzygium grande, assembly GCA_024733475.1. Classification (NCBI taxonomy): domain Eukaryota; kingdom Viridiplantae; phylum Streptophyta; class Magnoliopsida; order Myrtales; family Myrtaceae; genus Syzygium; species Syzygium grande. Next base: position 30,218,485 of record JAMXDD010000010.1, read on the forward strand.
AATGTTCTTTACGTAGCTCCATTATCTCGCGTCGCTCACCACTTTCTAACCCAGGTTTGGAACAATTCTAATCACGTTCCATTCTTTCTTATTGAATTGCTAAGTGGAGAGTAGGAGGAGATCAGCACCTGCACAAAAAGAAAGAGACGGTACACAAGACAAGGGCATCATTAAGAACAAAAAGCTATCGGTTGACCAAAGTGTCCCAAGCAGGTGAAGCCATCATATGTTCCATAATCCCGATCCGCCCAATGATTGAATTTGGAAAGTTATTTGCGCATTTAGGTAAATATCTTATCCGAATCAATTTGGATATTTTATTGCTTATTCCATGTTTATCGTTATCTAACTTTGCATATTTGAATAATAGGCAATATTTCAATTAGGATTTATTTCCTATTTTTTGAAATCTTGGATATCTGATCTTATCAAATTTGGATAGAATTTAGAATTTTCAAAATCCTTTGAATATATCCAAGATATTTGAGATATCTAAATTTTTCAAGATGTGATCGATTAGGAAAATTTCCTAATCCGCAACCGCACACGTGGAAATAAATCTATTTAATAGGCTTTAGATAGAGTTATTTCCATAGCGGGTATTTCGAATTTTAGGATCGATCTGTTAGGCTTCAGATCGAAACTTAATTCGAAAGATTTAGTGGTTATATTTTTTTACTTGATTTTAATTTCGAATTTCGATTAAAAAAATACCAAAAATATTACTCTAGAATAGGTTCATTTCTTTAGTTTAAAATTACATGTTTAGATAATTGGCATTTTTAATTCCGAATTTCATTTAAAAAACTACAAAAAAATAATATACCCGTCATTAGAAATAGGTCATGTCGTCGCATGACATATAGTTTGCATGTTAGGTTGCATTAATCACATGTCAATTTTTGCACGTCATTACATATAGGTTAGCTTTCATTTAAATAAGTAAAAATAAAAAAAAAATAAAATTTCTGCATCTTTGAACTCTAAGTCTAGATTTATCAAAATTTTCAAATTGAGTATTTTTTTTGAAATTGATACCAAAAAGGCGTTAGGGAATTTAGCGTAACCAAGTCCCCGAATCTACAATTTCTGGTTCGTAGAAATAAAATAGTATTCCTGTTATTTTATTTAGGTTTCTAGTCAACCTACCTTAAATGATTAGTGGCGACTCCCATTGAAAATATTTGCATGCTCACAATTGGACCTAAGTTGCGATTTGGTAGAGTTTGGGAGAACTCGAGTTAGGTTAGTTAATTTAACTGATCTAGTAATCCATTAGCCTAATATCAAAAAACACGATTTTTTAAGGGTCGCGACAATTTGCCACACTGCTTGTGGCATTCTACTTATCACCTCTATTTCTTCTCTTCGGACAATCTCTCTTGATATGCCCCTCCTCGTAACATTCAAAGCACTTCACGTGTCTCTTGGATTTTTATTGCGTGGCTTTGACCTGCTTTTACCTCTGCTGCTATTAGACCCTCGATGTTGTTCTCTACCTCGAATCATTAGTCCTCACGCTACATCCTGCGCTAAACTGTCATCTCACAACTCTCTCTGCCACTCTTTAGAAAACAATATAGACTTTACCTCTTTTGAGGTAATCGTAATACGCCTATGTAGTAGTGAATCAGTAAAGTGCTCCCACGATTCTGGTAAAGAAGCCAACATCATACCCCATTCTTCATCATCAAGTATCTTACCGACGTTCTTAAAATCCATCGTGAGTTTATTAAATTTATCTAGGTGGGATTTGATTGACGTACCTTCGTAATATCGAAACTAAAACATCCTCTTCAGCATGTACAAGCGATTGTTTAAACCTTTCATTACATGGAGAGCCTGAAGTTTTGCCTACAATTGCCACGTCTCGGCAAGGCCGTGACCCCTGGCTCAATTTGTGTCATCCCGTTCTTATTATCTTTCATTACGAACAAGCGGAAGCGAACATCGGGACAACTACAATTCGACAACAACGGGGTCAAGGAGAACGTTAAGAGAAAATCATATATTTACATGATAGCTAAGACATTTTACATGCCAAGCCTATTTACATGCCCTCTTTCTTTTCTTACGGGCCGATTTCACACATACTTTGTAGCCGCTATAACAAAATGGTTGGGTTACACCTAGCCGCTCTACCGTTGTTCCTTCAAAAGGTCCTTCCACGAAAAGTTTCTCCCCAAAAAACTTGCTCGGTCATCCCCAAGTCCGGTTGGCCGTCTATGCCCCATTCGCGGTGGTCCCGGGTGCTAGTCCATTGGCACCATCGAACGGGCCATTAAACCCATGAAGGGGTCCAATTAGTCCGCCATCCTCGGTCCACTCATACCAAGCCTCGAATATATGTGGGACATTTTGCTCAAGGTCTTCATTAACCATGACTTGAGAGATGACCTTGCGATAGGCTCTCCCTTCAGCCACATCGATCACATCTACTACCAATTCCACGGGGGTTCCAGAACGGAAAAGATGAGCCGCCATCCTACAAGTCTAAAAAAACAATGGGGAATGAGTCATTAACTCAATAAGTAAATTCTTTAATTTCAAATTATGAAGAAATAATCATTGTCTTGACACGAGTCCAACCTTATCGTCTTGGTATCACTAGCAAATCAATAGCAAAGGTACAAATACCTTGTCTAAGATCAATTCGCGGCTCACACAATGAAAGAACATCAAGCATGGCATCAAGCTATGCATGAACATCAAGACAACAACAACAAGTGAATCCCAATAAAGGCTCGGGTGAGAGCACATGCCAACAACGTATCATAATTTTCTATCCCGATATTAGGGAATTTACTTACGCTTACGATGGTGATTGACGTGAACAAGGGAGGATGGCGTGAGCAAAGAGGAGAGGGGCTGGACGGTGGGGTAGCTTGTGAGGCAGGAAGAGTGGCGTGGATGATGATGGTGTGAGGAAAAAGGAGGCTAAGTGAGTACCAAGCTTATTTATAGTGTGGTCCACTAGAAGTTCTTAATGAAGATGAAGACAAATGTAATCATGAATGGCCCTAAAAGTCCAAGTTAATAATGACAGGGGTCTTGAAAGTCTTTGGTCATCATTAAGCTTCTTATTCAAGCCTTCAATTAAGGCCACTCATTTCCAACTTGGTTTCCAAGCTTCTCTCCTAGGGTCATTATACCCTATTGAGTCATTTTAGACATAAATGGTGATTGTCCTTGGTCTCTCTCTTTCTCTTTCTCCCTAGGCATGAACGTCCTTTCTTGACTTGGGCGTGTACTTCATTTGTCTTGGTCTTCAAAACACAAATTCATTAGTATCTTCCTCAAGATACTTCGATTATTGTCCATCTCTCTATTATTGTTGCCTTCTTGGATAAGCTCCATTATTAGTTTCACATTGACTAGACTTACTTTGGCCCTCATTTCTCATGTGGAGAACTCCTTGGGCGTAAGCTTCTTGTCCTCGTATTCAAGACAGTCAATAATTGCTAGGGTGAGTCATCTTCTTCTTCACTAATCAAGGGACACCTGGCTTGACCTCTATCATTGGTCTTCTTACAAGATAAGCATTATTATTGATAACTTGCTAAAGAAGTTGTCTTATTTGTCTCTTGTTCATGAATCTCTCTCTTTGGGCGTGAATCACTACCTAGTCTCACAATTATTGGCTCAAGCAAGACAACTCCATTATTAGTGCCAAGGCTCTATTATTGAGGTTGATCTTCATTATTGACCAACTTGTCCAAGAAGTTGGCAATAATATAACTATTAAGTCAATTTGTCTTCTTACCCCACTATGCATTATTGGCTGTACTATGCAACCATATCAAGAAATACTCAATAATTGGAATCCTTACTTAGTTCTAATGGCATGTTTTCTTGATCATCCAAATTCTTACTAAACTTGGCTTGGTAAGAAACAATGGTCAATAGGGGTGTTATAATGCCACAAACGATCGACCCTCCCATTTGGAATTCGAGGTTCGGTGTAAAAATATGTCATAATATACTTGGACATAATTGAGTCGAAGACCAAGTTGAATAGCACAAGGCTGAATCAACAAAATCATCTCGGCACATGGCCTAGTCGGTCAGGACTAATCGGGCGCAAGGCCTGGTATAGGGCCGAGCCACTCGGGCACAAAACCGGACTCATGATCGGTTCGGGCCTGTTGCATGGGCACTGAGCCGAGTGCATGGGCACAACATCGGGCCACATGGATGGCGTGCCGGCGCAAAGTGAAGCCATACGAGTAGCGTGCCTTGCATATGGATGAGACGCATGGATGATGGATCGATTCATGGATCGGACGTATGCATTGGCTCATGAACAGCACAATGCACAGCTCATGGCCAAGTCTAGCTGGCACAAAACTGGGTTAGGAGTGGAACCTATGGGCACAAAGCTCGGCATAAAGGTAGGGCACAATGGCCAACACATGAATAAGTACAAGGTCGGCCCATGGCTTGATTGACAGGCACATAGCTGGTCCATGGCCAAGCACAAGACCTAGAACATGGCCTACTCAATTCAACGCAATGGTCGACCCTCGGTTGTCATGTAACCATATGGAATTGAGTACCACAAAGTCAGTCCATGAACGCTTGTGACCAGTGCATGGCCGAGTGGAATCACCCAGGACTGACACATGCCCGTACGACGTCGATTCACGGTTGCCCGAGATCATTCCACTGCTGACCCTTATGGTTGAATGGTCAATCCATGGTCAAATCACTCTAATTGACTTACGTGATCGGGAAGTCATTTCATTGGCGATCCCTTAACCAATCCATGGACGATCTTTCGATCGAACCATGACTGATCATTTAGATATTATTCCGTTTACACTGACCAGTCCATGATCGACCCTCGGATCGGTCCACACATCATTTCCAAGGCCTTTTCCTTCAATCATCTCGGTTCCATTTGGGGTCCAAATTTGGGGATGTTATAACAACACTGCGGCATCCTTCTCTCCAGCCACCTCGACTAACACCTCATCCGATAAATTCAACAGCATTATACTCTTCGCTTTCTCCATTAGCTCTACCCTGTCAGCCGCTTTCATTATAACGAGCAGCCCATCTTCGCCATCTAATGCCTTGGCTAAATCTTGGGTTGTCAATAAAGCATGCATCTTGACGCTCCATAACCCAAAGTTGTTTCTCTCATTAAACTTCTCAATCTCAACTTTCGCTCCGGATATAATTGCAATAGCAGAATTTCCAGATAATAATCAGACAAGCAAAAGCCCCAAATCACAATCTAGAAAATCCAACCTTCAAGCTCTAATACCAATTATTGGAATATAATGCAGAAGCGACATGATTTTGTAAATTAAGTCAATGCAAAAATACCAGAGAAATAAACAAAAAACGATAAAGTACACTAGAGATTTATGTGATTCGGTTAGAATGTCGGTACTTACATCCACGGGAGGGTCAGCAATAAATAATCCATTATAATCGGAAAATCAGAGTTACAAATCGTTAAAACGCTTGAGTGTTTCTCACACCTAAATTTAAGCTAAAATCTAAAGTGTTTACGAATCAACAACTCAATTGGATGAAATAAATTCATGATATAAATCACCGCGTGTTGAAACCCAAAGCAAAATGCTTACGTATGGCTCGTAACAGGAACGTGCCTCTAACGTTCTTTTCTTTTCTTCTTCGCGCGGCTCGTCTTCGGCACTATACGGCTTCGTGCGACTCTCGAATTGCGCGGCGGCTTAAATCCACATAAAAGAACTCTTCTTTTGGACAGGTTTAGCAGGAAGCAAGAGCTAGCCCCTTTATTTTCTTTCCTTCTATTGCCCCTAGGCCCACAAGGTTTTCTCTGCAGCTGCAAGGAGTCAAAGGATTAACTCCTTTTGTTGACCGCCCAACTACACGACAAAGATGTTTACTGTACGTCTCATAAGAAGGATTTCTTTTGTGGACAATTTTGAATATTTTCTCTAATAGAAAAATATATATATTCAAGGTCAAATATGAAAACTTACTTGAGTGAGTTACGTTCCGTAAACGATTCAAATTCGAATCATAGCTTAACAAGAACACTCGTCAAAAGAGCTTTGCCCCATTAGGACAACATGTTGATGCCCATGCTTTGATTCCGCAGACAGTGGCGCTGCTTTTCCACGAGCCCCTGAATTTTCCTCGGCAAAGAGATGCAACGTGTCGATTGCTCCTTGCCTGCATATCAACTCCACAAAGAAAGGCAAAATCAGGAGGACCAGAATGTATATGGAAAGCATCATTTGATGATGTCAACTCAGAATAATATGAGGGACAAAAGAGATTGGCTAATCAAATATGAGCAAATGTCGCCTCGACAAAGGGATTGATCGTGTTTGGATTCGAGAGATAAAATTAAACCAGCTCGCTCATCATTGTCCGGAAAAGGATTGTGAGTGCTCGAGTGGCCATGAGTGTCCGATATGTGGCCAAGCGCGGACCGACATCTATCAACAAGATTGTAACGTGTTTATCGAGAATTTGTTATCATGTTTGTGATCTAAAAAAGTAGTTGTGTGATCAAAGATGGTTTTTGAAGAATGTATCTTAGCATTCCATTATAACAAATCAAAATTTTGCCCTAGAATGTTACGATATGTGGCCATGAGTGTCCGATATGTGAATTGATCGTGTTTGGATTCGAGAGATAAAATTAAACCAGTTCACTCACCATTGTCCGGAAAAAGGATTGTGAGTGCTCGAGTGGCCATGAGTGTCCGATATGTGGCCAAGCGCGGACCGACATCTATCAACAAGATTGTAACGTGTTTATCGAGAATTTGTTATCATGTTTGCGATCTAAAAAAGTAGTTGTGTGATCAAAAGATGGTTTTTGAAGAATGTATCTTAGCATTCCATTATAAGAAATCAAAATTTTGCCCTAGAATGTTACGATATGTGGCCATGAGTGTCCGATATGTGGATTGATCGTGTTTGGATTCGAGAGATAAAATTAAACCAGCTTGCTCACCATTGTCCGGAAAAGGATTGTGAGTGCTCGAGTGGCCATGAGTGTCCGATATGTGGCCAAGCGCGGACCGACATCTATCAACAAGATTGTAACGTGTTTATCGAGAATTTGTTATCATGTTTGCGATCTAAAAAAGTAGTTGTGTGATCAAAAGATGGTTTTTGAAGAATGTATCTTAGCATTCCATTATAAGAAATCAAAATTTTGCCCTAGAATGCTGGTTTGTAAACTCTCTCACTGCAGTGCGGGTTCCATTGCACAATGATACAGACATTCAGGATATTTGAGGATCTGTTACATGTCCCGTATACATCCAAGGCATACTGATCCTTCTTCATCTTTGACGTACCTGTCAACCCCCAAGGCAATAACATGGATTTCCTCAGCAGCAACAAGCCAGACGTTTGAACTCGAAGTGAGAACATCATCGTTCTATTGATCATCTCAAGCAGTGCAAGGAACACCGCCAAGTCCTCATATCCCTGGCAGAAGATTGGCTTGCATCATAATCATGTCGTGCCGTATCATGTGATGAAGGGAGTTCGATGTCCGAGGTGGTGGGTCGCCATGTGAGCTCGATCTTCTCGCCCTCGGAAAGGCAGAAGGAAACTTAGTGGGCAGATTCGTTTCACCTTTGTATTCAACTTGAACATGATGGACTTTAGGAACCTTTATGATTTTTGCTCCCCGAGTAAGGGTCACCTCAAGGCGCACGCGTCGGCCTTTCATGGGCTTTGCTAGAATCTCCTCGTGGAGCTAAGTTTGACGTGTCGACTTGGGACAACATGCAACATTTCAGCAATTAAAAATGCCGCATCAAACATGTTTAATTCAACAATCTCTTCTCACCAGTATACAGTCTTTGGATTATTACTTGAAGCGTAAATTATCGTGTTAATATTACGAAAATTTTAAATTAATATATTTATAATAATTTTATTTTAAATTAATTTTTTAATTATTAAAAATTCTAAACTGATATATTTATAATAAATTTACCTCAAACTAATATTTTAAGCATTAACAATCCCTAATTAGTACATTTATGATAAATTTATTTTTTGTTAATTTTCGTTAAATTAGATTAATATCATAAAAAATCACAAATTGATATACGTAGTGTGCCGTCTGTTTTCCACGCCTTAAATACCACAAAGAGTGCCCGGAAAAAAAAATGCGTGACACAATACATATGCAGATTATAGTTTCTCAAGCAGATCTACGGACAGGAACATTCTGGCTTGTCGTTTTCTCAATTTCCGTCATCCTAGACATCATACAGCTGCCAACAAAAACCTTCTTTTCAATTTCCAGGTTCTCAATTTCTCGGTCTTTTGCTAGGAAACCTGCAATACGTGCAGCTTCAAGGATTCCCTATGAGACTTGGACTAGGTTAGGGTTTCGGTAGTGATTGTTGTTCCTCTTCCTTCGCTACTACAAGCTCATTCATGAATTTGTTTTAGGGCTGAAATTGAAGTTCAATTGCTTGGACAATTAAAAATTCCTTCTTTTTTATTTACGATAGCTTGTAAAGTATTATTCTCGAGGATAATTTCCGCCTTTCAAAGAGTGCACAAGGTAGAACACGGATATGCCCATGATTCAACGGACCTTCGGACTTATTCGGATATAGTGGGTATAGTAGATATGCAAAGCCCGTGAGAGGAAGAGAGAAAATAGGTTGAGCGAAAGTTAGAATTATCAAGCAAAAAGAAGAAATTCGGTAAAAGGAAATGTTGTGGGCTTCGCTATATTTCGCACATGGAGAGGGCGCAATCCAACTTTACACTGGGTTCGTCCCAAATTCATAAGCATGATCCCACACTTTTCTTCACTAATAATGTAAACTCATAAATGAAGCGAAAAAGCGAGGGTGTCTCAAATAATGTGGGATAATCAAAAGCAAAGGAAGCAACCATTTCAAACTAGTACATCAATTAATTGCCGCGTATTATTTGACAAAGCAATTTGACAGTAAAATTTAACAAAACCAAACTGATGGTAAATTTATCACAAGTGCAACAATTTGGAGTTTTTCGTAGTATCAACCCTAGTTTGTTTGTCATGTCTTGTTAATTATAGGGATAATGACATAAATGGTCTCTGAACTTTGACCCAATAAGCAATGTGGTTTCTGAACTTTTAATTTTTTCAATGTGATCTTAGAACTTTAGCTCAATATACAATGTGATTCATGAATTTTCAATTTGTTCAATGTGGTCAATGTTTAACTTAGTCCTTGAATTATATGAAATGTTTAATGCCGTCCTTCCATTAATTCAAGTTCAGGGACAACAATAAATATTTTCATATAGTTCATAAACTAAATTGAATATATGTCAAAAGTCTAAGGACAACAAATTGAACAGGTTAAAAGTTCAGGAATCATATTGCACATCAAACTACAATTCATGGGTTATATTGTATTTTAAGCTAAAGTTGAGATATCATCTATGTTAATATCCCATAATTATATAATCGCAATTATTTAAGAAATTTGTTACCTTTTTTTATATGGCCACCTTGAGAGATGACACCACTGCATTACGAAGTATCTTACGAGAACAAATGAGCATCATCCTTACTCGAAGTCTAATAACAATATTCAAAGAGCAGATCGGAGGCTTTAAGGGTGGGGCAGATGAAATTGGTATACGAACCAAAGTCTGAAGAGAATATTGGTTCCTTTCTTCAGAGTACGGTGGGGGTGGATTGAAAAAGACGATTTTGTGCGAAATTGTCCGATCAAACCTAATGAGAAAAAGACGAAGGAGACATATTGTTGACTTCGTGCCACCTGCGTCATCTGTACCATCAAATGCCCCAATCTCCTATTCTCTCATGCATGTTCCAGCGGTGTCCGACTTTATTTATATGTGCAAAGAAATGGCAGGTCATTCTTACCATATTCACCAGCTTGCATCGGCACACTTTTTTTTTATCCCGGTAAGTTTCCATCCCACAATACCATATCCGAAGAAAGAAAGATACGAGTCTCGTCTGATCAATTTAAAACTGTCTTTTTTGTTGTTGGTTTGGTTTGTTGGGTTGCAAGATCTGATCTGAGCCCAGAAAAATGGGGAGAGGGAAAGTAGAACTGAAGAGAATAGAGAAGGCATCAAACAGGCAAGTGACATTCTCCAAACGGCGAAACGGGCTTCTCAAAAGGCTTTCGAGCTCTCTGTCCTCTGCGATGCCGAAATCGCCCTTGTCATCTTCTCTTCTTCTGGGAAATGTTGTCAATTCGCCAGCCATGAGTAATCACACTAATATAATCGATCTATTTAGTTATCAGCTACCTTTTCTATTTTCCATTCGCACATGCTTTTGTTCCTTCCATATGCGCGTGTACGCATTTATATGAGAATCGTTTTGCTACTTTAACGGGGTGAATTCGCAGCATGGATAGGACTGTTGTCAAGTACCGAGACGAATTAGGACTCCCGCAATCATCACACAGCCAGGGATGCCGAAGCATCGAGGTGATTGAGATCTATCCTTTAATCTGTCTTAATATGTAACTTGATTTGTTGCCATGAAATCTAAATTTTTAATCTCTCTCTCCTTTAGACTCTCTATAATCAAATTCAGGAAAGTAGAAATCTTGTTATTCACGACAATAGTGTTCTTGTTATTTGTTCTACTTCACACCATAAAATATATGATGATCTCTCAAAAGAAAAAGAGTTGAAATAGATGTTTCGTTATCATCTTATTATAATTTGCAGAGTACGTGTATGGTTAACGCTTTGCTGCTAAGCGATTAAAATACATCTTCGCCTACAGTTCTTAATTAATCGAGCTAGTTGAGATTAACTATCACTTGATATTCAGCCAAAGGAAGAAGGAGATCGATTCACTAGGCACAGCACGACGAACCCCAAAAATTCTATGCAGCGATATTTTGTTATTGTACTCTGGGGACATACTTATAAGTCTGTTGATGCAATATATACAGTTTTGGAGGGCTGAAATTCACGAGTTGACAAGAGGGATTGAAACCATGGAAACACAACTCAAGTAGGTGGAAGCGAGTTCTTTTTGATGGAAATGAAAAAACTTAAAAGTTTCTAAAGGATCGTGATTGACTAAATAAGACGCGCACTGCTCCTGTATGCAGGCACTTGTCTGGAGAAGATCTTTCAATGTTGAGCATGAAAGAGCTGAGACAACTCGAGCGACAGCTGAAGACCGGTGTCGAACGCATCCACTCCAAGAAGGTGAATGTTACTGATTAATTAATTCTTGACTTTGATGCGGACTAAAATCTCAAGAATGCATATATAATAGCACGATGATCGTTGATCACAATTTATTCATCTATACAAATATTTTCTTGAGGGGTCATTTTTCTTTCCCTCTTAAGGTTTAGTTGAAAAGACTATCCCAGTGCAAGTATTAGTTGGCCTTAACAATATGGATCTTTGTAAGACTCTGGAACAGATGACTTAGACATGTATTAGCACAGTATATGTTCACTAACTTCATTACTATCCTATTCTGACTGGGCATACGGTTGCAATGGACAGAGACGCATCATTTCGGAGCATGCAAACCTGCTGAAAAGGAACGTAAGTTTCCTCTATTAAACCAAACTCTCATGGTGTTTTTTGCTTGATTATCCAGACTCCATATTGAGTAAGATTTCACTTTGAGGGTCGATGCAACATCTTGAATACGCTTTACTAAAGTCTTCTCGTGTATTATAGGCCTCCTAGCTTGTTTAGATCTAAATGCACATGAAACCACCTCCTGAAACATTATCCAAAGCCTGTATCTTGTGCCGCATTTTGGCATTTTGTTCTATGAATAATGTGAAACAGAAAGCCTCAATACTCCGAAAGGCAAACATTTACTAATTATTAGCAATTCAAGAACGTACATATCGTGACGAATCTGCATTGTACAGCACGTTGATGCTCAACCTTTTGGTCTTTGAAAAGGATTTAAGATGAATTAATTGCAGCATAGGGCATACGTTTTTAGAGGCCTATCATACCATTAAACGTTTTATCAAAAGTTTAAGAACAAACATTCCACAATCTATATTGTTGCTAAAAGTAGTGGATGCTGCTATATAAAAGTCGAGGACATGCAATTAGACCTTTGTGCATACGCAACATGATGGTCACTTAATTTCTTCAGCTCAGAGTCCTGCAAGAGGAAAACGCTCGTCTCCTGAAAACAGTAAGATCTTTCCAAACTTGTACTTGTATATACATAACTTGGAAGATGCATAGCTTGGCAATTCACAACACTGCACTAATCATGATTGGCATATATATTTTCTATCATTCCAAGGTCAAGTACCACGAGATGCGCGACGTCGGTGTTAGGCCTGGAGTTTTTGTAGATCACTTTTGTAACTCAGACCAAAGGTACGTCATTTTCATACATCGCAGATATTGGTTTTCCCAAACGTGGGTATTTTGATAATCCAATGTCCCTCGACAACTCATTGAATGGTTCATATAAGCAGTTCTCGAGTGATCTGCAAAATTCTAGGTCTAAAACTAACAGAAGCTAAAGATGCTCGCTTCAGAGTGATAGTTGTCTAGTCCTATGCCTGCTTTTGAACCGTGAAAGAGTGATCCATTGAATATTTGTCAAACTGCAGGGTTCCTCAGGATGGATCTTCCTACATAGTAAATGGCGGACACTGAAGTATTGGTGTGGTGGGTGGGTGTTAAAACAGGCGGTGGTTTTTCCTGATTACATGGGGTTGAGAACGTGTATCAAAGCTAGGACTGCTTTTCGTTCATATGCTGTGTATGTGCGTGAGAAATGTAATATGGACTCAACAGAAGTCCAGACATATAAGCAAACTTCTACCAATAATAGGTATTGTTATTTATCCTGATTTCGTCAACGGCCCGAATTTGTCCCGCTGACCAGCATGGGTTCAACTACCAATTCTCTATCGAACGAGGAAGATGCCAAGCCTCATCTCTATATCTGGTTTACTTGTAAGATTTGCTGGGTACACAGCTGAAGCCGATAGGCAACGGGACGGAGGATGCAGCGTGCAAAGTCACTCATTTTCTTCCAGAAAAAGGGGAAGGAGAAGGATCTTCTTCGAACACGTGCATATGGCGACAAAATTAAGGATATCATGAATAGCTTGGGGATTAATTGTGAGATATGGACTTCGTCTCCTGCGTAATGGATGATCGTAGTATCTGAACTTTTTCTCAGTGATTTCGCCGAGGCAAATAAATTCATTCTATCGCTTGGTACCAAAAACATTTTTCCCGTGCCGGTTCAATAAGTGTTTGGTTAGTGTCAAACAATTGTTGATAGGAAAATGACCAATAAATCTTTGGAAGTAACTTGTTCATAACTTTATTTCATTTTTTGGAAATACCAATTTGTTTGTTGATTTGCACCTTAACTATTTTTCTACCAACTTACCAGCTTTTATCTGTATAACTTACAATGAAATCACCTGCCTAAATTGGAGTGATTTAACCGATTTTTGTTAAATTAAATTACCAACTAATTTTGGATTACCAACTCGTATAGTTGCTTTTCAATGTTAATTATTCTTTTAATTTCTAATTTTTCTAATTGATTTTTATTTACCTAGATTATCAACTTCTTACATACTAACCTTTTTAGAGATTACCAGCCTAAATTAGTGTATCTCACCAATCTTCTCTCCATTAAATTACCATCTACTATGGGGTTACCAACTTTGATTTGAATTACTTCGATTTTTTTTTCAATTTTTCCACTTTCTTACCCTTTACAAAATAACATTTTGCAAAATTTTTGATGTGTTGGACATAATGGAGCTTTTGGTTTACTTAGTGCATCAAGGTTCTTCAAATCATTTCTAACAATTTATTTATAAGCTTTGATTATTGACTGTTAATGTATTCTTTCACTTTCTATGCATCCGGAAGCGTGTAAAATCAAAGAACAACCCGAGACATGTAAAATTTAGAGGGACACACGCGAAAAATATAAACATGGTGATCTCATTTTCATTTCTTATTTATGTACTTAGCCGACATAGGTTGGGGTACATTGGGGAAAATAAAAAGGGTCTTGCCGCCCCTGATTACACCAAAAGCTCCGTCAGTCATATTTTCCCAACCTGTAAGCACCGATGTACAACGTCACCTATCCATCATCCACAGTATGTCAAAAAATCATTACCTGGTCTCCAAAAATGCTACTCCACCATCCTCTGGGAAATCAAGATCCACAAGCTCAATAATATGACTAGACAAATCGACAGGGGCACCGTAGCTAATCAAGGTGGAGGCAGGCAGGATAGGCATAGCTACAAATCCGAAAGAGGATAGTCGACAATCAATGAGCATAAACTCAACAAGTAAAAATGTCTACTACTCTATACTATGTAAACCTATCACTGCACATGCAAGGAAATTCCAAACATACAATAAATGAAATCACTCTTAATATCAACTTGTCTGATACCTTCTTCAAAACCAAAGTAGTAAGTTGGTATAAAAACAAAGACATCTTGGAATCTGTAAACTAGTAACGCAAGTGAATCGTAGCAATACTAACAATCACTTTTGACTCAATACTTAGCTGGCACCATCTTTCAGGGAACCCCATTACACCCCAAGCACCTCGCACCCACACAGAATCGCAAGGACATCTAGGGAACCGTGTTACACCCCCAGGCATTCTAGAGAACCCAGTTACCCCCTCAGGCATCTTGCACCTCTCTCGGATCATGAGGTCATCTGGAACTCCAATTACCCCCCAGGCATCCGGAGAAACCCAATTACCCCTCCAGGCATCCTCACTCTTGGGGCATCATCGTCATGGGGACCGACGGAACAGTCATACTCATGGTGCAACAATTCAATATTTCAGTCTAAAATATCGTTCACTTTGCTAATGCAAAGAAAACAACTCAAGTTCAGAACTGACCAACCTTCATCCACTTATAAATCATAGAAATGGTATAAAACTGGTTAGTCAACAATACAAATCTTAAAAGACAAGTTACGAAAAGGAATTGCATCCAGAATCCCAAAATTGCCCCATAAAGGCAGTTTGTACGCCTTCGAAGTCGCTATCATTACCTAAGTAAATCAGCTTAAAAAATTATGAAATTTTAACACAACGTAGGCAAGACCCAGAGAAACATTTCTTGTGAAAAACTCAAAACCCAGTTTAGCTTATACAATTCCCAACAATTCGGACAATCCGGGTCAAAACAGTAGTTTAATTCCAGAACTCAAACGGAAAGAAAGGTAGACGTATCACAGGTTCAGTGAGCTCTAAAAATCATGGAAAATTTATATGTTGTATTTTAAGGGGTAATCTACAACTTTCATGAAGAACACTTGTCCAAATTCCTTGCCGAAAATTCTTTAGAAAATCATAATCGTGTAAAGGTCAGTACCGGTCTTCTAAAAAACTGACTTAAAATCGTGTGTTTATCAAATATAATATAGTCATATGAAGTCCGAAAAATCCAGAATTAAATTATGTTATAGAACAAAGAATAAGGTGTAACTTTCGTGAAGGAAGCCCCAAGAAATTCGTACCACACAATATCGTATAAAATTGGCAAAAACCGTGGGTCAATCCGTGACCGAATCTGACTTCTACAACGTCTACGGATTCGGCCCTGCTTTGGCGTCATTCAACCTCGAGCACGCACGCATTTCAGCAATCAGCACCTCAACAACACATTCAAGAACTAAATAAACCATGAACTCAAAAATTCTAGCTATACATGTCTTCCGCAATCGCCGATTAACACGAACGTGCACGAAAGACAACGGAAACCGCGGAAATCGGAGAAAATCAACCTCGCCGAGCAATAACCGATCAACACAGCCTAGACTAGAAGACATTCACTTGCCTGAAACTCCCAAAAGTGGCTTGCGACGCTTGGCGGAGTTGAAAAAGGGTCCGGTTATTGGCTGGCCTCCCGCGATCCAAGACGAGCCGAGTATTGAGCTGCCGCACGAATGAAACGATGCGAGACACGGAACGGCGCGAGGGCTGGCTGCACAAGGCGTCGCCGGCGGGATGGAACGGCATGAGATCGCGGTATCGCGGGAAAAAGGAAGAGAGTGAGAACGGAGGGAGGCCGCGGAAACTGGAAAAAGGAGGAAAAGAAGAATGACATTGCTGGTTTTATCTTCTTATTCCCCTCAGCCGCATGGATTATAATTTTGAAGCAATTTGGTGCGCCAAATGGAGGGTGTGGCGCAGCCAGGTGGTGCGGGTGTCGCTAGGTGGCGCGTTGGGCCGGGACGGGCTAGGTGGCGCGGTGGGGATGAGCTAGAAAGAGAAGGAATGGCCATGGAAGAGAATTGGCGTCGGGTCACAAAACGTTGGCACTTTCCGCGTTCTAGTTTCGTATGTGATTGAACATCGAGCTTGTTCAATATACTCATAACTTAGTGCGGAAATTCAAACCCGATCGACTAAAGCATTTATCGACCTAGGTTGTCAAGTTTGTCCACACACAATACAACTTCATTATTCATCGATTGAATGGCTAAGTATTCAAGGGCACATGGGTCTACTGAGTAATGACCCGGATGTCACACCCGCATAGTCATCTTTCATAAGTTAGTGGTTTAGGATTAAAATTGGTCAAGCCTGCTTGCAAAATATTTTTTTAAAATAAAAAGAAGAGGTGTTAAAAGAGCGTTATATTTATTTAATGTAATCAAGTCCCCATATCTATGATTTCTCTAGTTTGTTGAAATAAAACGTTCTCCCACATTTTACTTTGGTTTCAAATCGACCCATAATGGATAAGTGGCAAGTTCAAAATGAATTAAATTGCGTGTTCAATTGATTAAATTAAAACCCCAAAGTCACGATTGATAAGAGTTTGGGAGAGTTTGCGTTACATGTAAGAATTTGGAAGAGTTCGCATTAAGTGTACGCTTAGTAATCCATTACCTTTCCTTTGGTGGTTCACATATGGGAAGGTCGCAACAGACTCCTTCACTGAACGCAAGTAAATTGTTTGTGAATATTCCCCTTAAGGCCTAGTTATAGATTAGTTCCTGTCATTGTTCAATCTGAACATGTATTCATGTGTTAGATGTGAGTAGTCGTTTCGTTAGCTATTAAGGGAAATGATCTTTGATGTATTTCACAATTGTCGAGCATATTGCTGAATCGATGTTTCCTTTGAGCTGTGTTTGTGTGATCTCCAGTGATCGCGGATGGCGATCGTGGCAATCATCGGCAAGGAAACGGCTTGAAGTCGTTGGCCTGAATGTTAATCTGTATTGGCATTTGAATTGGTTTGTACTTCTACGCAATATCTGTGCATTTCTAGGTGAAAGTGAATGTTGAGTTGCTGGTGATTGATGGTGGCGGCCAAATGTGGTGGCCGACGGTGGTGTTCCGGTGATGGATGGTGGTGACGGTGGAGCATAGGTTGTTCATGGCTTAACGCTTGAAGAAGTTGATAGTAGATGGAGGTTGGGGTATTATGGTGTTTGATGTCAAAAACATGAATGTGCACAGTTTACGGGTTGAAGAAGAGATGAGTGGAGAAAAAAAAGGGTTAACGATACAAACAATTGCTCAACTTTAACTCAATGTATAATGTGATCACTGCACTTTTAATTTGTTCAATATGATTTATGAACTTTTGGTATATATTTGATGTAGTCCTTGAACTATATAAAAGTGTTTAATATAGCCCCGAATTTGAATTTATGGAAGGACTACATTAAACATTAACAATTATCAAAAGTTTAAAGACAATATTGAACAGATTAAAAGTTTAAGGATCACATTGCATATTGGGCTAAACTTCAGGAACCATATTGAACAAATTAAAAATTCAGGGATCACATTACACATCGAGCCAAAGTTAAGGGACTAGTTGTGTCATTTTCCTAAGAAAAAAAGGAAATAAAAAATAAAAATAATGAATAATAAAAAACCGAATTGCACCGTCTGCATCAGTGCATAGGAGAAAGTAAAAATAAAATAATCAACATCTGGAACTTGACTCGGCTTGATTGAGTATTTAACTTTCCCGCTCGACTCCAAAAAATCGAAACATTTGAACTCGATTTCATTTGATCATAATCATCTTGTAAATGAACTCGAGTTCAATAAATTCCAATACCTTGTGATCTCGAGGTATCTGTCTACTCTAGCAACTACCAAATATAATTAAAGGAAAAATCGAATGATGATTAGACTTGCTAGTTTGTCTAGGGGAGGGTTGACGAGCTCCAAGCTAAACTCGAAGCCAGACGAATCGATCTCAAATAATTATGGGGTCAAGCTCGACCTAAACGCAGAGTAAGCTTACTCAGTTTCAGGTCCAATTTCACCCCAGTGATGAAGAGGGAAGGAGCATACAAACACAAGGAGAGAATCCAATTTTCTTTTGGATCCACCGCTGTGGGCCCAACAAGAGGCCACAACAGTAGGCCCAAAAGATCCAAAAGCCCAAATCCATTTCCTTCTCCTTTTGGATCTACCACTGTGGACCCAACAAGAGCCCACAACGGTAGGCCCAATAGATCCAAAAGCCCAAATCCATTTCCTTCTCTCCTTCTGTCTCTCCGTCTCGCCGTCTCGCTCTGCGTCAGAAGCCGAGTCTCGCTTCTCTCTCTAGAGCACAGTCCAGCGCGCTCTTCGATCGGGAATGGCCGCCATAGCTCGCGTTTCCAGAAGAGCCCTAGCCGCCGCGGTTTCCAACCACGGCCACCGCGCCCTCCGCCGTGGCTTCGCCGCCGAGGCTTCGAAGACGGTCGCGCCGTCGCCGGCGCCGGATCGCGTGAAATGGGACTACAGAGGCCAGAGGAAGATCATCCCGCTGGGGCAGTGGCTCCCCAAGGTCGCCGTCGACGCCTACGTGGCCCCGAACGTGGTCCTCGCGGGCCAGGTCACGGTCTACGACGGGGCGTCCGTCTGGAGCGGGTCTGTCCTCAGGGGCGACCTCAACAAGATCACCGTCGGTTTCTGCGCCAATGTCCAGGAGAGGTGTGTCGTTCACGCCGCTTGGTCTTCTCCCACAGGTTAGAGTATTGCTTTTTGGGGATTTGTGGAGATTGTGATTGTGACTGTGATTTTGGGCGTTAGGGTTCTGGAATCGGTGTGATCTCTCTGTATTTTTTCAGCATTATAATTTTCTTTATTTGCTCCACCTGCATGATTTCACCTGGAAGAATGTGTGCAGAGAAATGTGCTTTAAGGAGTGCTTTAGGAAGTCATTAGCTATTGAAGAGGGAAATTGCTTGTGGAGAATACTAAGGGACCGTGAAGTCTGTTAGTATCCGCAGCTGAATTTTTCCTACTTATAGAGGATTGATGATATTACTGGGGGAGGCAGCTGTCACAAGTGGATTAACTTGTGATTTAGAGCTCACGAGGTGCGAATGTATCCTGTGTAGTTTGTTTGATAAGATGGACCTGTAACTTCCTAAATTATGCTGAAGTTAGTTTGATCAATAGCAAGATATTAACGTGGGACTAATTTGCCAGTTGATCCTGTAGGGAATTGTAGTTGATGTGCTCGTGTTTGGGGGTCAACGGTTCACTAATCTTTATTGTTAATTTCCGCACTGTCTGAATTCGTTGGACTTCAACGATCTTCTTTTTTACTCAAAGCATTTGATCAGCACTGTGCAGTGTTGTTACTTGTGTCGTTTGGATGTTGAAAAGAAATGCTGCATGAAACCATGTCATAGTTTCTTCTTTCTTCTATTTATCCCTTTGATTTTTATTTTGCTGAATTGTCCTTTTATAAATCACAACAATACTGAGACAACTATCGTGTAATGTGAACTCTGAGGTTCAAATGATGATGTGGGTTTTAATATAACACTTTGGTGATCATTGGGATTTTTTCCCCACGAAACATGGTTCACTTCATTCAATATATTATGTGGTGAATATTTTGAGAGAGGGAGAGAAACGTGGTCTATTACGTTCTTGCATTCCAATCGATTTTTCGCTTTCTGGGAAAAGAAAAAGAAGCTAAAAAGAAATGGAAGCTGAGGGCTGCTGTAAGTTAATTGGGGCAGAGCAGAGTGAAATCAGTGGCTCTGAAATACCTGTGGGTTTTCTACAGGGTGCCTCCAACTCCAGGCCGTCCACATAAAAAAATTGATGGCATCATAGTATGGGTTTTGTGCTCAATCAATGATGTTGCTGGAAATTGGAGCCTTTTCAGGATCCTCTGAAAGCTTCACCTTCTCCTCTCATTGTTCTTCTCTTCACAAACCCGCCTCCAAAAGCCATTACATTTCTAATTCCCGTTTTAATTTTTTTTCCTGCTTCTGTGTGTGTGTCTTTCCATTCACTAACAGTTAATATATCTTTTTGAAGAATGATATGTTATAAAGTCAAAATTCTCGAATAAATTAAGCAGTCTTGTGGTTTTCAAACACTTCGGTGTTAGTTCTTCCCCAACAGAAGAGTCTCCTTAGTGAAGAGTTATGTTTTCTTCTATTTGTTCGAGTTGTTAATCTAATCAAATTTCTTGTTTGCCTTGCAGTAGATTCTAAGGTGTGTGAACTGATAAGTTCCCGAACATATTTATACTGAGCAGTATCTTTATGAGTCTTGATTCTTGATTGACATGCCATCCTTTTTCCATTCCCATTTCTATCCTTCCTCAAGTACTGTTGTATGCATGCTTTACACCTTCTTATTAGTCAAGCTTTTAAGTTAGAGCTTGTTGCTGAGATGAGCTCAGTTTCTAATGTTTCTGTTCATAGAACGAATAATAGATGAAAGGTAAGTAAGATATGATGTTTCAGCGAAGGATGAGAATCTCTTAGATAAGGTTTTTGTCATGGTACGTCAACAAAATGTAGTTTTGGCTCTACTATGCATCTACTAGCAGTTGTCTACTATATTAAGATTTAGTGACAATTCTGAAGGGACTGCAAAATTCTCCTCGTTTGTGTTTTGCGCTGTCAATTTATGTGACCAGCAACTTCTCTCGTTTCTGCCAGGTTTGCCAGCAGAGACAACTATTGAGAGGTTCGTGACCGTCGGTGCATACAGCCTCTTGCGGTCATGCACAATTGAGCCTGAGTGCATTATTGGTCAGCACTCCATTCTAATGGAAGGCTCCTTGGTAGAGACCCACTCGATACTTGAAGCTGGGTCGGTGGTTCCCCCAGGAAGGAGAATTCCAACTGGTGAACTTTGGGCTGGAAATCCTGCAAGGTTTGTCAGGACTCTGACTCATGAAGAGACGTTAGAAATCCCTAAACTTGCCGTTGCGATAAACGATCTGAGTAACAGCTACTTCTCGGAGTTTCTCCCTTATTCGACTGTGTATTTGGAGGTTGAGAAGTTCAAGAAATCCTTGGGGATTTCCATATAAAATCTACTGTTAACTTTGACTCGAGTTTTATGTTGGGCATCCCATACAAGGAAATAAGCTGCTCCGAGACATGTAAAGCTTGCCTTTCGAGCTCCTTGCCAATTTCATTCGCTTGTAACTGCTTCAGAAGATTGTTTGCAAACTCGGTCACTTGATAAGAGACTGCATGTGTTTTCGCGACTTAAAGTTTGTATGGGTTCATCATTTTGCTTCCCAGTATGTAGACCAAGATTTTCGCCTTTTTCCAGTTGAAATGTAGTAGTATTGGATGGTTCTTTCTTCTGCACCTTGCAAAGCAGACTTCGACCTTACGAGCCTCTCTGTTAAAAATTATCATCCGTAACTTCTCCCGAAGGTCACAACTCAGGACTGACTTTTTCAAGATTATGGAAGGTTGGTTGGTGAAGATTCCTAATGCTAAAGCCAACTCTATTATTGCACTTGATTCCGGCAACCCAATCAAGTCTCAGCTAACCCCATTAATTAGATTGGATGTTTTGGCATTTGGTGGAGGGCCTTCTCAAGTATACACTAGTACTTGGTCTGTACGTGCTCCTTGGTGGTTGTACCCAATTGAGCTGTCTTTTTCTTTTGGCAAGTGAAAGCCATTTGGATTCCACTACGAATACACGATGTCTACTACTTCCCACAAACTCGTGGTGACTCGAGCCTTGACTTGTGAGCGGCCATGGCAGAGAGAGAGAGAGAGAGAGAGAGAGAGAGAGAGAGAGAGAGCAATCATATTGATTGGGAGGAAGGGAACTAAAGAAGAAGATCCATCGAGGGAAAGATTTCTAGAGCTTTGCTGATCTTTTGGCGGCAGTGGGCAAAACCCGAGGCCAGGTGTTAGCTTTTTCTCACGCCAATTTGGGAGCAAATCTCCATCATCCTATTTCACTTTTCGTCGGACAGAGTCATCTGAGCTGACTCCCTTTTTTTCTCTGCTGAAGAGGACGAAAGCGACTGCCAAGAGCGTAAATTGACAATTATCCCCCTCTTCTTGTGGAAAGTCTTCACACAACTGAAAGTTCACGAACCGTAAAACACTCGTACCGGCAGATTTTGTTTGATGGGGGTTACTTGCTTGCAAATTTTCAATTCCTTTTTCTTGACGTGATCGATTTCGTTCGCTTTCCAACAACTCTCCTTGGCAGGCTCCTGAAATGGGATCCAACCTTTAGTGATTAACGGGCGTGTATGCGTTGCATTAATAATAGCGAGGTCCTCATCAGAAAAAAGAGGCCCCAAAGCTAGATCACGACCAACATTTCAAAAGTATCGGTTGATTTTGATCACCCTTTTAAGCAGTAGATTGATCTCGATGAACTCCGGATAAGACTTGAGCTCCCGAAGCGATTGTCCACATGTCGGTGTAGATGGAATGCCCGTGCGGGTAGCATTGCACGATTTGATTACCGCTTACATCTACGGTGAACCGATTGTTTGTTTTTCCCGGCGCGCACGAAATGTGTTGGGAAAAAGATCGAAATGTTAGAGTGGTTAGGAAGGATTAATTCGTCGAATAATTTGTGGGTGCGAGAATGATAGCGAAGATTTGGTGAAGGAACCTTTTTGTGTGAGCTTGTTGCCCCACGTTATCGACCGCTGAGGAGTTCCGCAAGACCTAATTATGGAATTTATTTTAATCCTCCTTTTCTTTGGTCAGGTCTTCCCAATGAATCAAAGCAACGATTTCGACGTCCCAACCATTCACAGTTCGTATAGGCCGGAGGGGGGCTCCCTCTTTGCTTATATAAATTGTCTTCGCTTTCTGCTGTAGACATATATTATTTCTATGCAACTCAGGTTCATCACACAACCATGGCCGTCGGAGATTGTCAAAGAGACTCGTGGCGAACCGTGGTGTCCGGTGCATCAATCGATCCCAACGGTGCTGGTAAGTCGAGTTTGTGACGATGTTGGAATGGCTCAATCATATCAAATCTCCCAGGTCTTGAAATGGGTCCTTTAATCTGATTGAGCCGTGCCAATATCTTCACTTATTTTGCTTCTTTTCTGAAATCATCCCTCTGTCTCGCTTGCCATGCGTACCTTGGTCAAGCACGCTCGTTTTCTTTTCGTCTTTCATTTCCTTAAGGTTAAGGATGATTTCTAGTGATTCCTCTGGTTCTCGTTATTGAGTTTGTTTCCACTGCGGTTGTCATAATGCAGAACCGTCGTGTAAATCACGGTAGAACAATTTGATCAATCATGAAGCTATCTGGTTTTATGAAACCATGGCCATGTAGTCCTAGATGTTGCAGATTGTGAGATTGGCAACATTGATTTTAGGTGGGTCAGCAATCAACGATTCATCGAAGAGGAATACTGCTAAATCCCTTAGCACCATGCTTAACCTACGCACGTCATATGTATGTCGTGCATGGGTAAAAACATTATCGGAGGCAGGTAGATTTCAGCTCACAGAGCTCCGAGATAATAGAAATAAATTCGGGGAAGCAACTATATGAGTGATTCTTTCTATCTTCCTCCACATAGCAGATTCTGACGCTATAAGAGTTAGCAGAGTGAAGCCATTCTTTTCTCTCTGCCCAGAAAAGCCAAAACCACAAGTGATAGGACTATGGGAGGTCAATTATGAAGACAAAAATCATGTGACCATGAAGATTGTATACTTAGAAGTTTTTATAGGAAAACGAGTATAATGAACACATACGGATTGTGGTGAAAAGGCTAACCTGAATGCACCGGACTGACTAAACATAGGAGGAATCATTGTGTTAACGCAATATAGAGGTATAACGACATTTAGAGTTTGTTGTTTCCTCTCATTTTAACTAATGTGTCACTGCTTAGGATGACAAACCAATGATGTCGTACTTATCTTTCTTTGGTGTCAGTTAAATCATATCCAAGTTATAAAGCATTTGAGTTATGAAGCTAACTGGGTAAACAAACAAGACTCCAAATGGAGTCCTCTCGACTTTGCCCAAGTTTGATAAGTATGGTCCTCGTTGGAGAAAAGGAGCGATGACCACACCAAAGCAGGAGGGCAATGTAGTTAATACCTTCAATTAGAAGAGTTCACCGAAACAGACAGTGTACATACGAGAAAGAATTCCACAATAATCTCTACATGAGAATGAATATATAGTAATTATGCATCAGGAAATTGGGGAGTGAGCTTATAGCTTACTAGTCCCAGTGAAAGGGAATTACTTGAGAGGCTTCATTTCTTTGTCGTCCTTCAGATCCTAAGTGGAACATTCCCTGGGAATTGGTATTTCTTCTGTTGCCATTGGAAATGCGAACAGAGTCCAAGGGCTCCAAGCTGTGATTATCACGGTAGGAGTTTTGGTGCGCCATATTGCCGAAATTAGTACCTGATGTCTGCATCTGTGGTGATGACAGAAGAGAGAGAGCACAGTCCGATTCACTGACTAGCCGGTCATAGAACAAATTGCGGCCAAGCCCACCACTATCAGACGAAACAATCGTCCTAGGGAGTGGCTGACATACAGAAGGTTCGGCAGACACTTGGCTGCTCAACACGGGATTATTCCCTTGCAAGAACTTAATTTGTTTGCCTCCCCCATATATGGTAGAGGGCGACCCGAAAAGGTGTTGGTGGTGGGCATATAGAGAAGCTTCTGCTGCGGGATTGACAACTCCAGCCCATGTTGGGTTGCCAACAGCAGTAGTGGGATATACCTGTGAGTTAGAGAGTGACACTAATTGGGTACCTGAAAAAGATTGATTAAAGAGTCAAAGAAACATAATAACCAACAGAAACATTCATGCTAGTCTGAGGAGTCATTTATAGACTTCTCCTGGACTTGGAATTTGTCTGCTCATGGTAAGCTATCATACACACTTGGAATTTGTAAAAGAGAAGCCGGACCATAAAGCTAAAATTGCCAAGAATTGAAGATCTAACAACATCAAGTTATTTCTGTTGGAATGTATGAGGGCTCAACCAGCCATAATATAACAGATGAAAGAACACATCAGGAATTATCAACTAGTCACTGGTTCTAAGAACTAAGTTCATTCCTAAGCTAGTTGAGCTCCCTCAGAACCACTGTTCTTAACATAAAACAAAGCACTCCCAAGTTCGTCTGATGGAAAATCTCCCGTGGGAAGGTCTAACGGGAGGAAACATAAAGGTGAACAGTAAAGTAGAAAGAGATGATGGTCATTCCATTCCAGAAAATAAATCCCCTTGCAGATGCAATTTCTGCATGTATGGATCTTATGCCAGCTCTAATCAGAACAGAGTATTCATGAAATTTCCCTAGAGCCTGCCATGTACTGGTATTACACATGGTATATTGGAGCTAAGAAAAATTACTGCAAGAGGATCCTCACCCTGAAAATTGGATAAAATGTCCGCTGACCGACTTAGGGGTTCCGGCTGAGGTTTTCTTCGCCTTCTGTTATGTCCATCGAGGCGCTTCCTGCAACTCCTTTTGCCTTCATCAAATTCCTCCAGTGAATGGAACCTACAAGACCAGATATTATTTAAAACATAATATTAGCCATTGTTAACTTGGCAGCTCCTGTTGTTAGGAGCAGTTCCAATTTACACAATCAACTTCAGACTGCAAGTATTATTAACAATGATGCAGCAGAACAACGAATTTGAAGAATACATCGAAAGATTGGTATCGATTTGAAACAATCAAAAGATATGGTCAGTACCTGCTGCATTGCTGACAAAACCTTAGCTTTTTACCATTAATCGTCACCTCAGGAGTCTTGGAGTGAACTTCACAGACCTTGTGGCGCCTATGGTACTCTCTACAGTTACTAAGGTCCGCGTTGCAACCATCAACAAGGCAATGTACTGCCTGACCCCCATTGGTTGCTGATCGAGCCCTCTTCGATGACCCTGATGGAGACGACGCCATCTTTGAGACAGCAGAGTCCTTCCACATATTTACTGGTTCGTTCACGGTGTTACTCATTTGACCCAGCTTCAAATCAACCGAAAATTCTCCTTTTGCACTAGGAATCCCATAGCTATTTGGCATATCAGCCCCATGGTCGCTTGGCAGGGTTTCTTGGGCAAATTCAGTCAAATCCCAAGGAGCTTTCAGATTCCAATCCATTAATAAGCCTTTCACTACTTCAAATCAATGAGATTGTTGGCAAAGCGACTCAGAGTTCTTTCGTCCCCAGGACGGTCAAGCTACTCCTTTTAACTTCACAAGATAGGCTTTTTTTTTCCTCAACTGCATCAAACAGGGAGCAAAAACTGAACAAAACAGTATCATCTAGCCAAATCAAGCACTTGAGATTTTTGTCTTTCTAAATTGCTGAAGAACATAAACCGGAAAAAATTTCCAGTCGGCTGCTTGGGCAAAGAGAAATCTTTCATAAGTTAGAAATTAGAAATTACAGAAAGAGTTGCAAAATGGCCAGCTCAAGACGGAGTAATCATTACCTCCAGTAGCTCTTTTGTGATATCTAAAGTCATGGAAAGGGGTAAAGAAAAGGGACATCACAAGAACCGTTGGCAATAACTACAAGTCCACAAGTACAGTACAATAAGATCAGAGGAGAACGTATCACGAAGAGATCAACAAACACATTTAAAAAAAAAAAAAAAAACAAAAAAGAAACAAACCCTCCACCGGAAGAAGAAAGAAGATAAAATTAGTAAAACAACCGTGACTAAAAAGTGTAGAAACCACAAGAGCGAGGGGTGAAAAAAGTGGACTAGTTACACGCACAAGAAGTCCAGTCCAGGATTAGAAAAGAAAGAGACAGAGAGCCCCTCTCTCTAACCATCCATTCCTGGCATAGATTCCACAAAGACCAGCAAAAATAAAGGAATCAACTGAAAAGAAAGTAAACCCAACAAAAAGGATAAAAAAAAGAGAGAATAGGAAGATAGGGAGCTTTTAAAGAAGAGTCACTACCTGTTGCTGCTAGCAGAAAGCCATCAAAGCCCTCCACTTGAAGGGTTGTTCTTGTGTTGCAGAAAGAGAAAGGGGATAATGTGAGCGAGTTGTCTGAGTGATGTGGAGAAAAATCATTGAAGGAGAAGTTGAACAAGCCAAAATGGGGCAGGCTTGATTTGGCTCCCCTAGTCCACTTCAGTTCTTTTTTATTATTATCTTGCATTCCATATGTAGGGTTTGGTGTTTTGAAATGTGGCTTTGCCTGGTGACTGATGAGAAAAGGAGAAGGGGACAAGCCCCACTGTTCGTACCCCCCCTCTCAAAACTCTTAAAGAGGCCAACAGAGAAAAAGGCCAAGGGCAGAAAGAGAAAAGGCAAAAAAAAAAAAAAAAAAAAAAAAAAACGAACTGCAGAGCGTGATGGATGGGCTGTGACTTGTGACACGGCATGTGGCTGTGGCATTGTGTTTCACATTTTATGGCATGTCTTGCTTTTGGTGTTCTTCACTTCAACTCCCCCAATTCTCAACGCTCCGAGCGCGCGTGCATGTAAGCCCGATACATCATAGTTTTCGATTTCAATGAAATCCTAATGGGACTCGGCGTAATCCGAATACAAGAGTCCACTGAACTTACACATATTCAGTACACCCCATAACGTCGTGTGTGGAGGGATCAGATATTTTAACCCTTTTTGTGACTACCCACTTCTTTATTTTTTTCTCACTAGTTTGGTCACACGTAAAGACACGCGAGCCATACCGTGACGATTTTTAAAAAAGAGGCACTTGGATGTCTTTGGATCAGCAGAGCCATTGCTGCAAACGCCTCAAATTCAGGTTCATACACTCAAGATCTACTTTATCACGGGAATCGCCAATTCCTCCCCGGCTTATCGACATAAAATGATTACTTTGTTGCATCGCTAAGTTAGATCGTACGAAATCAGGGTCTTCCTCTATCCTAATTCGGTTTCGTTCTCTTCATTTTTTATGGTGTTTTCACGAATTGAGCATGCTATTAGTAGAGTACCGATGCCGGCAAGAAAGTACGTGTACAAGGTAATCGATCTCGACAATACAATGTCAGCAATTTCGATTCACTTTTATGTAAAGTTGTGCCCCAAAACGAACTAATCCACGACAGTTTATGAAACCATCGGTCGCTTTGGAGTAAGTTCCACAGTTGGCCCAACGGAAAGAATGTCTTTGGTTAACCTTTCCACCCATTAATTCAGGACTAAGAATGAGTAGGCAGGACTAGGAATGAGTAGGCTGGTTGGTTAGTGGTCCCCCAAAGCCTACGGTTGCTTAATGCAAACGAAACATTCTCATTTTCCCCGCAAAATCTCACTATATCTTTTAAATTTTGTTTTTATATGAAAGTAGCTTCCAAAGTAATCAATGTGGCAACCCAATCCGATGAGGACGGGGAGTGATCCCCAAGGTCCGAGAACCTAGACAAAGAGCGGCTCCTGGCAGGTTTCTAAGATGGCGAAGGAGGCACGTCTCTCCTGTCTCACATCGCTTAAGAGGAGAGCCTTGGGAAACTTATAAAGGCTTGAGAAGTTTTAACTTGCAAGAAATCTTTTCCTGGGGGTAGTATGGGCTATCTTCGGAAGGAATAAAACCGTGAGGACTTTATGTCCAAAGCAAACAATATCTTGCGAGTGGGACCAGATCGTTACAATCAAAGTGGACCATTAATAAGTTTCATGAATGCATGTTAATTAAATTAATTAACATAAATTATCACTACAAGGGATGAGACAATAAAGTTAACCTCGTCGATTTATCGGCAACGCGCGTTTGATGGCTACTTAACCTGGATCTTTTAAAAAGACCGATTCATGTAAACGAGATGTTATTAATAATATAACTGATAGAGCCGATCAAAAGGGTGTAAAGAACGTGTTGCTCCAATCAATTTTTTATCACATCCATCGCATGTTCTCTTTGAAATAGTCCGCGAGACGCGATTCACTTGCCTAATGCTACTAATAACACATCAACATTGAGCAAGATACTGTGTGATTTAACTTTGCTTGTGGTGTGTTTGGAAAAAAAAAAAAAAAGAGGAGCTTGTTATAATTGTACGAGTAGGATATTACGATACTATCGCTCACCGTCACATGAGAACTAGAGAAATTACTAAATAATCGGGAACATGGAGCCTCCCCTTACGAAATTGCAGTGTTGGGAAAATCAAATCGACCGATTGTACTAGATATCTTTAGTTCAGCCCAACTCGATCCAACCGGGCATTCGAAAAATTTGTGCTATCTTCGAGATTGTGATGTGGTTTGGTGGCACTACATGAATTGATGTCTTATATAAATGGAATTCACGTCACTTTTAGTGTAAGGGTTAATATCACGAAAAATTCCATACCAGTACACTTGTGATAAATTTACCTCAAACTAATTTTTTGACTACCAAAAATCTCAAAACGATACACCCATTATAAATTTATCATAAATTAATTTTTTTAACACAAAAAACCCCCCAAATATGTACATTTATGACAAATTTATCTTCTTTTAAATTGAATCAATATCACGAAAAATCACAAACCGGTACACTTCTGACGAACGGAGGACTAAACCCAAAATTAATACATCCTTCAACTGTCACGTGTCATCCAGATCAAAAATTTGACGGCAAAATTTAACGAAAATTAACGGAGGATAAATTTATCACGGGTGTATCAATTTGGAGATTTTTTACCGGTTAAAAAATTAGTTCCGAGTAAAACTTCTTACGGATATATTAGTTTGGAGGTTCTTTGCGGTAGTAATTCCGAGTAAAATTAGGGGTTACTTTGCGAGAGAACTAGGATTTGGGGAGGTTGATGATAAAAACAAAGGCTAAAGCAAAACGCAACCCCCAAAGTTGTGGGGGAGGGGGGAGGGGGGAAGGCGTGGTGTGGAGGTCAGTAGGTCCCCCGTCCATTATATGACTTGATGCCTTCCCCACGACTCTGATGGCGCCTGTTTGACGCCCGCCACGTGTCCCCCGGTAAATCTTCTCAGGAAAATCCCACATATGATGTTGTCGGCAACTAGTCAGCATCGGGTTTTCTGCCTTTTGGTCCTTTTCCCCCTCCCCGCCCGCCCGACCCGAAATTTTTTCTGCCTGTTTTTTTTCGGCTCGAGCGAATCATTTCCCCACCCCAATCCAATCATTGAAACCTCCGGGAGTCTGTATCTTTCAACTTCTATCTTTTTTTAGCAAATTACGACTGTGTATACGGAGGGTATACGAGCCTCCCGAGTCGGTGTTTCCACGCCCTCTTTGGCACGTGAAATTTGATCAAACGGGTGCTGTAAAGTCTAATTCGAAAACTTAAATCAATAGATATAGACAGATTATTATATATATATATATGAAAATCTTATGAACATTATCGTCAATGGGCGTGAAACATTTTGACGGACTTAAGTAGAATAGTCTGCTTCCTTGTTTTGCTTTTATATGAAAGCCCCGCGAATCCCAAGGAGTTAGAGCTAGAATGGTGGGCCATATAAGGACTTGTTCTTACATGGAAACGAATGAACTCGGGCATGTGATTTATGCATGTAAATCTATTCATTAGTCAGTGTGCCAACCGCATCATTCTCATTAAGAAAATGAAACAAGTTGCGCTAGCTTGTAAGGCGGTCAATTCACACACGTCATGCAAGCTCGTGACCTTCTAAAAGGAAAATTGTCCAAAAAATTATAAAAATTTATTACATTTCTATCAACTAAGTTATAAACTTTGTAATTGAGCAAATTGAGTCATAAACTTTTTTCAGGTTTTGCTAATTGAGTCTATTCGACAATAAAATTTAATAAAATTTTAATTTTTTTCAATTATTTTATTTTATTTTTCCTTCTTTATATTTTCTTTCCTTTTTTTTTTTTTTTTCTTGCTTTCTTCCCTAGCTGGTTGTCGAGGTCAACCTCGCCAGCCTGCGACGAAGCTTGCCCCTGCTGGTCACTAGCGAGGTTTGCCATCGCTGAGCTAGGCTCGCCAGGGGTGGGCGAGGCTCACCAGTGACCGGGCAAGTTCGAGCCTCGCCCAGACATGGCAAGGCCAACCTCATCCAACGATAGCAAGGGTGAGCCTTGCTCAAGGCTAGCAAGGTCGACTTCTCCAGCCCTCGTGTCTGGCCGGCCGTTGGCCATCATCGACTAGAGGAAGAAGGGAAGAAAAAATAGAAAGAAAAGGAAAGGGAAAAAAAGGAAAAAAGAAAAAGAAAACAAATAACTAAAATCCAAAAAAAAATATTACTTAAAATTGTCCACACTAAAGAGATTAAGACTAAGAATAATAATAATAATAGCCATCTTACGTATGCCCGGCATTTATATCAGCGATTTCTAACTAGAATTGGCCGGATTGATTCAATTGATAAAACATGAAAATGTTTAAGACTCTATTGTCATAATTAAAAAGGTTTAGGAATGAATTAATAAAAGTAGGATAAATTTAAAATTTTTTTGGACAATTTATCTCACCTTCCAAAGGATGGCAATATGAATCGACAAAAAGAAAGAAACTATGGCAACGTGGCATAACTCCCGACGCACTCCAAACAACAATCAAGAGTCCAGAAGAGCCGAACGATCAGAAAGCAAAAAGCAAACGGTCTCGTCCCCATCCGCACGGAAGCGGATCCCTTGAAAGCTTGGCCCTCCCCCCCCCCCCCCACCCATTCTCCTCCTTCCAACAACTCTCACCTGTTTCTGTCTTTTAACGCGTACCCTCTTAACCAAAAATTCATCCTCTGCTTCCTCATCCCAGGAGTCGATCACACCCTCCTTCGATTTCGGGCACCCTTTTTTCAGGTCCAGCTTCCAATGTTCACGACGAGCAGGAGGACCCATCGTTTCCCAGAACCGAGGCCCGAGCATCCGAATAAACGGAACGTCCTTTCCGACGATGTTTGGAACCGCGGCCGCGGAAAGAAGCCCGGGATCAAAGCGCCAAACCATTGCCGGCGTATCGCTGGTCGGAGAGGACGCCCTCAATCCCTTTCTGGTGACGGTTTTGGTTCAAATTCATGATCAATATCCCCCCCCTCCTTTTCCCATGGAAATCATAGACAAGATGACGTGCAAATCTCGCCTCCATTTCGGGATGATTTGGGCCGTTAAAGACCCGAAGCCCGGAAACACAGGGTTCCAGGCCCAGGCCCAGGCCCAAAAACGAACTTTCTCTTGGGTCAATGACAACGGCGGGCGGGCGGGCTCCGAGTCTCCGACATTCGCTCGGGGTAAAGAAAATGAGAATCTTCGAACGGAGAGGGAAGAGAAGAAGTTTTCGCTGGTGCCAACTGCGGTGAAACTGGAAGCTCGAAGCCAAGTCGAGACTGGAAGATCCTTCGACTTGCTTCGCGATTCGCGAATTTGGGATCCCGTGCATCACCGGCGTGAGTTCCTAGGGTTTCGTTTCCGGCGAAGGCGCCGCCGTTCCTTCTCTATCTTCTTCTTTGTTTATCTCGTCGCACATACAGTGCTGGAGTTGTCGTGATGCGCACATTCGAGCTTTTGATCGTGGAAACGGTGCTTTGCGGCGGCTTTGTTCAGGTTACGGCTTGGGAAAGGATGGACGGGGAGGAGCTGACGCAGCAGGAGACTGAACTTTACGATCGTCAAATTAGGGTTTGGGGCGTTGATGCCCAGAGGAGGTCCTCCCCTTCTTCTTTTGCTGCTCTTGAGATCTTCAATTCTCCAATTGCTGCCGTTGTTTCTATCGTTCTGCTTATTGTTGGTAATTCTCTGTTAAAATCTGTAATGTTCGAGACATGATCGAGCTTGTTCTTCTGCTGTCAGGTTGAGCAAAGCCCATGTTCTTGTCTGTGGAATGACGGGAACTGTTGCCGAGGTGAAATCTTTGCACTTTCTAGTCAATTAAGCAGCCCTCTGTTGTTATTCGCCGTGTGTTGATACTCGTATCTCTGTCAAGACAATCCTTTTTTTTTCTTTCTGGTGTGTTGCTTTGTGCTGATTGTCTATGGTTTTCCGGGGGGGCAGTTTTGCAAGAACATTGTGCTGGCGGGAGTCGGGAGTGTGACCCTGGTGGATGATGGGGTAGTAACTGAAGAGGCATTGTCTGCCAATTTTCTGATTCCTCCTGACGAGAGTGTGTATAAGGGCAGGACTCTTGCCGAGCTCTGTTGTGATTCTCTCAAAGAGTTTAATTCTATGGTCCGTGTATCAGTTGAAAAAGGTCGACTCTTACTAGACAGCTGCTTATGGGCATTCTTTT
Organism: Syzygium grande; assembly: GCA_024733475.1. Classification (NCBI taxonomy): domain Eukaryota; kingdom Viridiplantae; phylum Streptophyta; class Magnoliopsida; order Myrtales; family Myrtaceae; genus Syzygium; species Syzygium grande. The sequence goes on from JAMXDD010000010.1 coordinate 30,251,893, forward strand.
CCAGTATTCACTCTGAATTCCGATAGTTGAATAGTGCTCTATGGTTTCTCTATCTGATACTTTACTAGGTGATATATCAAGCTTTGGTGGAGATTTCTTCTCTAAGTTTGACGTGGTTGTCATTAGTTCCTGCTCACTCGCTACTAAGGTAAGATGCTCTGCCCATTTAAACTTGAATCCTCTTGAAAGAATTTGAAAGCTTGGTTCATCCAGTATCAATAAGCATTGTTGTTCTTGTTTAAAAGCCTCTTATATATTGCAGAAACTGATTAATGAGAAATGTCGGAGATTGTCGAGGCGTGTGGCATTTTACACTGTAGATTGCAGAGACTCATGCGGAGAAATTTTCGTTGATCTCCAAAATTACAAGTACACAAAGGTTGCAACTTGCCCCTTTATTAATCCTGCTATATACTAGCAAAGTATATGGAACGGCTGTGCAATTTGCCAAAAGCCTTACAGATTTTTGCTTCAGTCCACATAGTTCGGTTTTAAATAGTTAAATCTAGTTGGCCTTATTCAATGAATTTGCAATATCAGCTAGTGGCAGGGTAGACAGTGAAAAGAGATATTTGTTCGGTCAGATGTCAACCACTACAGTTTTAAATTTGTTTGAAGATTATACCGGGTTGATTTTTATGCATGATAGGGTGGACAAGGTGCATTTATGACCTTGTAACTTTGTGGAATTTGGTCTTAGCAGCATGAAGTATTACTCGTGTTAATCCTCTTCTTTTTATTGCTAGCCTTTCATGTGAACTGCTTCAGCAGCATGCCTGAGACACAGTTACCAGACGATGAGATTTTTGCACTAAACATTGCAGATATGGGTTGCTTTGTTATATTCAATAATAGTGATCATCAGAAATATTGATATTGTTGCTTTGTTTTCTTCTCCTGGTTGGCAGAAAAAAGTCGATGAAGCTGTCGAATTCGAACTAAAGTATCCTAGTTTTGAGGTATGACTGGATTGTACTAATCAGATGAAATGATGCTCATCTCACTCTATATATTTGGAAAATGTTATGGTAATGATGGCTATAGTAGTTAAAAGGAAATGAAATAAAAAATGATTGAACAAGAAAAGCTTGTGAAAGCCTTTTCAGACTACTATTCTTTGATAATCTATTACATATTGAACTTTGCTCACTGGGTGTGATTTTGAAGTAATAAACGAGCTTTGAGAAATGTATGCAAACGCTTGTATTTTTTTTTTTTCCCTTGATCACATGGTTGTTTACAAGTAACAGGAAGCTATTACAACACCTTGGAGAAAGCTACCCAGGAAAACGGCGAAGCTCTATTTTGCCACGAGAGGTATTGCAAGGTTATCGAAATTGCATTTAATCTGACTTTTCCTTGGGAACTGATTTACTTCGTTATTGACCGGATATGTAAAATGGTTTCTTTTGTTTACAGTGCCTAGTTATCGTTCTCATCAATTGGCAGATGTTTTTACATTTTTCTTTCGTCGATTACTAATACCCTTGGGTGTGTTGTCGTTTAAGCTCCTGTAGTTAGCTATTCCTGTGCATGTATTCAATTTACGATTTGACCAACGTGTTACCTCTCTATGCTGTTTACCTTATATTTCCTTGTATCATTTAAATGAAGAATGAATATGGATAGTCAATTTTTATTTAACACCGCCAACCCTGTCTTCTTTCCCTACTTTTGCAGTCATCGAAAAGTTTGAAGAGGCAGAAGGGCGTAATCCTGGCGAAACTTCGATTCTTGATCTTCCTGGTGTTCTGAAGAAGAGAAAGGAACTTTGCGAGGCAGAGGTACGCTATATGGAAACTGCATGTGCCATGTGATTTCTTCGCAAGGTTCTTTCTCGTAGCTTTGGTAGGATAATTTTTGTGGTTCTCCCTCGTTACTTTGTGACCATGCAGTCATTAAATGAATCTCAAATTCCGGATTCTCTACTGGAGAGATTGGTGGTTGGTACGAGAGAATTTCCACCAGTTTGTGCAGTCATTGGGGGGATTCTTGGACAGGTGCTTTTCCTGTTAAACTTATTGCATTCTGTTGCTATCTTAATGTATGAGTGATTTCCTTATGCCCTTTCAACATATTCTGCCGATGCAACTATTTTTAGGAGGTGATAAAAACTATATCTGGGAAGGGAGATCCACTTAAGAACTTTTTCTTCTTTGATGCTTTTGACGGCAAGGGTATAATAGAAGACGTATCAAATCCAGACGCTGCAAGCTGAGCCAGCCTAAATGAAAGCTCTCTGGTTACTTTTTCTCCTTTCTTTGTTAGTCCTAGGAGTAGTGTTGGACTCTGAGGGCTATTATCAACTGTAGATGCCATTCCACCAAGGGAATTTGGAAGTGCAATGACTTGTGAGGGCTTTCTAACAATGTTGTTAGCCTGTTTTTGGTCAACTAACCTCAGATTGCTGATGAAGGTAGTGACAAAGCATTACCTTCATCTCTGAGATAAGGAACCTGCCCTACATTTGAATTCGATCTGTAAACCCAGGGCATTGTCTTGGTCTTGTCCAAATCGAGAAAACTGGAAACTTTTGAAGCAGAGTGGAATGTGTTAATCGTTGTTGATGCCTCAATGCGACACGGCGAGGGCTGTGCTGGAATTGCTGTAGAGGAAGGCAAAAGCAGTAGTTGGGAATGTAAGGCGGTGGACGAAGCCTGACAAGGATGTACGTCATCTGAAGAAGTTTGTCGGTAGGGTCGTCCTAAAACTTATTGCATGGGAGGCGCTGATTGATGATAACAGTGATACCCGCGCGCACGGTGGGTCTTGATAATGATTCTGGAAATTTGTGGGTGGGGGATGCCATCAACCCGTTTTTCCACCAAAGATTGAAACTTTAATAAAGCAAAACCGGGGGGGAGCCACTTTAACGTCCTGAGCATGATAATTGAAAGGCAAAAGAATCTAAAATTTTACGGGAGAGCATAGAGCTCCTTACATTAATTATGAAAAGTTTCCTTTTGACTTTATGCTGTCGGTAAGTCGAAACGTCCAATGGCCCATGGTGGCTAAAATTAGTTTTAAGAGTGGAAGACTTGAAATGTCCAAAACTTAGTTGACCAGCTAATAGCTCGATCGAGGTGGTCGTCACCTAGAATAAGTACTTGCGCTCAATTGAGATTCTTCAGCATTCGATTTTAGTTTAGATTTGCAAGATCGTGATATATCAAAATGCACTTGAAGGTGGTGGGATTTCTGGATGAATCAACTGCCTTGAGTTCTCATCTGAGTACGGATGATTCAGAAGATAAACAGAAGTTAGTTAGTCAACAAGTCCTTGGATTGTGCATGAGAATTTTCAAAAGCCCAGCATGGATCAAGTTAGTTTTATGCCGCTCCTATAACCTCGTCCTCCACATCCCACGTTCAAAAAAAGATCCCATTTCCACACTGTCAAAACTCATCATGATCCAGAACAACTAATAAAGAGAGAGAGAGAGAGAGAGAGAGAGAGAGACCCCACAAAAACCATGGAAGCCTCGAGTGCAGAACCAAAAGGAAGTGCTGCCGACAACCAACTGTACAACAAGTTCCAGAACTTTGAAACTAGAACGGAAAGCCTGGTCCAAGTCATTCGGCTCCTGAGGAGCAACTCTCCACGAATCCTCATGGCCTCACTTCAGCATGAATTTCGTAGGTTACCGCCGCCGTGGAAGGGAATGGCGAGGCGCTACGACTTGGCCGCGGAAGAGACTGTAAGAGAGAGACGAGCCGCGATTGAGAGCGGTAGGTTGAAGGGAAGGAGATTGTTCGAAACGCTGGACTCGGGAGATGGAGAAGCGGAGATATGCAGTGGGTGGAGTGGTATAACTGATGATGATGATGACAGCGACGACGATGACGATGTTGTGTGTTGTGGGAAGATCAAGATGAGTGAGGAAGTGGTGGCAGCAGAGGATGGCGGTTGCTGCGCCTCGTCGTCGTCATCTTCATCTCCAGGGATAGGGGAAATCAAGAAGAAGAGAAAAATGGTAAGGGGGTTGATAACGGGTGGGAGATGGATCGGGATAGTTTCAGTACTGCTCGCAATTGCCATAGTTGCCATGAGAAGCTGTGCAAGTGGCCATGGCAACGATGGCCATATGAATCTCGTCCCTACTTGACAGTTAAACATCTACTCTTGATGAGTCTTCAGGTTTTGCTGCTTATGCAATAGTTCCATCTGTGCATTGCATGTTTATGAAATCACCCATGCTCGGCTGCATCTATTCTGTCTTTGTGGTTTTACCTTGATTCTTCGCTTGCCTATGTTGTAGAATTGAGATGATTTAGAAATTGACGTGACAATCACTCCTGCTTATTTCATGTATCCAACTACAGTTTATCACATCACTTAGTAGATCACATTTATAGACCAATCTAAGATGCTCTTGAAGTGTCATCTTGTGGAGTCAATTTGATTCGCAATTGAAGCACAACCCACCTTCGATTCCAGCTCTAGGGAAACAAATTGTTTCCGTGTGAGTGGGCCTCATGACGAGAAGGGAAGTTAATGAAAACGGCCGTATGCTGCCCAATTTACGGCCCAAATTGGGCAAGTCTTCAATTTAAATTCACCATTAACGATGATGGACCATCTTCAACTTCAACTTCAACTTCAAGCTTCCCATTGGTGGAATGGACCATCTCTGAATCTGGAAAGCTAGGAAAGCCCAATAAGAAGCCCATCCCGTACAGTGCTCGGGTAAGCAAGACTAACAAATCACATGTATTCAACTTGAGGGCCGTCGAAGAGGACCACGCAATAGGATTATGGGAATGAAATCCACAGCTGCACATGACACGACAGCATCTACGGATTTAAATTAAGCTTGCGGAGATTAAGCAAAAGCACAATTATACGTAAAAGCATCCAATTAGTGCATCTGCTCTGCTTCTGTTCAATATTCTCTGATCACCCACTCAGAAGGAGAAGTTGAAATCTTTGATGGAGGTCACATCCGTACCTTTCTTTTGATGCTACAACGGTGATGATGCATGCATGCCTTGTGTCGCATCGTATCGTAGCAGCTGTGCATGGGGTCTCTCTGGGGTCTGCATCGATCTCGCACCCGGTCTTTTCCGGGGTACCATACCATGATGTTTTGGTGTGAAGCTACTATAATAATATGCTGGGAGGGGGGTTGGTGGGTCCAGACTACAAAGGGGGGATCATGACGTGCATGGCCAATCAAACCCATGTTTACCCTCGTGTGTTGGGCTTCACTGGTGCAAACGTGACATGTGAGCTGCTTTAAGGTTCCATTATTTGTACGATCCGATGGGGCTTTGCTGCCCTAATCTTTTGTATTACCAAGCGGGAGACATTTCCCTATCTTTTGGTTCTAGGATTCTTTGCTTTCCCACGTACGACAAGAAAAAAGGCATCGACATCGGGTGCGTGTATCCTCCTCTGAAATATAAGTTGGTCCAGATGGACTTGCAGATGTGTCGTGCGTGAGCGAATATTGGTCATCATTACACATGGATTAAACTTTTTTACCATCGTGTCGTGGGTATCTTTGACAAGAACCTAATCTTTCTGCACTGGCTTCTGTAGAAGATCAAGAAAAAAAGGAAAGAATATAGCATAAAATTTGAAGAAATACGTAAGATGCAGTACGCATCACGTTTGCCTTCTTGTATCAACCCTAATTTCATCAACCCCCGACCTGGACCAGCGCATGTTTGCGTCGAGCCACGCGTGGGGTCTAAATTTGCGATCCTGAGATTTCTGGTAGGTTTCATTCCTCAAAAGTACCACCTCCTCAGATCTTCTGAAGAGCAAAGCTTTTTGCTTCCTCGTGATACGTTTGGTGACCGTCCTTGGAGGATGATATTGACAGAGAGAAAGAGGTCCAGAGATGAAAGATTCGACGGTGTACACATTTTTGTCACTAACTGTCTGGCATTTGATCCTTTATGTTCTCCTCTCTCGCTCTTCCTTTCTCATGTTAAGGGGCTTCTAATCATTCTTTAGTTTGTAGACGTCGTGTTCGTGCATTTCAGACTTGCGTTCTCTGTCTTACCTGTATTTACATGAGGAAACATGTTAAAAGGACAAAGCGAAAGTTAGGATATGTCATCTTTTAGTGGTTTGGATTTTTGAAATGAAACATCTTGTGGAACTAATACGAATTGCTCTAAAAACTTAAACCACGAAATGAATGAGTGGTTTAATATTTATGTATTTTTACTAACAATGTCTCATTTGCCTTAATTCATTGAAAATGCCATGTCCTATAATAGGAAAAAGTTATGCATGCATCGATTGCACGATGTAATCGGCGTATTCACGTATCATAGGCATATGATATGATGTGACTGCAATAAGGTAACTTCTCGAACTAATACAGTAAAAGCTAATTAAGGATGTGGAAATGGAAGGTAGCTCACATGGCCATCTTTGACAGTTTGCCAGGTGCCAGAATTTTAGTGACGGACTAAGACTTGTCATTGCGAGGTGGAATGCATCTGGGGAAACCACTTCACATGCCGAACCGCATTAATAGGGAACAAAGCCAAATCAGGTCGATGAAGAGCTTGATCAGCAAGACAAAGACGAACTCGTATAAGGTGGGGGAACACTCCCGGGTTTGTCTTCATGCGTCGACAACTCTTGAATCAAGATATCCACCCAATTCTCATGCCTCTTATGTCTCGATAAATATCGACAGTGCAATCTTACAAGAGGACCCGATAATTCAAGTAGGGCCGAACTTGAGCAAATCCTTAAAAAGACTTCATTTTGGATCTTGTTCAAACCTCGGAATTCCCGCGATACAAAGCGATTAGAGGGACCCAATTCTCATACCGTCTCTTGTATGTCTCGATAAATATCGACATTGCGATTGTAATGGAGGACCCAATAATTCAAGTAGGGTTGGAGCATAGGAAAGATATATGGAGACGGGGCTTGCAAACTCATAAGCTCCAAAGTGGGAGAAGAGTCGACGTCTCGAATTGGTCGGCCATGCAAGCTTATGTGTCTCTCCGTTCACGTTCAGGGCCGTGATTTGATGATGACTCTGCAATGCTCATTCGCTTGCCCTGCATCTTCGATCACTAAACATGTTATCTTCCTTCCCCAATCTCGCCCGATTGTCCCCATTTTTGGACCACACTTCCGCTGCTAAGTAGAACAAAAAAAATACTTTCGGGTGGTTCGTGAAGATTCAAGATGATTCATAACCATAAACAAACACATCCTATTAGGGATAACGACACAAACAGCCTTTGAACATTGTTCTAATGTGTAGAGTGATTCATAAACTTTTAATTTGTTCAATGTGATCCTTAAACTTTTGGTATATGCTCAAGTTAGTCCCTGAACTATATGAAAATGTTCAATGCTATCTCTCCATCATTTTAAGTTCATAGACAATATATATAAGAACTAGATTGAACATGTATCAAAAGTTTAGGATCACATTAAATAAATTAAAAGTTCAAGGACCACGTTACATGTTGGACCAAAATTTAAGGACCACGTCAAACAAATTACAAATTCAGATTCCATATTGCACATTAGGCCAAGTTTGAGGACCATTTGTGTTGCTTTCCCTATCTTATTATAAACTCTTGACCGCTAAATTTGTGTTTCAGCCGATACAATTATACACTGCGAGTGCACTGTGCTAAAAATAGTTATATACATAAAGGAGCAGAAGCGGATGATTTTTCTTCTAGACGTATGGGGCCGATCGGTGTCATGATCCAGAAAAAGCTAGGATTAGCAATCATACGTTATTCTTAATGATCAGTAATAACATGCACAAAAGAAAAGAAGAGAGTCTGGTCTTATCCACGTTCCTATTGTTCCACTGTACTTGCGTAAGTGCTCTAAATAATCTAACCATTTGGACCAATGTTAGAACTTGTTGCGACCGTACATCTCATCCTTAATCCTCACGATAATTGAATAAACAATTCAAACGCAAAGTCTAATCAGGTCATATCACCAACGTCACCCACCTCAAACCATATCCTTAAGTATGAATCAGATCCAATAACGTCCCCGTCCTTATGATCCCGCTTTGCACCCTTTTCGTGAAATATCAAATCTACAATGATTGCTCGCTGCGAGTTGAAATTGAAACATCGACCCTCTTCCTGCTTCTCTAGGATGAATACAGAGCGAAAACGATACCAATTGATCCTTCTCGTGATCTCTCTAGAGCTTTCATTCCGGCGAGATCGTGTACACATCAAACTTAGGGACACCGGGATCGCATGTGCCGTGGCTGAGCCTAGACGATTCGTTTCGTGTCGCGATAGGGATTATTCGACCACTTGTGTGGCTATTTTCAATGCGGTACTAGGAATTATTTGATGACTTGTGTGGCTATTTTCATCCTGCTCCTAATTGAGGTTTAGTTGGCTCAAGCTTTGAGGTGCAAAACTAGCTGAATAGTGAACCTTCTATGGTTTGTGGTGACTGTATAGCTCGATACGCCACAGCAGGAATCTAAATATTAAATTCCTGTATACTTTTATTTGCTGAAACAAAAATGAAGAATAAAAATAAACAATCAATGATAGAAACTACAGTTCATCTTAGAATCTAACACGTCTGGTGACACATTGGAACAAAAATCAAATCTTCCTATATCTAGAATTCAACGTTCCCAGCTATTAAGGGATAAGCAAATAACTATGTTAAGAAAATATCCTTCGTATATCTATGTTTTCACCTGGTAGAAGATTGCCAAATGTTGATGCACTAATCTACGATTGACCTGCAGAGTATGTGAACTTTTCTTGGTGGGTTTTGCTCATTCATCATTACCAACATGTAGCCTCTCCAAATGTTGATGTCCATTCCTTTGATTTCAAGTTCTATTTCAAGGGTTTTCACTCTCGATAACAAGACAGAAGTAGGTATCACTTATCTTTTTGCGTGAAAATGGTGGGATGGCATTCGAAAAAAGATGCTACACTTTTTCTGGAAAGGGAAACGAAGGCAAGTGAAGATCATCATGGAAGATGGGTAGAGACTGTGGTTGAAATTGACAAGTGAGTACGATGTTTTAGCATTTGCAACACAGTAGGTCGAACTGTCGAACACTTCTAACAAACTAATAATAGAGGTTCAAAAGTTTCCGTGGAATTTAAGTTATACAAATTACAGCAACCTGTTAAAATATGATTCACTTATTTAAAAAGCAACTTATACAATATTCCAATTCACAATTTGTTCTCTCACTATATAAAGAGGTCCTTCTAAGTATTGAAAACCAGAATGATATCATCTTGATTGCATCGTACCAAAGGGAATCTAAAGCAATAAGTGCTATCTTCCGGAGCTAGGGCAATTATCATTTATGCACAAACAACATTGCATTTTGCACAGAATTTTCGTAGATGGGGAGAACCCTACAAGCATGTGAAAAAGTCATTGATCTTTGAATATATCGCTTCAAAGAAGAGGCCTACCTTGCTAAGTGGTGCATTCTCTCGGGACTACGGAAGGGACAATTGCGTGCGTATGCCGTGATTCAGAAGGAAGATTGATGGAAGGTTTCATGCGACCAGTTCGAGCATCTTCCGCCCTTCAAGCCGGAGCCCTTATATGTCTCTATGCTCTCCAACACTTTACTGATTGGCCTCATCTGAAACTAGCGGTGGAGTCTGACTATTCAACTTTGATAAGCTATCTGAAAGATTCTTCCTTCTATCCTTGGGATGTTGAGCCACTTATCACTGATTGTATAAGCCTCTTGGTCTTTTTTGAGAGTCTAGAATTGGTCCTCTGCCCCTGTGACTCAAATAGACTAGCAGACTGGGTTGTAAAAGCGTCAAGGTATGAAACCCTCCCCTCTTTGAGAAATCATGTGTTTTGATGCCTCTTACTCTTGTAGGTGGGCTCGGATCTAATGAAATGATATCTCTGTTTCGGCAAAAAAAAGGGGGGGAGAAAAACCAGTTGAGGATGATCCGCTTTAATTGAGATTATGGAGCATGGACCTATGCATTACCGCTCTCAAGTGCATCTTAAAATTCTCTCCTGTCATCATCATTGATTGGATCACAACCTGATAGACAATGCAAATTAGTTGCTCTTCATGTGCTAGCTGCTAGAATGATAGAGCAAGGAAAATTATAAATGGGCTATACAACTATCATGCGTCGTGTTTTTGGGGACAGATTAATGTGTTTTTGCCAAAATGCTCTTCTCGCTCTTCCACAGACTATGAATGTTACATTTGTAGAATCAAGGTCGCATCTATCCCGTATACAAAGCAAATTCATCGACACTTTTCAATCTCAACTTTGTACGCAGTTTATTGGTTGCCCATTAAAAAAAAGGAGCATATGGGTTTAGTTTCTACAAATGCCAAAAATTAATGTGAATCTCATATATGAAGGTCCATCAAGCATAGAATTAGTCTCGGTAAGAAATAACGGTCGACCAATATTGACCTCTTGGAGGAAATGAATGATGCCAAATAATTTAGGCTCCGTTTGTTTCGTGAAAAATATGACATTTTTGAAAAATATTTTTCAAGAAGTCATTTTCCAGTAATATGACAATATTTTTTTGGTATTTAGCTAAAATCCGAAAATGAACTGGAAAATATTTTTCGGTATTTGATATGGAAAATATGATTTGATTCTCCTAAATAGACATGCATTATTTGGGTGTTAGTAACATGCGCATGGGCAATCGTGGAAAATGGGCACTTCTAGAAAGAAGGCTTATATAACTATTATGAAAAGCAGCGCAAGAGACTTCTGTATCTACATTACTATCAATGGCACATACTATATGTGATGGTAAGCTCCGCCGCATACTAATTCTAAAGTAAGGCCGAGGACTCTTTATTCCCCTATTGAATCGAGACGGCAATGAGATCAAAAGAAATAAAAATGAAATTGTTTGATCAAAAGTCGTTTGGAGTCCAACCGCGATAGACCTTGACCCAAGCGCTAGGGATTGGGGCATGGGCACTTGGGTCTTGAGCCCAACCTCGTTGGACTCAATCGTGGCCACTAGGGTCCTGCGTCCGGCCTCAATGGACCCAGGCACAATCTTTGTGAACTCAGGCACGGCCTTTGTGGATTCGGGTTCAAGTGTTGGGGATCCAAGCTCAGGTATCGGAATCCCAAGCTCGACCTTTGTAAACCCGAGCCCAGGTGCTGGGGCTTCCAGCCTGGCCTCAATGGACTCGGTCACAAGCGCTAGTGGTCCAGGCTCGACCTCAATGAACATGGGTGTGAGCGCGAGGGTTCCAGGCACAAGCACAAGCACTAAGGTTATTGGCCAGGCCTCAATGGACCCGGGCCTGAGCGTCGAAGATCTAATGTCGACGGTAGGGACTCGGGTTGAGTTTCTATGTCCAAGAGTAGAGGTTTTCAGTTAATTAGACAAATATTTTCCGTCGAGACAAATCAAATTCCTAAAAATGAAGAAAAATTTTTCTCTAAGATTATTTTTCGGCGAAACAATCTAGCCTTAATTGTCCCGAAGAATCATAAGTATCCTAACGCAGTAATTCCCAAGGCAGTGGTTTCGTAGTCCCCCCGTTTTTGGATGTCCGTTTCGTTTTTGACCTGGTCAAAACTGTGGATTTCATTTCCCGTGATTGCGAAGTAGAAGTTAACCAGAGTCTCTCTCCCAAGTGCTGCTAAACTAAGAATTAGTTTAAATACCATTTGGGAACTTCGACGCTCCAAAATCACGAATCCCATGAAATTAGCTGCTCATTAGCGCTTAATTTGACCACAATTAACTAGTGGGGTTGACCGGGTGAGTCCCTCAGAAGTCAAGAGCCGAGCGCGAAATCTCGGCCGCTGATTGAGGACGTGAGAGCCCGGGGGAGATGCGGCGACGGTCGATGAAGCGAGAACAGCCGGGTCTGATGTGGAGCGGAGCACCAGAACAACAGGTAGACATTGGAAAACACCCGGAAAAAACTAGGTATGCTTGTGACAAATTTATCTCGAACTAATATTTTAATCACCAAAATCTGAGATAAATTTGCCTCGATCTAATTTTTTTGACCACAAAAAATTTTAAATCGGTACACTTATGACAAACTTACCATTCGTTAAATCACAAATTGATAAATCTATGATAAGCGGAAAGTTAAAACTCCAAATAGCTACACTCGTCAATTGTTACGTATCGTTTAATTTAGCAATTTGATGGTATAAATTAACGAAAACTAAATTTATCATGGGTATATCAGTTTAGATTTTCGATGGTTAAAAAATTAGTGCGGAGTAAATTTATTACGGATGGATCAATTTGGGGTTTTTTTTGGTATGAACTATTTTTATTTGGTTAATGTGATTTATAGCGTTTTGATGCGTCATTTTTTACGTAGCTTAAAAATGGGCACATTATAATTTCTAAGGTAGACTTTTTGAACGGGTGTAATTATCATAGCTTGAAATGCGAAGCAAATTTTCCCATCGAACGTGTCCACTAATTCGGAGGTTGTGGTAGCTCGAGAGGCGAAACGAAATTTTTACTCCAATGCTTTGAATCTCGGGGGAGATGACGAGCGAGGGGGATGTAACGTCCCGGCACCATGTGTCTCAAGCACATTCATGCCGCAGTGCACGTGCCCCCTTATATAAAGCCACGTAATCGGCCATTTGGTGTGCCGATGCTGTTGGTGATGGTGGTGGAGATGGAGATGGTGGTGGTGGTGGTGGGAGTTGCGAGCGAGATCTAATGGTCCTGAGCAACTTCTGGTAGCTACTGCAGCAACACCCAGAAGAGAGAGAGAGAGAGAGAGAGAGAGAGAGCCTCAAATCTTATCTCCACCCAGTTCAAGTGTGTGTGTCCTTCCCCGTCTTCCTCGAGTTCTTGTTTTTGGTTCTGGAGCAGAGTTAAACAGAGCAACCCGCAATGGGAGAGGTCGTCTTCTAAGATTTCGAAGCTCTCTGTCTTCTCTTGCTCTGTGTGCGTTCCATGCGCTGATGATTCCTTTCGGTCTGTGTGGGTGGTGCAGGAGGAGGCCAAGAAGCAGGAGGAAGCGACACCGGACAAGAAGGAAGAAGAGAAGAAGCCCGAGAAAGCGGCGGATGGGGAGAAGAAGGGAGAGAAGAAGGCGGAGGAATCCAAGGACCCGCCTCCTCCTCCTCCGCCGCCGCCTGAAATAGTGCTCAAGGTCTACATGCATTGCGAGGGCTGTGCTCGCAAGGTCCGCCGGTGCCTCAAAGGCTTTGATGGTCAGTCCTGAAAGCTGCTGAATCTGTGATTTCGACCAGTGCTCTGCGCTGAGATTCCATTGTTTCTTCTTTTTCGTTCCACTGTTTTAAGGGGGTTTTGGTTTTGATTGGGTTCTTTTTTTGGCAGGAGTGGAAGAGGTGACGACGGACTGCACGACGCACAAGGTGGTGGTGAAGGGAGAGAAAGCAGATCCGCTCAAGGTGTTGGAGAGAGTGCAGAAGAAGAGCCACCGACAAGTGGAGCTTCTCTCTCCTATTCCGAAGCCGCCTGCACCGGAAGAGAAGAAGCCTGAAGAGAAAGAAGCCCCCAAGGCCCAAGAGAAGAAAGAAGAGGTCCGTCTCTTTCCTTTGCTTCGAGGATTCGACTTTCTGCGACTTTGGGGTCTTCGCTTTTCATTTTGATTTCTTTCTTTTGCCCTCTTTTCTTTGGCGATTGTTCCGTTTCTGATTCTATCTTTCTGGGCACGAAATGTTGTTCCGCCGCCGCAGGTGATCACGGTGGTGCTCAGCGTGAATATGCATTGCGAGGCTTGTGCTCAGGAAAGCAAGAAACGCATCCTCCGAATGAAAGGTGTGAGCTTTCTCACCTCCGACGTCATTCGTTGTCATGCTGCCTTTCGTGTTTGATGATATCGTAACGTGAAAGTGGAAAAAGAAAGAAAAACACTTTTTCCTTTAAATCAAAGTTTTACGCTTTACTTTGAATCTCTATAGAAAAGGAGTTCACTCTTTTGTCTATTTCGAAAATCACGATCAGAATCCTATTTTATGTTCAGATTCAGGGGAATACCGTTTGATTCGATTGGATTGAATAATGCATGTCTTTATTCAAATCAGCTTCTTGTTATGACGGAATCCATTGAATCAATATCTCAAACAAGGAATTCCTCCAGTCAATTTGTATCGACCCTTCTCTGCACCCATCAAGCCAAGCCCGATCTTGACAATAACAACAAATGGGTCTGGTGGTTTCAGGGGTGGAATCAGCTGAGCCAGATCTGAAGAGCTCGGCGGTGACGGTGAAGGGGGTCTTCGAGCCACCGAAGCTGGTGGAGTACGTGTACAAGAGGACGGGGAAGCACGCGGCGATAGTGAAGCAAGAGCCGGAGAAGAAAGAGGAAGGGAAGCCCAAAGACGCCAAGGAAGAGAAGAAGGCGGACGAAGGAGGAGGAGGAGGAGGGGACAAGAAGAGCGAGGGAGAGAGCAAAGAGAAGAAGGAAGGGGACGCCGCCGAGGCCAAGGCGGAGGTCACGGCGGAGAACAAGGTGGTGGAGATGAAGAACGAGTACTATTACTACCCTCAGTTTTACTCTGCCCCGAGATACGCGCCCATGGATGTCTACGCGCCTCCGCCTCCGCCGGCGTACAATTACAATCAACCTCAGGTGGCGACTGCAACATACTATCCTTACCCACCTCAGATCTTCAGCGATGAGAACCCTAACGCCTGTTCTGTCATGTAAAAACTGAGACACCCTGAGGGTAGAAATGGGAATAAAATCGTTTCCCCCCCGTGTCCTGGCTCCATGCTCTGCATGTGCCCTGTCCCTTGTTTAAAAGAGCATATCAACTACAGATGCAGCGGTAGAATTTTGTTTTGGTCTCTTCTTTTGCAGTACCCTTTCTCTCCCCCAATCTCTCTCTCTCTCTCTCTCTCTCTCTCTCTCTCTCTATATATATATATATATATATATATATATTATAAAAGAGAAGTTAAATCCGACCAAAAAAAGATCTCATGTTAACATAGACAAATAATAGCGCCATGACATGAATACAGAATTCTGCACTTTTTGGAACTGGATAATCTTTAAACTATTCCCGGCTTATGTTTTGGGGATGTTTGATGTATTATTTAAAGTGTGGAGCTTCCTAGGCAGGTCTTTACTTCTCGCCCGCTCTGTTTCTTGGCTCGGGACAAGTGGGTTTGGCCGGTTGGTTGAGCGAGTGAAATGAGTGAAACATGGACCTCAAGATGCTAAACGCAACGCATGTTTCGCCACTCACCAGCACTGGTTTGGTGTGTGTGTGTGGTGAGTAGTGAGTTGATGGTACAGTTACATGTGATGTGCCCACCGAGATGGACGTTGGCAGAAATGAAAAAGAACAAGAAGTTTCATTTCAGTAGTCGTTAGGTTGAGATGAAAACTTAGAATGGAAAAAAGATGTCGGCCACTTTATCGCTCGGAAAGATATGCCCGGCCTGTTTAAGGATATGCAGATGAAAACAAATCTGGTGGGGGGAGGTCAAAGATTATTGGTGGCGAACTGTTCGGTGATTGAGATGTTTAAGCAACAGGTGTAATGTAATCGTCCTTGATCAGATTCGAGACCTTTTTCCCTGTGACCTTTCCGATTGTGAAAATAGATGCCGCTTGCAAAGTTTACAATGGCTTACAACGCCTTTTGAGAAGCCGTGCCACCTAATTCTAAAGGCAATGCAGTTTTAAGTCGTGTATTACTACGTATATGAGTCGCATCACTTGATTCTTAAGGCAATATATGCGTCGCTTCACTTGATCATACGGTTTAAAATGGTTTCCGCCACAATAATATCAAATGAATTCTTATAAACGGCGAAGAAAATAGTAACGAAGAGATTTATGCAATGGTCTCTCCGCGTTGTGTGTAAACACTTGTAAACGGTGAAGAGATGTAAGAAAGAGTGTTTTTTCATTGCTCCGGAAGTCTGTGAAATTAACCATCTTGATCTTGGAGCGCCCATTTTAATGGTATAATCTGATTTCGCTGGGGGTCATCCCTACAGCAGAGCTATTCCTCTTATGCCTCAGTCTTTTTTTTTTTGGTAAGGTAAGGAGTGATATAACTTTCCAAAACAATATACAAGGAATTATGCCTCAGTCTTTCATGTCCCTTGAGCTGAAATTCCACTCTATGACCTGTTAAACTGTTCACAAAACAGGGTACCGTCCTCGAGAGATCCAGAAATCAAAACGACATTTAAATGCATCTGCCATGTGTATCAGGATATCTAGGATAAAAAGATACAGGAAGGGTGGGTAATGCAATAGATTAGAGGAGCGAGGGAGATGATGTTATGAGCAATGCCCTGTTTCTTTCCCCCCTACAGAGCAATAATGGAGGAGTGCTAATTACAGCTGCAAATGCTCAGAGGCCTGCATAGTCCATCTTACCTGGTTTGGGGCAAGCAGGAGTGACGTGGTGATGAGTGGGTACTGGCTCGTTTCAGAAACAAATGCACAGATTTTTCCGGGGGTGGGTGGTGGTGAAAGGCGTAAACATCATGGTTAGGCTGGCAGTAAGTCTCGGTCTCTTGTAATAGGTATTAGAGCAGAGAGTGGTGAGTGAAGTTCGTGCGTGCTTTGTGTCCAAAAGTCCAATTAGGTCCCCACTGAGTTGGAGTAGGGAGGGTGGGAGAGAGATTCTCAGATGCCATAAATGAGATAAAAGCTCAGCTTGCGCACGGCACTCGCCCTTTCCTCGAAGCATATACATTTGATCGCGGCCCCGTCGAGTGCGTGCCCACCTGAAGCAGTCTTCGTACGTCTCATTCATGCCTCGTTACCCAATTCGTCTTTTTGATTGAAAGATTGAGGGTCCATCACGAATCACCTGGCCATTTCCCGAGAGGTTCTTCGCCCTCGTTTCAACTTCAGTCATGTTTGACTTTTCTGTCGAAATACATCCGAAGCTTAAGATCAGTGTTTGAATACTTGATGTATATATCTGTGAATGTTTTGTTTCCCCCTGTACGTGAAGCTTGATGGTCATGACACTCGACATAAGATCATCATCCCTACTCTAACAAATGGCCATGCTCAGAGATGTTATTAAGAAGGTGAGATTGGCACACATATGTTAGGGAACACAATTTGCTGGTATCATGTTGGTATGCTCGTGCCATACATGTTTATGTTTCGTATCGTGTCCGAGCTACTCCGTCGGCCATTCGGATTCCATGTACGTACCAAGGTAAGTGTCGGGGAGAGCTATAATAAAGAAGCACACCGGAGAGGCCATTCAGGATTTTTAAAGAACGATGAAAAGATCGACAAATACCGGATTTCATGGTCATCCTTATCCCAACAAGGACAGAAAATACGCACAAAAAGATGATGGGCGACGAAACTGCCGATCCGAGAAATCAAATGAAACTGTAATGGAAGATGATGCAGAGGAGTGTTGGCCATTCTTGTGGAAAAGATGAGGCGAGGCCAAGGCCTTCCTCTCGTTTTCATCAAAACAAAACCTCGCGTCACCCCCCATCCTTGTTTGCTTTCTCCATCTTTTTCTCTCTTGTTCTCTTTTTTAAAATGATTAATACCACAAAAAATCTCAAACTACTATATTTATAATAAATTTACCTAAAAATAATTTTTTGACAACCAAAATCCCAAATCATGACAAATTTACCCTCTATTAGTTTCCATTAAATTTTACCGTCAAATTTCTAAATTGGATGACACGTGACAGTTGACAGATATGTCAATTTGAGGTTTTATGCAGACGCAACAGTTTGTCTTTTTTTGTGGTGTTAATCCAATTTAACATAAGGTAAATTTGTTATAAATATAATAATTTAGGATTTTTTGTGGTAAAAATACTAATTTTGATTAAATTTATCACGGATGTACCGGTTTAGGATTTTTCGTGATATTAATCATTCTGAAAAAGAGTTTTCCAAAGTTTCATACCATCATCATCTTTGTTCGAAAAACAAATCATCATCATCATCCATATGTAGAAGGTCAAATTATGAGAACTTAGGGAATGAGAGTATCATATCCTCTTTCTTGAAGTGGCGAATGTAACAAACAAGTCAAGGGTGGTGTTGTCGTTATAACCGAGAAATGATAAATCCTAAATTGATACATATGTTACAAATTTATCCAAAATTAATCTCAAACTGGTATATTTGTGACAAATTTACTTTTCATTAGTTTCATGTAAATTAAATTAATACCACGAAAAATCACAAATTGATAATGGAGGTAAAACTCCAAACTAGTACACTTATCAGCTGTCATGGGTCGTCCAACTTAGCAATTTAACGGTCAAATTTGATGGAAACCTACGAAAGGTAAATTTGTCACGGATTTATCAGTTTGGGGTTTTTCATAATATTAACCCTAAAAGAAAATTTGATTTCCGAACAATAGATTACTCGAGATTAAGAGAAAATGGAGTATGTGTCGGACAATCTGTATTTTCTTGATTACACTTATCAATTGAGTATTTTACCAAAATTTAAGATTTTATTGGCGGGTTTAATAAAATGGTACTTAGGAATAAAAAAAGAATGGGAAAAAAGGGGACAAATCCCAAAAGCGGGGTGGGGGCCAAAGCCATCGTAATCACGTACCACGAGGAGTCTCGGAAACGTTGAGAACGAACTCCAGAGCAAAACTCCAACCCTTCCTTCATCTTTTTTTTTAACACTTTTAGAAGTTGCCTGGCCAAACCATCCCCATCTTTTCTTCCTTAGTCACCTTTTTTTATTTTATTTATTATCTCAGAATAGCAAATATTCTCTGAATCGGACCCCCTTCGATCTCCGGGTCCCTTCGAACTCGACTTCTCAGGGTGCGACTCATTACTAATTGAATTGAAAAATTCGCCGCGCGACACATGCCTGATGCGCGCACTGCTTGCGACACTGTAGGAGAGAAATTACATGAGGTTTCAAAGTTGGCACGAGACCTGCGATTTCAGCACACTTTGGTTGGCCCGTCGAGCTTAGAGAAAGGCCAGGCCAGGCCACGCCATGAACCGCTCTGCTGCGACACGAATTGTGAAGTACGGGTATACAAATTATTCAATTTCACCTGAGCAGGGGAGAGAGGGAGGGAGAGAAGAGGGAGAGGTGGGGTCGCCGCCCATTAAATTCAACTGGAGGGTGCTGCCACAGCTGCTGCCGCTTTGGATTCATCATCTCGGGGTGCTGCGAGACCCCAGAAAAGAGAAAAGGCTGATGCGCACTCTCTGCCCTCTTTACCCCCTCCCCCCACTTGCGACGGTGATGGTGAGGCAGTTGGTGAGGTACTAACACACCCTGTGGAATACAGCATCTAGCTTAGGCTCGGTTTTTCACGTACCCCTCCCTTTGTTCCTTTTAAGAGATAAAGGCAAAAACGGCCTTTAAATTTTGATCTGATGTACAATTTGATCTCTAAATTTTTAATTTGTTTAATACAATTTTTGAACTTTAAACCTTATATTCAATACGGTCCCTGAACTTTTAATTGTTCCATGTCGTCTCTGAATTTTTGATCCGTGTTCAATTTAATCTTTGAACTATATGAAAATGTGCAATATAGTCCTCAGGGATTATATTGAGCATGTACCAAAAGTTCATGGACCACTTTGAACAAATAAAAAGCTCATGAACTATATTACACATTGAGTTAAAGTTCAGGGATCATATTGGATATTCGAACAAAGTTGATGGATCGTTTGTGTCATTTTCCCTTCCTTTTAATGACGAAAGCCAGTAATAACTCTAAATTATGTTCTTAGTGACATGGTTATTCTAAACGTTTTTTTCGAGACACCAAAAATTTCCAAACTCGTACCTACGTGACACATCTATCTCTGTCAAAGTTCTGTCAATGAGGATTGCTAAAAATCTGCTGATATGGATGGTAGAAAACAAACTGCATTGACGATAAAAACGACATTATTTTGATCAAAAAATCATCTAACGGAATCTTGATAAAGAGTAAATACGTTGTATAGGTACAAGTTTTGGGTTTTTTTATATAAATATGTCATAGTAAACATAATTTGAGATTTTTTTATGTTACCAAAAAAGTTCGAGTGAATGTGTTAAAGTGGGTGTAGTTTGTGCCTTTTTCCCTTTTATTTTATTTTATTTTCTCATTTGAGAGAGAGAGAGAGAGAGGAAAGATAGTGTTGCTAGTTCTCGGTGCTTGGACACGACGAGGACGATGGCCCGCTTCTCAAAATATGCTTTGAATTCATCAATCTGTCTCTCTTCAATTACACGCAGAATGGATCTGAGCTTGCTGTGTCAGGATGAGTGTTGAGCATTTGATATTAGACGTTTCTCGACACTTAGACAAGTTTTAAAAAGGGTTGATATCACACGTTTCTCGACACTTAGACAAGTTTTAAAAAGGGTTGATATCACGAAAAATTTTAAATTAGTATATTTGTGATAATTTTATCTCGAATTATTTTTTTGACCCCAAAAATTCTAAACTGGTACACTTGTGACAAATTTACCCCGAACTATTTTTTTAACAACCAAAAACCTCAAACTGGTACACTTGTAACAATTTTACCCCGAACTATTTTTTTGACCACCAAAAACCCCACACCGGTACACCTGTGACAATTTTACCCCCGAACTAATTTTTTACCACTAAAAACTCCAAACTAGTATATTTGTGACAAATTTACTCTCTGTTAGTATCTGTTAAATTATATTAATATTACAAAAAATCACAAATTGGTAAACTTGTGATAAACAGAGGGGTAAAACCCAAAATTGGTACACATGTCAATTACCACGTGTCATTAAACTTAACAATTTGATAGTAAAATTTAACGGAAACTAATAGAGGGTAAATTTATCACAGGTGTACCAGTTTGGAGTTTTTGATGTCAAAAAAATTAGTTCGGGGGTAAAATTGTCACAGGTATAACAGTGTGGGGTTTTTTATGATCAAAAAAATAGTTCGGGGTGAAATTATCGCGGGTGTACCAGTTTAAGGTTTTTTGTGGTCAAAAAAATAATTTGGGGTAAATTTGTCATAGGTGTATCAGTTTTGGATTTTTCGTGGTATTAACCCTTTAAAAAAAGG
Source organism: Syzygium grande (assembly GCA_024733475.1). Taxonomy (NCBI): domain Eukaryota; kingdom Viridiplantae; phylum Streptophyta; class Magnoliopsida; order Myrtales; family Myrtaceae; genus Syzygium; species Syzygium grande. Next base: position 30,272,865 of record JAMXDD010000010.1, read on the forward strand.
GGGGAGAATTATTCAAGAATCTCTCGGTTCTTGATCTCACATAATTTAATCCGCACAATAATTGCACCGGACTTTGAAAAATGCATGTGAGCAACTACCGGTATACGAGAACAACGTACTAGTTGTAGTCATGTTAACGTGCCTCAAATGCGCTTTTCTTCATGGGGAATAGGGAGCTTAGGAATATAATTAAGCGGCGGAGGGACGAATTCGAATGAAATGTATTGTACGAAGAGGTAGAAATTGGCGTTTCGATGTCTCTGGCCAATCAAGTGAATCTTTTAAAGGGGAAGGGCTCTTGTGTTCTTTTAAGAGATATGCTGGCATAACAGTTTTTGAGTTACTGTGAGCCACAAGTTTTCGAAGGAGTGGATCCCACAGTAATTTATAATTATTTTTTATTTATTTTTTGGATAATGACACAAACAGTCCCTGAATTTTAAGTTAATGTTCGATGTGAACTTTTAATTTGTTCAAAGTGATCTCTGGACTTTTGGTACATGTTCAATATAGTTCCTAAATTATATGAAAATGTTCAATGTAATCCTTAAATTAAAAGAAAATGTTCAATATAGTCCCCGAACCTAAATAAATGAAAGGACCGCATCGAACATTATGTTAAAATTCAAAAACTATATTATATTGATTAAAATTTCGGAGACTACATTGAATAATGGGTAAAGTTGAGGGATTATATTGAATAAATTAAAAGTTCAAGGACCACATTATAGATTGAGTCAAAATTTAAAGATTGTTTGTGTTATTTTTCTTTTATTTTTCAGCTGTTTGAAACGTATTATTAATCTCACGATAAATTATAAATTATTACTTAATCATTTCTCATTCTTCTGATTGCGAAATGATAGGGGTGGGGCGAGACGGACCCATCCCCCGAGATTTTGCTTGAGGACTCGAGCCCCACGTGATGGCGGGCCTCCATCGTATTTTATCATACTTCGTTTCGTACATCATCATCCCCCAATTTCCGACGTCGTACTCTCTTCGTGCATTGGTCGCAACGAACGGCAAAAGATGAAGATGGAGATGAACAGAACGATTCAGGAGAAAGGGAGAGGTGATGGGGGATCCAGTGCTCTTTATTATTACTCCTGGCGGGGCATTTATTATGTCCAAAAGAAGACTGCGAGCGGGACACGTTGCCCCAGGACACAGCGCTGGCTGAAGTACGGCTTGTTGAACGAGTGGATGCACATCTCCTTTGTGCTGGAGCTTATGTCGCTCTCTCCGAGAACGGAATTTTCATTTGGGAAAATGACACGAGTAGCCTTTGGAGTTTGGTCTAACATATGATACGATAGCTAAACTTTTAATTTATTAAGTATAATTTTTTAATTTTAATTTAATATGCAGTGTAATTATTAAACTTTCGATTTGTTCAATATAATCCCTAGATTTTTTTATACATATTCAAATTAGTCTCTGTACCGTAAGAATAATCGGTTCCAGAGTAGGTTGGTTCTAGACTTGAAATCTGAAATCGACTCTGTTATAACCGGTTCCCAATTTTTGGAACCGGGAACCTATTCTATTTACCCTAGATCCTGTTTTGGAGCCTACCCCGTTTTTTCGATCCGATTCTAGGATCTACTCGAGAACCCTTTTATTTTTTGGTTTCATTTTTTCCATGTAGTAAATAGGAAAACTTATAACTCAAATCAAAGGTTTTAAGTTTGACTGTGCAAACAATCTTAAGTATTCATATAAAAGCAGATTATTTTAGTCCCAATAGCTTAATGGACGTGATAAAATAGCATAGGTTTTAGTTGGATATGTAGTTTCTTCGTTATAGAACAAAAATTTTAAGAAAAAGGAAATTGCTCCCTATAATGCTTACAGGCTCTTTAGTTAGACTATCCGCAAATAATGATTATTTCCTTTATCCTTCCTGATATAATGCTTTGAATTCTGACCATATAAAATTGCAAGTGGACCTCCATATAAAATTGGTTCTAAAATTGGTCCGGGTGGGTTTTCACTTGAAATCGGAAACCGGACCGATTCTAACCGATTCTCAAAAAATGAAACCGGTTACCGAACTGGTTCAAGCGGGAATCGGCTCCTGAAGTTGTTTTTTGGGTGGACCGGTCCGATTTTCGGGTAAACCACAGTCCGGTTGCACACCCCTACTGTACCATATGCAAATGTTCAACGTTGCTGTTCTAGTAATTCAAGTTTATGGACAATATTGAACATTTTCATATGGTTCGGGGACTAATTTGAACAAGTACCGAAAGTCTAGGGATTACGTTAAACAAATCGAAAATTCAGAGATTGCACTGCACATTGGACTAAAGTTCACGAGTCACATTGAATAAATTAAAATGTCATGAATTACGTTACACATTGAGTCAAAATTCAGATATCGTTTGTGTGATGACCTCTTTTTTTATTTATATCGGAATCGTTCTGAGCTCCTCGTGGGGAACATGTTCTTGGACTCTCAACTTAAGTGAAGATAAAAATATGATGAAGCTGAGTCAGGGTGGGTGGATTCTAGGGGGATCTGGCGGTGGTGGGGCGTCACGTGGTGACACTGATTACGAATTTTGTCAGGCATACCAAAGCCCACCATCCTAATTTTAGCATCTTCGTACCCCCGCCTTCTGTTTCGTGAATTGCATTCTTTGTACGCATGCGCCGACGCAATCCGGTTCGTGTAACGTCAATCGTAACGAAAAGAATGGGAAATGAGGATTTGGATTTTTGGGGTAGTTCCTTACCAGTTGTCCTCGGACCTGCATTATGAAGTTGAGTCCTTGTGCAAAGTGCAGCACGGATTTAGCTTGATGGGATTGACCTTGTCAAGAGTGAATTATGGGTACGAATGACTTGAGCGAGACTATTGCGGAGGGCGTACAATCAATGCTTTGGGGCAAAACTGATGAGGAGTACGGCGCAATGGAACTGATGAATGGAGAGAAATCGCATGTGCATGAACAGCATTTTAAACTCCACAGTTAAGCAATGCGGGGATACTTCGTCGTTTTTTGAATGAGAGGGACGGTACCAACCATGTTTGTTCTTATTTGAAGTGATTTATTTTACAATTTTCAAAGGCAAAGGAATGAAAAAGGTATTTTTGCCTATCTGGGTATGTGTTATCATTGAGTCTTTATAGAAACCACTTCAGTAGAACGTGACGGACTATAATACTACATCATTACACAGAAGATAACAAATTCGAAAAAAGACTGCACACGTTTCTTTTTGCTCCCCATTTCAATTGTCTTTTGAATTAGTTCATACTGCCGTTGAGAGAGGAGTTGTACATTCTCACTCAATCATTTCGAGTCACATGGGATCCCAAGCTACGGTCGAGAATTGAGAATGGCAGATCGGGATTTAATTAGGTGAGCGGGATTGATGACTCTGTATGCCCAATGATCATATGCTCTTATGCTCCTACTTTTCCTTGTTCCCTTCCTTCTATATCCTCTTTTTTTGAGGTACCAAATCGCTCGCTTGCTTTCTCATTATTTCAAAAAGGAATTCCTCTTTCCTTGCCATGCGTCGATGCCGGTCGTTGACGGGATGTTCTGGTCAAAGTCCTTCTCCAAACTATTGTTGACAATAATTGTACATGATGAGCGGATGAATCGGAGGATGGGAAGGGAGATGCCCACATGGACTGTTGTTGAACGGGAAGGCATGAAATTTGAGGCATCACATGGTTCTTCCCGTGTCTTGGCCCTCGCGAATCGTACAACCAAAAAGATGATGCACGAGGCAAAAGTTAGTCCTATATAGATTATTCATTAGGGTCTCGATTCTTTTCCTTTTTTTGGCCTCTATTTGTGGACATAAACATGTGTTGTTCTCCTCGTCGTTCTTTCGGTCGGGCCCTAAGGACAGGTGGTTCGCAGACTTAACGTGGACCATCCGAAATGGATCTGCACTCGATTGCTCGTATGAATCTAAAGATTGCAAGGGGTTGACTTGATGACTTGGAATTGGGCCAACACTGTGTCATACGTGCCGGGCCAATTTCTATGTTTGCTCAGTCTTATAATGCGCCTTCTGGGCTAGTCCACGATGAGCTTTTATCCTTCGGCATCTGCAACAAAAGGGCCCAACAAAAAAGCTTATTGACTTCTTCTGACCATGACCAATATAGAACCTACAGCTCATGTCCACTAGGAATGATCGGTTTTCGGTCCGGTCCGGTCCAATCTCACCTAGGAACCGTGACCTGGACCAGGAAGACCGGTTTCCAATTTCTGAAATCGAGAACTGGATCGAACCAGACCGACCGATCTGTTCCGAGTGATCTAATGGAGCCAGTGGAGTACCAGCAAACCCCATCACCACCACTCTACAATCTCACTCAAAGGACACTACAGTTTAGCTCGAGATTTGGTGGGTGTAGTGTGATTCATCCTCAAGAAAGCTCTCTCTAGCGAAGCCCATCCCCACCAGCAGCTCTCAAGCAAGAATTGACGACAAGAAAAGAAACAAGGTAGTTTTGGGTTCTAATTTTTTGTGTGGAAAAGCGTAATAATTCATCAAGTGGTATTTTGAGCACACGCAAAAGACATACCGCAAGCGAAGTCAGTAAAAGAAATGGATCTAGTAACAGCACATGGGCGTCCTCTTCCACTTTCTTTCTTCAGCCAAGGCCTTCAACGCGTTACTCCTCATCACCAATTCCGATCCCACCACCACCAGCAGAACTCCGAGGATGACAGCCTCAGCAACAACAGCAACTTTGGCCACCGCTAGAAACGGGATCGTGACGACTACTCCTCCACCTCCGCCGCCACCACTTCCTCCGCTGCTAATGGGAAAGAAGCTGTTGCAGGAGAAGGTAAAGAGGTGTCGAGGAGGCTAAGGGGGCGGAGAACAAGCCAAAGCCCCCATCATCATAACCCGGGACAGCCCCAATGCCCTTCGCTCCCACGTCGTAGAGGTCGTGGGCAGCGCCGACATCATGGAGAGCATATTGGGCTTTTGCGGGGAAAGTATCAGTTTAGTTTTAAACCTATTACATTGGTCCCTATTTAGTACTAAACCTCTTTTTTTTTTGTGCCTATTTAGTAGTAAATCTTTTGATATAGTACCAATTCGGTCCTTTCACCTTTGGTGAGGAACCGAGAGTGAAAGAGGGTCACTGCTGAGAGCCGAGAGGGAAAGAGAGGGAAATAGGGTGACTGTGAGGAGCCGAGAGGCAAAGAGAGGAAAAGAAGAGGCGTGAGACACTGAGAGTTGAACAAGGAAAGAGCCTATCGTTAGGTTTATATTTTACACATTGCTGTTCTTTAGGAAATAAAATGAAAAAGAGGTCTGATCTGAGCGATCCAGTTCCCAGCCTAGAACCTGAAACTGGACTGGCCGTTACCGGTTCCAATTTTATGGAACTGGAAACAGGATTGGCGCTTAGAACTGACCGGCTCGGTGTTGTGCACCCGTAATGTCTACCCTCGTGTACTGTAAAATCATGATTTATAATTTTGTAGAAATAAGCTGATAACCAAAAAATGAATTACTCATAAGCGGCGGTGAACGTATAGAGAGGATAGAAGCCAAATGAGTCTTGCCTGAGGCTGGAGACTTGAGAAAAGAGCAAAGGCAGAGCGAGAGAGAGAGAGAGAGAGAGAGAGAGAGAGAGAGAGAGAGAGAGGAGGCTTGAGACCTGAGGAAAGAACAAAGCCATAGCTGTGGTTTCTCCAAGAAGATGATGCACCGTGCATGCACTGATTCACTTTCGTGGGTTACTTTTGTTCACCCGATTAAGGCAGAATCCGATTCCAATCTCTCCCACTATATATGCATAGCCATGTCTCCACATCTCTGTCGTCGTTCTGGTTTTCTTGACCCCCAAAATCGTCCTCGTCAGGTTCATCAAAACAGAGGAAGGAAAGAAGGAGAGAGAGAGATCGAGAGCACAAATAATGGGTCAGCTGTGGACAACGTACAAAAACTTCCGAGCACTCGCAGGGTAATCTCGTGCCTCACTTGTGTCAATCTGCATTGATGATTTACAGATTTTCTTCTTGTTTTTCTTTGGCAACTGTCTCTGACACGGACTTTCTTCCTTGTGTTTTTTCTTGGCATCGTTGGAAAAATTCATTCAGGCCAGTACTCATGCTGCTGTATCCTTTGTAAGGAAGTCCCTCTCTATACTATTTGATTATTTCGTGGTTTATGGAAAAAAAAGAATCAACAAGACCACTTGGTATAAAGTAATCAATTCTAAGTACCTCATTACGGATTCAAAATTTGATTAATGAAGTAATGAGACAAAAATTATCAAATGTGAGTTAGGATAATAGGGTCATGTTCTGTTGGCTAGGCATTTTTCTGGCCTGAACAAATTATCAATTAAAAGGAAAGGCCCGGGAGCCCCGCTGCGGCCCTGGTTCCACGGTCTGGACCGGGTTGCGGTTTTTTTTTTATCGTTTTCTGGCACGCCTATAATATACAGATTTTGCCACATCCTCTACAAATCAAAGCTGTAAATGATCTATTTTAATAGACAAAGCATGAAACTATTGACTACTTACAAACAAGTAGAAAATGAATTGCAGACAAGCATCAGTAATGGCCATAGAGAGCAGACCAATGAATGTGGAAGAGAATGAGCAATGGCTCGCTTACTGGATCTTGTACTCGTTTCTCACCCTCATGGAGATGTTACTCCAGCCCCTTTTGCAATGGTACCCTTCTCTTCATTTTATTTCCGCATCGTTTGATACATGCTTTTCCAATGCTGTGATCACTTATATTACAAGGCCTAATTGATCATGGTCGTGTCTGGCACGTGCATGCCGATGTCGTTTTTAGGATACCAATATGGTATGACGTGAAGCTACTGCTCGTGCTGTGGCTGGTCGTTCCCCACTATAAAGGTGCGGCTTTTCTTTACGACAGGATTATGAGAGGGCATGTTCTCAAGAAACTTGGACAGATCACAGACCGTTACAAGCCGGAGTGATGCTATTTCTTCTATGGATGCATCACTCCCCCGCTCTGCTCCAAAGTAATTAATGGTGTTCTTCCTCGTGATTTGGCAAGAAACTCAATCAGACGAAAAGGGTTTAGCTTTGATATACTGAAGACGAATATTAGTTATCAAATAAAGTAGACATATGGAGAGCTCCTCTGTGTACATTTGTTCGTGCTATGTATATCAGTCATTGATGCTTCTTTCTCTAACTCTCATCATATACTGTCTTAAGGCGATCGCGATCTGGCCCCTCTCCTCACATATTCATGTGCTATTTGATAAATTTAGCAAAAAGTATGGTTATAAAATTGATATTTTTGTCAAGGGTGTCCTCTCAACATTTGCTGAGTAATGAAATACGTGAAATTCTCACTTTTGAAAGTCTTATATGTGATGTTCGACTAATCGACATGATCCAACCATGTCAATAGTGATAATGAAAATAACAACATCAGCAACAATATTCTAATCCCAAATACCACCCGGAAGCTTGTTAAATAACTATATGAGAAGGGAAGTTTACATGCCGATTTTTTTTTTTTAGTTAATACCATCAAATACCCTAAACTGATACACCTATGACAAATTTACCCAAATTAATTTTTTGATCACCTAAAATCTCAAATTAGTAGACCTGTGACAAATTTATCTCCGTTAGTTTCCGTTAAATTTTATAGTCAACTTGCTGAGTTTGATAACACATGACAATTGACTGGTATACCGGTTCAGGGTTAGGTTTATGATTGAATTGGAAAAAATGCAATAGGTTAAAAACTTTTTGGATAATTTTCGCCCAAAATTCACCCTTTATTTCCTTTTAAGGTCCTTCGCCATTCCCAATTATTGTTCCTTCAGCTATAGCTTATCCAAAAAATTACTAGTTGAAAAATATGTGATTCACGTGCATCATGAACCTTGTGGGGTCGGTCCAAGCTAGCAAGGCCGCTGTTATTAGTTCCTACAAGGTATTGAAAGATTAAAGATTCCGTGGGCATAACAATAGTAACTCCTGGGGTCATCAAGTCAGAAATGACAATGCCTCGGCATTCCTCAGAGGTAAATTCCATGCAGAGCAAAGCAGAGGATAACCAAATGCATAAACTTCACGAAATATGAGTTATCAAAGGATTGTGATTTCATCTGTACATAGGCTTTTCGGGAGTAAGGGTGCGTATATTTGCTGTCCAAGCCAAGCACAGGTAATTAATTATAGCCATAACCAAGATTTGTATACATGACCCAGATACTGAACTAACAAACATGAGTTGCGTCTATATCCTATTAAACATTTAGTCTTGTCTACATATTAGGCGCACTTAATAGCAAGTTGTTTGATATTGGCACGAATCCTCGTTTATTATTTTTTATTTATTAAAATTTGAATTTATAATTATAAAATAACATTTGTGTCTTATTGAAAACAGTGTGACCGTTCGCAATAATTGCGGTTATTTTTTATTTTTAATTCCGAATTTTGTTATTTACCGATTATTAGCCATAGTTGCAGTTATTTTTTATTTTTTAATTCCGAATTTTGTTATTTTTTCTTATTTCTCGAATTTTATTCGAAAAATAAAAAGTAAAAAATTATAATTATCTTACAGTCTTTAGAAGGTCGAACATAACTTTGAAAAGAACAACCTTTTGAAGGTTGTGTCTGTTTGGACCTAACTTCTTAATTTTCGAAAGGTTGTATTTGTTCAATGATTATTTTGAGAATTCTTGAAAAAAAATACAAAATTTTTCAAAAATTTTGCCAGGGCAAGTAATTCCAAGAGTCAAAGTCCGATTCAATTCTTCTTCTCGATTGCTCGACTTTTCCCTAACAGTACATAGGCTTTTTTCTCCAGGAGTAAAGGCGCGTTTATTTGTTGTCCTTGTCCACGCACGGCTAAGCTACATTGCAAGTCATGACCAGGATCACTGAGCTCGCATACATGAGTCGACTTTGTATGCTTTTTAAACACCTAGTCTTGTCCACAGTTGTCGGATGACATGGGCAAATGACATGGTCCAGCAACTGGAATCCATTCTGGAATAGAAATTCTATTAGGAATGGATTCCGAATAGAAATCGTTTGTTAAAAATTTCCGGAAATTCGGAGCAATTTTCACATTCTGGAATAAAAATGCGTTTGTTAAAAATACTTGATTCCAGAATGCATTCTTGATTCCAGAATGCATTTTTGATTCCAGAATGAGTTTTGGGCAAGAAAAAGATAAGTTACTTTTTATAGCTTCTCTCTTCCAGAATGCATTCTCCTATTTTCTCTCTTTTTCTCACTAATTTTTTTTTTTCAGAAAATGCATAAAAATTGAAAAATTCCAGAAATATTCATAACAATTTCCAGAAAATAAAAAGAAGTCAAGATTCGAGAAAATAGGAAATTTGATAATTTTTTTTTTAAAAAATATTAAAAAAATAAAAAATTTCAAAATTTCACAACATGGCTTAGATTACCTTTGGCTACCCACTTTGAGTGAAATTTAATTCTTTTGAGGTGCAAAAAAAAAATTTCAAAACTTCACAAAACGGCTTAGAATACCTTTGGGCATCTACTTTGAGTGAAATTTAATTTTTTTGAGGGTTTTAATTTTTGAGGTGTCAAAAAAAATCAAAAATCAAAAATTTTAAAACTTCACAAAATGGCTTAGAATACCTTTGGAGATCCACTTTGAGTGAAATTTAATTTTTTTGAGGTATCCAAAAAAATAAAAATTTCAAAACTTGACAAAATGACTTAAAATACCTTTGGGCATTTACTTTGAGTGAAATTTAATTTTTTTGAAGTGCCCAAAAAAATTAAAAAATTAAAAATTTTAAACTTCACAAAATGGCTTAGAATACCTTTGGGTACCCACTTTGAGTGAAATTCATTTTTTTGAGGTGCCCAAAAAATCAAAAAAATAAAAATATTTTGTTCCAAAAATCAATTTCGGAATAGAATTTGCTATGTTTTACCAAATAGATTTCTCCTTTAGAAATCAATTTCTAGCAAAATTATTAATTTCTTGCAAGAATTTGATTTCGGGAGTAGAAAATGTTACTATTCGCATCCTTAAACACCTAGTCTTGTCCACAGTTGTCGGATGACATGGGCAAATGACATGGTCCAGCAACTTGTTTCAGTGAAGTCCGGAAGGTGGACACACGGAGGATAGAGGAATTGCTTTAGCCCAGTTAGCTCCAATAGTTTGAGGTTGAGTGCATTCCTCTCTGAGATCTCATTTCTGGCCACCAACAGCAACCGACTGCACCATTCCAGTACCTCGGGGCAAAACGCCTTCCAGTAGAAGGTCGACTTCACCCACGCCGGTTCCGTCAAGTAGTTGTCTCCACGGCATGCCCCTTTCACTACTTCCTCCGCCGCCGCTTCCACTGACCTTATCGGCATCACCCCCACTTGTACCTAAGAAAATAGCATGAATACCCACTAACATTAACCATTTTAAGCAGTTGGCGTGCATAATAACGACGGAGTGATTGCACTTGGATTAATCGAATCAAATCGATTAATTTCATGAGACGGCAAAAGCTTGTCCCATGCTAGTCCCGCTTAGGTGAGATTCTGATAGAAACTGCACAAATATCTTAGATGATATCATACTCTATGATTGTACCCGAAAAAACCTTTCATCTCTCAGTTGAGGATCCAAAACCATGCGACCTTCTTTCGAAAGGAACTTCCCTCGAGTCATTTCTGATTCAATCAAGCCTGGAGTCACAATGGTTATGGTAATCTCCGATCCCAATTCTGTCCTCAGTGTCTCGTAGAAGCTTATTAGGGCCGCCTTGCTTTGCCAGAGGAGATCCACTAGATTAGGACAATGAAATTCACAACCTTCCTAATGAATTCCCAACTTTCACAGAGCTATTTGCGTTCAGTGTCAAGAGTCAAGCAACCGGTAAGGAGACATTACCTTTCTCGTTGTCGACAGTAAAGAAATTCCAAAACCAAATCAACAAGCAGGCAGTGGCGACGATTCAGGCGTTAAAGCAAACAAGTGATAAGTGATAGGAAATGGCAATATCTTAACAACTATAATTCAACTGACTGAGGAATGCACATGAAGTGATCTTGCCGTCCTAATAAGTCAATGGACTTACATTGTAGACGGACATTCTTGGGGCCGGAAGCCACCCAGCTGCCGAAGCTATCCTTACAATCTTTCCTCTGCTTCTCTTCAGATAAGGAAGAGCAAAGAAACTGCTACACACCGAACCCCAGAAATTGATGTCCTTTACATGTCACGCATCAAAGGCAGGCTTATCAGAGTTAAGTTCCCAATTCCCAATCTTCTTTTAGTCTGAAGAAAAATTTGAGCTATGTATTGCAGGATCAATGTTTGAGAATGTCTTCACTTTAGTGCAATTCAATCAGAAAAGGAGATCAATTGATGGACTTATATCGGACATAACTTATACCATTGCAGGGGCAAGCCTAGTGACGTTGAGACATTCTTCAAACATGCACATGGGAGCTATCCCGGCATTAGTCACCAGGTGATCCACTGTCTCGACACGAACCAAATGACATCAAATCGTGCGCTAGTGTTGACCCAATGATCAACATATTATTATCAATGAAAAGATACTGTAAAAAGCAACGTGCTTACTGCGGCCAAAATGGTCAATCGTTCAATCAACGAACCTCTCGCAATCTTCGGCCCTGGACACACATCTCCTTGGATGATGACCACATCAGGAGAGCCCAGTTGATAAGCCATGTTGGCCACATCACTCAAGCGGTTCTCCCTTCTCGCAACCAGCGCCAAGCATGCCCCTCTCCTCGCATACTCGTATGCGAGGTACTTAATTCACGAGATTAAGTAACAGAGCATTAGTAGCAGATGCAGGACTCAAGGTATGCTAAAAGTTACTCTTAAAATTGATATACTAAGTGATGCAATAAGTCTACACATGGACATTTAACCAAATAGCGCATACTCTTAAATGCAATAATAATCCGTCACATTACTTAATCACTTCATTTATACCAATTCGGTAAGCTAATCATAATATGCATAGCATCTCTCTTGTATTAATGGGCCGAGATGCACAAATTTTTCGCAGGGGGCGAGATATAGAAATCCTAGATCCACGCGATCTAAGGGTTGGGATGCCTCACACGAGATGTAGGAACAATTGCCCCACTCACTTTTCGATGACCTACTAACATATCTTCATTTTTTTTTAATATTTTCATTTTTTCCCGAGAAGAATTAAGAAAAAAATACAAGAGAAGCTATTATGCCACATTTTCCTTAATTTTTGCCCCCATAATTATGAATAATAATAGGCAGTCGTGTGGTTATAAAGAATTAATTAGTTCACATACAAATTCCATTTATTATTGAACATATTTAAATACAAAAAGCCTTAAAAGTATTTACTTAGATTAGTAAGATTTACAAAAACATATATCATTAACTATTAAGTTTGCCCCCACTCAGAAACGGTTCTAGACATGGGGCCGGGAGTTGATTTTGCATAAGAAATGACGGCACGAAAGAAAAAGGAAAAACTCGAAACGAGAGGGCCAAGAGAAGAGACAAACCTCGCCGATGCCGGAGGAAGCTCCGGTGATGAGGACGACTTTGCCGGCAACGTCCTTGCTGAAGGCGGAGCAAAAGGCGAAGAGGAGGAGCTTGAGGAAGAGGTAGGGCGGGAGGACGAAGAGGACGGCGGCGATGGCGAACGGAGGGAGGCTGCGGTTCAAGAACGTGTGGATCAGATCCGCAGTTCGTCCCGTGGAGAAGAGGATGATGAACGTAGCCACGGAGATGATGTCCATTCTTTCTTCTTGATTTCGAAAGTGGTAGTGCCTTTGCCTTGCGTTCCTAAAGTGAGCGAGCAAAGTTCTAGGAAACGTAGCGATTTGCATGGACCGGATTCGACACGTGGGCTTGGTCATCCCCTGTCCTTTCGACAGCAAGAGAATGAGACACAGAACTGACTTGGATAATACAGAGACAGTGACGGAGTAACCTAATAATTTTTAGATTTTTGTTCAATTTCCAAACTTGAATCCTTGGTGGTGGTTACCAAATGTTAAAGAAGGGGAAGCATATGCTTCCGACAGGAGCTATCTTGCCTGTCCAGATGTATATGCCTGACGAGCTGATAATACTGCGTTTCTTATTTTAATGTATCGATAAATTTGTCAGGAATTTTTTGTGATTAAAAAATTAGTATAGAGTAAATAGGATACCAATTTTAAGTTTTTCGTGGTAATAACCTCCCTTTTTTTTTTCAAAAATAATTCGGTAGCTTCACGGAGTCACTCATCCATGTATGATACAAACACTCATAAACGAGGTCATAGACGAGGTGGCATGACATGAGTGGGTATGGCATTGAATGTCAAAAAACAAAGGGCCGTGACGTTGACGTTAACTTACCCCCCAAGCTCCTTAAACTTATTTGAAAGAGGCAAACGCAAGCTTGGTCAACCAAAACTCAAAGCTCTCCATAGTTACCCAGTGGTCTCAACCCTCCCTTCTGATGCACCTCCGTTCTAGTTCCCAGCTCAGCTCCTAGTTAGATAACCAAAACCCAAATGGATCTAATCCACAGGATCTTCAACCTCTTGCTCCCTCCGCTCGCACTACTCGCCCTTCTCTCGTGGTTACCCCTTCACGTCGCCTTCGTATTGCTCAGGTTCATCAAGAGATGTCTTGTGCGCACCGAGGATGATGTCGCCGGAAAAGTTGTGCTCGTCACCGGAGCAGCCTCAGGGATTGGCGAGGTTGTTCAGTTCATGCTCTTACATGCATAGGCTTAGTTATTAACTGTCACCGTGCGATTTGATTTTAATTTTGTACACGAATGGTGTTCGCAGCAAATAGCGTATGAATACGCGAGGAGAGGGGCGTGCTTGTCTCTGGTGGACATAAGGGAGGAAGGCCTTGAGGCGGTGGCCGGGAAAGCGAGGCTGCTCGGGTCCCCGGACGTGATCACCGTCGGAGCGGATGTTTCCGACGACCATCACTCCCAACGTTTCGTTCACCACACGGTCGACCACTTTGGCCGGCGTAAGTTGTCTACAACCTCGTGATGACATTCCTGTTCTTTGCTTTGGCTTTTTCTCTTTTGTTTGACCTTATGGATAGACTATACGTCATGGGGAAGGATTAGGACGATCCACATGAATTAGTCAAGTTTTGATTAGTCTTCTCCAATGGGCTGGGCCAGCCCACAGAGTAGAGAAGAAAACATCAGTTAGTCAATTCCCACAACCGCGACGAAATTTCCGAGCCGCCGGATTAAGAAGCAGACCGGCCGCGGGGATGCATTCGGAGTTGTGTCTTTAAAGCATGTAGGAAAAGGTCCTCATGACGTCAAGATACGAGTTTCAAAGAGAAAAATGACATAAACAATCTATAAACTTTGATTCAATGTGCAATGTAATCACCGAACTTTTAATTTGTTCGATATAATTCATGAATTTTAACTCAATGTGTATTGTAGTATTTGAACTTTTAATTTGTTCAATATCATCCTTGAACTTTCGGTGCATGTTCAATTAGTCATTGAACTATATGAAAATGTTCAATATAGTTATTTCATTTATTCCAATTCAGAGACTATATTGAACATTCTCATATAGTTTATAGACTACATTGAACATGTAACAAGAGTTCAGGAACCATATTGAATAAATTTAAAATTTAGGGATCACATTGAACATTAAGCTAAAGTTTAGGGACTATATTGAATAAATTAAAAGTTCAAGAACTACATTGCATATTGGGCCAAAGTTCAAGGACTGTTCATATCATTATCCTAGTTTCAAATTTTTGTGATATACCATCATGGATTTGAAATTCGATTCGGAAATGGGTCGCCCAGCATCGCCTTTTACTTAATTAAACTTATGGCCTTGGCAATGAAATGGGGATTGGGGTTGAATCTATTTATGGTAAATGTTAGGGCAAATTGTCCTAAAAGTCCTAAACCTACTACACTTTTTTCAATTCTGTCCCAATTTTTTTAATTTTGTTAATTGAGTCCTAAACCTATTCACGTCTTACCAATCAAGTTAATCCTACCAATTTTGGTCGAAAATCATTGACTTGGAGCCGAGCCGTCCTACGTGACATGGCTGGGGTTAACGTGGACAATTTTTAATGATATTTTAACATTTTTGAATTTTTTTTCTTTCAACTCTGGCCGGCGAGGTCGTTAGCCACATGCCTAGTCTCGGCGAGGGCCGCGACGCCCTCACCAGCTAGAGATTTAAAAAAAAAGAAAAAAACATCGAAAAATATTATTTAAAAATTGTCCATGACAATACTGGCGGTCTTACGTAGCACAACCGGCATCCACGTAAGCAATTTCTAGTCAAAATTGACTGGATAAATTCAATTGACAAAATTAAAAGGTTTAGAACCGAATTAACAAACTTGCAATAAATTTAAGACTTTTTGAAAAATTTTCCCATAAATGCCAAGTTGAAACCCACTAAACAGCCCAAAAGAAGAGCTATTTTTTATTTTCCCCCCTTTTTGAGTCCATAGCTTGACAATTAAGAATGACACCATAAATGGGAATAAAACATTAGCTGATTGTATTATTTCTTCTTTACTATTTTCATTTCCCATGTTTTTTTGGGAGCGGTCAAGTGCCCTTCTGCTGTAAACAACAATGTTGATTGCAGTGGACCATTTGGTAAACAACGCTGGGATCGCGAAACATGGCTTCTTCGAGGATCTTAGCCACATATCAGACTTCACTCGCGTCATGGTATTTCATCCTATCCTTCTTCTAATGTATAGGACATGCAAGTGCTTGACTGCTTGTACAAACTGTGCCAAATCAGACTCCTTTGTAGCTTTTTTTCTTATTTTTATAACAGGTGTTACATCCTTTTGCTTCTTCATTTCATTAGGATGTGAATTTCTGGGGAACGGTCTACGGGACCCATTACGCCATTCCTCACCTTAAAAAGTGGAGAGGGAAGATTGCTGTCATTGCTTCCTGTGCAGGATGGTACCCCGTTCCAAGATTGTGCTTCTACAGTGTAAAATTTACCCTCTATCTTCCCTCTAAGTTTAACATTCCCAATTATCATTCCTCCAGCCATAGCTTATACGAAAAACTACTAGTTGAAATCAAGCTTATGTGATTCGCGTGCATTAATCTCACATCAGCCTCGTCGGATGGTCCAGGCTAGCAAGGCTGCTGTTATTAGTTTCTACGAGACATTGAGAACCGAAATTGGGGATTCTGTGGGCATAACAATAGTAACACCAGGACTCATCAAGTCAGAAATGACAATGCCTCGGCATTCCACAAAGGTAGATATCGGTGTTGCGTGCGTCGATCTAAGATCATTGGTATCAAGAATTTTTTCTAGTGTGGTAATGAGCTCATGACAGATTCAACTCATTTGACTGAGTGACAGAGTCAATCGAGGTATATTCTGGTGGAGTCGACGGAAAGAGCCGCGAAAGCGATAGTGAGGAGCACGTGCCGCGGGGACATGTACTTGACGGAGCCATTTTGGATGAGTGTCTTTTATCCGTGGAAGGCCCTATTTCCTCAGGTCACTGAGTGGTGCAATCGCTGGATTTACATCACTCTGCGAAGGGCTTCAAGAAGCGCAGGGGCTTGATCTTGAAGCGTCACATTGCCGTCCATTCAAACATAAATCGCATCGCAAGTCCACTTTCAGATCAAACAATGAGCTGCTGTACAAGCTCATCCTGTGGTTACTCCACATGTAATATGAAGGACTATGAAAGTAATCTGAATTCCATGCAGGGCAGAGACCACGTAGCAAACCAGAGCATAACCAAAAGCGTAAACATACACGAAACACGAGCTATCATAGGATTGTGATTTCATATGTACATAGGCTTTTTCGTCCAGGAGCAAAGGCACGTTTATTTGGTGTGTAAGTACAGCTGAGCGAATATCAGTCATGACCAAGATTTCGTATACATGACATGTACACTGAACTCAAAGACGAGTTGGGTCTGTATACTTTTGAACAGCTACTCTTGTCAGACGTGTTGGATGGCACCGGAAATGAACTGGTCTACCGGCTTATTCCGGCGAGGTTCGGGAATTGAACAGATGGAGAATAAAAGAAATTGTTTTAACCCGGTCAGCTCTAGGGTGAGCAGTTTTGGGTTCCTTATACGTTTTACCTAAAACCTAGAACCTACCATCGGGTACAGGTTCCTCATTTTTTTGGAACCTAAAACCTACTCGTCGAAACCTTGAACCTAGAACCTACCTTATCACAGATTTCATGATAGGTTCCAGGATCTAACGGGTTCTTTTTTTTAATTTCATTTTTAGTTAAACAAAACGAAAATGAACGTCATAATACTTAACAAGCTTGTCATTCACCAAAAAGAATACAAAATACTAGTTTTTCTGACATTACGGTTCAAATAAATACAATCAAAATGAGAAATCATTGTGTAAATCGATACTAGGGATGAGCGGTTCCATATTCCGTACAGGTTCCACCTAGAACTTGGAACCTACCCATAAGAATAGGTTCATTATTTTTTAAACCTGGAACTTATCCTATCACAGGTTTTAGGGTCTACCTAGGTTCCACCTGTATTATTAATTGACAATTGCAGTAAATCATCACCTTTAATAACTATCACTTGCTACTATGATTCACTAGCTACAACTTATATTTAGACACACGAAAAATATGAAATATTAACAAGTCATAAAATGAAAGCTCAGACTAGTGGTTCTAGATTATACACTCATCATCTAATGCCATGAAACACTACAGGATCACGTGAAAATATGGACTAAGAAAAAACACAAAAAATTAGGTTCCACATATCTAAAACCTGAAACCTACCCGTTGAAACAGATTTTCTAATTTTTAAAATCTGAAACTTACCCTGTGTACCTTGGAACCTGAAACCTGTAGGTGACTCAGCTCCAATAGTTTGAGGCTAAGCGCATTCCTCTATGAGATCTTGGTCCCAGCCAACAACAGCAACCTGTTGCGCCATTGGAGTACCTCGGGGCAAAACACCTTCCCGTAGACGGTCAACTTCACCCACGCTCGTTCCGTCAAGGAGATGTCTCCGCGGCATGCCTCCCTTCACTATTTCCTCTGCCGCCCCTTCCACCGACCTTATCGGCATTGCAGTCACTTGCACCTAAATAATAACACGAGTACCCATTAACATTATCCTTTTTGAGCAGTCGGTGCGTTCTAACAACCACAGGTAGTCATTGAACTGGGATTAATTGAAACAAACCGAATTCATGAGATGGAAAAAGCTTGTCCCATAGTAGTCCCGTTCAGGCAAGATTTTGACCTCTTGTGATGTTTATTTTTACCGGATGGTATATAACAAGCCTCGTCAGAAAATGGAAACTGCACGAATATCTTATATGATTTATACACTTCCACGGTACACGAAAAAACCTTACATCTCTCAGTTGAGGATCCAAAACCGTGCGACCTTCCTCTGAAAGGAACTTTCCTTGATTCATCTCCGATTCAATCAAGCCTGTGGTTATGGTTATCCTGACTGAGGGTACGTTATAGGAAATGGCTATTTCTTAACAATTATAATTCGGCCGACTGAGGAATGCAGATGAAGTGATTTTGCCATCCTTACGAGTTAGCGTAGACGGACATTCTTGGGGCTGGAAGCCACCCAGCTGCCGAAGCTATCGCTACAATCTTTGCTCTTCTTCTCTTCAGGTAGGGAAGAGCAATGTAACTGCTATACATAGAGCCCGAGAAATTGGTGTCCTTAGTGAGTCGCACATCAGATATATACATGCTTACCAGATTCAAGTTCCCACTTCCCAATCTTCTTTATGTTCGAAGAAAAATTTGGGCCGTGTATTGCAGGATCAGTGGTTGAAAATGTCTTCAATTCAGTGTATTTGCATCAAAAACGGAGATCAGTTCATGGAATTATATTAGATATGAGTTATAATTTATACCATTGCAGGTGCGAGTTTGGTGATGTCGGGGCAGTCTTCAAGCATGTAGGTGGGAGCTATCCCAGCATTAGTCACCACGTGATCCACTGTCTCGACACGAATCAAACGACATCAAAAGGTGCGCTATTGTTAACCCTATGATCAACAAATCATTATCAATGAAAAGATATCGTGAATAGCGGCGTGCTTACAGCAGCGGTCCATTGTTTGATTGACGAACCTCTCGCAGTCTTCAGCCGTGGACACATCTCCTTGGATGATGACCACATCAGGAGAGCCCAATTGGCAAGCCAAGTTGGCCACACCTCTCGGGCCATTCTCTCTTCTAGCAACCAGCGCCATGCATGCCCCTCTCTCAGCATATGAGTAAGCAAGGTGCTTAATTCACTATTCTTCAACTTGGTATACTTAGTCAAGCGCTGCAGTAATTCTACAGATGCACATTTAACCATGTAGCCCACGCTCAATACGCAATGACTAAGGTAATCATAATATGCATAGCATCTCTCTTGAATTGATAGGACAAGATAAACAAATTTTGCGCATGGTACCAGATATAGAAATGTTAGACAAAACTTAATAAAATTGAAGTGCGCAACTATTAAATATTGCACCAAACGGCCAGGGGAACAACACCGGCCTGCCCTTCACTCTCCGTGCCATAGCATCAACGATAGGGACTATCCGTGGAACAAAATTCTTAGATGATGCGGGTGCATATATATCCTTGGTTACACGTAGGATCCACGTTATCCAAGGCGGGGCTGCCTCACGCCTGAGAATGTTTCGTGATGTGATGCGGGGAACAAATAACAATTGCCCCCTCATTTTTTGATGACCTACTAATATATCTTATGCTTTTTTTTGTATATTTTCAATGTCGCCCCCGACAAGAATCCCAAGAATACCATAAGAGAAGCCATTATTCCACATTTCCTTACTTTTTGCCCCCGTGATTAGGAATCGTGATAGACAATCGCGTAGTTATTAAGAAATGATTAGTTCACGGACATGTGTTATTGAACATGCAGCCCATTATGTTAAAAATAGAACGCCTAAAATTTTTTTGCTTAGATTAGTAAGATTTGCAAAAACATATCGTTAATTACTAAGTTTGCCCCCACTCAAAAAGGGATCTAGATATGGGGAGTTGATTTCGCATAAGAAATTACGGCACGAAAAAGAGAAAAACTCGAAATGAGGGGGGCCGAGGGAAGGGACAAACTTGCGGATGCCGGAGGAAGCTCCGGTGACAAGGACGACTTTGCCGGTGATGTCCTCGCTGAAGGCGGAGCAGAAGGCAAAGAGGAGGAGGACGGCGATGGCGACGGGAAGGAGACTGCAGTTCGAGAACATGTGGATCAGATCCACAGCTTGTCCCAGAGGAGGAGGAGGATGATAAACATAGCTACAGAGACGACGTCCATCCTCTTTTTCGGTTTTGGAAGTGGGAGTGCCTTTGCGTTCCTCTAATGAGCTAGCAAAGTTTTGGAGATTTAGGGCGTGAATAACAACCATTCTGTCTAGAAATTAATTTTTCGCCAGAAATAAATTTTCCTATTTTTATTCCATAGATGAATTTCTAAGCCAAAATACGTATTTGATAACAACACAAAATTTCTCCCTCTCGAGCGGTTGACGGGCAGCTGCGAAAGGTGGTCAACGTTGGGTAGCTACAGAGGACGGTGGTTGGTGATGGAGGATGATGATAGGAGGCAGGCAGCGGGAGGCAACGGAGGACGGCCGAAGGTGGTCGGAGGGCAGGTGGGCAACGGCAGGAGGTGGCCAATGTTGAGCGGCAGCGGGAGGCGAACGATGGTGGTCAACAGTGGGGGGCGGTGGCAAAGGATGGCAACAAACGGTAGGTGGCAGGGGACGATGGCCGGCAGTAGGAGGCAATCGGCAGATGATGACAAACGGTAGGCAGTGGTGGACGATGGCCAACAACGACGGTGGAGGGCAGTGGGCGACCAGCTAGTAGTGAGGACAATCGATAAGAAGACTTTTTATTTCTCATTTCTATTTTAGAAATAGAAAAGTAGAAAATTTTTTACTTCTAATTTCTATTCCAAACTTATTTCTTGGAATAGAAATTTGTTACAGAAATAGAAAAATAAAATTACGTTACCAAACTGATTTTTGTTCCAAACCTGTCTTGAAAATAGAAAAATAGAAAAACAGATAAATAGAATGATTATCATGTGCAAGAGATTCGCAAGGACTGAATTCAACATGCAGGCTTGGCCATCGGCACTTCGATAGCCCTTTGGACAGCAAGAGAAAGAGAAAGAGCTAACTTGGATAATATAGGGATGCATTTAAGTTCCTCAAACTTTAGCAAATGCATAGTGTCCTCTCCACTAAGGACATCAAATAAGTGGATCGGGTCAGGTTTGAATTTTGTCGAAAATAATCCGACCCGAATTGACACATTTCAATGCAATACAAATTTAAGGACCACACCTTATTTGAAATTCACTTTTAGCAAAGTTTCTCCTCAAATTGTTACTATCGAAGTATGGGCGGCTCCATGGATTGGCTTGTTGAGTTAGCGAGAGAGCTCAGGAGTTGGATTATGGATGGGGGCACAAAGGTAGTGGTGAAAACTCGGCTCGAGTCATCCATAAATTTTTAAACGAATTCGGGTTTTGGTTTTTTTGCCATAAATAGACAAGGGATCTTAATGTATTGTGCTTGATTAAATCCGAACTTGCATTTCTCTCGTAACAAAAATAAATCCGTGCTAATTTATCTTCTTTTAGTAATCTTCCAAAATTACACATCTCAGTGGATGAGCAAGCTATGAATTTGTTGCGCAACCACATACATGTCGATCTTAACGTATGAGCAATTATTGTATCAACGAAAGTAAAATTCAAAAGAGGGTAACATGCAGAAGAAGTTGTCGTCGTTCTATCCGCTTGGTCGAACCAAAAAGTTGTGGCGGACGACCTTTTTGATTGTGTGAAGAAGACAACAATTGACACGCCATAGATGACGCAGGCCAACTATCAGCAATCGCCTCTACGTACAATCACTCCTCTCGCGCGTTTACATGTACGACCGTCACTCTTGATAACTTTTATGAATATTATTCAAAATGGGCATTACAAGCTTACAAGAGAGACGGGCTTAAAAACCTATCAACGGCACTCAAATTCTCTTGTTATCGCCCTTGTCGAGTATATCACTTATGGTCGAGTTTTCTTCAATTCACATAGCTCCAAATCAAAGACTGCACTTGGATTGCGACAAGTGTACCGTTTGGAGTAATCTATACGTAAGCTTGCACATTTTACATGCGTAAAGGTGCCAATTGATATGGATGTGGCGACTATTGTGGCACTTTTTATATGTAGATTTGGAAACTCCAACAGTAGCCAAATCTATATGTAAAGAGTGCTAATCGAGAGGTTGCCGTTTTGCACCCCTAATTTTGCAGTAGACTTAGTGAAATTGCGCTTACATGTTTGTGGAATCGGAACTTAGCTTTTGGATGGTTTAAATACGAACTTTTGCGCCCTTAATTGCGTTCATGAAATATTTAAAGTAAGTTTTGCTACCATAAAATTTCTTTAGGGATATTTTCTAACACCCGACCTTCTTGAGTAGTAGTCGTCCTTTACCAATTTTTTTCTCTCCTCCGCCTCTCAAGGTCCCTTCTCCTCATCACATGCAAGATTTGAGGTTGCGTGATGGCCATTGCGAGGTGGTGGGGGAGGATGACTGGTATCGTGTTGTAAGAGTGAGGAGTTATGGGTTCCGTATTTGAAACCTATCCATGGGAACATGTTTTTCATTTTATGGAATCTGGAACTTATCCTATCATGAGTTCTAGAGTCGATTTCAGGGTCTATCTAGATTTCACATGCATTATTAATTAAATAATAACTACCACTTACTACTACAATCCATTAATTACAACTTATATTAGATATATAAAAAAATTTGAAACATTAACAAGTCATAAAATGAAAACTCAAATTAGTGATTTTATATTATACACTTATCATCAAACGCCATAAAATACTGAGGGATCATGTGAAAACAAAGACTAAGAAAAAATACAAAAAACTTATTTAAGATTTCAAGTTCCAGGTTTCGCCTACCTATAATTCGAAAGCTACCCATTGAAATAGGTTTCGTAATTTTTAAAATAAGGAATCTACCCTCAATATTTTAGAATTGGAACTTACATATTCCTACATATCAGGTTTTCGGATTGTAGTTGCTATCGCTTCACAATCTCTCTCGTGCAGGCACGCACCCAGACTCGACCCTCAAAAGGTGGCGACTCTCATATTTAGCGTCCCATGCTGGTGCTCACAGCCATGGGGTGGTTGCCATGCTTTAGCCAATCACCGTAGGGGTCTTAGACCTCTGCGATGGAAAGCACAGCGCGCATCGGTTGTCGTCGTAAATAACGAGTTTCATACAATATATAAAAGTCAGTTTACATCACAACGTGATCTCATTTTGGGGGACGTATATCGTTATTCACATCAAAGTCTCGAAGATTAGCTAAACATGTCGGAACATCGTCAAAATACAACACAATCATTCGCAAAGGTTATCTACATTCCAGCCAGAACATCCGTGCGCCGATTTCTTTCCTTTATGCTCGATCCGCATCTACTAATATATTCCCAGCAACAATCTGCATTTATGATCAATTATGGTACGTATAAATGAGAACGTGATCAGTATTCTTGGATTGGCTAGCTCAGCACTTTCTTAGTCAACTCACCCTATCGACGGTTCAAATTTTACCGAAAGACTTGAGGTGGATTTGCTTGAAAAGTAGTGTGTATATGTATATACACATATTATTTATCGAAAAGTATTATATGAGAAAGAAGAAAATAGGGGAAGGATTAAAAAAGAAAAATTTTCAAATAGAGACCTAAAGTGAACTTTGTGTCAAATAAAAATTTGAAATGAATTTTGTTTTAAATAAGACCTTGAAGTAGCTAAGTCTGTTTCAAAAAAAGGTACGATTTTCCATATGATAAGGGTATTTTCGTTTTTTAACTTTTTTTTAATTTTTTTTCCTTTTTTCTTTCTTTTTTTGGTTTTCTCTTTCTTCTACGTCGATGGCCGGCCACTAGCGAAGCCCAAGAAAGGGTTGGGCAAGGGCCATCCTCACTGGTAACATGCGAGGGACAACCTTACATGGGGAGGCGACCCTCGTCGGCCATGGGCGAGGCGAGGCCGACCCTCGCCAGATTTGGGAGAGGGTTGGGAGAGGGTCGGCCTCTCGCTGCCAGTCTTGCCGAGGCAACTTCAAACAAGGGTCTTGCCAGATCGGGCGAGGGTGACCGGCGAGAGCCCTTTTCGCGCTTCGCCAGTGGCCAGTGGCTGGTGGCCACCGGCAAAGAACAAAGAGAGAACCGGAAAAAAAAAAGGAAAGGAAAAGGAAGGAAGAAAGAAAAAAGGAAAAAGGAAAAAAATAATTTAAAATTAAAATAGCCTTCGGACAAAAATGCCCTCGACGAGCCGTCGAGAGGTCATGTCCTTATTAGAAACTGCTCATTTCAAGTCCTTTATTGGAGAAAATGAAAAGTCCGTGTGGAATTTTTATTCGAGAAAAGGCGACGAAATTAGCCACGGAATGGAGCGCGATGGACACGTAGAAAAAACGAGCCCTCTCTCCCGAGCGTGAAATTCCCCGAAGCTTCTTTTTTTTTTCATTTTGAACCCCGCCCTCTCGTGCAATCTGCCCGCCCTCACCCCAAAATTCTCTCTCTCTCTCTCTCTCTCTCTCTCTCCTGATTCCTCAGATCACCCCTCCCCCTCTCGCTGTTCACCCCCTCTCTCTCTCTCTATCTCTCTCTCTCCCCCTCCCTCTTCTCTTTCGTTTCGCTCGATAAACCTTTCCGCGCGCGCAAATCAGCCGATCGTTCCCTCCCTCCCTCCCTCCCTCCCTCTCCCCACCTTCCAGATCAGATCCATCCCGCCCCTGCTTCTCCTTCTCCTTCTCCCTTCTTCCCCTTCCCCGCACACGCCCAGACCTCTCCCGCTCGCTAGGGTTTTCGGTACCCCTTCCCCCCCACCCCGGCGCTACCTCCCGCGACTCCTCCTCGGCATGGCCTCCGGAGCCCTAGAGGCCGCGGAGCCCGAAGGGGCGGCTGCTCCCCCCGTCGAGGGCAAGGAGGACCTCCCCGAGAAATTAGAGGAGGAGGAGGAGGAGGAGGAGGAGGATGAGGAGCCGGAGCCGGAGCCGGAGCAAGAGGACCGGGGGATCGCTGCTCCGGAGGAGACCGAGGCTTCCGACGAGGAAGCGGCCGAAGATGACGACGACGGGGACGATGCCCCCCGAAGAGAAGGAGAGCGAGGAGGATCCGAAAGGTGGGAGCTCCGTGGAGAAACGGAGCGTGCCCAAGAGGAGGAAGAGATCGGGCGCGGCGAGGAAAGATCCGGCGACGCCCGGAATCGAGCGGCCCACCAGAGAAAGGAGATCGGTGGAGCGGTATTCCGCTCCTGCCCTCGTCAGGACGCCCTCCGGCAGAGGCTTCTCCATCGAAAAGGTACTGGCAGGCTTGGACTCTCTTTTTCCTTTCTTTCTTTTTTAATCTTTTTCCCAAGGGATTAATGGCTTGCCGGTATTTCAGGGTCGCGGTATACAGCTCAAGGACATTCCCAACGGTATGTTTCCAGCTTTAATTGTTTCCTCAAGTATTACAGTGGGTCTGCCGCCCTCTTTGCCCAGTAGTTCTCTTGCGGGGAGTTTACTTGTTATCTTAGCATATATGCTCTTTTGGGTTGAACGGCGCATGCCCTTCTACTATTTCCGGGTTCATTGTCTTGAATTTGTTTATGTTGCCCTGAATATTTCAATGTCTCAAGCTGTGTGGAGGCTGATTTACCCTGCAAAGATGGTTTTTTCCAGGTTTCGCTTTTTGTGTGGTGTCTCTGTTTCTTCAAAATCTGCATGCTGGATTGTGGTCTATATGCCTGGAGAATCTGCATCCTAGGCAACATCAAGCTTTATAGTCTAATTACTCTTTGCCAAATATTTGTGTTTGAATATTCGCTTATTGTCATGTCCACAGTCACTTTGGCTGAAATCCAACCATCTTGTGGGTCGTAATGGCAAGAATAGTATACTGCCCGGCTTGAGCTTCTGTTTATGAACTTTTGCTTATTTGATTTTTGTTGAAAGTGCACAGCTACCGGTCCATCAATATGAGTAAATTTGGGGAAGTATCGCCTTCATGATCATGAACTCTCCATCATAGTTTTTGGAGCATTTCTATGGTTTGAAGTAGCAAAACAGAAATTGAGATTACGATTGTCAGAAAAACAAATTTTAGCGTCAGCATTTGGTTAGGATGCACCGTTCTGTTCTTCAGAGTTCTTCAAGCTTCTTCATGTACCTCTGTGCAACAAGTTCGTTCATGCCCTTTACCAGAAACCCATACTTTTGAAGTTTTGCAAATTACCCACAGAGAATATTTTTGAAGGCTAGCTGCTCCTGCTCAGTAGTAAGTGATAATTGTTTCATCAAACGGAGAGCAGACGGGAATCATTAAAAATATTATTTTGGTATTTTCAAGCATACTTTTATCTTCTGGAACACTTCTCGAAGGTTAGCATTTGAGTGAATACCGTTTTATGTTTCTAAAATCACGAAATAGCTTTCTAGAACATTACCAAACAAGCCGTAACTTGGCACTTCTCTTTATCTATCCAGTTTTCGGATCTCTCTCCCTTTTTACATAATTCTTCAGCTTCCTTGGTGCTAAACGATAGTCAAGCAGTTTGCTTGTACTACAATTAATCTAGTCGTGACCAATTTCTTGCCTTTCTACCCCTGGGAAAGCTTCTTCACGTAGTGCCTTTAGTCCTTCTCATTATTATAAATAGCGGGATGTGTGTTGAAGGCATACTAGGACTTAGCTACACATACATGATGTTGGTTTTGGAAAGTACATGACATGGAAAATATTTTTATAGGGTAATGCTTTAGCTAGTTATTAGCTCATGATAGTTATCTCCTAGATGTTGCTATTGCCCGCTAGCACATCTCTGAACATGAACTCGCATAAGTAGGTGCTTCTATGGGAGATAAAATTTTTGTTAGGCTTACAAAATATGCCTGTCAAGTCGCCATTTTTAGTGCTTAGTTGTAATATCGAGGAAAATAGTAGCGTGGCTAGCTTGTCTTGGAAAAGGATTGTTCAAATGAACTTGTGGTTTTGGCTTTAATGTTTCCTT
This sequence comes from Syzygium grande, assembly GCA_024733475.1. NCBI lineage: Eukaryota > Viridiplantae > Streptophyta > Magnoliopsida > Myrtales > Myrtaceae > Syzygium > Syzygium grande. Next base: position 30,299,992 of record JAMXDD010000010.1, read on the forward strand.
GTTATATAGATTTGACATTGACTATTATTATCGTTTCGAAAGTAGTCAAATGACATGATATATAGTGACTATATACTGTTAGCACAAGCTTATTGTGCCTTTAACATAGGGTATGATTCGTGTTCTAGATGAAGTCGAAAAGTAGTGATATATAGTGAGTACTTATTATTAGCGAGGCATTTTGTACTTTGAAAGGCTATGCAGAGGTTCAGGGAAAAATGCTAATGACTTAGTACTCATGCTTGCATATTTCCACAGGATGGTTGTCTGATGATATCTTCATTTACTAAGCAAGTGAATAACGTTGTCAGGTGTCGTATTGTTTAGTTATTTGTATTAAACTTAACAGCTTGATTAAATTTGAAGTGGTTTTTGATTCATATTGTAGTTTGATTTGTTTGGAGAAGAATACCGTTTGTAATATCATATGAGAACTGATGAAGTTTTTATTCAAACCAGCATCTTGGAATGCATAGCAAGTTAAGTTGGCTTAATAAAGAACCCTGTGCAGTGGGCATATTGATTGGTATGTCTGTTAATCTAGGCTTCTTAATTTGCTCTTTTGGAGGATCAATTAGACTGAAAATGTGTCACCAGAAATTTCAAGTGGTCTGAAGATATATAAATGTTGTAAGTGCAATCCTTTTTAATTTTGGTTGCGAAATTTTGGCAATGTAGGTGTTTCACTTTCTTCTCTGTGCTTGTGAGACTTTGAATTTTCCTTGCTTCCATTTGTTTTTGTCATCTTGTCTAGGTGACTGCTCTTTAGCCTCGTGGGCGGCACTGTTTAAATTTTATTTCCTCCTGTTTACAGCAGCTCACTTTTTATCCTGATATTTTTTAATATTTCAGTTGCATTCAAGTTATCGAAGAGAAAACCTGATGAAAACCTGCAAATGCTTCATGCGGTACTTTTTGGAAAGAAAGCTAAGGTGACCTTTCAATTTAATTTTATTGGCTATACTTCCTTTGCGCCACTTTTTTTTAGGGTATGCAGTTAGATGTAGAGGCTCAAAGACACGCCCTACCTAGTCTAGTGGTTGTTTACTAGAATGCCATGAATCATGGAGTTAATAGTTTGCACAAACAGTTTTGTTTTTCTGTTGATTGACAAAAACAGCTGCTTAGATAAACAATCTACAACTAGATTTGTTCTAAATTGTTTTTTATTCATATTTTCAATAAATTAACACACCCATCTTTGTCCCTAGCATGGCGGAAGATACGTCCTTGATTAGAGCTGGGAATTATAATTAACTAACCAAATCATATCATTGGCTGTTTCGCTACAATTGAATTACATACCACATTAGAATGTTGCTTGCAAAATTTTGCTCCCTGCGGATTCATACCATGCTTCATCATCTTGCAGTCCAATTTAGTGAATTGCATACTTTGTGAAGATTTAAGTCAAATAAAGGGTATCCATCATTTCTTAGTTCTTATTCCCTCATTAACCTTCGGTTTATCAAATCGCACTTGTAGCTTTTGTATGATTGGGGTGTCTGAGATGACTTTTGCTTCAGCAACTATAGAGAAAGCATTGTATGATTGGGGTATTTGAAATTACTTTTGTTTCAGCAACTTCGCAGAAAGCTGCATTATTGAGTTAGAGATGTTGACCTGTGCACTTACTATCGTTTAGCTCCAGATTTGGACTGCACTTCTATTATGCTGTTATTTCTCAAGCATTCAGCAATTAAAATTGTCCAACCAATTCGGGAAGCTATTCTTCTAAGACAATCAGAAGACTGACATCTCTCTAGGATATCTTAGGGCCTATTTGGTTTCAATTCTCCAAATTTGTGTTTTCGTTTTCAGTTGGAAAGGAAAACATGCCGATGCGGTACTCCTTTTGTCAATTTTTAAGTGAGAATGTGAAACCACATTTTTGTTGTTTCCACACCTTTTCAATCCAAAATCAAAATGCGGTTTTCATTTTGGACTGAAGCCTTCTATTTTTATTTTTGTTGCCAATATATGAAGTTTTCACTTGATGCATTTTCTTCAAGTCCGTCTCAGATTCTCGAGCCAAGTCATAAAGAGAGAGAGAGAGAGAGAGAGAGAGAGAGAGAGAGAGAGAGAGAGAGAGAGAGAGAGAGAGAGAGAGAATGGTCTGTCTCTTGAAACCAGAAAAACCAGAATGCATGAGAGGGAAAGAGGGAGGACAATCTCAGTTTCACGAAGTGGGAGGGTGGTTGTCTGCTTGAGGGGATAAACGTGAGCATCTACATAGTGGGAGGGACGATGTGATGTCTTCCAACTGCTGTCTTGAGTCGGTGAAATCTTGGCTTCAAACGAACGGAAACAAGCTTTACTAACCATGGGTCATAGAGTCTGCATCTGATTCTTTTAATCTTTGAATAATTATTTCTCATCCTTTTCGTTAATGCAACCCTCTTCACTGCAAGAGCCCCCAAAGCTTCATTTGAAAGAAGCAAATCTCCTAAAAGACCTTGAAAAGGATAGTTGAAAAAGTAGTCCACCCTATTCATTTGATCAATAAGGTTCTCCTTAGGAGAACTAGATGAATTCAACATTTTGTGTTGGGTGTGCTGTGTTGTATTTCAAACAGGTTGAGGTTTTGAAAGTAGGGGCCAATAAAAATAGCTTTGAAAGAACATATACTTATATGGAAATTATGATGCTTGGTTTGATAGTTGCTGTAGCCTAGTTGCTGTAGGTACTGGACTAGGTGGCAAAAGGGGGGCATGTGTAGGTTATAAGTGTATTTCCGAATAGTTTGTTGAGAGTACTGCTATTTGGTTACATTCTGATCATAATTATTGCATTCTGACGAAACTTGACAGCGCCTTTAGATGTTGTCTCTGTTTGTCACTTGACATCATACATGGCGTATTATATGCAGGTGCACAGCTTGAAGAGAAACATAGGCCAATTTTCTGGCTATGTGTGGACTGAGAATCAGGTATATGCCTTTTCAGAGCCTTCTGGTTTGTAGTCTTTTGCACCTACATATCTTGAATCGTGTTGGCTTGGTTAGTGATCCCAGGAGATATGGGTTTATTTTGGAGATTTTCTGTGTACACATTTTAATATTTGGGAAGATTTTTATGAATGCTCATTTGAAGGATTGTAGATGCTTCCCTTTCAGTTCTCTTTTTTTTCTCTAGCAGGAAAAACAGAGAGCTAAAGTGAAGGAAAAACTTGACAAATGTGTCAAAGATAAGTTGATTGACTTCTGTGATGTGCTCAACATTCCAATAAATAGGGCAGCTGTGAAGAAGGTATGTGATGATACAAATGATTTTTGTTTCCAGCTTCCTGTTTGATACGCATTCTTCCATCCATATTGGATTGGGCATTTTCCAGGAGGAGCTTTCTGCCAAGTTGTTGGAATTTCTGGAATCACCGCATTCTACTACTGATGTTTTGCTTGCAGACAAGGAACAGGTAACTAGTATCATGCAGTGTTGCTTTTGAGTGTCTATCTTTTGTATTTAATTTTTCTTGATGATGATTTATATTGGGTTAATGTTAATTGAGAAGGGCCAAAAGCGTAAAAGGAAGATCACATCAAGCAAACCTTCAGTCCCTGGAGAAGCATCTGGTACAATGACAGAAAAGGTTTGTTTTCCTCTTTTTTGCTGTATTAATACCATTCTAGATCTGCCCTTTTTTACCATATACCAGTATTTTTTACTAACTTAATGTCACTACTTTTTTTTTTGGTTAAATAATGTCACTACTTTTTTTTTTGGTAAGAATGTCACTACTTTTCATTCCTTTTGTTTCTAAAGTTATCGTGTGATTGCTTAAAACGGTACTCAGCTTACTGATTATGTTATTCAGTTTAGCCATCGTCAGTTTACACTCGGGAAGGACTGATTTGGCCAGATAGTGTCTGTTTTTTTACCTAACTCCTATGATTCCTGATCTAATTTTCATCTTTTGACAGTGTTATTATCTCCATATAAGAACTGATAGGGACATCAACATAAATAGCTAGGTTTAGGGGGAGACAAAGTACATCAGCGTTAAAGAGCATTTGGTTCTATTCGAGTTCAGTATCTCACTTTATGTGTTGCAATGTTTCGTATTGCCTATTTGTCTCGTCTCTTCCTCTTGAAAAGACCTAGAAAACAATGGTAATATAACTACAACATTGGCCAAAAAGAAAATAATGTGCCATCGGGATCTTTTACTATCACAGAGCTTTAAAAATATAAAGCTCATTTCCATTTGGGATTGTTTTGATTGTTGTGGGTGTTTTAAGCACTTTATTTTGTCTATTACCACCCTTCCACCTTTTATCTACTTTTGATACTTGGAAAGCACTTGAGATTTTTGTTTTTGTGTATCATTTGCTGTAGAGACAAAAACAAGCACCTGACTCTGTGAAGAAGAAATCATCTGAGATTGCTTCAGAAGAGGGCGATGATGATAAAGGTGACAATAAGGAAGTCAAGGACAATTCTGATGTAAATAGTGATGATGATAGGGTGTCAAAAGAGGAGAGCGGAGATGAGAAGAGCAAGTCAGAGGAAGAGGATACACCAAAGGAGCCGGTGTCGACTTCTTCAAGGAAAAAAATGAAGGAGAGCTCAGTGTCCAAAACCAAAGATACCTCGGAGTCTGCCAAAACTGTCACTCCTGCAAAATCTGCCAAGAAATCGTCCACCTCAGCCTCAAAGAAGAGTACTGTAGATGGGGTTGGTAGTAAAAAAATCACTTTCTAAGTCAGAAGGATCCATGTCAAAGAAACAAAAGATTGAAAAGAGCAATCAAAACGACCAGAGTCTTTCCTCAAAGACGAAAACCTCTAGCAAGAAACAGTCTACCAAACCCTCAACTGAGGCTTCAGTCAGGGATCGAGGTAAATATGTTTGCCTTCTGTAACCTGGTTCAAGTGATGCAAGACAGATGATAGGAATGTGTGCTATATGTTAATAAATATTATCCTTATCACAGTTATGAATATTGGTCCTTCAGGACTTTTGCTATTTTATAGGTAGAGAAAAAATGTGAAGATGATTATGCTGGTTGTATGATCGATAAAACTATAAATTAGTTACCTAAACTATGTGTCAATGATTAAAGATTTTTATATTTTGGACATTAAGTAAAGCGATACTTACAAGTTCTTTCTTATGTGGTCGTATGAACTTCTATATCTATTTTTGCAATGGTTGTCCCTGTCATTTCTTCTTTGGGTAGAATGTTCTTTGTAACATTATATCTTGATTTTCTGCTCAAGTCTATATTGATATTAAAAATATGTTTAATGGTCTACTCGTGTGCATTGTAATTTTCTGCCAAAACATTTTTGTTGGGATTCTTATCCGATTTCTTATTGTTTTGTGACAACTAAAAATTTGTGGTTCGTTGTCTACTAGTTGTTTACGGTGTTTTTATCTTTACTTCATTCAGTGCCCCTTTTTATCAGTTGGGAACTGGATTAATGAATCGTAGTTGAGGGTTGTTATGTTCATGACACAGGGAAAGGCAAAAGTAGCAAAAAGGCGAAAGCTGAACCCAGCAGAAAAGAGATGCATGCTGTTGTCGTGGATATTCTCAAGAAAGTGGACTTCAATACTGTACGTTTAGTTTCTAAATCTGTTATTACATTGTTAAAATATCTCTTTTTATGCTTTCCTAAACCTCATTTATTTATTCTAAAATGCAGGCAACCTTATCTGACATTCTCCGGCAACTTGGTATGTTTCTTTTATTAAGAGAAGGCTATATAATCTTCTGTTACAATCATGACTAACAGTGCGTGCAAACTTTAGGTACCCACTTTGGTGTGGATCTGATGCACAGAAAGGCAGAAATCAAGGATATAATTACTGAGGTCATAAATAATATGACCGATGACGAGGATGAAGGCAATGACGAGGAAGCTGAGGATAAGGCCGACACCAATGACAATGAATGAGAAGTGAATAGGGATCCGATTCTCGAGTTTGATTTAGTTCATCAGAATTACTACAGGCATGGTAATTTCTAGGTAGATTGTAGTTTCTGCGAGCAAGCGAGACTGGCCGGTTAGTTCTTGTGAATTAGTTGGAAGAGATCAGTTTGTACCATATAGCTCCAGACTGGCTTTCCAGAGGTAGAGTAGACCTTGCTGATATGGTTTTGTTAGCTTAATCCCTCCTTTCCCCTTCCAAGATTTTCTTCCTTAAAGGTGTAAAATGATTTAGCGGACGGGGACTGCCTGTCGAGATTGGTTAACATTGTGAATGAATTTTAGACGTCAATAATGAGACTGAGCATCTTGGAGACTAACCATGAAGTATCTTTTCAGTGTCTACTTGTCTTTTTTATATTCTGGGGTGCACGAAACAGTTTTGATGGTTTACTTTCCGGTCCTTCAATCGACACCGCCCGTTGGAAGATCACTAAGTTCTAACCAAATTTTTGTCATCTAGTCTCGACGCATCCCACTCCTCCAAATGTCAAATAAATTTGCCATCAATTTCATCGGTTTTCTTAATAGGCGCTTTGATATCACCAATGACAGTGCCAAAGTTTGCGTTCTCTAAAAAGACTTGATATTTTTTGAGTTCATAAAATATAATTTGAGCCATTCTAAATGATCTAAGTATAGTGAAATTTTCGATTTATCCATAATATTAGGCGTGAATAGTTTTAGAGAGTGGGCAGTTCTTACTCTAGAACTGAGAACTATCTACTAAGGACTTGTTTCACAAAATGAGAACCATAAACTGCTTGTTGATTTCATGGATTCACTTAGGAAACAGACTCGTCTGACTCCCAGTACGCTTTCCAGTAGAATTGAGAACCGTTCATTAAGGACCGGTTTCACAAAATAGGAACTGTGAACTGCCCATTGATTCCATGGATCCATCTAGGAACTAGTCTAGTCCGGCTTCCAGTTTGGTTGTAACATCCCCAAATTTAGACCCCAAATGGAACCGAGATGACCGAAGGAAAAGGCCTTGGAAATGGTGTGTGGATCGATCATGGATTGGTTAGTATGAATGGAACGGTATCTAAAGGATCGGTCATGGTTCGATTGGAGGATCATCCATGGATCGGCTCAAGGATCGCCAATGAAATGACTTTTCGATCACGCAAATCAATTAGAGTGATTCAACCATGGATCAACCATTCAGCCATAAGGGTTGACAATGGAACAATCCCCGGGCAGCCGTGGATCGATGTCATGCAAACATGTGTTGGTTGCGGACGATTCCGCTTGGCCATGCACTGGTCACGAGCATCCATGGATCCACTCTATGGTATTCGATTCCACACGGCTACATAACAACTGAGAGTCAACCATGGATCGTTGATATTCGAACATAAACTAATCGCAAATCAGTCATGGATCGTTGCGTTGAATTGGGTAGGTCATGGATCAGCTGTGTGCCCATCAGCCAGGCCATGGGTTGGCCTTGTGCCTGTCCATGTGCCGGCCATTGTGCCCTACCTTTGGTTGGGCTTTGTGCCCATGGATTCCTATCCAAACCCAATTTTGTGTCTGCCAAACTTGGCCACGAGCCGAGCATCGATTCATAAATCAATCCCTCGTCAATGCGTCTCATCCATATGCACGGCACGCTGCTCGTGCATCCTGGCTCTTTGCCTTGCACAACACCCGTCCAAGATAATTTATGCCCATTTAGGCTTGTCTGAATAAGTTTAGTACTTGGTTATTCCAGATTTTGGTTCAATATCACTGGGACATTATTTGGCCCTGAACCTCGAATTTCTAATGGAAGGGTCGATCGTTTAAGGCACCTGAAACTTTGATTCTCTTAGTTCTTTGCCAAGCCAAGTTTAGTGAAATCTTAATGTCCAAAGAAGGAAGTGCCATTAAAACTAAGCAAGGACCCAATTATTGAGCATTTCTTGATATAGTCATATGATTCACGCCTAGCATGCTTCTTGGACAAGAAGACATGATGACTTGATTATTGCTAACTTCTTGGACAAGTTGGTCAATAATGAAGACCAACCCCCAATAATAAAGCTTGGGTCAATAATGAAGTTGTCTTGCATGAGCCAATAATTGTGACCTCTAGAAAGTGATTCACACCCAAGGAAGAAGCTATGGACTAGAGGACAAATAAGCAACTTCTTTTGGAAGTTGTCTATTAATTGAGATATAGCACTAATAATGGATAACCTCCTTAGAAAGTTGTCAATGACAAAGCTTGACCAAGAAAACCCCAATAATAAAGATAGGAATCTAGTGAAAGATTTTAATAATTGAGTCTTGAAGATCGAGACTACCATTCACGCCCAACTTAGAGGCTCACGACCAAAGGAAGGTAAAGAGAGAGAAAGAGAGAAATCATGATGATTTACTTATGCCTTAAATGAATTAGTAGGGCCTAATGACCCTAAGGTAGAAATTTAGAGACCAAGTTGGAGATGAATGGCCTCAATTAAAGGCTTGCATAAGAAGTTTAATTATGACCAAAGATTTTCGAGGTCTCATTATAATGAAGCTTAGACTTTGGGGCTCCTTCATTAATGGATTTCGGCCTTAGCTTATTAGGACTATGAGTGGACCATACTATAAATAGGTTTGGATCTCCCTTAGTCTCCTTTTTCCTCACACCATCATCATCTACACCTACCCCCACCAACAAGTTTTCTCTTGTTCATGCCACCTTCCTCTTGCTCATGCCAATCACCACTTCATTCTCACGTCACCATTTGATCTCTACAAAATCTCGCTTTATCGAGTAAAGTAAGTAGATTTCCTAATATCGGGATAGGATGACCCAATACGTTTTTTTGCCATTGTTTAATCTTAAACTGTGCTTGGACTTTATTTAATGCGAATTTTGTTTGTATGGTTGTCCATATAAGCAAAGCATGAGTCTAGACACATCTCGGGCGCGAGAAAGGGCACGTATGCCTCGTACGCACGCCATGGTGCATGATCCGAATGAATTTCGTGCGTTTGTTGATACGTACATGATGGAAATACCATGTTTTATGTTTGCTTGGCAATTGCATTACATCATGAGTGATGTTTGGACGGTGAGCACATTTTTGCTATTGATCTGTTGTTGATACCAGGGATGGTAATGTTGAATGCATGTCTGATGATGATTGATTTTTCCTAATTTGAAATTAGTGAATCTACTTATTGAGTCAACGACTCATTCCATGTTGTTTCTTCCTCAAACCCATAGGATGGCAGCTCCTCCGATTCAATTTGGCACCCCTGTAGAGATGATTGTGGATGTGATTGACGCAGCCAGAGAGAGAGTATATCGTAAGGTCATTTTCCAAGTCATGGTTAATGAAGGTCTTGAACAAAACATTTTGCATGTGTTCGAAGCCTGGTATAAGTGGATTGAGAATAACAGACTGATTGGATCCCTTCGTGGGTTTAATGGCCCGTTCGGTGGTCCCCATGGCTCAACACCCAGGACCACCGCGAATGGGGCCTAGTTGGCCAACCAAACTAGGGAATGACCCAGTGTTTTTGGGGAAATGAACTTTTTGGAGGAACTTTTTTGAAGAGAAATCAATAAGGAGGGTTAGGTGTAACTCAACCTTTGTTATAGCGGGTATGCATGTGTATATCGGCCCGTAATTTTCTTTTGATGTCTACTTTAACTATGTTGTTTGAATGTTGTTGTGATTGTCCAATTATATGCTTCTGTTTGCCTGTAATTGCAAGATAAAAATTTAATGGGACGTCACAAGTATGTCACGGGTCATGGTCTTGGCCAGGATGTGACACCAGTTTCCGGATGGATTCATGGAACCGATTTTTTTTTGTGTGCAAGCTTAGAAGGATTCTCTCTTCAGTATCAAAACAATACTATGACAATCAACAACCTTCCCTGCTCTATTCTTTTTCCAACTTTCCTCGAATGTATAAAAAACCAAAAGGATAAAAAAAGAAAGCTCGGAAAAGAAAAGTTCGGACCTTTCTAACCCTCTGCAAAGAGCCTTGAAAGAAGAAACCCAAAACAACCATGACAATGACTACAGTCGTCGCTAAATATGTTAGGGTCTCAGCCAGTAATCTCCCTTCTCCTTTCATTTTAACACTAACCCAAAACTCTCTCCTCCATTTTTTTTAAATCTCAAACACAAATTCAAACCCATTGATACAAGAAAGTAGGGGTATGCAATCAAACCGATTTACCTGGAAACCGTACCCGCCCACCCGAAAAACATGTCCGAGAACTCGTTTCAGTTAAAACCGATTCGGGAACCGGTTCCATTTTTTGGGAACCGGTTATAACTGGTCCGATTTCCGATTCTAAGTAAAAACTGACCTGGACCGATTTTAGAACCAGTTTTAAGATAATGTAAAAAAAAAGTAAAAACCCTAGCATCACTTTACCCTTACCCTACCCAACCAGTCATGAGTGCCTTTCTCTCTCTCTCACAGTTTCTCTCTTTGTGATCTCTTCTATCTCTCACGGTTTCTCTCTTCGTGAGCACCTCCAGCGTGTCGCCTCTCATCGCCGCGGCCAGCAAGAACGCAACCCAGCTCATCACCTCTCATCTTAGTGTTGCCAACTCCGACGCAACTATCCAGAGCAAGGTGAGTTCGAAATTGAATTTTTTGGTACCTTTTTGGGCAACCCAGCTTGTCTCACTTACTGTCTCTACGTTTTTTCATTTTCGGAGCGAGCCTGTGGTTGTGGTCTAGTTGTCCTTGCCAGCCTCAGGCGAGTCTCGCTTTACCAGATCCAATGAGGTTGAGCCTCGCCCGAAGGTGGCAAGGTTGGCCCTTGCTGGCCTATAGCGAAATCGCCCTTCGCCCGAGGTTGGCGAGGGCGACCGTCGTTGATCATCACTTGTGGTGAGGGAATTGCTTGTAGGGAGGGCATAACCAATGGATGGGATTGTGGTTGGCCTTGACATGGGTGCACTTGTCAAAGGGCTTCTCATGAGCAATGGTTGGTAGTAGAGTAAAGCTCGCACTGAACCGGTGTATTCAACTTTCACGAGAAAGAGGAAAAAATGAGGGATTTTCCAACATGTACTGAATGGATTTTGCTTGTTTTCCTCAGTCAATAAGCAGATTTTGTTGTGTCCTCTCATAGGTGCGGAATCTGAACCTTCTGATGTCGTCCACCTAAGGTTAAGACTTTGTGGGAACCTACTTTTACAGTTCTCTTGTTAGAATATTGTCTCGCTCCACTGCAACCAAATCACTTTATAAGATTACAATGTGCTCGCTTTAACAGGCTGTTATAGTCAAATGTCCACTGCATAACAAGTCATAGTAAATGGTTGGTGCAATTACACAAACACAGATCGTTATCCATGCCTAGATAATTATAGTCAAATGTCCGGTCGAGACACTGAATAATTTTGTCTAGGACCCTCCTTTCCCATGTTCACTCGTTATCCAGAGCACCTTAAACTAGAGTTTAAGTTCTTTTTTTTTTTTCTTGTGTGTACCCTCTTTGAATTGATTTTGCTGTGGTTGGTTAAGTACTTGGACACGGGATTTTAAATGGTTGACATCAAAAGTGTACTACGAATATGGTTGTGCTTCAGTTCGGCAATGTGGGTATCTGTATTGCTTGTTTCGCTATTGATCTTGATTAATAAGAATAATTTACAAACAAGTAGACTGTATATTTAATTTGAGAAAACAACAAAAATCTTTGTTGGAAATTGCGTATCATGATTAATTATATGTTTATCGAATTCATTGTAAATGGTATAGCAATAAACAGCAGTTGTCCTGTTTTCATTTGCTATAGTGTTTAAACTAATTCGTACAGTCTTCTAATGTGAATAAAAGTGCGATGGCAATAGTTAAAGTAATGTCTGTTCAATGGAGTTTTTGTCAGGCTTAACAAAAGAATGCCTTTAAATTGTTTATTCTTCTCGTGATGAGAGTAAACTCAAGTTTCAGTTTACCAGTTCTTTTGTTTGGTTGTGCAACAATCTTTTGGCTCTTACTTAAATTTGTTTTTAGTAAATTCCTGACATTGTTATATAATTTGATTTTAGTTGATGGATAAGGACAAAGGCATATCAATGGAAGTAGATGGATATAATGAAATGAGTCCGCTCATGGAATTACCATTCCCAAGGAGCTGGTAAAGTGGACTCTACGACCGTGAGTGCGATAAACAAGGTGAAGGTATCTAACTCCCATCCTCTTCTTAATAAAAAGCGAGCTAATCAGTCAGAGGCCTGGGATAATTTTTCAAGAATCGTAGATGAGAAAACACAAAAAACAACTATGGTAAAGTGCATTTACTGTGGGACTGAGTATAATTATTCTGTTGATCATGAAACGTCTACTGTGCGGAAGCACTTGACAAAGTGCAAAAAGTATCCTCATGCATATAAGAAGCAAACGTTGTTTGCACCGCGTAACAAAGATGTGGTTGGCGAGGTAGGGGAAAATACTGGTGGTGATAGTGTCTTAACAATGTGGAAGTTTGATCAAGAACGGTGTAGGCACATTCTTGCTTGGATGATTATTATTGATGAACAATCTTTTTTTCACGGTTGAGCATGTCGGTTTTTGTGATTTTGTCACTGAATTACAACCTCTTTTCCAACATTTATCACGATTCATGATGGCTAGAGATTGCATAAAGTTGTATCTGAGTGAAAGAACTTGTCTGAAAGCTTACTTTGGTAAGTTTACTTCGGTAAGCTTACTTTTAAGATTACACTTACGACTGATATGTGGAGTTCTATTCAAAACTTGAACTATTTATATATCGTTGCACATTTTATTGATAAAAATTAGAAGTTACATAAAAGAATCATCAATTTTGTGATGATGCATAGTCACAAGGGTAAGGAGGTTGAGAAAATGGTAGAGAAGTGCATTTACGAGTGGGGAATAGAAAAGAATGTATCCACAATAACCATGGATAATGCTAGTTCCAATGATAAGGCCATTGGTTATTTGAAGGAAAAATTTTCAAGGGAAAGGCTTTTGATCTTGAATGGTGATGTTTTACATATGAGCTGCACAGCTCATATATTAAACTTGATTGTCCAAGATGGATTGAATGATGTGCATGATTCTATTGCACGTATTCAAAATATAATTAAGTATGTGAGGAGTTCTCCCATGAAATCCCAAATATTTCAATCTTGTATTGAGAGTGAGAGGATTGCGTACAAGGGTTCGGTTTGTCTTGATGTTGCCTCTAGATGGAATTCAACTTACCTAATGTTAGACACCACCATAAAGTTCAGGAAAGCTTTTGAAAGGTTGGAAGAAGATGATTCGTCTTTCTTAAGGGAGATTGGCTATGATTCTTCTCGAAATGAAGATTGGGAAAATGCCATCATTCTTTCTAAATTTCTCAAACAGTTTTATGATGCCACCAAATGGATGTCGAGGAGTTCATATATTACCTTAAACGATTACTTTGAGAGTATAGCTTTTTTGTATAAATATTTGAATCATGCGGTGAATTCTTTGGACCCTAAGTTTCAAGCTATGGATTTAAAAATGAAGGAGAAATTTGACAAATATTATGGGAGTTTAGATAAAATAAACATGATGGTATTGATTGCGGTTGCGTTGGATCCTATAAAAAAATTGAATTATGTGAAGTTTTGTTAAGGACAAATTTATGATGATGGAGCGAAAATTGATGAGATGCATGATAATGCAAAGCTTGTCTTGGAGCGTTTGTATAAATTTTATGAGCAATCCTTTGTTGGTTCTAATAAACAAAATTTTAGTGGTTCAAGTGTGAGCATTAGTAGTAGTGGTTCCAATGTCAATACTGATAACAATGAAGGTAACAATGAGGATGACATCCAAGCTTGGCGAAAAAGCTTTCTTCACGGAAGGAAAAAGTGCTTGATGAAAATAAATTTGAGCTTGATCGGTATCTTGAAGCCGAAATGAAGATATCATTAATCTTAACCTTTTGATATGGTGGAAGAGTACTGGATCAAAATATAAAATCTTATCTTTGATGGCTCGGGATGTTTTGTCCATTCCCATGACTACCATTGCTTCGGAATCAACTTTTAATACATTAGGACGTGTGCTTGATAGCTTTCGAAGTTCTTTGACTCTAGAGTGGCGGAAGGTTTGATTTGCACTTAAGATTGGTTGAGAGTCGTTCGAGTGTCGATTAATGTTGAAGAGTGCATTGAGAATGCGGAAAAGTTTGAGTCGGGTAAGTCGTTTAAATTTCTTTCTATTTTGTAATTCATTCACATATTTATCTATTAAGTGAATACTTTATTTAATCTCTTTTTTGGTTTTTAAATTTGAATTGTTTTACCGAGGACATTATCATTGGTAAATAGACTTCCTTTTGTGGTGAGTAAATAGATTTCATTAATCGGCATATTTGCATTTGTCTTTAGAGTATGGTTTCTTGTTGATTTTCTTTATGTATGAATTTCAAGATTTTTTTTAGAGATTGAACTCATTGAAGGTAACACAACTGGATTTCGGAATGACAAAGTTATCGCTGCTTGTCATTTGCCTCTATGTGGCACTTTTTGGCTCTTTTGGCAAAGGATCATTGGTTACAATGAAGCACTAAAGATTATATGCTTCACCGTGCCAAAACAGCATTCCAAATGCATTGTCAGGTGCAATGGGCATTGAGACTGTTGTTTTGTGTGCAGTTAGCTTTCATTCTGCGTATACATAAAAAGATTGTCCTACAAAAATTTAACTGGTGTCCATTTTTTTCCTTCTTATGCTGTGATGCCACTATTTCGTTCCATTCAAATCGCATCTAGAAATCTAACTTAGTTCATTAGTTTTCAAATCTTTGCTTCGCATGGTTTATAAACATCCCCGGTTTTCTTACCAAAGTTGAATGTCTGTTTATTTTCCAATTATGTTTCTAACATAGTGGATTGGCCTCTTTGCATGTTTGGAATTTCTTTATCTAAAGTGTTATTTTAGATTTAATATGCTTGTGTACTGCCAAAAAGGGTTATTTGTGTTCATGAATGCTCCTTAAGAAAATTGGTTTTGCATTTCTTGCTAGAAGTCATGTGACCTCGATTGTCATTATGATTGTTATCTCTAACCACAGTCTTTATCTCTTGTGTTTCACCTAATTCAAAGGAATTTATCTAATAAAGGGAAAGTGATAAGTGCCATTGGTGCGCCATTTTGGAGTTATATGAATGAAAGCTTTATTTTAATAAGTAGTGAATTAAAATAATCTACTGTTTCTTAATGCTTGGTACTTATTCACCTGACATCATTTTACCCAATCTTAATTGGTCATCTTGGATCACAAGTCACAATTATCTACTATCGACGATGGATGTTTTATCTTCATTATCCTCATTCAGTGACATAAATTGCATTCCTAGTGCATCTTAAAGCTTCCCTTTGTCTATCATATGAAAAGAAAACTTTGCTAGACAACATAAACTCGGTCATTTCTTTTTGTTTAAATCTTTAGTCTTCAGGTATCGACATGGGGATAAAAGGGAGTCTTCCATTAGATTGAAACGATGTGCTGGATCTTCCACACAACAAGCGATTGCTTCGGGAAGTCCACTTGCAATTTTATATGGTGCTTTTGGATTGTTGATTTTGATGGATTGTAATTTCAATTGCTCATTTTAGAGATTTTTGTTTTTTACGGATAGTGATTTTTTTTATTCATCTTTTACTTTGAATCGTTTCATTACTGTCTATATTATTTTGCTGAAAAAAAAAGAAACTAGAAAAAAGAAAAAAAAAATCAGGTTCTTGGATAAACCCTGAAACTGGACTGGAAAAATAGGATCGGTTCCAAAACAGGGTCTAGGGAAAACATGATAGGTTTCGGATTCCAAAAATTGGGAACTAGTTATAACAGGTTTGATTTCGGGTTTTAGGCTCCAGGTCTGGACCCAACTCATCTTGAAACCGATCACTCCTATGAGAAAGAGACCCCAACTCTCGGTCCGAAGCAAGAAAGGTCGTAACTTTGAAGAGGTCACATTGGTGTAAGCAAAGAAGGGAGACCATACATTGGCCTCGTTTGGTTCAGCATTCCAAATGAGCATTTGGCCTCTAAAGTCCCTTAGCCAAACGCAAACGGCGTTTGGCAAATTTTTTTACTCACTTTGGGGAGATGCAATTGCATTTCCAATGCTCCCCAAGGGACCTTTGGCCAATACTCCTCCGGAGATGCTTTGCGAAGTTGCATCTTGAATGTAACTTACCTTTGTTCATGAGCAGTGGACGAAAGTTTTAGCCGCGACGCCGCCCTACGGGCTCGCCCGACCCAGCGACCATTGCCTGGGGTTGGCGACCCGGCAACATACCGCTGGGGTCGTCGGACTCGGGCGTCGCCCGGCGTCGCGCGACCGAATAGCGTTACTGGTCGCAAGACCTAAGCGCCGCCGGGTGGCGACCGGCGGATGGTCGCCCGGTCGCGCAACCCTCGGGCGACGTGGCAATCGCCGCGGTCGCGCGACCCCAGGCGATAGTCGCCGGCGACAGATCTGGCCGTTGGCGGTTGGCCGGTGACCAGATCTGGCTGGCGACGGTGGCCGGCACTGTAGCTCGGTGGAGCTTTTTTTTTTTTTGAAAAAAAAATTAGCAAAAGTCCTTTTAACTCAAGTTGATTTTAAAAAATACTTACCAAGCACCACTTGCATTTCGAAAAATCCCTTTAGTTCAAAGGTATTTGCATTCTCCCAAATGCATTCCCCCAAAGTTGAACCAAACGGAGCCATTGAAAAGAAAAACACATTTAAGATGAGGCAAGAGAGTTGAAAGGGATAAGATAGAGAACGTGCGTGAGAAGGTGGAGGATAGGGGTGTGCAAGAGCTATATATATAAAGCTTAACTAGGGTTTTTTTCTTTATATATATCTATGTGTACCGGTCTGGGTTGGTGATTCCACACTAGAAATTGGACCAGACCTCATGGAAATCGCTGATTCTTGATTGGTTCAGTTCGATTTTGGGTAGTTTGAGCAATTCTCAGTTCTTTTGCACACCACCTTCAAGGATAGATGTGGTGAAAATAAGGTCAAAAACAGATTCGGCACGTCAAAATATTTTAGGAACACGCGACAGATCACGAGGAAATTTCAGTATATGGCTTATTCGAGGCAGATAAGTCTGGCGGTGGTGTCGGTTTTTCTAAACAAGTATATAGTTTGTTTGAAGGGGGTGAGTCTGACAGGGGAATTGGTTTTTTAAAATAAGTGATAAAAAAGTGTCAAAAATAGCATTCAAGGGTAACAAGATCGGTGAAAGATAGTTGACATGTTACAGCCATCATATAACTAGATGGGCGCTTACTAAGATAATAAGAGCTCTCATACCGAGACAAGGATAATGAGGAGAATTGTAATTTTTGCATATTTCATTGTGTGTTTGGATGAAGAGGACACGGGCCTGGGCTTTACAGGATAAAGTGATAAGATATCACAATATCAATAATAATCAATCAATGATATACATAATCTCGAAAGATATAAAGAATCAAGGAAGATATAAAAAAATCCCTTGATATTTTCAATGTTCTTAAACAAAATTGATGTGATGAGCCAATTTTGAAGTCCGATATTTCAAAAACTACGGGTTCGGGGTACATAAAGAAGCTATAGGCGTGACGGAACTTCGGAGAAACACGCCTATAGCTTGATAGGTGGTGAGTTTTTATGGATCCCTTGTAGGCACCATGTCTGCACATAATTTACCATCTAAAAGATTAAAGATCACAAATGTTTAGTCTCAAACTTGTTAAACGGCCGATATCTGTTACATTTTAATCCAATAGTGAAAGATCGAAAGGGCATCGTGTTTCGCATGGACTATAACTTGACCCATTAAACCAAAGCAAGGCATAAGGAAGTATACTAGATCATGATAAATTTTAAGTTTCCATATACAAGATTAGAATAGATTTTAGTCGCCACTTAAAGAATCTTGTGAATCTCGAATGAAAGAGATGAAATACAATTTCAAATTAGCGGATTTTTAGTATATTTAACTAGTTGTGTCTTGCATATATTTCTCATGGGGTTAACACCGTTTTCTAATTTGAGTAGATTTCACAATTTGAGTAGTTTCCTATATCGAATAAGTTTCTTAAAAGGCATTTCGTATTTTGGATATAAAGATAATATATAAGAGATGAAATTCTACTCAATTGTACGGCGGAGCAGACAGGAAGAGTGTTAGGTTTTCTCTTTGCGAGTTTTCCTGGTAAGTTTTTGGCGGTAGATTTTAATATGCTCATTCATTACAAGTATTCTATGATAGATTGTGAAATAATACCTTATGGGTTTTTGCTTTGGGTGTAATCTAGGACGAGGAAACATTCGAGAGATTGAGTTCTGCACTCTTCGTGGTGGCTGGCTCTTCTTGTGGAGCAGGTACCGACGCTTGATCTGATAGTCTCTATTGTTCATCGCCGATTTCTCTTGATAATTGCTTTTCTTCTTTCGTTGGTCATAGATCACAAGATACGTCGATTTCGCGTTATTTTCACGGCAGTCCACCGCTCTATTTTTACCCTTGACTGCAAAATTTTGGTGCAAACATTTTCGTAGGTAAGAAAATATCCCCGCGTTGATCCATTTGGATGAGCGAGGCGAGCGATTGTTTTTGAAAAATATTTTTCGAAAGTATTTATTTTTTTCGCGAAATAAAAAGGGGAGATCTACACGCACCGACTCCGAGAGACTCGCCGTCAATGCTAACGGCGAGATTTCCGTTTCCGTCTTCCGCGCACGCGCCGCTTCGGATGCTTCGCTGGCCTTTCTTTATTTGTGCATTTGTACGGCAACCCCACAGGAACTTACACGCGCGCACTGGAATTTCCGATTCCTATTCCAAATTTCCATTTCGATTCTTCGGGAGCGATCGCAGATTCGATCAACCCCCTCCTTTCCCTTCGCTTCCAAGGAATTCTCGAGCCGTCGGATCTCGCCCCCGCCGCCCGCCGCCGTCGCCGCCGCGCCCGCCGTCGCGCCGGATACGTCGATCGTCCTTCCTACTCGTCCTCCTCCGCCGCGGCCGTTCTCCCGGGGGTTGGGGGGGTGTCTTGGTGGGTGAATCCGCCATCCGCGAAAGCTACGGCGGTTGCCGGGGGGTTATCTGGCGTGTGCGTTTCGCAGCCATGGACGCTCGCGTGAAGCAAGAGGCCGCCGTGTCTTCGTCGTCGCCGCGGAAGGACATTGTCCCGGACGAGCGGCCCGTGTCCTTCATCGACCTCAGCGACAGCAGCAGCAGCAGCAGCGAGTCCGACGGCGACGACGAGGGCCCTCCCAAGAAGAGGAAGCTGGGCGTCGTCATCCCCGAGGGCTTCCTCCAGCCTCTCCCCCCGCTGGGGCAGTTGGCGGCGCCTCCGCCTCCCGCGGCGCCCGAGTCGGCGTCGCCGGCGGCGGCGGCGTTGCGGCAGCTCTC
Organism: Syzygium grande; assembly: GCA_024733475.1. Lineage (NCBI taxonomy): Eukaryota > Viridiplantae > Streptophyta > Magnoliopsida > Myrtales > Myrtaceae > Syzygium > Syzygium grande. The sequence goes on from JAMXDD010000010.1 coordinate 30,319,295, forward strand.
GCAGGCCGGGGCCACTAAGCAGTTCTGGAAGGCCGGGGATTACGAGGGCTGTCCTGGTGGCGGTTGGGATTCCTACTCAGGTGACGTTTCGTTTCGTGTACTTGCTGCTGTTGGATCCTTTCTTTTTTGGGTTTAGGTTTTCCGTTGCTTCGGTTTTGATGCCGAGACACATTGAGCTTGTGGTGGGGAGAGGGTACAGTGCATCGTTGCTTCTGTTTCGTCGTTGTTTTAATTTATTGAAATGCATGCTTGGAAATAATTCGAGGAATTATCCAGTTTTGGAGTGCATATCGTTGTAAGTTCTGGGGCTAGAGCATCCGGCTCTTGTTTGTGGTTGTGTGGCCTTTCTTTGAGCTCTGTGTGTTTATGTTACGGGTGCATATTCTCATGTCTGTTTGATGATTCAGGGGGCTTTGATCATGTCAGGGTTCATCCGAAGTTTCTACATTCTAATGCAACCAGTCACAAGTGGGCTCTAGGAGGTAACCTTGCCTGTCTTTCAAACTTTGATCATCTCCGTGTCGTGAAGTTAGATTGTCTTTGAGCTTATACAAGCTACTCGTGCATCTCTCGCAGCTTTCGCAGAACTTTTGGATAACGCATTGGATGAGGTGTGCGTAGTTCCTGTATTTATTTTAAATTATGACTTGCTATATTTTTTATTGTCTTGGCTTCCTCTGTCTCGATTCAGGTTCCTAGCGGGGCAACATTTGTCAAGATAGACATGCTAAAAAATAAGAAAGATGGGAATAGAATGTTGCTGATTGAAGGTATTTTGCTTTGCTGGTTTCTTTCTGTTTTATTGCATCCTCAGTTTTCCCTTCTGAAATATATGCTTTTTCTCGGGATCGTATTTTAAGCTCGTACATACACCTTTTGGAGAGTTGTACCCATTGTTGATGGTATTTGGGAAGGGTGGTGGCGATCAATTGTAACAAACACAATTGTAAACCAACTTCTGCAATGTGAAACCCTTTGGGAAAAGTGGGCATCAGAAATAATTGACATGTACTCAATTATATTAGATTGCTAATCTTGTACCATGCGGGTATCTACAAGTGGAGTAGAGCCTGGACTGTTGGTATTTATCTAATGAGGAGCAATTAGAATAGTATGTAAACATCTCCGTGCGTAGATGGTATAGAGAAGTTTTAAAGTCCATGGACATGGGGATAGACTAAGCAACCATCTATGGTCATAGGATGCTGGGGAAGTGATGGGCTGGACAAGAATGTGGTTTCTAGTGTGGAAACAACAGGAATGACCTTGGAGGTGGCAGTGACACCGTGGATCTAGTCAGTTTAACACAGATGCTGTTGGAAGTGAGTCAAGTGACTGGGTGTCTGTTTCTGCATTCTTTTCCTTCCTTTCTACTATTTTCAAACAGGATGAGGGCTCCGCTATCACTGAAGTATAGTGAATAATATATATAATTACTGTATAATCTATACCATAGATCTTAAACTGTTCATTTTGTAGCTTTGGGAATTGCTTATTAGACAGCTGTTGGAAGAGCTGTGGGGTCTCTTGAGTGTTTTTGTCCTTTTCTTCAGTTTATTAACATAAGTGATGTGATTTTGTTTCTGTGTTATTTTTACTTCTAATGTGGTTCATGCACAGTATATCTGTTTAGAAGTGTATTTGGTGGGAACCTTTTCTATTCTTTGTCTAAGAGTTGGCTGTGACCCTTGCTCAAATGATGACCTTCTATTGTCCTTTAATTGTAGATAATGGTGGTGGCATGGATCCAGATAAAATGCGGCAGTGCATGTCTTTGGGGTATTCTGCTAAAAGCAAACTCGCAAATACAATCGGACAATGTAAAAATCTCTAGGAAGAAAATTTTTGTGGTTTTTTCAAGTTATATGTTTGATGGCATGGTGTTCATTCTTTTCCAACTGCAGATGGCAATGGATTTAAAACGAGCACCATGAGGCTTGGGGCAGATGTGATAGTGTTCTCAAGATGTCGTGGAAAAGATGGGAAAAGGTTTGTATTCAATGTTTCCAAAAATAACTCTTTGCATCATCTAATATGCTTAGCGCATATATTCTTCCCACACTTCCGGCAGTTCTGTTAAGCAGTCATTGCGCAAAGTTTCAGATATTTCCAAGAGTGCTGTTATTGTCAAATGAAATCCTCAAAACAACTTCTAACTGTTTGAGCCATTGCCAAAATATCTAGCTCCCTCCGTCCTCAGTTTTCCTGTATGTTCACTCAATTATCTACAACTTTCTTTGTCCTGTAAATGGTTTTGAATTGTCAACTATCTTTTATTCTTTTCCCCAGTGTTTTCAGATATAAACTTTTTCGAGAATTTAGGTACTGCTACAAGCCCACAGCTTCTTGCTCGTTACTCAGTTGCACTTTGTTCCCCTGAAATCACGGAAGTAATTGAAGTTGATATACCTGATAGATGTTCCTCTTGATGTAGAAGCATACCTTCCCAATATATCATGTTGTTAATGCTCCTCTTAGTACTATTTTTTGGGATGCATAAGACTTGATATGTCTTGTTTACATCCTGCCGACCTACTACTTTTTCACTGGTCTGTTCTCCTTTTTGAACTTGATTGCCTTGATACCTTTGATGTGTATTTTATTCTTGAGGAAATATAGATTTTGTTTTCAGTAATATTTGGACTTCTCTCTCAGTTTTACACAGAGCATTGGGATGCTTTCATATACGTTTTTGAGGAGCACGGGGAAGGAAGATATTGTAGTACCCATGGTAATGACATCTCAATCTGCTGTTTTTTTTTTTTTTTTTTTCATTTGCTGATGAAGTACATCTATCTTTCACTTTCTGGTGATTTTCTCCATATTGCTCTTTTTGTTAGTGTACTAGCCTCAACACAATTTCGACTGAAAAGCAGTGCAATTTTTTTCATGGGTCCGGCAAATTTATATTTCAGTAGTATTTTGACTAAATTGTGTACATTTGGAAAGATGATGCCAAAAAAATATTTATGTTTGATCTATGTATGGAACAGCTTGATTATGACAGACGCGAAGGCAGTTGGAACCAGTTGATAAGGTCTTCATTTGGCGATTGGAAGAGAAATCTCGAAACAATAATACAGTGGTCTCCCTTTTCTGCTGAGGAGGATCTGTTTCAGCAGGTTTTCCCCTTCCCCTCCGCGTGAAATTTGCTTTATTATGATTATAGGTGCTCTGGCTGCTTTTGTTCATCACAAGGTCAAAATATTGTGAGCAACAAGTATTCTTAATATATTTTAAATTACATAACTTTGGCATATTCTTTGCCGAATCCTGGCTGACACTGACCATATGGTGTTGTTACTTGATGTGATGTGTATCTCTTAGATTTGGCTATTCAACGAGAGAATCTTTCATGAAAGTTTTAGTTGTGCACATTGATTCTTTCACTAATGATTTAGTCGTGCATATTGAGCACTATACAAGCTGTCCTGCTTCTCTGTTTGGGTGTGTTGTCTTGATGTCTACCGATCACCGTTGGCGGCTTAATCATGTCCTTTACCTTTTGTTATACTACTTTACTACAGTTTGGTCTGATGGGAGATCATGGTACACGTATAATTATCTACAATCTTTGGGAAGATGATCAAGGATTTCTAGAGCTTGACTTCGATGCAGATCCACACGTGAGTATCTTTCTTTGATGCTTTATAGACCGGTAGCTCTCACTACTCTGTGTCTGATGTGCATGTTTGTACGAGTATCAGGATATTCAACTTAGAGGGGTCAACAGAGATGAGAAGAACATACAAATGGCAAAAAAGTTTCCCAATTCTAGGCATTTCCTGACTTATAGGCACTCCTTAAGGGTAAGTGGTGGTTGATGCTATACTATGTTATGTGACTGAAATTTGTCGTTTCACTTAGTCTGTTAGCAACAAGATTTTAGTCTTACTTTGGTTCAGTTGAATGCATGCTTGGCTTCAACTGTATACCTTATTAGTGAATTGATGCTGCGCCTTCATTGCATTTGCACTTCAAGCAGCATGGATAACCTGATCTTTTGACATTCTTTCAACTATTTAAAATTAGATAGATAGCTTGCAAATGTCAAGTAGATTTTCTCGATGTTTACGGGCATTTTACAATAAATTAATCAAACAACCAAGGAATGGGGGAGTGATTTGCTGCTCAAAAGACCCAATGCCAGTTCTCATTGTGTCAACATTTTCTGCCATCTTCAATTGTGGGGTTATTTGAAATATTAAGGAAATTCAAGTTCTAATATTCAGCATTGACAAAAGTGTGGTAGTAGAGGTCATGATGGTAAATTCGAATGATAGATCTGATTTTCTGTGTAGCAGGAATTCCAAATATGACTCCAACATCTAAATTGTTACCTCCTCCTCTGTGATATGCACTTAAAAATGCACAGATCTGTTTTATGTCCATATCGTACGTGTTTTGATCAATAAATCGGTAAGACGCTCATTGGTGTAGTTATGTCAGGAGTGCATACCATACTATTACCACCATGTGGAGCTTAATAAGGCTCTAAAGGTTATTTTCATCATCTTGTTTACTTGTAAAATTTTATCAAGTGGATTTGGCAGCTTGTGGGCTGCTCTCAGTCCACATGCATGCAGTTGCAGTATTTAAAATTGTATGCCAAACTCTGGTACTTTGCCAGTAAGGATCATTACAACCTTTTATTTTATTTTGACTTTTTTTGGGTTTGAAGATTTTTCATTGCAATTCTTTATATTAGCCTCAAAGTTATCCTTTATTAATGGAACGTTAACATTCTAAGTGAAAAATTTAGTCATAAGTGAGTTGCAGGCTATATGAAGAGGCGACGGCATGAGTATAAAATCCCCAATTTGCTCATTGATACCAGCCCTTTGTCAGATCTTTAAGGGATTTGGTCTGATTCTAGTGTATTTATGTCTCCTGCATCCTGAATTGCTTATGAACAACTTGATTTCAACAGAGGGGCAAATAACCAGAGAAAAATTATAACATTAGCAGGTGTGACATGGATGTCCAGTGATAAATAAATAGACTATTTTCTTCCGGGAAAGAGCGTATGCCTTTAACACTTTTCCTCTCAAAGTCTATAAATTTGATTTGTTTGTATGAAGTCATTATTACAATGATCCCTGTGTTGTAGTAGCTTCAAAATAATTTATAGCTCTCTCTCTCTCTCTCTCTCTCAACTGACATATTTGCTTTTTTTTTATTTTTATTTGAAGAGTTATGCTTCTATTCTCTATCTGAGGATTCCCCAGGTTCCGGATGATTCTTCGAGGGAAAGATATTGAGCATCATAATATTGTAAATGATATGATGCTTTCTCAAGAAGTTACTTATCGACCACAACCTGGTGCAGATGGAGTTTATAAAGACACTGTAATGCTTCACAATAATGTTCTTTTGGCTTTTGCAGATATTCCTATTGATAGTATGCCTACTTATGTGCAAATGTTGTTGTCAGATGACTGCTGTCGTTACAATTGGGTTCGTGAAGGATGCAAAGCATCATATTGATGTCCAAGGATTCAATGTATATCACAAGAATCGCCTGATTAAGGTCTGTGTTCTTCTGTTAGAAATAATTATGGCACTACTTGAACTTTTCCGTTTTGATGATGCTAATTTCAAGAGTTCTGTTACCACTTTACCATCTAGTTGGTAGTCACTGATGGTTGGACTAAATGACACCTTGACATCTTTGTTCATGGTGTTCTTGTCTTATATGTGGTCGATCATTTCTTTCTGTGGTGCTTTTACTTTGTTTACGTTGTTTGGACTTTTGAACTTCTTTCAAGGTTTGAGGTTCTCCTGTTTCTTGCCCGGTGATGGCCTCCTTACGCATCATTGTCAGAATCTCAGTTATTATTATTTTGTGTTATCCAAGAATTCAAATAGCAAGATTGAATCTAGTTGCTTGGATCGTTTCGGGCTGCGATCTTCCTCCTCTTTATGTTGGCCCCTTTACTCTTTGTGCTGTAGCAATCCCTCTGTTCTATTTATGTTCTCTTTTCAGTTAGTTTGGCAGCGAAACATGGTTTCTCGTTAGTTCTTTTTTGAATATTACGAGGATTCTTGAGTGCTGTGTTTTCCTCCCTTATATAGCTGGAATTATAACATGACCTCATTCATTCTTTTTGCAGCCATTTTGGAGGCTTTGGAATCCTGCTGGAAGTGGTGGTCGTGGAGTGATAGGTTTTTCTTTGGCTCTGATATCCAACTTTTTGCTATGTGAAATATGTGTTTTGTAATATGTTTCCGCTTTCGGCCAGGTGTTTTGGAAGCTAATTTTGTTGAACCAGCTCATGATAAGCAAGGGTTTGAGCGAACAACAGTGCTCGCAAGACTCGAGGCACGGCTGATTCAAATGCAGAAGAACTATTGGTATAAGATTCTCCCTTCCCATCATCTTCTCCTCATTAGAATTACTTGTTACTAATTCCCTTTGCTGATTTTCCAGGAACACAAACTCTCAAAGAATTGGCTATGCTTCATTAGGCAATAAGAAACTCCCTATTGAGTCTGCAGGAGGAGGTAGACATCGCATTTTATGTCATTTTCCTTTCATCGTCTTCCTTTCAGCTATGGTATTTATTTACAATGAATTTCGCTAGATCATTCATGATTTAAAAATATGATTATCCTCTTGACAAGAATGTTCATCCTGGTAGATGATTCTCCTGATTATGAGCTGCGAACATCTTTAAGATCAGGAAGGCATACTGTGTCAAGCAGTAAGCCAACCATACGAAGTTCAGACAAATTCTCTTCACGCTCTAATGATGGAAAGCATACCTCCTCTGGAGGCACAACAAGGATGGGCACCCGTTCTGAAACAGGAAGAACTTTGAATTTGAGAGAATCATCTTCACCCCCTTCTATAGAGGCTGTCAATGGCGATGATGTGTCACTTCACCAACCTGATTCAAACGGTGGTGATCACAAATCTTCTGTAATGGGGGTCCAGATTTCTTCATCGCTTGCATGCTTGGGTGAGCACTCCGACCTTAATTATGATTCAGGGGGAAAAACTGATGGTCTGACCACGCCAACTCCTCTGCAGGTAATTCGGTAATTTACAGTTCTCCCCTTGGATAGTTCTATGTATGTCAATCTGGATGCTGTGAGGTGTAACCTATGATTGTTAATGCTTTTTGGTCATAATATTTATCCTTGAGTCATATTAATTTTGTTTTGAGCCCCTTCTAGAGGCTTTTTGGTGATTAATTGATGTCCATATTTTTCCCCATTTAGAAATAGGAGTGGAAGGCGAGTGACAATTAATGTATGATGATTCTTTAAGAGATAGCTCGAAGGGAGAATGGTGGTGTGAAGATAAATTCTTATGAACCTTCCATTTATGATGATAGCAGAGGAGTCATATATTTTGAGGAGTCATAAATGAACAGTTGAGTTTGACATCGTTGGTGAAGCGTGACATGACAAGATGTAAAAGCATGTCAAAAGTAGGCATGGTGTCTTAGCAAAGAGTTGTCTCGGCTGATTGGATTGGGAGGGAAGAACTAAAGTTCAGTTGACATGAGGAAACTTAGGAGTATTGATTAAAAAGTATGGAAAGAAGTTCAAGAACTTGTGATACTGGAAACTATTTCTCCGAGAACCATACCTGTCTGAAAAATATGAGGAATCGAGTTTTAATGTAAAAAGTTAATAAGGATGATATCTGCCTTTGGCTGTTCATGCTGTGTGAATCCTTGTAAATACTATTCTTGTCACAGTGCACGGATAAACATTTATTTACATACGAAATATGTCTTTGTTTTGAGTTGAACCAAAGACATGGAGGGGATGGAGATCAAGATGACCATCCATCCCAGCTTACATACCTATGTGTCATTGATGACATGCATATTAATGTAAATGTTCTTCGAACCGCAGTCCAACCCGTACGACAAATGGCAGGTTTAAAATTCGCATGGAACCCTAACATTGCCAATTAAAAGTTTTACTAATATATTTATGTTGCTTCCTTCAGTGCTAGCTTTGATTTAGTCGGTTTGTTTTTCTGGCAGGTAGTAGATGTAGAACAATTAAGAGAAGAGAATCGTCAGTTAAGGGAAAGGTGAATATGATGTGCTTTACTATCATTCACTGTGCTTGGTTTTTTTCACTGTTTGATTGATTCTCTACATCTAATTGATCTCCTTGTTGTTTACAGACTGGCACAGCAGGACGGAGAAATTTTGAGTAAGTTGCAGAGTGATTTGAAAACTGAGAGAGAGAGGTGCAGAACTCTCGAAAGTCAGGTGAGTGCTTTGCTATTTCAATGCCAAGATGTTACTTGTGACATTTCTTCGACACGGACTCATAACTCAGAAATAGTCTTCAGAGTCTATCTCAGAGTTATCCAAATTAATGTGTTCCTCAAGTCCTTTTAATTCTCAGCCAAGTGTATCCTGACCACTATCGTCTCTGTACTACTTTTATCAGCTCCAAGAGGCCCAAAGTAAAATAGACCAATTGAACAGGGAGCAAGAAACTTTAATTGATATTTTTCAAGAGGAAAGGGAACGAAGAGATGCTGTCGAGCGGAACCTGAGGGAGAAGCAGAAGGTCGTCCCTAGTGTCGTCAAATATCACTGCGCTATAGTGTTTTCTTCTTCTTCTTGTTCGGAATTGGATGGTCTTCTAACTTTTTTTCCCTTTTCATCTACATTTGCTGTAGGATGCTTCTACTACCATCCAAGATTTGCTGGACAAGGTGAAGCTACTGGAACAGATGAAATCTCCCAATGGAAAATCAAAATCTTAGGCATCGGACACGGGTGGCTAACTGCTTCATTCTTAGAAGATTGTAAACTCTGATCTACTGTACTCATCTGTAATTATGGTCAGATTCTGCTAACCCTCTGATTCTAGAGCCGTTTAGTGTAGGAAGAAGTAGTCCATTTAGGGTGGGGAATCTATGGTCTGATGATGTGCTCAAGCCAGGATGTGCTGACGCGATTCTGCTTAATCTCAGAGTTGGCCCCCCATTTTTTTGGTCGAGTCAGCGGAGTCTTGCCAGCTGTATGGAGTGGTGTAGTTACAATATAAACATTAGAGCTTTTTGTCACATTCAATCATTTCTTCGTGAACTGATGCCTACTTTTCACTTAAATGGAGACTGTGGAACACGCATGCAGCCCAACTATTGAATGGCTCGACTATTTTGCTTGCCTTGTGCTTGAACGGAGTAAAAGGTCGGAATGTTGCTGTGCAGTGTCCTGTTACTGGTGGGGCGGGTTTAGTGTGAGATTATATGGTGGAGTCCCTGTAACAGCGACTGCTCGCCCTATATGCGCCAGGAAATAACTTTGTTGATTGACCCACTGGTGCGGGGTAGGTGAATTTTCCTTAGTCTTGAAAGGCCTTCTTTTGTTTGTTTTTCATTTGGCCATCAAGCGACGGTCGGCATTTGGATTTTAAGAATCCAGGAAATGAAAGAAGAGCAGAGACCACTGGGAGGGTATCATACCCGTAAAACCTGTGGTTTTCCGATCGTGGCGTTCCCAGTAATTTAAATGGTGTCAAGACCTTCTGTCCCAAGCTCTGGCCATTGCAAATATGGGATCGCGAGCTTATCGAACTTTTAAGAGACTCTACTGGAATTGCTGCTGCGTGCTGAGTTTAATGGTGGAAACAAGGACGGGCAGGGGAGACTCATTTGTCCCAAAACAGTCGATGCTTTGACTAAATTTGCGATTCGGCGGTCGTAATGAGACCGCACAAAGAAGGCAGTGGTGGTGATGATTGGCCAAATTGACTGCAGAGAGGAACCCCCTGTTTGATGAGTCTTGGGTCCTTTCTTGTTCTTTTTGTTAAATGGCCAAAATCACTGAACCAAAGTCTGGCAATTAGGAGCAAGCCTATGTGAATCCGTGGTGAAACGAGGCAGATGAAATAAACATTGCGCTAAACCGGCTTTACTAACGATGGTGTCAGAATGCAATACCCTCTGCGCCTACGGACTTGAAAGACAAAGTCATCAAGGATCCGTTTCATTTCAAGAAAAACAATATTTTCTTAAAAATAGTAGTCTGTATCAATCACAAAAAAGAACGAACAAAAGAAAAATATGGATATATCTACCGTCCAACGAAATGCTAAGACAAGAAATCAATTTTTTTTCGCGAGGAGCCTCAAAATTGGGCTATCATGTTTAGGATTCTCTTCGTGCTTTGCACGCGTGTTTAACTCTCTCTTTAAATGAATGATGTGTACATATATATATTCCGCCCGTAGTAGTTGTCTAATCCCGAGACAACTAACTATAGTAGATGATAATGCTTTAGATGAGGGGAGGGGAGGGGACACAATAAATGAATGGATTTAGAAATGGCGGTGTCGTTCCATATAATATCCAAAATAATTAAGCACGCGCCTTTTAAGCGACGGTGAATAACAACGCCACGTGCACCCCCATCATTTAATTAATCATTTGATTGATTTACATTACACAAAGCCAGCGCGAGCTCCCGAGCTCTCTAGCTCCTTCATCCTCTCTCGCACTCCCCCCCCCCCCTCCCTCATCTAAAACTCAAAAAACTCCCAAAACCCTAAACCGCCTTCCACTTCTAGCAGTCTCCTCCTCCTCCTCTTCCTCCGCGCACGCGTCTCCGTGTTGATTTGCCCCTCTCTCTCTCTCTCTCTCTCTCTCTCTCATGGTGGACGCCATTGCCGCCGCCGCTGCCGCCTTCCACTGACGAGTACGTGCTCCCTTCTTCGCCTCTCTCTCTCTCTCTGTGCGGCGCTCCGCCGATGCTCGAGCGCGTTTCCTTCCTCTGATTCTCCTCTTCTCCTCTTCCATCAATGCCCGCTCCTGTTTTGTCTCTTCGACAACACCCTTCTTCTTCCCCCTCTCTTCCTCTCTCTCTCTCTCTCTCTCTCTCTCTCTCTCTCAATACCGCGTCTCTCCGTGCTTCGTCTGCGGTGTCTGTCCGTCTGTCCGTCTGTCCGCCGTCTGCGCTATGTGTGTGTGAAGTGAAGAAGCGTCGTAGTTTGTTGCCTACTACTACTACTGCCAGTACTACTGGGAGACGCTGCTCTGTCCGTCTGCTGGCCTTGTCGCTCGCGTCGCAGTAACTTTGGCTGCCCCCACCCGACCCCCACATTCTCTCCGCCCGCTTCGTTCCTCCTCCTTCCTTCCTTCCTTTTCCCTTCTCGCCCGCATTGATTTTTTTCCCGGAAATGTCCACCTTCGTTTTCCACGCCCTTGGGCCCCTAGGACTTGCGGCACGTAATCGGACATCGCTCGCTTCCTATATTCTGCCGAGTCGAAGCCGAGACTCTCCCACCGTGGGGGTTTCCATTTCCTATGTATCTTTGTACCCCGAGTTGCGCGTGGGGCGTGTCGCATGTCGCCGTCGCTTTCCCCCTCCCGCTCCCCCGTTTCGAGGTCAAACACCCTTTTTTTGTTCTTAGCTTTTCGGCTCGGGAATCGACGCCTGAGCTGTAACGCTGCATGCATTAATGGCTCTCGCTCTCTCTCTCTCGCGCTCGCTCGCGCACTGACGGTTGTTCCTTTGACTGATTTGATATCTGATGCGTACATATTCCCTCCCCTCCCCTCCCCTCCCTCACTCATTCCCAGCACTTTCTTCTATGCAGGGTCCTGTTCTCTCTCTCTCTCCTCCGGACGTTAATGGTGGTTTAGGGTTCCTGCCCGGACTTGCTGTCGTGGCTTGATAGCTACATTCGTTCCTTGACTTGGATTCTTGCTGTGCCATGGAGGGTTTCTGGAGGCGGCGTCCCGTTACCCTCGCTTTGGCCGTTTCGCTTGCCATGATGGTGCTGCTCTCGGTTGCGGTTTTCGGAGGTGCGTATCATTGCGTTTTCCGTCCTCGCCTTTCTCAGATTCTCCGGCCCACGCTTTTTCCGGCACATTATTTGGTGTTGATACGATGCGTGTTCTGTATGTGCATGGGCATGGGTTTTGTTTTCTACTGCGGGTACGTTTTGCCAATAAAGAATTCAATGATGTGCGTTCGTTTCTCCTTTTTTCTCTTTGTTTTTTTGTGCGTCAATGGCGTCTCAGTGGGACACGGAGGTCCCTCTCTCTCTGTCTCTGTCTCTCTCTCCCTGTTCTTGTCGTTTTCTTTTTCAGCAACAAGCTGGTGTGGTGGTGATCTGCTCGTTTTACACTTGTCTCTCTTGAGGAATATTCCCTCGTTCTATTTAAACACAGCTATATCTCCCTACCATATTCCAGGAGGTGTGATCGACGGGCATTGGCCATTTCAGTCGAGGCTAATGGCTGTTAAGGGTGACAGACTGAGGAAATCTGCACTGCATCGGAAGCTCCTTCGTCTTGGTAAGTAAGCTTCACTTCTTGAATCATCCTCCATTCAAGCTTTCTGGGTTGTGGGCATTTCTTTTGCTACTTCTTTTCTGGGTCATAAATTTTGGGGATGGATGGGGAGTTGGAGACCGAGTGCTTTCCAGCATCTGCAATCCTGGGTTCCTATAGTCAGTTGTCTAACCTATTTCTGGGGCTTCTGAGCGTGATCAGTCTCTTTGGCATAATTTGCTTGCGACGCGAAAACATTGAATGACCCTCCAAAAACAGTCGCGGGAAAGCTCTTCTCTCATATGCTCAGACGGGTGAATACGGCTCCGGTGTCAGAAGTGCACGTCTGGGGAATTTCTCTCTGCCTCATTCTAACGTGCGCTTCTTCGTACACAGGAAGGGACAGGGCCCCCTTAAACCCCCTCAAAAAACCCTTTGCTTTATCCTTCTCCTTTTCGTCTCAATCAATGTCGCTTCAATATTCCATCATCAATTGCTTACTCACTAGACCCCGCCGTGCGCCGTAGTTAATGGGCCGCGCATCTTAGCAATAATCATTCATGTGGTCGCGGTAGTCTTTTTTCTAGCTCTAGCTGTCTCCGCGCCTTGCGTAGGGATGGCGATTTTGAATTTCCAAGGTAATGGAATGGAAAGGGCTTCGGCTCTGAAGAAGGGTCGTTTTCTTCAAGCGAAGCAGGGCCTGAAAAAGAGCGGAAAAGGTCCGACAAGAGTACAAACTTAGGCGAAAAAGTTGCGATGAATATCCCCACCATCCCACCTTTGGCTTTTACTTCATTATAATAATTCCTGCGTTTCGTCTCTGAAAAGCGATTTTTGTCGGTAGATGCGTCCGCTTCGTCTTCACCGTAACAACTTTCTTCGTTTTGTTTTGCGTTTGCTTTATGCAGCATCGGCAATGGAAGAACCGAACAGGATGTGGGGGGAGAGATGCAGCAAGGCCGATATAGTGATAAGCCAAGGACCGACGTCCCCGCTCCCCAGTGGCATACCCACCTATACCGTGGAGATCATGAACGCTTGCGTGACCGGGTGCGACATCTCTCGCATCCACCTCAACTGTGGCTGGTTCAGCTCCGACCGTCTCATCAACCCGAGGGTCTTCAAGCGCCTCCGCTACAACGACTGCCTCGTTAACGATGGCGAGCCCTTGACCAACGGGGACACTCTCTCCTTTCAATATGCCAACACCTACTCTTACCCTCTCTCCGTCTCTTCCGTTGCGTGCTCTTGAGGGAAGGAAGGGGACGACAATGGGTCTCACGTTTGACAACAGCCAATTCAGTGTTCATAGGATACACGGCCTTTTCAGTTACTTGCTTTTTGTTTGTATGTCTGTTGGTGCCACTGACTTTGTGGAGCTTGTTGCTTGCTTGGTGGTTGAGTGGTAAATACTAAATAGTAGTCGCCTTGTATTTTGGTCCGGGCGTGGAGGCCGGGACACGGCAGACTCTGCTGCCGGAGCTACTACGATGATCTTTTCTGTTTTGGGCTCGGAGGGGTTGATTTCGGAACGATTCCATTTTGCGGGGGCGCAGAGTGTAAATAGCTTAAAACAAGAACATGTGATTACAGAATGCTGTCTTGTTTGTTGATGAGGGAGGAAATGATGATACATTTGATGAGCCTTTTACCTTTACCGCCTGTTCTTTGCTGTGTTTCAGCCGCTGTATGAAATCTTCCATCGCTCATTGCTGCTCTCGTTGGTGGAAAAAGTTGTGCTATGCATTAACTTTGTCATACTTCATTAATTGCGATTTTATGACACGAGATGTTGGTAACTCATGACAAACTGGCCAGAAAAAAGTTCTATAACCACATGTTACTTAGGTTCACTCAGAATCATTTGGTTTCATTCGTTGCAGTGTATTGATCTGTTATGATGGTGGCATAATAAGCCTTCTCTTTCGTGTTTCGACCTCGCCATGAAACACCGAATAGTGAAAACTGGTGACGGTATACATTATACAACGTTCCAAGTTCAATCCCTAAGGGGTCAAGCTATATATAACCCTCGCCTCGCCATGAGTTGCATGAACCGTTCGATGTCTCGTTCAGTCTAAGGGATGGAAGTGGACCCTTGTCCACAGCACCAGGGTGTAATGAGAACGGCGGCAAGCATGATCACGAGCCCAGCCCATGAGTAGCTAAATTCTGCTCATCAGAAAATTTGATCCATAGTTCGCTTTGGGCTCATGGGCCATTGGCCTTGCCAATGATGGGGAAATCCATGAAACTAGTGGGAAGTCAGTAAGAACTAAGGAGCACAGCTTCCTTCGTTTTCCAAACTAGTTGGTAATGATTTGCCTACAGAGAACAACCAAATGACATTCATCACAGCACGAAACATGTCCCTCGTTAAGATGCGATACCATTCATCTTCATCCAGGGCTCCGTACATTTGACATCTCAACTATATCGTAAAAATAACACCGAAGAACTATGAACCAACGACAGATAGAAGAACTTATGCTAACACTACTCATTGAAGGCCATCAGATGCACTTACCATCCAAAAATTTGCAAAAGAGATACGACTGATATGGCAACAATTTTAGAGTATATGGACAGATGATTTGCACTATACACTTGCACACGTCCAGAAACAACAGTGGAATGATTGGCGGATATTCCCAGCGACAAAGCGGTGATGCGAATATAAACTATTCTGAGAGGCTACACATATATGCTCTCACAATACGGAGCAAGAGCAGACAACTTTCCTTGGGGAATCATCAAGTTTCTTCTCTGTTTCAAAACAAGTCCATGTGTAAATCGAGATGAAGATTCATCAATAGGCTAAAAAAAGGAGTTTTCACTACTACTACAAAACTCTAAAAAAGGCCTGAGTTCTCCAAGAGAACAAGTCTACTCATTCCAGATTAATAACTGAGCCATAGTCAATGAATCAAAGAAATACGCTTGTTTACCGCAAGTAAGATCTAGATCTTGTTTCACAATGACAAAGCAATTGATGAAGTCTGGCCAGAAATACTAGACATCACGTAATAAGTTTGTTCTCAGTTCATTTCTAGACAGGCGAACTTGGTCAATGAAGGACCTTCTAATCCGCATATGAACCAGATACAGTAAGCAGATAAAACTTATATCTGAAGAAACTTTGTTAACGAAAGTCCTTTCCAACTCTGTCGAGCATTCTAATATAAAAATATCGAAATCAAACCTTTGAAGCTGTTAGATGTAACAAAATAGTAAAAATACCTGCTCTTTTTTTTGTTAACGATGACTGTACAACAACGTGCATTATAATACCTCCTCCGCCAACATCACCAAAAGGCATTTTACACTGACCAACTGTCTTAGTGTTTTCCAAAACTTTACCGGCATTTATCAGTTTTACTTCACTTGCTGCCTTTGGTATGATCGTCTTGCCTGCGGAACAACGAACAATACAACCTCAGTGGGAAAGAAACAGTTCTTAATCTACAGCAAGTTAGCAACGTCAGAAAACATTCACTGGAGATTAAATCCTTTGCTCAGGTGCGTATGTTGTCATCCACTGAATTGTTGTCCATGTACACAGTTGAAATTAAAAATGCTGTTACAGCTTACAGAAAAATGCCTGAGTAACTAGTAAGAAAAGATTTGCCAACATGATTGTCTCACATGGTATTGCTAGCTGACAAGGATTTGAGGGATTTCCACAGTAAGTGGAATGATGCAGATGCATTCAGCTATACAGCCAAAGCCAGGCTATCTCTTCTCTAGGGCTGCAAATACCCTCTCAGACATTATTTTGTAACAGAACAAGAAACAACGAAAAATCAACAAAATATCATGTCACACCTGTTGCCCCTAAATTAATCCAAATTCTGTCTGTCCTTACCAGGAGACAACTTCCTCAGAAAAATATCTGCCTTACAATTGCTTTCGGAAATATATGTTCAGCACATTACTCGTTATTGGTATGTAAACGTCTTTCCCCTTTCTTACATCTATGTGACTACATATCATCATGGGCTTAGCCACTAATGTTATAGAGCCACTTCTTGCCCCAACTTCCCCGTGGCAGGCATTTAAGAATTGCAAGCGAATCTGTTTTTCCTTGCACCAGAACATCGACATTCATACCAACGGGACAAAAGGTTTAGAATCCATAACGGAGACCGAAATAATGGACAAGCAGTCCGAGCACGTACGTCCGTTTATTTTGGCACACAGGCTTGCTTGTAATTCTACCTTTTCTTGCGCCACGGGCGGACTTTTTTCATCATCTCACATTTATCATGTAAACAGCAATGACAGAGACAAAAACAATCACCCAAACAGAAGATCGCAACTCTTCATGATAGCGACATGACTCATAACCTTGTGGTCACTGGCGGTCGCAAAGATGAAATTTTAAAGCAAGGTCATCAATAACTTAAAAAAAGGCCCAGTATTTGACATGATCTCAGCTCCTACACAGTTCCTACATTCCACAAGAAAGCGGCTCTCGAAGTCGGCTTAAAACAAGAAAAAGTTCGAATAGTCTGGGATGCATGTATGTCCCTGCTAAGCTGTTAAAATCTATCACCAATCTCATAGACCATATCTGAACAAGATGAAGATATCGGATTATAAGGTTATTCAGCACAAATCACATACTTAAACGAACATAGGATGGAGAGGTGGAGGAAACCTTTGGGCCAATCAGAGACAACTCTCTGCTTCAACATATCGATGGTGGATGCCGATGAGTACTGGAAGGGACCCATGTCCGATCCATCGAACAATCTGAACCTTATATCCACCAATTCCTCTTCCCGCATTTCCTTCTTCTTCTCGATCACTCCCGCGTGCCCGTCTCTCTGCTTCGTCTCAAGTTTAACAAGGACCTTATTGGGTCATTCCATCTAAACCAGCGAAAGAAGTCGAGTCGATGGTATGGGCAAGCAAATGGGGAAGATGCAAAACCAGGACTCGATGAACTCCCAGAAACGGGAATCAAAAGATATGGCGTGGGAAAGCAAGCGAAGATAGCGTTTAGTTTAAACGTATTGATGGGCAGGAGTAGCTCGAAAGAAACATGTCATACCTGGGCAAGTTGGTGCAGCTAACGAGTGAAATGCGACATCTTTTTGGTTCGGAAGATCGGTGTCTGTCTGTTGGCGAGTCACCAAACGACCGGAAATGAAGACTAACGACAGGTTAAGAGTAGCGTCTGGACGGACAGACCGGACAGAACGCGGGAAACGACGTCGCTTTGTCTCCGCTACCGCAGCTCCCGCTCACCTCAAGTGGTAAAAAAGAAAGCGCCTTTTTCTTCGACGTATCGTGCTCGTCCCCGACGCCGTCGTTTCTAACTTGTTCGTTCTTTCCCTTTCCTCGTTCGTTCGGTCGATGGTCGTCGCAGGAACATGAAGAGGAAGAGGAAGGAAGGAGGAGGCGGCGGCGGAGGAGATGGAGGAGGGAGAGAGGATGGGGAGGTTGTGTGGCAAACGCCGTCGAATCCTCCGGAGCGCCAAGATTACATCTTTTATCAAGGTAATTTCTTTATCTCATGACCCCACTCTCAATAGAGTTTTCTTTCATGGGTCAAAAGAAGATTGATCTGTTAAGAGAATGCAGGGAGGCGCTACGTCACGCCCTACCACTTCGAGTTCATCTCTCACGTGAGTCGTCGCTATCTCGTCTTTCTTCTTCTGGGAGTGGAGTGGAGTGGTTTGCGTACTTCACTTGTGATCAAACTTTTATTTGATGAAGACCCCCGTTGAGCCCTTTTATGCTTCGATCTTTGAGCTCTCAGTTTGGCTAATTTCTTGTTATGAATTATCATGTGTATAGGTTAAGAGTCGCTGGGCTGGCAAAACCATTGTGGATTTGTTTGCCCACGAGTTCAAAGGCAGACCTTATGAGTATTATGTAAGCATTTTCTTCATTGCATAACGAATGTTTAGTTCTGCGTGTGATCATGACTTTTAACCATGCATAGTCATAACCTGTAGGTCAGTGCTGTCGAATGTGGACGGATACAAGTCGAGGGGAGGGTCGTTCCTGTCTCTTACATTGTAAAAGCGTCTGAAAAAATAAGCCACTTTGTACACAGGTGGGTTTGAGCTTTACGCTTGCTATGATCTCTATATGAGACGTTGCTATTCAAGAGTCTAATCTAGCAATGATATATCTCTTTGGCTGCATCAGTTTCTTTTACTTAGATTCTCTTTCTTTACCTTTTGTTTCTTCAGGCTTCTTTATTCTTTGTTCATTCAGGAGTCGAGAATTCTGATCTTAACGTACAGTTTTTTCTAGAAGTTTTAGGGTATTCTTTGAATTTGTGTTAATCTTGATAAGGTTGTAGGCACGAGCCTCCTGTGATGAGCCATAATGTCTCCATCCTACACAAAGAGCCGGATGTGGTGACTGTTTGTAAGCCGGCATCTATTCCAGTAAGGAGCAACACAATTATGTTTTTCCTCATTTCAAATGAACAACAAAAGAATGAATTTGATGAATTCGTGTGGATTTGCATCAGTGCTGTAAAATGACTGATGAGATTCAGACAGTAATACGTTTACAGCAGCCTTGCTTGGCCTAGCTATCTTTGTTGGTCTTATGGGATCTATGTTTATAGAAATTTCAACTTGTTTATAGGTGCATCCATGTGGTCAGTATCGTAAAAACACTGTGGTTGGCATCCTTCAGGCAGAGCATGGGCTGGCACCCCTATTTCGTATCCTAAGTAGCTCTTTCACATGCATATGCATTTTCAGCTCAATCGAAATCGGATTGGGCATATTCTGTTTCCCTGTGATTCTTGATGTCTGTCATTAACTCCTTTTTCCCTCCTCTGACTTATGTCTGGTGTCACATCCAAATTATGGATTTCGTACGTCCTCCTTGATATTATAATGCAAGCTGTTCACCGACTAGATCGCCTTGTCTCTGGACTCCTTATATTTGCCAGAAACGCGTCGAAAGCAGATCTTTTCAGGCAACAGGTGAGTGTCGTATTGAAAAGCATGCTTTTGGAACCTTTAATCATCGTAAGTTCCTATTAGCTGCAATACTGTGTGGGTGATCAATTGCCTAAATGGAAGTGGGGCTCTCTTACATTTACAGCAAGCGTAGTGGTAGTTCTCTGAGCATTCTGCTGTGTTATGACATCTTGTTCATCATTTGTAATATCGTCACACTGTGTCATGTACATCTAGTATATTGAGTGACTTAAAGAGGTCTTATAGTTTCTTTCTGTGATGTGCATTTCCATTTTAAATATCTAAAGTCTGTAGCGTTCAAATCCGTGTCTGGTGACTGTTTCTCCTAATACCAGTAGTGCCATCACGTACTATTTCTGCTACTGACTTCATTCCCATGAGTAAAAATTATCTAGAATAGCCTAATATATAGGGCTAATTCCAAAAAAAAGCATCAACTTTACCTTGCATGACAATTGTGGCCCAAACTTTTTTTTGTCTTGATAAAAAGCACTAACTTTTACTCGAGTTCCAAATCTGGCCCCTATGACATGTAATTTTCAAATTGTTCGGGCTAGATTTGGAATTTATGTAAAAGTTGGTGATTTTTTATAAGACAAGAAAGATTTGGGCCAAAATTGTTATTCAAGGTAAAGTTGGTGCTTTTTTTGCGAATTAGGCCTACTATATACTATTAATAAGTCATATTCATGATGTAGCAAGGTACACATGATACTTGGCCTACAATTTAAGTTTCAACTGACATTTAATTTCTTCAGATTGAAGGTGGTTTGTTGCAGAAACAGTACATTGCAAAGGTGGTGGGTGAGTTTCCTGAGAATAAGGTATATCTTGCTTCAATCTGGTGATTTTTGAATATGCACTCAAAGTGGATAATTTAAGAGTTGAAAAATCCTGCGGTGTTGTGCTACATCAAGGAGTTTAACCCTGAAGAATTTGAATTATGAGATGTTGAAGTAGATGTTCTTAATATAGCAAAGTGATTTCTTTTTTCTTTTTTTCTTTTTATTTCTGTTTGTTTGTTGAGTTTTCTTGAGAAGAGGTAACACTGAAAGGACAAGTCTGTGTGACAGGGTTAGTTGTTAAAAATCAAATGCACATCTCGGGTGGCATCTTCAGTTATTATTACTGGAAGATCCAGCTGTGGTTTCCCATATCATTTTATCAAACCCAAGGAAGATCTACTTATTTAAGAACACAGTCAATTAGTCCTTTTCTTTCAGGTCCTGCTCATCAGAAGATCCTGGAGGCTCGTTAGATCGTTTGAAAAAGTTCTAGAGAATGTGGTATCAGAAATGCATTCTTAGAAGTTCTCATCTGATTTATGTGTTCTGGGGTTTCTTGTCAGCTGGAGGTCAATGCCAACGTCAATTACAATGCTCGAGAAGGAAGGAGCACGGTGGAAGTGAGTATCTGCTCAAAACCTTGTTATTTCAACCTTTTTCTGAGTTTCCGACCGAAAAAAAAACCTTTTTCTGAGTTTACATTGATATCAATCATTGTTTTACGTGAGGCCATGGAAATGAAACTGAGCATCTGAGCGTTGGAGAAGGGTCTTGAAATGATGGCTTTTGGATAATGCTTTTCAATGAATATTATGTCATGCCACCATGTGTATTTATTTTTTCTCCTTTCTTTCTTTTTGCTCTCCTTTTCTTCGCGAAGGAAGGCTTTTGTGACTAATCAATATGAGTTCATTTTGGGATGTGATTATGAATGTTATCAGAGTGCTATAATTGGAAGCTAATGCCCTTTCTTAACATTCTTACAGAAGCATGTAAAAATAATTATATAGTTTTTGTAGATTTCCATTTATGATGGCCTCCCAACACTTTTTAGGAACATACATATATTTATGAGCCACGGTGGACCGTTATGTAAGTGATGCACAACACGCTTTTTGAAATGGAATTGAGAAGTGATGTGTGACGGTAATCCAAACTAAATTTGTCAGAAGTTAGAGCTCTGAGCTCGTGACATAGTGCTGGCTGATGCAAAATCTGTGAGCCTCGGTAAATGAATCAGCAAATCTAAGATACTGCCAGCCATAAGCAAGAAGCCACAGTTTCCCTATTTATTAGCACATATGCCGTGTCACTTTACGAGCTCATTGCGATGCAATAGTATGTGATTTGGATTTTATACGGATGAGTCGTCATATAAAGGCTTTCTAATCTCTAAGGAAATTAAAAATTGTGGTAGGTGGTCATCTGCCACCCTTCTCCTAATCCACGTGGCATGGTGTGTCGTAATGTGTGACCTCTCTTAGAGCTTTCTTTTTCTTCTACATTTAAGAAACATCTGCCCTGACTGTTTCATAATCGTGTCTTAATTTCAACCAGTACATTAGAGAATTGGCAGTGAATGTAAGAATGTGCTTAATGCAATTAATCTGATCAATATCATCTGTTTGTACAGGCAGGGGACAGTACTTGTGACACTGCCCTCTTGAAAGGAAAGGCCGCTAGTACAAAGTTCACAAGGATCAGCACCAATGGATCTCATAGCATCGTTCTCTGTGAACCAGTCACTGGAAGAACTCATCAGGTAAGGCAACATGCTGCTAAAGGATGCAAATAATCATGTGGAGAGTCTGATACTTCTTTTTTCTATTCCATAAGCAGTGAACCTTCCTTGGTTGTTTTGCCTGAATGTAGCCTAAGGTCAATTACATGCGTGCATAGATGTAGCCACACATACAGGAAGGACATTGCATTTACTGTTAACTTTTTGAGTTATATGTGCCTTCTTTTCTGCACTTTTGTCCCACCGTAAACCCTGTCCTGCTCATTTTGTAAGATACTTTTGGATCGTGCTTAAAATATACCTCACTGGATTTGTTTTTTCTTTTTGGTTAGACTCTGGATTTGGTTAAGTCAGCCTGTTTTGGTTACCTTTTAATGTGTGAGGTTTATTTGATATATGCTAGTACTTGCAGTACTTTCTTCTCTCAACCCTGCTCGTTATGTGCAGATACGAGTCCATTTGCAGTTTAGTGGCCATCCAATTGCCAATGACATGCTTTACCTTTCTGAACAAAGGACCAATTGGTCAGCTGAAGGAATGGTTGCTGATAAGGCTCCTGGTTTGTCATCAGAATCCAGTGTAACTGATAGCTGGCAGAATGAAAGGGAAGAGCAGCCTTGCATTGAATTTAGTGCTGACCCTATGTGCACGAATTGTCCAAATTTAGCTCCAAAAGGGTGAGTGTTCCTCTTTCCCATCTTGGGCACTTGTCTTTGCACATATTCTTGCTTGCACACCCTTGCCTGAGTGTGTAAGAGAAACTAAGATTTGATTTCTGAGTTTCTGCAAAATGCAGATATGATGGGAATGAGGAGGGATTGTGGCTACACTGCATACGATATTCTGGACCCGGATGGATCTATGAGTGCCCATATCCAGATTGGGCATCCCTTAGCTAGCCTGAGAACATTCCAAATTTTCATCTTGAGGCTGTTCTCTAAATTTGCTCTAAAATTGTAGCAAGTTCACAGTAATGCAGCTATTTACTTTTCAAAAGAGCCTTGAAAGAATCTGATACAGTGAGAGGCAATTGCAAGCCTGCAAATTGTTTTGGCTATGCCGAGTGCATGCTCATAGGTCGCAGAGAAGAGAGCTTCCTTATTGGTGAAATTGCTAGTTAAAGTCCTTCATGTTTGTGGGGTGAGAATTGACTGTTGATCCCGCTTGACAGAAGAAACATTTTGCTGCGACTCAATTCTTTTATCGGCAGTCTGATTGAGGAACTACTTACTTTTTACTTTCCTTTAAAGGGGAAGTTCCTCTGAGCTCTCAGTAGAGTATACGGGATATCTATGGTGTGCTAAGAGTAGTTTTTAACTATGATATTGTGTAATAACGGGTTGACGGTCCGGTTGGATCTGGGCCTAATGGTACATGCTATCCTTGGTGAGTTTATTACCCACTTGAGCAAACTTGAACTTAAAATGTCATCTCGGGGCACGCATTATGTGACCACAGATATATTCTGATGAATAGGCAAATTACTGAATGAATGTAAAAAGATTTCCCATAGTGTCTCGAATATTAGCTCAAGATCCTAACTAGCTGGATTTCAAAGGAAAAATATGTATCATGAGCGGGTGGACCTCATGACCTGGTAAGTATATGATATCAACCAATCAGCAAAGAACGGAGAGTATCAAGAAAAACGAGGTAAACATTCACAGACAACACTCCACCCGCCCAAGCACGCGCACGTATACACTTGCTTCCATTTATGTTTTACATAGCAGAAGTAACGAGTAATCTAGATAGGAGCTGCTGGAAAAAAAAGGCTGATCAGGCATATGAGCAACTTGAACGCCTGTCAAGCTTCAGATGGAGTGGCCACTGGTCCTTTATCAGAAGCTTCAATAAAGACGATGAAGCTTCTCTCGCGCTTCTCTTTGTCCTTGTCAAAGACGACGGTATCAATGTGGGAGGCAATGGCATGCGCATTGCAACTTTGTAGATCAGAGCTCAGCTTCCCAGTACTGGTATCATTCTTCTCCTCCTCCATCACAATCATATTCCCCTTCCTGTATATGGCATGCAGTGCCATCTGAAGCACTCCAAAGATGACTCCTAACACGTTTGGACCCTATACATGCACGCACACATAAATAAATTTTTCATTCTGGGGAAAGAAAATAATGTTGCCACACCTCGCCATCTTGATTTGAACAAGTAGATGAACAATGCATACCGCGACATACAAGTCCTTGAGGAATAGGCCATATAGGAGCCATGTCACTGCGCTGAGCGTTAGGAAGAATGATAAAGAGAAGGGCATGAACTCCACGCTCTTGGTGTGTATCACCATTCTCTGCACGCACGTATACAAACTCACATGTATGTCGAAACCTAAATGCATGTCAAGCACAACTTGTGTCACACATTAATACGCAAGACATGCATTCTACTGCAGAAAAAAGAAAGGAGTTACATAGTAGTAAATTACAAAAATGCACGCAACCTTTCGATAAGCGGTTAAAATAATCAAACATAAGGAGCAAAACCCGAAATGGTATATGGCGAAAGACTGCAAAAATGGAAGCACAACATGACATAAAATAAATAATAATAATAATAATAATAAATAAAGAACAAAGTAGAGGAAATCCATCTTCCCAAGAAGTTGGACCCTCGTCGATCCCTTTGCCAAGAAGTCGGACAGAAGAAGAATGGAACAATACCCTCCCAAATTCAGCAGGATCAGCAGCCTAAGTGTCAGCATCTGCATCCAGTCTCCAACAATTAAAATACATGAGGTGTGTTCCTCGCGAACAACGCAGTAAGTACGTACCCTGGCTTGTTTAGGAGCATAAGCAAGGTAGAGAGCAATGTAGACGGTCTCTATGACACATCCGACCGAGTTGACTGTGATGAGTAGGAAAGCGCTGGACTCCGACTTGAGGGATGCATAGTAGAGCCAAAGCACGGCGCTGAACAGAGAAACCACGTATGGAACTGATTCAAACCCTTCAGTCGATTTCCTCCTGCATACCCTATAAAATGTTGGCCTGCCAAAGAATTTTAGATAGTCCAAACCTTATGTTGTCAGCGTGCATGGAGTGAGAAAGAGTTAAAACTTACACTGGGGCCAAAAAGACCACGATGGATATGATATTACCTACGACAAGAATCATCCAAAGGTTGACAAACGCGTCAAAACAAGTCATTTATTGTGGTTTGATAGTAACTAGAAAACATTTGAATAATGTGTGCAAAGCACATAGAACTCCAAAAGTGAGAACCCATGGATTTTCAGTCATGAAGATGGCCATTGTCCCACCACTCTCTTCCTCTCAGAACTGAAGATATTCAAATGGAAGATTTCGAAGCTCAAAACAAATAAAGCTATGCTGTGGAAATTGTATTCACGTTGGCCTTGCAATTTATAGAGGAGATGGAAGGCAAAGTTATGCTAGAATATAGAATGATTTATGATGGTGGTTGGTTGAGGAGAGAATTGTCCAAAGAGTACTAGACCTATTATATGGCCACCAATCAAGTTCTAAATTTTTTAATATGGTCAATGTAGTTCTAAACCTTTTGACAAATTTTAAATTTAATCCCTCAGGTCAATTTAGATTGGAAATTGTTGACATGGTAGTCCAGTAAGTACAAGTTGTTCTATGTAGCACGTTCGGCGGCTGACGTGGATGATCTTAACACGATGTCATTTGGCAAATTTTCTTTTTAAAATTGTCTTTCTTTTTTCTTTTTCTTTCTCTTTTTCTTTGTCCTTATCCTATTATTCATCTTTTTTCTTTGCCGGTTGTCAGAGCCTTGGTGATGATGGTCTGCGAAGGTCACCGGCCACAGGTGAGGGTGACCCTTGCATAGGCCACCCCTTGCGAGGGCATTACAGGCCACCCCTCGGAAGGGCATTACGGCCTCGCCAAATTTGGCGAGGATGAGCCTAGCCTGTGGCCAATGGCCTTTGCCCTGATTTGGTAGGGGCTATGACCCTTGCTTATGCCCGGTGGAGGAAAAAGATGAACAATCAAATAGGCAAAAAAAAGGATAAAAGAATAGAAAAGAAAATAAAAAAAATTCAAAAATTCTTGATTCAATGCAAAACGATATCGTTTCGTATAAGATCCGTCTACATCAGCTACAAGCCTAGCGCTGACTAAACCTTTATGTCAATGATTTTTCAGTCTATATTGGCTAGATGGACTAATTGGAAAATCGTCAAAATATTTAGGATTATAATGACTGAAATTGAAAGGCTTAGGAATGATTCGTTACCGTACAAAAAATTTAGGACTTTTTAGACAATTTTCTCGTTCATTAAATTATGTAATGATTTGTAATCTAATATTTAAAGAAGTGATATTTAAATAAGTAGAGTCATGTATTAGCATTCGATAGGAACTTGTCACGTCATTTAGTATACCAATTATGGTGATAATCATAATACCTTTTAATATTGTCAATGGAGATAATGATTGCCTAATAATTGCAGGTGGTATGGCGTAGGTGATTGTGCCCCCCGTAAGCCAGCACATCATCAAGGCATAATTCTATATTCGATACTTTCTAGGTCCTAAAGTTACGTGTGCTTGGCTGCCAAACTATTTCCACCCCGTTTGACCACGTGACCACTCCTGTTGAACTTAAGTTATATAGCCTAAATGTAATTTGGACAAAGGATTTATATGTGCTAAGTAAACTAAAATTGATTTCACGTAATTAATATATTAAGTGATATGATATTATATTTATTGACCGTGACCCGCTATTTTAAAATGCACACTTACAATCTGCTATGTCACTTTCAAATACCATATTCTTAGATAGCCTAGTCTTACAAATATCAATTTCATACACCTATGACGATGTATTTGATCAATGTGAAAGGAAGGAATCATGCATGGGGCAACAAAAGTCCCTAATCAACATATGTTTCAGTATAAGAGGGCTACAAATTGGCGAAGTACGTGTACAACTCTCTCTTAAAAGTAATCACGGCTTGTTTTCTACTTAGTCGCACATGACCTTGTCGTAAAGTAAATGACTCTTGTATTTTCAATTCTTGAGTACAATGTCGTATCTTGTTGTGCATGGCTTTAACTCATCTTTCCTCTCTTTTTTCACTTTATTGTGGGAAAATCTAGGAAGGGAGAAGTTATTGCACGATTTATATGGATCATGTGAAACGATATCTCTATGATTCTATAGACCATGCAATAACTTTTCCCGAAAGGAAACTACACCAGACCATGACCTCTTCACCAAAATTCTTATTCATATACTATGAAATATTTATATGGAAAGAAAAGATTAGTCACAAGAAGTTCTCCCCCGTAAAATAGGGTTAGGAGTATAACAATAACAACAACAAAATTTCTCACAAACTTAATTTTAATTAGAAATTATAGTGAATTGAAAGTTGCGAATAATCAAGTAATGAGTTCAAATTACTCTTGTTGTGGCTCAGTAACGTAACATTTATCATTGCATTTTTTGTTAATCTTACCCGACATGGATGAAATTATATTTTCCTTCCAATTATCGTTGTTTCCTCACAAGAGATTGATTATATTGTCTTCATCCATATTAATTATATACTGATTATATATTGATGTTACATATAGACATGCCTTCATTGACAGAGCAATCTTAGTTACTAAAAGTAAGACAAACTAGATATGGTGTGGCATATGTTTCTTCTTGAGTGAAATTTTTTTAAGAAAACTTAATTTACAACATTTTATACAATCATCAGCGATGGTCATCCAGAAAAGAAAATCTCAGGTGGATCGATGTAGACTCCAAAGGTCGAGGGATTGGGATGAATCAGGGTCACAGCTGGATCTCCATTTGGCCAGCTTTGGAATTTGGCAATGGACAGACGTCAAGAGAAGATAACATTGACCCATCCATCCATGGGGTGACGTCTATTATCCCCACCCATCTTCCGTACATCCCTCCCTCCACAAAAATGGATGACAGGTGGTTTGCCGAACCCAAGTCCGGATCAATTTGCACTACCCTTTTTCGCTAGGGACAAGATCAGCAGGACTTCTTAATTTTCATATGACGCTCATATAAATATTATATTTTTTTATTCAATTAAGTGTCATATTAAAATAAAATCGATCATTTGAATGATATTTTAGGCAAATCGTCCTACGCTTAATTTTCAATTTCCACTTGGATTTTTCTAAATTTTTTTATTTTTCTTTTCCTCTCTTTGCTTTTTTTTTTCCCTGTGTTGGCACGGGTCACTGACAACCCTCATTGGCCGTGAGGGCCTTGCCCAAACTGGTCATTGGCCAGCTCTTCCTCGGTTGATGGGGTTGCGAAGGCCCTAGGTGAGGCCATCGCTAATCATGAGCGAGGGCCTTTGTGGCCTTGTTGCTGTGGGCGAGGGTGTAAAGGCCTTTGCCAACGAGGCTGCGAAGGCCCTAGCTCTGATTTAGTGAGGGCCTTCGTGCTGTTGCCCATGGTCAGCGAGGCCTTTGCAGTTGGCGCAGAAAAAAAATGAAGTAAAAAAGCAAAAGAAAAATTAAAAAAATTATCAACATTAACGCTGGCAATGCCACGTATGTCGATAGGCGTTCATATCGAATTTTTAGTGAGGAAAATCACACCGACGCTTAAATGATTGATTTTCATAAATTTGTGGCCTCTATATGAGCGAAAAAAATAATTATAATACTCAAATAAGCACCATATAAAATTATGGCACACGTGCTCTTTTTATCCCTTTTTCACTATTTATGGCAAATCATTTGGGTTTCATGTCGCTTCATATGGCTAATAAAAGCATTATTTAATGGGCATTATTGCCCTCTATCAAGAAGCCTTTTTGAACGTGATGTCAGCATAAATCTTATCGCCGATTGCTTGCCTTGGTAATATACGTCTCATACGAGAACATACGGTATCTGCCCTTCGACACATGACTCTTCTCCCAGATTCATTTGATGGCATTTGCATTTGAAGTTTCGTGCACCAAAAAGCTGGAGAGCTCTCTAAAGTGGGTAGGTCTGAGGTTGAGTGTGGAATTATAAAATGGCCACTTGAAGGGATAAGAGCTGACAAAAGTCTCTAACGATGATCCTACCTTTATGTAATCATGGGCGTATCATATTTAATTTGGCAATTGGTACATGATTCGCTTTTGGCTTTAGATATTTATGCTAATGCAGGCGATATCTCTAGTGGGGTTGTTCGTGCTTGTGTGAATGTTCTGATTGGTAGTTGTATCATAGTCCAAATTAATGGACGAGTCGTTGATTTGAGAAAAAGGGTTTTAACTTTTGAAGCGACCGTGGGTGCGAAGTGTTAGGATCAACTTGTGAGTTTTTGTGTCAGATAAATCTCATGTCGAAGAATTAGTGTGGTGTAGAACAGTTAGTATATCCTAGTTAACCCATAACTTATATTTGGATCCAATTAGCTGGTTTACCAAAATTCACAATATTTTATAATCTTGGTCGTGCCTACCTTTATACCGAACGGTCGTCTCCGTACGAGAATTCTCTTGTGTCTAACCTTATTGTAAATGAAGATTTAGGCGGCTAGACAACAGGCAGCCTACCGATGTGCTTAGTTTTGCGTCTTTTCCTCTTAGTTGCCGATAGCGTGTTACTTTCTTGTTGCGCTCTAATTGGATCATTTCCGAAGCAAATCTCCTAATTAGTACCATGAGAAAAGACCTCCATACAAACTTAGGTCAAAATGTCCATCTTTGAAACCACCAAGAAGTTTCACGAGAAAATACTCCCTTACCAAAAAAAAAAAAAAGGAGTTTGATTGAACAAAGCCTTCTCTGGCCGAGGGTGGAAGAAAGTTTTGCCCAAGCAAGATAGGAATCATCCCCAAGCCTTGTGTTCGTTAATATACACCGAGTCAAGTTACTCGCCAGTACGTAACTCGGCCTCGGTTTGATGATATATTACTTGGTTAAATCAACTTGATTGATTTAGAGTCGAGCTCAAAGAGTCTACTTGAACCTCTCATTGAGTCGAGCTCAAGCTTGCCATTATAATTGTGATAGAATCAAATACAGAGATCCTTAAGGTTACAAAGTACATCCACACATATATGAAAATCCAAGGAAAATATTCGAGCTATCTGAAGCTCTAAAAGATCGAGTTTCTTTATAACAACACTGTAGTCCACATCCAAGACAAGTCAACCTCGAGCATCTATCACCGTTAAGTTTAAGCCGAGCTGGGTAAAACTCTAATACCCGATCGAGCTCGTGTGAAGTTTCGAGCACTGACTTGCTTGCCCTACAATAAATTAAACATTTCCAAGATTTTTTCCCAACATTTAGAAATGTTGCCCATTTCACTCAAATGTAGTTAAAAGTGGTGTCGGCAAAACTTTTGGCGGTATTCATCGTGTATGGTGGAAAAAAAACATTGACTAATAGTGGCATTTGTGCACTAAATGGTGCTAAATATGTTATTGACGTCCATCTATGCTGTTATTAATGCCATCAATTGAGTCATTAAATCACTATTCCCAGCAATTAGGGAAAGGCTGGAAATAAAATGCTGGGGCATAAGAACTCTGCTGTAGTGGTGACTCGATCCAAGCTTGGCTCAACATCAACTCGATTGGCACCCAAGTACCTGACCAAACTATGGAAGTTTCACAGATTGATGAGTAGATATTGCCTCAATGTTACAAAGCTATGTCATTCTTAAAGAAGTACAATGGATTACTATGCGCGTGCGCGCGCGTTTATATATAATAGAATATAATATAATATAATATACATTTATGTTTGATCAAAGAAAAATACCTATACATGTAAATAATGGTGAGACCATACGCATACACAATGTCACGAAAATTAATTTCAAGCCCTCTATTTCTGGGCTAGAATGAGAGGCCCGGATGGAAGTTGTGCCAGGCTTTTTGTATTTGGTAATCTCATACCAGATGATGACTCCTACACAGAGAACGTGCATCCATGAACTTTTACTGAAATGTTCCTCACTAAATGACGCCGATGATGATATGTTGATTATTAGTCTTCCAATGAGTGGGCTTCTCTGCTTTTCAAGGAGGTAGATGGGTTTAAGTTTACCTAGCTCGAAGGAAGTATGGATGGTTCAAACTGTCTATTATAAGGAGCATCTTTCACGGCGGATTTCGATTCAGGTCGCAATCATGATCTTCATAAGTGAATCGAGGCAAATTTACCATTTCTAATTTGAGACAAAGCGATCTAGATATATTTGTTCAAAATATGGATCAAAGAGACAGTAGAATGAGTTCATTTACAAGAGGAAAGAGACCAGAAAGATTATAAGTGCTAGACAAAACATTGCATTTCTGGAGCATTTATGCCCACGCTCTTAATCGCCACTTGCACATTCAAGTTAAGACGCGTGCAGTAACAACAGAGAAGAACGAACGAAATTTAGCTTCACTTGCTACTAGAAAAATAACAGCGGAGGCATATGCAGCGACTTAACCCGTGTCAAACTTCACATGAACTATTCACCACTGGTCCATTATCGGAAGCTTCAAAGCTTTTCTCACCCTTGTGTACATCATCTTTCCTCTCTTTGACATCATAAACATCGATGATGCTGTCATTAGAGGTGATATTGCAACTTTGAGTACCGGCAATCGGCTTTGCACCATTGAAATAACCGGGTTCCTCCAAAACCATCACATTCCTCTTCCTATATATCAGATACAATCCCATCTGAAGCACTCCAAGGATAAACCCCAATATGTTTGGAACCTACATAACGATCAGAGTCTCGTTAATGAGTGTATATCAGAAAATAAAGTGATATCTAAACCGTCGTCTCTGTGATAAACTTTTTTCTTTGGGTAATAGAAAACTCTTTTTAGCATAATTTCTAGGATTTGCAGAAAGTCAGATGCGTACTGCAACGTGAATGTCCTTGAGGAATAGACCGTAGAGGAGCCAAGTTACCGCACTCAGCGTGAGGAAAAATGAGAGAGAGAACGGCATGAACTCTACGCTTTTGGTGCGTATCACCATTCTCTGCACAATATTCGTCGAAAATAAACGTCATGCAAAGCTTGTCTCGCTTAACTGAATAGCACTGTGCATGAAGAAAAATATATAATTAGGGAAAAGTGAAAAGTAAGGAATCAAGAGTTACTTCAATTATTTACCATAACACTTAAAGGAGCTGCAAAAACGATGATGGAGAATCCAACACAAAGCCACCCAAGAAGTTGGACCCTTGTTGATCCCTTTAGTAAGAAGCGGGACAAGAGAAGAACGGAGCAAAACCCTCCAAAGCTCATCACCATCAACTTCAGTGTAAAAATCTGCACGCATGCATGCACACATTTATCATTAAAAAACCTACTTTTACAACATATGCTGTTACATATCAACCGTGTATGAATAGTGACGATATCATATATATGTGATCAGACAGGTAAGTACAAACCTTGGCTTTTTTAGGAGCATAAGCAAGGTAGAGAGCAATATAGATGGTCTCTATGACACATCCCACTGAGTTGACAGTGATGAGAAGGAAATTGTTGGACTCGGAGTTGAGGGTTGCGTAGTATATCCAGAGCATGGCGCTGAACAAAGACACCACGTACGGAACTGATTGAAACCCTTCGGTTGACTTCCTCTTGCATACCCTATAAAATGTTGGTCTGCCAACATAAACAAAGAAAGAATTGCAAGAGCCCTATTAATTAGTCGTTCATACTTCCAGACCCATCTTTTAAGCTAAACAAAAAGTTGATCAAGAGGATTAACTTACACTGGGGCCAAGAAGACCACGAAAGATATGAGATTACCTGGGACAAAGAATTATAAAAAAAGATGACAAATGAATCATGTCCATGCCCTTACGAGGGAAACAAAATCTTAATGAGAGAGGGGTTAGTGATGGCACAACTTATAATGTACATGTTAACTCTAGTTTGATGAAGAAACAAAGTGAGATTACGAGTTCGATCATGTCTGGCTAAAAGTATATACCTAGGAGGCCAAAAGCAAAAACCCAGGGTTTGTCGATCGAGAAAATGGCCATCGTCCCTCTCTCTACTTCTCAGAAAAACAAAGGTGGAAGCTCAACTGAAGGAATATCTGAAAATGAAAGGTTTCAGAGCTCAACACGAGATGTCCTACTTCTGTCTCTACCCCTCAGTGATGAGCCATGCTGTGAACTCTAGTTACGCAGGCCATGCAATTTATATAGAGAGGAGAAGAAAGACCGCTCCGTCTTGGCCATGACGAAGAGTCTGATCACCCAATAATTGGTTGGGCGGTGTAGCACAGACAGATTGTGCACCCGAAAGATCAACACCTAATCAGATGATTCCCAAAAAGATCGACTTTTTTAAAACAGGTCTGTCGTATAGCAACGATTTGAAGCAATTTTTTTATTTATACACTATTTCGAAAACCCAAGGACTCAATCGTATGGATACGTAAAAAACAGTATACAATGCTCAAGTCAGGGCTCCATCCAGACAATATTGTAATTGTAAACAGATTTTTTTGGTCTTTATGAGAACCTTTAGAATCAAGTATTGTCATGAGCTTGTGATTTAGTTTTTGATGTAGCAAGGAGGCAAATCGACTGATGTTGAAGAATCAGCGGATCAGTTGTGTGTGCTATGGTGAGACCACTACTGAGTGAGCAACCAAGAGATATTGAGAGAGATCAAGAATTCTCACTATTTCTTAGGTTCATGGACCCAATTCAATTCCGTGGGATCTTTCATTCACATTTTTTTTCCACCAATAACCTTTTATAAAACTCTTGGACTCCCGAATTTGGAGTATCCTACTTTTACACAATTCACGGGGTTTAACAAGCACTTGATATTTCACGATCAAAGGTGTAGTACTATTTGTAGTAGCGGTTCGGGGAAGTCAGAATAGGAGAGAGCTCAAGAATACCATCAAGAAAGAGCAATAAATAAACCTTTATCAGCTCTCATATAAAGATTTATTGATTCCCTTCTACTACTAACGTAGTGTTTAATTACCGGATCGTGAATTAGATTGGATAACTCGATAGAAAATCAAATTAGTTGTTGTGGAAAGGGCCGAAGATACTTTCTATATAGACTTAGGAAATTCTCAAAGTCCTCGGTATCCAATAATAGTTTTTCTCTGGTCCTACAAGGACCAAAGAAAAACTATCCCCCGGTCGAAAAGATGTGCCTATGTTTGTATTTGCTTAGGTCAAAGTAACTCTAATTTGCCAAGGTAGACCTTCATCATCGCTCGTACAACACAAGTCAAGCTTAGCCGCCTTGTCTTTCATTCTTCGGGTGGTCTGTGATCTCCCATGCATGGATTCAAAGCATAGCACCGAGACAGGTTACCGTCCGTACAGGTCTTCGATCTCCGACTCTATTCCTAGAGCTTTGGATGGACTAGTTGCCAAATGCAACTAAAAGAGATCCCTCGGTTGGGGTGCACCGCAAGCAAGAAGTCGGACTCCATTATCACGACAGAAACTTAAAGAGGGTTCATCTCCTGCCAACGTTGAATTGGCCAAGGCAACATATATGACTTTAAGCTCTCACCATCAATATTTTCTGCCAGACTTACGTATTACAAACTTTCTCTTCCTCTTTCACGCAACCATCCCACCATATATTTGAGCTTCTAAAGAGTTTTTCAAATCTCTTCCGTAGGTCTTTAGACGTTTGTCATTTAAGACTCCCCTTTTATCAGTTTTGGCATGCACAAACGTCGAGAGGGCAATGTGAACTCATCCGCTTAGCGACCTATCATGGCACAAATGTCCTGTGCCTCCCACATGAATGGACGACAGGTGGCTCCTGATCAACATTTATACGTTCCTTGAACTATGAATGGCAAATCTTTTCGGCCTAAGTAATCTAATGTTAAAGGACTCAACGGTATTGCGCTCTATCTGCAATAGCTTTTTTGACTGTCACGCGTGCGTAGGATATTTGTAACATCTTTTTCCTGTAGTGGTACAAGTGGCAACGTTTGATCTCTATGACAATTATATTTAACTACCTCTTACAGAAGAATATATATTTAAAGGTTTTGCCCCGGATCCATCATTTGATGTCATGTCACTCTAAGGTTTTGTGTTTGGAGTTCGCCTTGTTATTAAACTGAATAGAAAGCTACGCTAGCTTCCCGTAATTGACTCCTCTTTATACAGTAGGTTATTAAAAGGTCAGAGATCTTAAAGTGGTAGGTAGATCTTGGAATATATGACCACCCGAAGTGATAAGATTTTCTTTTACTGAGTGCTCTAAGCTCTGGTGATCCGACTGCATTGATTAGCTCAGCGGATCACTTGTGATATACAGTGTGCTTAAGATTTCATTAACATTAGCATGCAGTACTTCTCTTTGACTAGTGGCTAGATATTTGCAGCAGCTCAGGTGATTTCTAGTGCATGCGTGTGGACACCTGGGATGTGTTAGTGTCCCGAGGACTCATCATCTGTGAAAGCGTTTCGAGTTTTTGTACCAACCGAGGGAAGGAAGTAGAGTGATTGAACCTGCTCACTTTCCAACCAAAAGCTTGTATTTGGTTTTGTCGCGGAAGCCAAGCGATCGAATAATAAATTTGACAAAATAAGAGGATAAATCGGATACTAGATTTACGTGGTTCGATCGTAGTGATCTACGTCCACGGAGAGAGCAGCATGGAATTCCATTATAGATTAAGCGATATAACGGGGATTACAACTACACTTGAGTCACTCAAATACTCTAAATATTTCTCAAGCCCTAATTACACCCAATAACTTATGTAGTGTTTAACCTTACAATTCCTCACGAAATAATCTCTCAATCTCGAGAAGGAATTATACACAAATCTTAACACAAGATTTAATCGCTACGAATACTTGAACTCTTGGTGTAATTCCACGAAGAAAACCTACACCAAGCACTCGATTGAGCACGGCGCTTTAAGAATCAATTCTTCGCTCCGGACATGGACTTCATGAGAACCATGCTGCTCTTCATCAACGACTGCGCTCGGAAACCCACAATTCACTTTTATATGTATAGTCAGGAAGAGGATGTGGCCGACTCAGAGTTGGATTTCGAAATCTAGATGACTCGGTCATGGCTTGGAATTTCCTTTGTTGACCGTCACTCCTACAGGAATTAGGACCGTCACTCCTACAGGAATTAGGAAATAATATTTTATTCTTTCTATTTTCCTTTTCTTTTGTTTGTTGCCAACTCTTGCATATTAGGAAAGCAAATTTCCAATATTTCCTTTTGCTTGATTTCGAACATTCGCAAAATATCCAATTCGAAATATTTAGATTTTTGCTTTGGGTTCAAATTCGAGATAAATTTTAACAATCTCCACCTTGACTCGACATTTGAGCAAAGTCATAATCGCTTTGATACAACCTAAATTTCACTACTACTCTCCCATAGTTCTCAATGGATTCAACCGCTACAGACGTCTTTCAAGTTCAAGCTTCACTTGAACTTTGTCATAGCCATGGACCTCATCAGAACACCAACTCCACATGCACCTTTAACTGCTCCACAAGGATTTCTCAACACAACATTCTTAATCGCAGATAAAGCAAAATCATCATGCATCTATATCTATCAGGAGATCGAATACGCATCTTGTCAATATCAGTAGTTACAGCAACTGTCGATTTTATAGGCTCCACTTCGCTACAAACACCATTTATGTCGATTACTTAGCCAGTACTCGCTACCTTAACAATTTCTAGTTACAACTCCACCTCAACCTGAACACCGTCCGGATTTGTATAAACAATGTCACAAACACTCATATCCGTAAGTACTGGAGACTCGTCAAATGTAACTTCTTTGCTGACAATAGATGAATTTAATTCCAGGGACCATAACTTATAGCCACGCACACCATGTGCATAACCTAAGAACATGCACTTTATTTCCCTTCCATCGAGCTTACCATCACTAACTCGAATATAACATGGACAACCAAATATTCTAAGAACAAAATAATTAGTAACGTTACCTGACCACACTTCTTCGGGAGTTCGATATCCAATTGTAATTGATGAGGATCTATTCTTCAGGTAGTTGGTTATACTAAGCGCATCCGCTAGAAATCTCCTAGCCATACTAGCACTAAAACATTTTATGGGCCGTCTCTAGCAATGTTCTGTTCATCAACTCCGCAACATATTGTAGTTCATTGGCATTAGTGTGGTGTCTCACTATGCCTTTCTTCATACAAAATTTGTTTCAGCTTCGAGTAAAACTCCATACTATTGTTAGTCCACAACTGCTTAATCATTTTACAAGTTTCCTTTTTGATCAAAGCTTTTAAGTGCCTGATCCTAACAATAGAATCAAATTTGTGCCTAAGCATAAACATCCAAGTCTACCTCGAGTAGTCATCAATAACTGTCAGCATAAATCTAGCACTCTTTCTCGAAAGAAACTGTGACAACCTGCGAACATCTAAGTGAATCAATTTTGCAATTTTCGTGGTTTCTCTAATAACCGTATAGAACTGCACTTTCCGTCATTAATCTAAATCACAGCACCTGCATACATTCAATTCGTCAGCAACATAACTACACAGCAAATTCCTTTCACTTAGAACCTCCAGGCTTTTTTCGCTAATGTGCCCCAAACACTTATGCCATAATTCAGACTCTCAAACAGATGTATCCGACGTCTCCACAGCGAATTCCGCCATTGTCTCACCCTGAAGCTCATACATGCTACTATGCTTAATTCCTTTCATTATCACCAAGGCACCTTGAACAACTTTCAGAAGTCCACATTCTGAAGAATACCGACACCCAACTGAATCTAGGGCACTCAAGGAAATTAGATTTTTCTTCAACTTTGGAACATGCCACACTTCAGTTAATGTCTTCACAATACCTTCATGCATTATGATTCTAACATCAGCAACACCGACAACATTGCACTTCGCATTATTCCTCAACTGCACTTTGCTACTATCCATGCACTGATAAGTAGTAAACCAATTCCTGTTTGGTGTCACATGAAAAGAACAACCAGAATCCATAATCCATCTATCAAACGACAAACAATCAGTAACAGATAAGACATAATCAGCACTATCCAGATTACCATCAGCTATAGCTGCAACATCATCCATAAGATCAACTCTAATTCCTTTACCCTTGTCGTTCTTCAGCTTAAGGCAATCCCTTCTAAGATGCCCCCTCTTGCCACAACTCTAACAGACAATGCCACCAGTTCTAGATTGACTTCATCTATTCGAGTTCATACTACTCCTGCTAACACGTGTACTGTTTCTTTCTCTATTTTTACCTACTAAAGCAGCAAATACATATTCGCTAGATTCTGTTTTATGGATATCCTCACTCATAATTAAATCTCAAACACCGTCAAACGTCAAACTTGTTGACCCAGAAAAATTACTAACAACAGTAACAATAGTATTCCAACTGTCATACAATGGGGATAATAGAATCAAAGTACATATCTCATTTTCAAAGTCAATATCAACTAAATTCAATTGACTTATGATCACATTAAATTCATTAATATAATCAGCAACTAACGCATCTTCGCTTATCTTCAAATTAAATAGACGTCGTATCAAATAAACTTTGTTGATTGTAGAGGGCTTCTCATACATGTCTGATAGGGCTTTCATCAAACCCGCAGTGGTTTTTTCTTTCACAATGTTAAACGCAACGTTATGAGTCAATGTCAGCCGAATAACACCCAAAGCTCGTCTATTCAGCAATTCCCAATCAGTTTTCTTCATCGTCTCTGGTTTCTCCCCAAACAGGGGCAAGTGCAGTTTCATCTGATATAGATGATCCTCAATCTGCATCTTCCAGAAACCAAAATCCTTTCCATCAAATCTGTCGATTTTCATTTTTCCTTCTCTTATCGCCATCGATTTGCTTTAACTCAGCCAAGCCTAGCTCTAATACCAATTGTTGCGGAAGACAAGCGATCGAATAATAAATTTGACACAACAAGAAAATAAATCGGATGCTAGATTTACGTGATTCGGTCGTAGTGACCTACGTCCACGGAGAGAGCAGCACAGAATTTCACTATAAATCAAGCGATACAACAGAGATTATAACCACACTTGAGTCACTCAAACATTCTAAGTATTTTCTAAGCCTTAATTACACCCAATAACTCGTGC
Organism: Syzygium grande; assembly: GCA_024733475.1. Taxonomy (NCBI): domain Eukaryota; kingdom Viridiplantae; phylum Streptophyta; class Magnoliopsida; order Myrtales; family Myrtaceae; genus Syzygium; species Syzygium grande. The sequence goes on from JAMXDD010000010.1 coordinate 30,358,137, forward strand.
TGTGTTTAGTCTCATAATTTCTCACGAAATAATTTCTCAATCTCGAGAAGAAATTGTACAAAATCTTAACACAAGATTTAATCGCTACGAACACTTGAACTCTTGGTGTAATTTCACGAAAAAAACCCACACCAAGCATTTGATTGAACACGGCGCTTCAAGAATCAATTCTTCATTCTGGACATGGACTTCATGAGAACCATGCCGCTCTTCGTCAACGATTACACTCAAAAACCCATAATCCTCTTTTATATGTATAGTCAGGAAGAGGATGTGGCCGTCTCAGAGTTGGATTTGGAAATCTGGATGACTTGGTCAACCAAGCATGGCTTGGAATTTCCTTTATTGACCGTGACTCCTACTGGAATTAGTAAAGAATATTTTATTCTTTCTATTTTCCTTTTCTTTTGTTTGCTGCCAACTCTTGCATATTAGGAAAGCAAATTTCCAACATTTCTTTTGCTCTATTTCGGACATCTGCAAAATATCCAATTCAAAATATTTAGATTTTCACTTTGGGCTCAAACTTGAAACATATTTTAACAGATTTACCGGTAAAACTTTGGTCACAGTTTATCCTTCCCCGTCAAAAGTTTCAGTTTGGTTTGAAATAGATTGTATGGTAATTTAGTGAGGATAATCCAATGAAACTATCTTCTTCATGGTGGTCTGTTGCCTGACCAAATCGACCAAGTCGATCAAACTCCGACCGTCTTATGTGATGGTTCAGCATTGTGGGGACAAGATAGATCCCATTTAGTATAGTTTAGGGGTGATCGGTTCCCGGTCCGGTCCAGTTCCGAGTGGAACCGGGAACCGGACCAGGAGAACCGGTTCCTAATTTTGGAAACCGTGGATCGGACCGTTTGGTCCTAGGACCGGGAACCAGACCGGACCATCGGTCCGATCCGATTCTGGTCCGATCCAATACAACCGGTTACTTAGGATTTAGTTTTTTTTTTGTCAAATACTTAGGGTTTAGTTCACATTTTACTAATTTTTATCAATGAATTTATATCAATGAAGTTCACTTAGAATTTAGTTCACATTTTACTAATTTTTAACAAAGAATTTATGTCAAGAAAGTTCACTTAGGATTTAGTTTACATTTTATTCATTTTTTTGAAGAAAAAATATGTCGGTCCAGTCTGGTCGGTCCGGTCCGGTCCGGTTTCCCCTTGGAACCGGGAACCGAACCGCCCGGACACCGGTTCCACTTTTAGGAACTGGGAACTGGACCGGTACCCCTTAGAACCGCCCAAATAGTGTCGGTCCGGTCCGGTCTGGTTGGTTCCCGGTTTGGGCGGTTCCGTTTGCACACCCCTAGTATAGTTGGCGACTGAATTGTAGCTTTGCTGTGCTATATAGCTGTACCGTGAAGTGTTGTGATTTATATAGTCCGTAATTTTATATTTTAAAGTTGCAGCACCTTAGAGTTGGGTGAGACGGCTTTCTAAAATTTGCTGCAAGTTATTGTAGTTTTTGAGATGTTGAAGTTGAGGTGCTTGCCAAGCATCTTTAAAAGCTGTGGCCTCCTTTTGAAAGCTAAAATTGTTGCATGAAAGTTGCATCAAATCACGTACGTCTTAATTGTTGAATATGTGCATTATTTACCATACAATCTATTTCAAACCTTGAGACAATAAGGTCTTTGCATATGAGGTCGATATAACTGTCTGGTACTGTCTTTTGAAAGTTGAGGTTGGCAAATTCCAGTCAATTTGATAAATTGCCAAATGTAGTGATAATTCTTGTGCCACTTTAGGTTAATTTTTCCAATACATAAGATTTCATTTCTAGTAGTGAATATGTTGTTTGCCTATGAAGTGTGGTGGTCAATGTCTCTCAAATTTGGTAAATTATCAAATATATGAATTACCGTAATGCTACTTTGAGTGCGGTAATTTATATTTTTTTGAAAAGTGCTCCTAGGACAATAGTTAAGTTATCAGATAAGGAAAATTGCAATTTTCAATGCACTAATTGAACTTGCAGTATGTGTTCATTAATACATATTATTCCAATGTTTATCTATTTCCAATAAATATTTATATCTCACCTCTCCTGGATTAGATTATTGCAAAATTTTGCTCGTTCTTGGGTTAGATTTATGCCCTATCTTCATCATTCTTATTCTAACAATTTTCGGTACGTCATGTTTTCTTGACATTACGAGTTTATGAATTTGAAAATGATATTGCACATCATGTGCTCGTCTCTGAATTTTCAATAATCGAGAGGGAAAATTACCAAAAAAAGTTCTAAATTTGTTGCACTTGTACCAATTCAGTCCTAAAATTTTTATTTGTGTCAATTGAATCCTAAACTTATTCATGTTTTTCTAATTGAGTCCATCCAGCCAATTTTGATTGGAAATTGCTGACATGGACCATCATACGTGGCACGGCCAACGCTAAGGAGGATAATTTTTGCAATTTAAAAAAATCAAATTTTTAAAAATTTTATTTTTATTTTTTCTTTCTTCCTCTGCTGATCACCGTGGCCGATGAGGACCCTTGTCGAATCTGGCGTGGGTTGACCTCGCTCGCGATGGCTAGTCTTGCTCGAGGCCAGCGATGCTCCACCTCGAGCCTCGGGCGAGGCTTGGGGGTAGCCTCGCCCGAGGCTTGGGGGTAGCCTCCGAGGCTTGGGGGTAGCCTCGCCCGAGGCTAGCAAGGCTCAAGCTCGTCGGGATTTGGTGAGGTCGGCCCTCGCCTTTGACCATTTACAAGAAAACTAAGTGGTTGTGTTAGAATGAAGATGGTGGTGAAGAAGAAATAAAAACCTTGGGGTTGCATTGAATCAACACATGAGAAGCAGCTCCAAGCCATGTCCAAAATGAAAATCGTCAGAAGAAGGTTTTAGATATTCTTTTCCTGCTTAGACGGATGAAATTCATAATCGCAGCAGAATTTAGCGGTCAGAGAGAACCCATATTAGGCTACATAGAGGGCCAGATTTGGAACAAGATAAAGCACCCTAAAAGCCCAATTACCTACCCAGGCCCTTGCGCAGAACTACTTCCAAGGAATTTCACAAGAAGCAATGCGCTATATAGCATTGTGATTAAAGATTTGGCTGTGTCCAAGAAGTGGGAGGAGGTGAGGAAAATTGGGGTGGATGGGGAATGCTTTGGCTTTGTCCAAGATTTGTGACTTAAGCTCAATGCCCACGATTGATTAAATAGATTGATCATTTGCCTTGTGAAATTGCGAGCTCGATGCCTAAATTCAAATCGACATGCTATTGATTATTTGTACCTTAGAGATGGTATTAATAAGGTATCGAAAGCATCAAGTTGCGTTAAGGGGATATCGGATTGCAATATAAATGGGATGCATTCACCACCGACATCTCGGTCTGGTGGCAAAGGGAGTGAAGGGTCCAGGGACGCGATCTGGTTCGATCCCAAAAAATGTCAACGAAGTTGTCATAACAAAAAAAAAAAGAAAAAAGATTCAAATGACATGTAAGCTTGCGAGTAATGTCATGTTTATTGCAAGCGACCGCGAGATCAGTGGGATACAAGTTGGGCGTATCCTAAAAAAATAAAGTGATATTGGACGACAGCACCTCGCGGACTACAAGTAAGGAAATTGTATCAACTGCCTTTAGGGTGATGCCCTTTGTGACACGAGTCTCTAATTGGTAGACAATGAATTCTTAGACCCCGTCTACGGTGTATGTTGCATTCATAACATACGTGTGTTCATGTGTTCGCTTGATTGTCACGTCATTGACATTAGATTGTTTAGTGCTTATAAAATGTGAATTTAAATGAGGTCACATTCATCAGCGATGTACGAGTTATAATAATAATCAAATTGAAGCGGAGCGGAGTTGTGACCGTCTAGGTGACCCGTTGATTTTTAAAAAAATTATCTTTAATTGATACAATAAGGGAGAAAGATCTTCCTATTTTAGATTTTGAGAATTATTTATGGACCGAGTGGTTGCTCACTTCTTACTTATAATTTTTTCAGGTTAAAAGGTATTGAAGTTGGACATTTTGATCTTTAGGTAAGGATTTTGGAAGGCTTACTTTTGGTTTTACTAGTTCCATTCTGCATATAGCTACTAACGTGTACATGGTGTATCGCTTGAGGTTATACGTTGCTCAGGAGAAATAGTTATTCATGTTTAAGAATAAGTACTTCTTATTCGATTAGAATGTTAGCTAAAAGCATGGTGCTCCTCCAAATATATAATTGACTGATATTATTGCTAATTAAAAGGGAAAAAATACCAAAAAAGTTATAAACCTATTGTATCGGTATCAATTTAGTCTCAAACATTTCAATTGAACCAATTTTTATTGTAGAATAACTTCTCTTTGCTTTTTTACTTTTTAACTAGATTTATTTCAAATAAGATTTCATTATAGTACACTAAAATTGTTTTTGTTATATTTTATGTGTTTAGGAAACTTAACATTATAACGTCTTTATCTGCCACATATTAGCCTTAGGCCTATAAAGGGGAAAATTATCAAAAAAGTCTTAAACTTATTGCACTTTTATCAATTCAGTTTTGAACTTTTTAATTGTGCCAATTAAGTTCTAAACATTTTCATTGTTTTGCCAATTGAGATGATCTGAACAAATTTGATTGGAAATTGTTGATGTGAACGCCAACTGTCCGACGTGATACGATTAGCACCGACGTGAACATTTTTAAATAGTATTTTATTATTTTTATGGTTTTTTCTTTCGTTTTCTTTACTTTTTTTTCTTGTTTTTTGGGGTGAGAGTCGGTGAGGGTCGTAGGCTCTAGGTAAGGGCTACAAAACCCTCACCCAATACTGATGAGGGTTGCCAGCCGTCATTCCAAAAAAAAGAAAAAACCATAAAATTATCAAAATATTATTTAAAAATGTTCACGTTAATGTCGATTATGTCACGTAGGGTTGCCAGCGTTCACGTCACCAAAATTGATTGGATGGACTCAATTAGTAAAGCATGAAAATATTTAGGACTCAATTGATATAATTAAAAAAATTTAGGATTGAATTGACAAAAATACAATAGGTTCATGACTTTTTTGGTAATTTTTCCATCATCTAGAGCATTCTTTGCACGTCTCTATTAAAATCGTTTATTTCTTTTGCAACATATATACACGTCAAGAAAACTTTCTAAAGACTCTCTCCTTAAAATACTTAAATTTTTAAAATATTAACATCCGAAGCTAGTTCTTCACATAGTAGAAGTTATTAGGTGAATGCTCTATATATAATTGAAGGATTTTGGACATTTTCAAAAAGTTGGTTTCCTATGAACATATATGAATTCCACCAGATTTGACGGTACACATTGATTCTAATAGATAATGCATGCACACCTAACAATTCTTCATATTTAGCATAGCCCAGCTGTGGCTAATTCTATGAATTTACCACATAAATTATGTTAGGAAATAATGGGTATGGCTAATTCTATGTTTATAAGACATATATACCGCATGTTGTGAGATGATGATCATGGATGCATATGGTCTTAGATAGGACCATTTTAAGTATACAGAATCTCTCCCATCAAACTTATATATGTAGTGTCAAACTATCTATCCAACCAAATGAAAAGGATAACTTATAACGCATGCCAAATTGAGATTCAATGGCGCACGACCGGATCCATTTAACTTTTCACCTTATAACACCAGATTTTAAAGATGATATCTTTTTATCGCCTCTAGATGTATTGATGGACTTATAAGTAAAAATATCGATAATTAACAATCTATGCCACATCGTACCGTAAAATATCGAATTCGTATGCATGCAAATAACCCTTGCTAAATATCGTAGAATCATAAAACAATGGTGCCTAATTATTCCGTCTAATGAAATTAAAGTAAAATTCCGCGAGTTATAAGCATCAAATTTTTGTCGCCGCACGACAAAATACACAGCTTATAGACGTATAAATATCATATTAGACACCATAAATCAAGTATGTTAAGTTTAAGAAAGGGAGAAAAACGAAAAAGGAAATATGAGAAAAAAGATGGAATTCTTAACCGCATCGGCAAGCCTCTCCATGTATTATCTCGAGACATTCCATATACGAGCCTCTTCAAACTGGACTTATTGGCCATCTATTACCAATTTTCCATTCACGTATCTCGTTTGGACCGATTTCTCTTATAATTGGTGCTGTCGCGCACGCACCTATATTTATGGCAATCATATGTCTGCGTACTTTCTTGGTTGGGTGACTAAATAGGTTTGGTACTTCTGGGTGGCGGAACCGGCCTCATCCCCCGCTTTTGGATTGGAATGGCGTGCGAAGGGAGAAGTTGGATATTCGGAGCAATTGCAGCGAGCCTGAGGTTGAGTGCGAGGACGGGTCGGAATCGGAAACCGGACCGTGGCGTGGCGTGGCGTGGACTCTTTCCAAACTCCAACATTCCTCTGCCAAAGAACCAAAGAGACGCAGCAGCAGGAGGCAGAGAAAAAACAGAGGGGACAATTCGAATATGTAAGTGGTTAGAATTGAATGCGAGTGACGGAGTCGCCGACCGCCGCGGGAGGCGACGGTCGTTGGGCGGAACGCGACGTCCCAACGCCGATTCCTCCGAAATTTTGAACAGTCAGCCTATCACTATTTCAGGTTTTTTTTTTTTTGTAAAGTCTTTATTCCTAAAGAGGAGGGGGGAGCCGCCTTCTCTTGACCTTTCTCGCTCCTCCTCCCTCGAGCGGGACTCCTTCAACGCCCTGCCCGATTCTTCCCGCCTTGCCATTTCGCTCCGTTGACTCCTGCAGATTGCATCGCGCAGAGACGCGGCGCGAGAGAGGGAGGGGGAGGGAGGGAGGGGGGGAGCAGGGGAGGGGAAGAAGATGATGGCGGACGCAGTTTACCCTCCTCCGTCGGCGGTCGCCGCTGCCGCCGCCGCCCCCCGCGCCCCCGGCGGCGCGGGGTTCGTCCGAGCGTACAAGGTCTGGAAGGGAAGCAATGTGAGTGTTCGCCGCCGCCCTCGCTTACTTTCGATCGCAGCCAACTTTGCTCCTTCTTAGTTCGATCGCTTCTGGAATTTCGAATCCCGCTCACGTACGCGGGGTCGGAGCTTCGCGGCGGATCGCGCGAGCTAGCGTTGGTTTTGATCGTGTGCATGGTCTTCTTGCTGGAGCCGTAGTCGCTGAGCAAGAGCGTCGGATTGACCCGAGGTGTTTTTGGTCCTCTGAATCCGGTCACCGTTCACTTTGGGTGGTTTTAATCTGAACAAGAACGTCAGTGTAGCGTTGTTGTGTTTCTTAGTTCCAGTCAAACACTGTGGGTTAGAGGTGCAAGTTTTCGCTGTTTGATAGTTTCCTCTTCTGCCGATTTGCGCGGGATGGATGTATTGCATGCCAGTATGTGCCCATGTGCAGAAATGATCGGACTTTGCTCTATTTGATGCGTGTTGAACTGTGTTTTGAGGCTAGATCACATACCAGCATGTAGGCAACATAATCATACCGGTTAATCGCCGATGAAGCACGAAAATTAGAAAGGTTCGACTTCATAGATAATAACATCGATTCGATTTGCATTGGCATAATGGGAACACAAGGAGGATTCCCCAAATACCGCAATTGGACATGACTCTAGGAAATGTGGAATAGTCGAAGAATCTCTCCAGTGGACAGCTGATGTGGCTTAAACTAGGCACAAGTCGTTGTGTTGCTGCCGCCGAGATTCACGTAGGCATGCTCATTGTCCTCATAGCAAGGAAGTCTACATATAGCATGTCCTGTCCTGGTGGTATTTATCCGGAATTCTTATTCAAATCATGATTAATTCTGTCGGGGCAGGATAATTGGGAAGTGCTAACTCTCTCGAGGGTAAATTAGAGTTCTTTGACCCACAGCTGGCTGCCTTACTAACTTGTATATATTTCATCTACTCGGCATATTTATGTTTCGTTGTTCCAATTTGCAGATATTTCGTCTTCAAGGGAGGCTAATATTTGGACCTGATGCGAGCACTCTTCTCTTAACTCTACCGCTTATCATTGTTCCTGTCGCTGTTTTCTGTAACTTTGTCGCCAGAAAATTAATTAATGATTTTCAGCATCGCTTGGGAATCTCAATAATGGTCATTGTTCTTGTATTGACCTTATCTGTAAGTCCGGTCCCCATCTACTTTAAAATTTCCTTTCTGCGTTGATTCGAATTTCACTTAGTAAAGGTTTACGACCCTCATATATTTTCTATTAGGTCGATGGCAACGACCGGTCAAATTAGTTTGAGATATTCTTATACAGTAAAGGATTTATAGATGGAAGAAAGAACATCAGCTAATCCTTCTGGTTTATTTGTGCTGTCCTCTGATATTTCTTTGTATCTGTCCCATCAGGTTCTGATTTTCCTTCTGTTGACGTCAGGACGAGATCCTGGTATAGTTCCTCGCAATACTCACCCACCAGTGGAAGCTAATATTGATGAGAATTCTCCAAACCAGGAAGGCCAATTTTCAAGCGGACTCACCTCACGAACGAAAGAGGTGATGATCAATGGAATACGAGTGAAGCTCAAATATTGTGATACTTGCATGCTATTCAGGCCTCCTCGATGTTCTCACTGTTCAATATGTGACAACTGTATTGAAAGATTTGACCATCATTGCCCTTGGGTTGGGCAGTGCATAGGATTGGTAAGTTCATCTCCGTATCAGTTTTTTCGTTCACCAATTGTAACAGAAAGCTAATGTAAGTAGAAGATAAATTGAAAAGAAAATTCCAAGTTTATATTTTAAGCAGTGATCCACCCGTGCCATGTACTTTGCTGCAGAGAACACGTCAATGATAAAGTGTTACAGCATGCTGTCAACTGTATTTCTTGTGGTAGCAGGAAGGTTCATTACATTGCAGAAAATCATTTTGGATGGTGAAAGTGTAAATTGATTGACACAAAAAAATTTCTGCTTCAAAGCATAGTCGGAACAAATGCTTTCTTGAAAATTAGCCAAAATAGATTCTGCAGCTGTAATCTTGTAGCCAATTACCTTTCTATAGTCAATTGGTTTGGCTATTGTTTAACCTTATTATGTAATAGAAACACCTAATAGTAATTAGGTGAGAAACCTTTTGGCATCTCAGCAGGTAATTTTTACCAATTACCATATCAAGCTTTATACTTCCCATCATTACATTAGACTAAATATCTGTAGTATCTGTTGGGGTTACACTGGCAGTCTTTCAAATATGTGGGGGTCGACCTATTGCCCTGTTGCTCAGATGAAGTTTGTCTAATTTGATCCAACTAATGATACGACTACTATGGGCTATCACACCTAATGCCCTCTTGCTCAAATGATGATTGCCTGATTTGATCCAACTACTAATACAAGTACTGTGCACTATCGCATATGCGCTGTGAGAATTACCACTACTGCTCTAGAAAGTTTATTAGCTAGTGGCTGTGATGTTACTGAATTAGGCTCTTTTTCCCTGTGTCAGCGGAACTACCGATTCTTCTTCATGTTCGTTTTCTCTTCAACTCTTCTCTGCATATATGTCTTTGGCTTCTGCTGGGTCTATATAGCTAGAATCATGGACGGCAAGCGAGTCTCAGTCTGGAGAGCATTGATCAAAAGTCCCGCCTCCATTGTGCTGATAATTTACACTTTCGTATTAGTTTGGTTTGTCGGAGGCTTGACTGTCCTCCATCTTTATCTCATCAGCACAAACCAGGTTAGCAATTTTTCTCAAGTTATAGCTGCATGGTGAGTTCGGGAAAATTTTGAAAAGTAGCTTTGGACGCTCAAAGGCCTTTGAGCTGCTTCGGACTTGGGGCTTGGGAAAGGCAAGTTTTGGGTTCAAAGAGTTTCATAATAGATTAAGCAAGCACAAAAACTTCCGGTCAATAGTCTTGGGGAGTTGAAAGCTGCCTTTCAAAGTTTTTCCGGACTCACCATCTTGTGGATTATACCTCTCTTTTCCTGTATTTTACATGCCATGGCAGGAGTTGCCTTGTTATGATGAAAATCCAAGACATCAGTTTCTCATACGATATGACATGTCCTTTGATGCTTTGCAATGTTGATGTGCTCCTGCAGACTACTTATGAGAACTTCAGGTATCGCTTTGATCGACGAACTAACCCCTTTAATAAAGGGGTGTTGGGAAACTTTAAGGAGGTATTCTTCTCTCCGATACCTCCATCAAAGAACAACTTCAGGGCTAAGATACCAAAGGAGCCTCAGTTTCCTTCTCGAAGAATGAATGGTGGTCTTGTTGTCCAGAAAATGAGCAAAGCCGTCGCTGACATAGAACTGGGGAGCAATCCGAGCTGGGATGGCTCCATGAAAGACTTTGTAACTGTTGACAGAGAGATCTACATTGATGATCGAACAGAACATGGCGGGGGATCAATTTCTGAATCAAAAAGAGTCAGTAAGGTGAATTTACCAAAGGAGCCTCAACTTTCACACCTAATGGAGGTTGGAATTACGACTTCTAGGACGAGTGAAGCCATTGTCAATACAGAAACGGAGATGAATCCGGCTGGAGATAGCGGAAATGAAATTATTATCGGAAGGACTGCTGATGGTGGTTTCGAAAATGATCGTTGATTGATTGATTTGCATTGGAACTCTGAGGGGTGAGTGCAGGCTGGAATATGTCTAATGAAGTTTTTGCATTGCCAACTGGAGATGATGAAACGGGACAACAGAGATTTGGAAACCTTAGGCAGATTCATTAGACTTTCTGAATCGGAAAAATATCTACTGTTTTATAGCAAAGATAAAAGAAGACGATGGATATGACAAGGATATTTGTTGTAAATGTTACTGTAAAAATGGATAAGCTGTCAGCAAAGAGCTACAGTAAGGCAGCAATGTTATATAACATGCCGATACGACCTCCTTTTTATTAGACTATTATCTTAATGAGACATTGCGTGATTGTGTATTCCCTCAAAACACACTCTGGTTGTGAGTGTGTGGAGCTCACTTGACTAGGATCCTGAGTCATGGACCAAGCCTTCGCCGGATTACGTTCTTGTCAAGTGTCGACCTCCATTATGTTCTCGTGGATTTCATGTATTACACTTTTTTTTTTTTTGTATTTCAGAGGTTATTTGAGTTGTTCCTGTCTGGTCTGCTTTTTTGCAGCATACAAAGATAACAAACATGCCTGAATTGCGAAATGGGATATGGTTTTATGATTCTATTTGATCAAACAAACGTGGACTGACCGAGTGAAGTTTTAGGAAGCAATTCCATAGTGCGTTTGCAGAATGATGGCATACGGTTACCGGCGAAGGCAAGAAAATGATCAATGAAGGCCCACGGATCAATGATCTCTTGTACGAGACGTGGCATGTCGTTTCCATTCCGTCACATTTGATATGATCGCTGGCAATCGTTGGTGTGGGGATCTTGCCATAAAAATTCCATGCAAGAATGTCCAAGATGGACATACGAAAGCTTTGCTAGACTCGCCATCATCATTATCGAAAGATTGTCGGGTATACTTCGCGTTCAAGAAATACCCAACTAGCCTTACATATGTATCACGTTTGAATTCCAAAACTTCATAGATGGGACCATTTTGGACCTTAATCGAATGAATTTCAATAATATTTCCTTGTCACCCACCGAAAGTGGACCATTTTGCAACGAGCATGACGACGCTCCATAAAGCGAAGAGCCCCAAAGGGGCATTCAAATCTCCCCTTTCTCTCTCTCTCTCTTGACACGATCACCTTTTCCTTTAATTTCCCTCCGGTACCGGGAGGAGCTCGTCTAGGGTTTCGTGTCGCTCCGTTCCGAGGCCGAAGATGATCGACTTCGGCAGGGTGCAGAAGGAGCTCCAGGAATGCAGCAAGGACTTCCAAGCGTCGGGCATCAGGGTGAGCCCTAAAGCCGACAACCTCGCTCGTCTGGTCGGCACCATACCCGGTCCCGTCGGCACCCCTTACGAAGGCGGCACTTTCCAAATCGACATCACCCTCCCCGGTACATTCCCGCCCCTTTTCCGATTACCTCGTCGTTTGTTCGGAGTTTCCGGAGACTTTTGTCTTGGGGCACATTCCTCGTATGTCGTTTAGGTTTTTCCTCCGGCTTCGGTGTCTGCTTTGGTATCGCGCGGGAGTGAGAGCGCCGATAGGGGTCATCGTTTTGGGTTTCGAGATGATGCGATTGTGTAATCTCTGTGGTTATCGGACCGAAAAGGCAGGTGAAGCGCGAGTTTTTAAGTCATAAGCTTGTTTGTCATCTTTCCCATCGTCCCGAGGATGTTGGACTCCCTCGCAGAAACTGAATGGTACTCGCCATTTGTGTGTGCGCGTGTGTGCCGGTGGGAGGGTGGGCGGGTTGGAGAGGATCCTCCTTAAAAATGGCAAACTTGAATTCAATACAGTGATTTAGAAAAACTCCAATGTCTGCAACGCAGTTTTCTCTGTTCTGCGCTGTTATGTGTTCCTTTCTTTCTCGTTCATGTGCTATAGTTTAGTTTTCTGTTGTTAAGTGCAGAAACAGATACATTTTGTTCTTGCATTGTATTGATTGATATCAGAGACATTTTGTTCCTGCATTGTATTGATTGATATCCACCATATTTCCTTTTTCTTGGTGCAGATGCATATCCTTTCCAGCCCCCCAAAATGCAATTTGCAACCAAAGTTTGGTAGGTTGTAATCTTGTTTGCTACTTTTTTCTTGGCGTTATTGGTAATGCATATGGTAGCTAGTTTGTTGTTCTTGAAAGATTAAATCGAACCCCAAACTACATCTGGTAGTTTTATGTGTATGATGGTTGCTGAGCTTGTGATGGGCACTCAATGCCGTCACCCTAGTCGAGTTGGATAACCAGGAACCAAAGCAAATTGCGTGCCTTGATTATGGCTCGTTCATTGTTCATATTTTGTGAAACTCCAGTCTAGTCCAGATTCCTGACCAAACCTTAACCATGTAAATCCTCTGAAATAACCCTGTCGATATCCTTATCATTTTTCATCATTGTTTCTGTGCTTTTCTTAACTCGAGGCCTAATTTGTTTGTGTATCTTTTAACATTCCATGGAAACAGCATCCCATTTAAATGACTCTCAAGCTTGAGTTGGGTTTCTCTCTGTACTTAGCGAGCACTAAATTCTCTTTTGTGAAAGTTTAATTAATCATAGAACATTTTCTGGATCCAATTTGAGGCCGCCTCTCATTATCTCATTACGTGTGGATTAGGAAGCTAAAATATGAACTCTAGATGTAATAAGTTGCTAAATCAAAATTGAGATTGACAGATATAAGGATTGTGCGCGTAATTAAATCATGTAGGCACCCTAATATCAGCAGCCAAAGTGGAGCGATTTGTTTGGACATCTTGAAGGACCAATGGAGCCCAGCACTCACTTTGAAGACTGCACTCCTTTCTATACAAGCATTACTCTCCGCCCCTGAACCTGATGATCCTCAAGATGCGGTGGTAGCACAACAGGTTCCCTTCGCTGCTGGCCTTGTCCCTTTGTTTTCATATTTTTGCTGATGAAGTTAGTTGTAATATAATAAAGTGTCTGTATAAGGATATTACAGTATCTTAAAGACTACCAGACATTCGTTGGCACAGCGCGATATTGGACTGAAACCTTTGCCAAGACATCTGCCCTTGGGGTTGAAGAAAAGGTAATGCTGCTCTGTATTGTGTGTGTGTGTGTGTGTGTGTGTGTGTGTGTGAAGACGAAAATGTGCATTTATGTGTGCATCTATGCGTATGTGTAGTAGCCTCTTTGTGCTTTCATGTATATTACTATGAAGGGGGAAAACATTAGAATGCATTTCTGTAAGTTTCCCAACCAACATGAGTTTGAATTTTCCTACAGTATTCGCGAAACCAGGTTTGCATCACTTAGCAGTTATCACCACAGCATCCTTGGTGAAAATATGCTTATATGACGGCACTGGAATAAGTCAGTTTTCTGATCTAGGTACAACGACTGGTGGAAATGGGCTTCCTTGAACCTCTTGTGAGGAGTACACTTGACGCTGTTGGTGGTGATGAGAACTTGGCTCTTGAAAAGCTTTGCTCTGCCTAGGGTTCGACGGCTACTGAGTGTAAAGTTCCTTTGCAGTGTCCATGATTGAGATCCAATAGTATAACTTGCAAAGATTTATTTACATATGGCTCACCTTCTCAGTTAATGCATGGTTTTGGATGCTGTGGACTATAGCTGTCCTCCTTATAGACAAGAATCTATGCTGGATTAACTAGTTTAATGACATGATTGACTGACAACGTGTAATGATGGAAGTGAATATAGTTAAGAATTTTGATGAGGAGTTGTGATTATGAACTCCTGCTAATGAGAAAAGGGTCTCTGTTGAAATGGGAGATACTTCTGCAATTGGTTAGTATTTTTACTGTGGCAATGAATGTGCTTGTGTAGTTGGTTTACTATTCATAAATCATTTTAAATTTCTGAACCTGTGCACCAATTGCATCGAGTATTGCGCCAGGATTTTCTATTGGTGGACTTCTGAGCTTGTTTTGTAATGATCGTGCCTAATTGGTTACTTGGGCATGGGATATATGCGGTGGGATTGGATCACTGCATTTTGCAGAATAAACTCTGTGCGCTGAATGTCGCATGTGGTAGCTGGAAACTTTGGTGCCATCTTCCCTTTTTTTCCTACAAAAATAGAAATTAATACTTTGGCATGTAACAGAGATAGAACCTTCTCTTCCACACTGGAAATTTATGCTAACCTCTTTTGTCAGCCTGCAGATAATTTTCTCTAAGCTCATTTTCATACTATGTGAGAGATTATGAAAGAATGAGTTTGGTTGCTTTGGACATGAATTGGTCTGAGTTAGCGAGATCAAAATAGTTGCCCGCCTTTCTTTATGTTTTGTTGATTTGCAGCTTGTGATGTTGACAACTTGGTAGTCAAGTGAAACCTCACTTTTAATGAGACCAAATTTTGGACTGCACAAAATGCTGTAAACACACGACCCCTCTCTCTCTCTCTCTCTCTCTCTCGTGTGTGACCTGCAAGGCTCCTTCTATAAGGAGACTAAATAAGCAAATCAAAAGGATTGCGTTGAACTGAACGTAAGATCTTTTTCAGTAAGAGAAAAGATGAAAATGTACATAATTAATCCTTACCAACAAAAAAAAATGTGCATGATTAATCCTTACCAACAAAAAAAAATGTGCATGATTAATCAGTAGCAGCGATAAACGGTGATTCTCCTATGAGGGTATGGCTGACAGATGACAAAGAAGAGCATTGCGACTACCAGAGCTATCACAAACCCTGTCAGCATGCCATTGGAGTCTGCTTCTTCGCAGCATTTCACCATTTTGCTCCAGCTTCTTCAAATGAGAAAGCTCACTATTGAGATGGGCTGAGCTGTGATTCAAGTGTGAGTGTAGCATGGACGGGGAAATTTGCAGGTCTCCCAAGTGTTTTATTGTGTGGAGCACGTGGGGAGTCCTATCCAAGTATCTGGCACAGCCACAGATGAGTTGCCACGTCAATTCGTAACTTTTGTCTTCTCCTTCACCTCCTTCAATCAATGGGTGCTTCTTGCTTTGGTCCGTATGCTGGGGACTCTGTACACTTGACTCGGAAGACGGGCAATGGCAGGCGTGGAGCCTACTCATCTTTGGTGCTACGAATGTTAACGGAGAGATAACTCAGACATGTGAACTTGCGTTGCCGACATCTGCGCGGCGGAGTTAAAGCAAGAAAAATGGGTTTGTCTTTTCTCAAAGGCTGCATAACGTGCGCAGCAGGAGACTGCGAGTTTGATTTCCTGGGAACACGCACGAGGGTCTAACACGCTATCCTGAAAAATTAGGCAGGCCAGTCGACCCATCTTCAATGGATGGGCGGACCGAGTCAAGATGTGTGTTTTGGTTGTGAAAAGCCCGGGGTATAAGGCGAAACACTGAAACTGGATGCGACAACTCCACATGGGATGGGATGTGACCTCTGCGATTGACTGATGTTGTGTTTTCTCAAATTTCACACTCGCACAACCACCCGTTTACGCTGCTTCCGCTAAAATTTCCGCTAAAATTACGTTGATCAATTTTAAGGTGTGCAGATTTTAGGTTCGAAACTTGAGACATACACTCTTAAGGTTGGTTCACTAATCTTATTGACCCTCGAACCAGTCGGGACTTTTTTTTCGTTTCATTTTGTTGTATGTACAAATGCATCGCGTCAAACATGAATATAGCTTTTTTTCTACCTGAGGAAAATATATCAAATATATGCAAGCTTGAATTGACGATGAAAAAGAGTAAAAGAACTTAATTAGGGCTGGGTTTGAACCGGTTGGGTTTCAGGTTCTATTCCGATATTGAAATGGTCAAGACTTGTTTTCAATTTTTGGAACCGGGAACCAAATCGGTCCCTATTTGAACCGGCCCATAGGCTCGCCCCTACCTATTGTACACCTTCCTTCTCGCCGGTGGCTTGGGGATATATTTACATGGAACATGGAAATATTCCCCAGCTGTGAAGGGGGTTGCTTGGGGAGGAGGCTCAGGGAATACGTATCTGCATCGCATACAAAGTCCAAAGTGGGACCTGTGCCTCGCTTTGCTTTTTGTAGCCCGAAGAAAAGCTTTTATTGTTCTTCCTCTTCTTTTCGGTTCATTCATCCTTACATTACTCTCTGGGGAATCTCTTTGACATTGCAACCAGTCACATCTCCCCATCACGCATTCAATTCTAATTTCCGGCACCAACAACCAGTGCCCACTTGCGTAGCATTTTTTCCCCACTCGACCCCTCCTTTTTCCCATCTCCTTCCTCAACGCCCCCTTTCCGCTTTTTTCCTAACCACAGCAACGCACATCCAACACGCGGTTTCATCCGCATCGTCGGTCGGTCGTGGGTCGCCGCTCGTGGCCGTACGGTCTTGACCTCGTGCACCGGAGGAGGACGACAAATTCCATGGGGGGGAAGTTTGTTGCCGCAGAGGGTGTTTTGACTAGAGCGAGATTCTTTGCTGGGATCGTCTCCTGTCAAATCGTTGACGGAGTCCGCAAAGAGTAAGCATCACGGCGTGCCCGCAAAGTCTATGACAAAAGTAAAACATGTAAATTGCGAAGGGTAAGAACGAATGCAACCCCGGACTTTAAGCTCGTCAAAGTCGCGGTCTCTGGACGGTCGGTGGACGTCTCACTGTACGCATCAGATCGTTGGATCGGAAAGGGGTAGATATTCACCTCGAACGAGTACTCCGTTCTCAACGATCAAGGGATCGGAGCAGACAAACACAATTATAAGTAAATTAGATAATTCGAACGCTCTCGAAACCGTAAGATCGAGCATTTGCTCCAAAGGGAGCAAATTTTATTAGAATGAGCAGTTCTTCCATTATGATCGTATTATGGCCCTCAACTTTTTCTCCAATCTTTCCCAAGCACTAATAGCATCAAAGTTCTTACATCGGAATGATAGGTCTCTCCAGTTCGACTAGGACCCTAGTTCCCCGCATCCTCGCATGTACTGGATAGGAGTCGCGAGGATCGACAAGGGAAACAAAATAAAATTACTCGGCATCTTGCTCGAAATAAGCGTGACACGCGAGGAAACACAGACTTTTCTCCTCTGGAGTTTCGTTTATGCCCGGCGTTGATCATTCGTCCGGACGTAGTCTTCATCAATCAATGGAAATTATACGTTTAAATAATGAAAAAAAAATATAATTATTTCAGTAAGCATCGCTGGAAAGAAAGAAATTAAAGAGGAAGGAGGAGGGTAGGGCCCCGCGAGTTCAATTGGTTACCGGGGGTAGAGGGGTCAAGATGAGAAGCCAATGCTGTTTGAATTCGGACCCCAAAACATCGATCAGAAGACTTTATTGTCCATGCTATTGACTTTTGGGGGAAGGTCCATGGGCCCTATGACCCCACGCGACCTGACCACTCTCCACTCACCACCATTTTTACTGCTTTGCAAAAAAACAGAAACGAAAAATTACGCAAAGAATCCCTGAACTTCGATCTAATATGTAATTTGATTCATGAATTTTTAATTTGTTCAATATAGCTTCTGAATTTTAACTCGATATATGTTGCGATCTCTGAATTTTTAATTTGTTCGATGCCATTCATAAACTTTTGTGCGTGTTCAATTTAAACTCTGAACTATATGAAAATATTCAATACAGTCCTTTCCATTCATTCATGTTTAGGGATTATGTTGAACATTTTCATATAGTTCTGGGGCTAAATTGAACATCTACCAAAAGTTCATGGACGACATTGAACAGATTAAAAGTTTGGGGACTGCATTACACATCGGGTTAAATTTCACATACTATATTGAATAATTTAAAAGTCCATGAATCAAATTACACATCGAGCCAAAATTCATGAATTGTTTGTATCATTATCCCAAAAGAAAAAGGCAAAAAAGATGCCATGGCTGCTAACAATGCTAAAAAGCACTCGAGTTAATCTTATCTAGCAAGGGGAACAAGAAAGGTCATCCGTTTGCTTTATCACATCAAACCCCATCTTTTAGAATATCACATTCGACCAAAAAAAAATTGTCACGAAATGACAACTTCTTTTACGTTTTACATTGAGCAACGCTAACTTTATCAAGACTTGACATGGAAAAGTTGGCCACCATATGATAGGCTACAAGTGGACAGAATCGATCATATTTACATCATCCGATATATCAATTTTAAGATATCAGCATCTTTCCAGTACGTTCTCCTCTCGCTTATTACAAGTAGTAGTAGATTTGGCGCATTTCCATTGGTTGTTAAAATGAATTCGGATATAGTTTTTCCTTTATGAGCATATGGTGAAGAAGGTATTTGTAGATGCTCAAATATGAAACAAAACTATGCTTGGACATTTACATACTTAAAATGTGTAAGATCACATCTTTGATTGGCGGGTGGCAGTTTGGATATATCGCGCCGACTCCAACACCCAATTCCTCTGACTGTTGCTGCAGTTCCTTGCCATCGCGGGCGCTCTCTGTTTCTCTGTTTCTCTCTGCCCTGCGCATATACATGCATATATGTATACACAAAACCCATGCGTGTACAGGTATAATTTGAACGTAACCATCGTTTTTCCTTCGTAAATGATGCAGCAGTGAACGTAGCTAAGCTTGCTGGATCGACGAAGCTCTTCCGAATCTTGCCCCCCGTGCCATGCTTTGCAGTGGCTGACCCATGATACGAGATGGGCTGCATCTCGACCATCATCACCGACAGCCGTCGCCGCACCGCTGTTAAGCATCGCCCAAATCCTCGCCGGAGCCCGAGCGAGAAGGCGCCCGCCGCAGCTGCTGCCGCCGCCTCCACGGGCTCCGAGGAAGATGAGCCCGGCCGCGGCGATCAGGTGGAGGAGAGACCGCAGCCTCTGCCGGCCGCGCCTTTCGTCAGGAACCAGCAAGGCTGGCCGCCGTGGTTGGTCGCCGCGGTGGGCGATGCCATTGGTGAATTCGTCCCTCGCTGCGCCGATACCTTCCAAAAGCTCGACAAGGTACCTCCGAGGCTACTATGCCACCTCCGGTGTACTGTTCTTTAATTTTTTTGGCGTTTAGCATTCTTTTGTTCTGATGGTTTGATCGTGTGATAGATCGGGGAAGGAACGTATAGCAACGTGTACAAGGCGAGGGATCTGGTGACGGGGAAGACGGTGGCATTAAAGAAGGTCAGGTTCGATAATTTGGAGGCAGAGAGCATCAAGTTCATGGCGCGAGAGATTCTGGTGTTGAGGAGGCTTAACCACCACCCTAATGTGATCAAGCTCGAGGGGCTGGTCACTTCGCGCATGTCGTCAGGTCTTTACTTGGCTTTCGAGTACATGGAACATGATCTCTCCGGAATCGCTGCCCGCGAACATGGCAAGTTCACTGAGGCTCAGGTGACTTTTTTTTTCGGTTTTTTGCAAAACCTGTCCTCCTTTCTTGATTGCATATTCTTGTGTGGTTCTGTTGATTCACCCCGGTTATTTGAAATCATCTTTGATTTCGATTTCCTTGTGGTAAACTGGTGATCGATAGGAGGCAGGTTTTCTTTGTTCGAGACAGTTTGTTGCTTTGGTCTCGTTATACCACTCTAGCTCTGTTTTCTTGAAGGGACTTTTGTGGTGATATGAGCTTTTGGTCATACACTCGACGGCCAATTCAGCATATAATTTGCCACGGCGAGCGGTTAAACTATGTGTTGGGCGGGGAATTTGAATGATAGATCCAAGTAAGAGTTGAATTAGAATGTTCGGAAGTTAATTCAGATGTGAATGTTCAGTGAAGACTGAAGGGAGGGGTTTGTAGACTGTCAAATTATCAAATAGTAAATTTGCGGATTGAGGAAGGATGGCTATTTGACTTCTGAATGTCTAGTGAAATCATGCGGCTAACGCTCACAGAGGTGACTTGCAAATCCTACTCAAGTTTTGGATGTTAGCAAGGATCTGTACTTCTTACTAACCAACCAGATGAACAGTCCGCATACTTCTCTAAATCTCGAGGCAGCATCTGGGAGCTCGTTTTTGCCACATGAAAAGTTTTCTACATGCTTCTGCAACTCGGGTGCTGGCTAGCACAAACTAAATGGAGTTGTTCTTTGTTGGTTTCTCATCCATTTTTCTTATCCATTTGCAATACTTGCTCAGGGAGCAGAGCATGTTGGTCTCAAAAAGAAGTATCACCTTTTATTCTGGTTGTAGGAGATCTTCTAGGGATGATGAGGCATATCTAGGGAGACTCGCTGCATGCATATAAACTTCTCAAACACGCTGAGCCATAAAATTTCGTTAGAATATTCGCATGTTCAGGAATAAGGTTTTCAATATTGCAAACAAGACGATCAGTTTCAGGCTGCGCACAAGCAATGAGTTTCATCGCACTCTTCACATGTTAATCAGTTTTCACCTTCGGAACTCATGGAAAGTCAGTGCTACATGGAATTGTTTGCTCTCTGTTTGTTTGATTTAAAGATATCTCTTTCCTTTTGTCTCCAGGGTTTTTCACTGGACTTCAAAACATCGATGATTTGACATAGTGAAATCTCAAGTTTTCTTTCAGTCTTCTTTTGAGTATCCTCTTTAAAGATATGCTCGGTCAAAGTCCTCTGCTATTCTCTTTCCCCTCCCCTCAACCCTGTTGTCTAATCTCTAAAATATGAACTCCTGTCCTCTCCAAAAAATGTGGTCAGGTCAAATGTTATATGAGGCAGCTGTTGTCAGGGCTTGAGCATTGCCATAATCGTGATGTCCTGCACCGTGATATTAAGTGCTCCAATTTACTTATTGACAACGAAGGGAACCTTAAGATAGCTGATTTTGGACTGGCCACGTTCTATGATCCCGAGCGCAAGCAAGTTATGACGAATAGAGTCGTCACGCTATGGTACCGAGCGCCAGAACTTTTGCTTGGGGCCACTAGCTATGGAGTTGGCATTGACCTCTGGAGTGCAGGCTGCATTTTGGCGGAGTTACTCTACGGAAAGCCGATTATGCCAGGACGGACCGAGGTACTTTCGACGTCTTACTCTATAAAATTGTATCCTGGTGGCATGGTTATGTCACTAAATGTACAATGGGAAATTCTTTTCTAAGCGATAACCATGGGTAGGGAAGTCATTTGTTTCAATCAATATGTTCTGTAACACGGTCGAGGACTTTATTTTCCATACGTATGCGTGTCGAAGCACCTCGGATGGCTGGTTACCCACGTATCATCTATATTGCAATGTAATATTTTGCTTTGCTTGCTTTGCCTTAAGGTTGAAACTTGAAACCTAACTTGCGTTTGATTTTTTTCTCTCTTTCTTAGGTAGAGCAACTGCATAAGATTTTCAAATTATGTGGCTCACCATCTGAAGCATATTGGCACAAATTCAAATTGCCAAATGCCAATATTTTCAAGCCACCACAGCCTTACCCTCGTTGCATAGCAGAAACATTCAAGGATTTTCCACCATCTGCTCTACCTCTCCTTGAGACTCTGCTTTCGATAGACCCTGATGAACGGGGCACTGCCACAGCAGCACTAAATAGCGAAGTAAGTTGTGGTTACTCAATCTGTTGAACAGATCAACCTAGTGTTTTGAACTGGGATGGAATGAATATCATGCTAGAGTGTTACTTGACTAGTTTCAGTTGGTTCTTTTCTTTCAAGAGATGGAAGCAGTTTGTGAAGCCAGAGATTTTCCTGAAATAAAATCATTCATGAAAATCATAATAAAACCATGCCGTATATAACCCTCTTTTTATGTACTTTGTGTGCCCTTGTTTTTTATTTTTCTTCTTGATTTCTATCATTTTCGAGAATGATATCAGGGCAAGCATAATGCAGTACTTTCTTATCTGAAGCACTACCACATTTACATAATCCAAGCTAAGAAATATGTGAGTGGGGTAGATGACAATCCCCCCTTTGACCAAGTCATAGAAGTTTAACTTAGTTAACTTCCCTGCGTAGTTCTTTGCTGCTGAACCACATGCATGTGACCCATCAAGTCTGCCAAAGTATCCTCCAAGTAAAGAGATGGATCTAAGGTTGATTAAGGACAAGGCGAGAAGGTTGGTATTCTTTCATTCCATATTTCTCTCTGTCTCAACTATTGATGTCAATGTTTCTAAAATGAGGTTTCCTTTTCATGTTCAAAGAGATTCAGGCAAGAGACCAGGTGCAATCCATGGTTCCAGGAGAGATGGAGTTCATGATCGGGCTGGGAGGGTAAATCCAGCTCCAGAAGCCACCGCAGAGAATCAGGCAACTCTACATGTATGTGATGCAAATTCTTAATTTGATGTTCTTGCATGTTCTTGTACGTGACCCTGTTGTACGATCCAACAGCAAACGTCATTAACAACCGGATCTCCATTTGCATTGTTTGAATATCCTAGGACTTTTAACTCCTTAGGCAACACGTGCATTTGCCCACTCATGCCCTGGCACCATGGAGTCAGTATCGTCTTTCCTTCACATCCACTGTGTCGAAATGTTTCCTAGGCTTGGAGCTTAATATGAAGGTTAATGCACTTGATGCTTGTCCAATCCAGAACTGCTATCTCAGTGAGACCAAAGCCGCCAAACGTATAACACGTTCTTTTGTTTGGAGCTATGCATTCTTTTGTGACTGTTTAGTATAGGCAAAACTGCTAACCGCTGAACAGAAAATGCAAAACCGACTGGAGCACTAGGACGGCACTTATCTTCACGGTTGTCTGCTTAACTTTCTGTCGTGGATCTGCAGAGGCCGAGAGCTATGAAGAAAGCCAATCCCATGACCAGAAGCGAGAAATTCCCACCTGCCCATCAGGACGGAGTGGTCGGATCGTCTGCCATCACACGGCCAACCGGTCCAGTATCAAGTGCCGCACCCGATTCCCAAGTTGGAAATGCTTCGGATGGATCCTCCGCGAGCCAGAGAACGTTAAAGGCGACTCCCAAGTTGTTGCAGATGGGTAGCTCGTCTTCGCATTCGTGCCATCGGATGCTTGTTCACGGATCCACTCTCACAATCAGGAGTAAATAGTTGGCACTCCGGCTCTCGACGATGCTCTCTCTAAATCGGAAAAGAAGAGCAATACACAGACTGGACAATGTTTTTGTTGGCTTAGGATCCTTTAGATTTTTTTGCCCCCACACAAAGTTCTGTATCAATTTTCAGAGTAACAGATTGTTGTACAAAAAGAATAAGGCTTTTGCATTGTCAATGTCAACCTATTACTTCTGTCATCCTTTTCCCCGTTCATTTCCATAACGGAACGGGCTCTACTAACCGTACCCTTTGTCCGTATCATTATATAATCCAACTTTGGTCTTAATTTTACTTTACCTCAACCAAAACCAACTATACCCTTCTCTGAATTACTTGCTTTACGTCGATGCATGTGCATAAGAAGTAATTTACTTATGTAATCACTTGCCTACATGATGAACTATACCTCCGTGAATTTGGAAGATCAAAATGTAACTAAGCTAACAAGGATTGAGGGGGTGAAGATTGTGAACCCTACCCTCGTACATTAAAATTTATTCGAATAAGAAACTCACTTAACCCACATTTTCTTAATGAATAAATCCGATTTCTCTCACTTAACCCGCTTTTTCTTACTGTATTTTATCTTATGGAGGATAGAATATAACTCTTATTGTCTGTGGGCGGAGGAGAGAAGATCAGACTCTTTATATAGGCTATTAGTAGAGGCATTCAATAAGTGTCTTTTACTAAAGCACATAGAATATTCTATCTTCATAAAAGTTGCAACTTTTCATAGCCTCTTTTAGCATTTAAATAGTTATTAAACCATTAATAATATCATGTGGGCCACAATTATTCTTACATTCTCCCACTTTGCCCATATGACCTTTCTTTCATGATTTAATAAAGACCATAATGTACACAATAACATTAAGTAAATTGGTTATCACATAATAATCATAATTAAGCAAAGAAAACTAATGTGAGTCATAGCCGTTGTATGTAATTAATCGACACAGTCCGTTCTGTGTAGTACAATTATAGTTCTCCACTTAACTTGATTCATAAATGAGAAGTATTGTAATGATCCAACTATAATGTTTTTGTCAAAGACTACTATGTTAAACATTCATCTATTTTCATCATGTATACTAAATAGAAATAGAAAATATCAAAAACATATAAATAAGCTTGGAGTGTCAAATAAATAAATTTAATGGAATCATAATACAATATCATTAATGGCCTCAAACAATGCTCATTCTTTCAACATGTTGGGCAGCAGTCCTTTTTATAAGGGATCTACAATAATAAGGTTGGTGGTTTCAATCGGAAATCGCTGACGTGATGCTCTAGCTAATGTTGGCCGTCCCACATGGTGCAGCTAGCATTAACCTAGACAATTTTAAAAAAATGATTATTTTTATTTTTATTTTTTATTTTATTTTCTTTTCTTTATTTGGTTCCGGCAGAAAATAGGATAAAGTCAAATATAAAAGAGATATAGTTTGAATAAAAAATCCTATTGGGAAGGTGGGATAAGGGTGGATACGATTTCTTATATCCATGGTATAAAAGCTATTTTTCTCAAATAAAAAACTTTTTAAATTAAAAAATTTAAATAATAATTATATATAAAATAATATTTGCATTCTAATATAAAAATTCAAAATAACAAAAAAATAATGGTATAATTTATTTTTATTTATATATTTGAATTTATATTCTGTAATATATATTATGTATGTGTATATATATTTAGTATCTATATTTATTACATATTTTAGGTATATTAGTATAGTTTTTTATTTAATAAATTTTTTATCAAGAAATGACAGAAGGGAATAAAAATAAATTTTAAAAAGAGAGGAAAACTAATTAATAAATAGGTATATAAAAATGAAGTAGAAGAAATCCGATTTTAAATGAATAAATTCAAACTTGTAACAGATATTTCTAATTCACTCTATCTCCTTCTTCTTCGTATCTTTGGTTCATATTGAAGCTTTACGACTCCTTCGTAGTTCACTATTCATATCAAAGCTCCATGAAAACGATAAGAGAGTCAAAACTCCTTCTCCTCCATAACTTTTTGGTTCACATCAAAAGTCCACGAAAGTAGCAAAAGATTCGAAACTCCACCTTTCCTTTACCTTGTGTTTCATATTGAAACTTTACGAAAGTGATGAGAGAGTCAAAGTACTGCACTTTTTGTAATCACAAAGGTGGATAATCATGTTTTCTCTTGCTAATCTACCTTGTTAATGTTGTTGTAACTCGTTTATATTTCTTATCATTGTCGAACCTGTAGCTTTGGAATGCTACAATGAGCTCTTTTTTTTGTTTAAGATGTGGATTTTTTGTATAACAATTAGAATTGATTGATGGAGATTATCTCCGTTATATATCTGTGAATTCTTGATAGTGAATCACGGGAAATTTTTATCATTTTATTTGTGCATTTTAAAATTCATTTATATCAATATGCCGTTTATAACAAACAATGAATATGATGGAATATGAAAATACCTGATTTTATTACTACAATTCATCAAACATAGGATATGACATAATAAAATCTCAAGTTTTTTTTTTGGTAAGGAAATAAAATCTCAAGTTTTTATATCATATCCTATGCACTATCCTAGCTAAAATCCAAACGATCAAACACAACTCAATGGAATTTCAAGCATAGTGGGTCTTAACAACCTGATGCATTCCTTTTTTTATCAGGAGACATCCATAGAGGAAAAGCACAATTCCTATGAAGTGATTAGGAAATTGCGAGGATTATCAAATAACTTGCAACATGGTAGCTTTCTCGATGGAATCCCAGTCCCCATATTGAATGCAAGAAAGGATAAGAGGCTTCATTCATAAGTGACGGACCTAAATGCATTCAGCATTAATGCCCCAACCCAGATACTTAAGAAAAAATCATGAAAAAGGGCAGCAAATATGTCTATTTACAAAGCCTGTCATGAATGCCTATTACTCTACCAGGACGTGAATGGGGTGTAGCTTTTTAAGGTAGGAAGTGGGTCAGCTTTAGGAGTTTCGAGTACTGCTCCTCCGACAGCAAGTCTCTTGCTGCTCGCATCGCACCACCAGTTGACGTTCTGAGAGCTTTATTCTCAGGTGCGCATTCAGAGCTAATCTGACTTCTTGTCACTTTTTTTTACTACAAGTCCTAACATCCTCCAGTTTGATTTCAACATTATTCATCTCGTCCAATAGGCAATGTCACACTGTACTATTTTCATATTCCCCTCCGGTTCTCAACTTGGTCATCATAACGCTAGCGGCACAAGCTGTGTCGTTCAGTAACTGTTTTGAAAGCAAAGCGAGCTGCACATGCCGTGTCGTTTTAGTAATTGTTTCGACAACAAAGCCAGCTGCATCAGCTTTTTCCTATTTTGATGCCAGCCATACTGGCCACGTTCGTCCAGCTATTGTTTTAGTTAGTAAAGCCAGCCGTATTGACCGCTTGCTTTTTTTTTTTTCCTTTAAAATTCAGAATAAATATTAAAAAGATTATAAATTCTGTCAACATTAGCACCGGTGCCCAGAGTTCATGTCAATAATTTCCGTCGTCAAAAGATTTAGGACTCAATTGATATAATTAAAAATTTTAGGACTTAATTGACACAAGTGCAGTAAGTTCACGACCTCTTGTACTTCTCCCCAAATAAATCAACTGTGGCTATTTCGATTCGACGTGTGCAATTCCATCGAGTGTAAATCTATATAGCAGATCCATCCTATGAATCTCCAAACATGGATAAAGATGTAGGTTGTAAGAAACCCATTTGAGTAAACTCGTTCCATCAACCAAACACAACCACATGATCGAATGTCCCCATCGTGCATCTCAACCTTCAAACTGTGATAAGCCATTATTCAATAAGAGGTGTCCACCGATCATTATTAATGCTAAACGTACTAGGACTACAACTACCACAAGAGAAGATGCTACTCCGAGCTAAGCCATTAAGAGCAAGGGCGCTACGACGCTCCTCATTGTGTGCCCCCATGCACTCGTTCATTTCAGTTCTCAAACAACTACGAGCCACCAGTTGTTACCGATGGCAGTTGCTTCCTGTGTTCATTAAGACTGATGAGGAAGTTTTGATGCACTTGACATCATCCGAACGACAAGTTGAAATGCACTTGACATCATCCGAACGACAAGTTGAAATGCATGGAAATATGACAGGAACATTGAGTTTCAAGGGAGCACATCCAATTTAATCAAAAGCACCGGGGGCAGCAGGATTTCGTTTTTTTGTGGAGAGGAATAGGGAGACATTCGAGAGAAAATCAGACACCCCAAAAATAGTTTCTGAAATATGGGAGTCGCATTTTGATTACTATGAGCGTTTTCCATCTACTATATACATAAGAGTTGACTCTATACTCAGATGCCGAATGCAACTACTACAAAGAGCATTATGGAGAAGTTGACCATCATTGTTAACTTCAGCATCCACCACTGGCAGGCTCAATAGAGCTCAGAAGCCCGTTACCTCTCAGCTGCATGCAGTGCTCTTCTGCATCTGCTTGAGTACATATAATCACGACCGAGAGGCCATTGTAATGTGCCTCCTGCATGATGTTAACGGCATTGTCTAGCGTCATTCCAGGGATAACCTTCATGAGCACTTGGACAACATACTCCCTCTTGTTGAAATTATCATTGTGCAACATCACACGGTATGGAGGGGCTGTTTTCCTTGATTTTCTGAGACACAGAGAAACACGATGGTTAGATGTATCCTAGCTGCTCTAGATTCATCCATCAAAAGGAGGGAGAGGAGAAAAAGAAAGACCAAAAAGAAACTGCACACTCATTTATTAGTGACATCACAGAAACCATACTGCTTGCTTATAACAGTGACCCAGTATTCCAACTGGGGAAACATTGCATTTTTTTTTAGCCATGATGCTAGAAACGGAAGTCATACTTGAACAAAAATTGGTATTTCATCAGAGAATGAGCAAGGCCATACACAATGCAGGTCGTGCACGGATGCAATCAAAATATAAAAAAGCTTGTCCTAACACCCAGTCCTTTATTCAACTATGCTGAAAACCCAATGATCCATAGTCTAAATGGTGCAGAGCAGAGTAGGCCAGGACAGTTTCCACCCATTAATTGCCACACAATAGCGGCTATAGCTCAACCAAGAGATCAAGGAGAGCAAATTGTTAGTCAATTTAACAGGAAAATGGTGAGGATACCATTCTGTTGTGGAATGGTACAGACATGAGTTGGGCTCTAGATTATGGAGCAGCTCCAAAGGCATTTTAGTGTCTATACCTCACATCAAATTCAGACTCCCGACCAGGTGTTGTCTCTATGGTTGGCCTCTCCAACAACCCACCACCCTTTCCTAATGCAGTGGTGGACATTGTCGTTAAACTGCTTCTGTGAGAGCATTTTTTATTAAAGTAATGTCTATCCCCTGCCACAGCCATAAGAATCATAACATAGAAATATAAGAAGCACTGTGGAAAATGTGTAATGACAAATAAAAGACCTACTAAAGGTAAATATGCCGTAACTACAAACAAAAATATCAAAGAGACGCATAATTGACTGCCGATGCAGGACACATTCACCATATTGGAGAGAGTAGATACAAGAAAAATGCAGCCGCGGAACAGCATGGCTCATGCCACCTATATGCAGATTAAGTAACAAAACTTCCATTATGGAACATAATTGATTAATGCCAATTGTTGGCATATCAGGAAGAAAATTCACAAAATGCTTTGTAGACTTAATACATGCTGCACCCACTTCAATCTCGAATGAGGCATGAACCAGTTACAAGCATAACCAACTTCAGTCTTCCATCCTGGATTACACATTCAGCCACTCGCACCAACTTTAAACCATTTGCAGTCGAGTTAGAAAGCGGTTAATCAGCTGAAAATCCCATTTAACTAGGTGTAAATAACAAATCATATCAAAGTCCCCTAATCTTGAGCTTCTTTGATGCGTAGCAAAGCCGGGGATCAACTAACAAGCTCCTCATCTTTCCCTGACTGTGTCAAAAGTGGAGCAATGCTACTTCCTCTCCAAGCTTTTATCTCAAGGTCCCGACCAAATTAAACCGCGGAGAGCAGCACTAGACCCTGAGCTCCAACAAGAATCGCGTATGGTTTGCCCAACCACCAACCGCTGACAATGCTGCCCCGCAATCTTACGATTTCGCGACAAAGGGTCGTCCCCAGTAATCTTCAAAGAAAGGACGGAATACAATCTAAAGCTCCGGCAATTCGCTCGACCCGTAGTCACAAACACCTCGGCGTCTCTAAGAACCACACAGGTAAAGCAACATCCTCGTCCACCGAGCAAACAAGATTAAACCGACCCAGATGAAGACTCGAAAAGCCCAACCCCCCCAATCTCCAAGAAAGCCTCCTTCGTCCGCGGAACCAATATCCTCGACCGATACAAGAACACCCAGAGCGTACCCAAAGCAAGAACGAAAAGGGTCGAGGAAAACACGCAAGACGTCGCGAATCGACCAAAGAATCGCGAGCCCACACACAAAGATGCCGCTATTGCATGCGGTGTTTACCCGATTTGCTGAGAACGTGATGTGGGGAAAGAGCAACTCGACCGCAGATTGCAGTCTCCATGGAACTTCCGGAGATGCCTCTCTCTCTCTCTCTCTCTCTCTCTCTGTATCTCTCTGTTCTGTGTGATATTTTTCAGTGAGCTTCGGAAACAAAAACTAATTTGGGGGAAAAAAATTTGAAAAAAAACGGGGAAAAGAAAAATCGTGGGGATTTTTTTTTGTGGTGTCGAGGGGCATGGATTTTTGGGCGTTTTTGGTTAAACGCGCATCGTTTGAATCGTTGCGATGCTGCCACGTCGCCCGCCGGACCAGGAGCCCTTTGGAAATATTCGGACCATAATAATATATCTTCGAGGTTGGGCCGTACAGCGACTCGCCCGACCCGGTTCACGTGAGCTCGGCTCATCTAAGTTTACGGTCCGGCTTGTTTCATTTTTGCGCTAAAATTTCTAAAAAATTTATTTTGATCTGAATTGTGAAGTTATATATGAATATCTGTGTCGATTTTATGTATTGGGAATTTTTGAAATTAAGAAGCACCCGAAGTACGTGCACTGCAAAGGTTGCAAAAGATAAAGAGTTAAAAACGTGAAAGTCATTTAGAGTAAACCCGATTTTAACAGACATGAAATATTGCTTGATAAGTTCCGGTGAAACTTACATAATTCGATGGGTCATACAAAGGAGAAATACTTGCGTGGATATGGCAACACCACAAGCATTAGTGTATTCATCGATTTGTGCATTTCATGCATCTTTGCCCTATTAACTGTATTCCACCATGTTTAGGTCAAACACTAACCGGTACTATTTTGAAATGAATAGTATCTAACATCTTAATCTTAAGAGATTGTCGAAATTGCTTGATATCGTGGCGACAAACCTTCTGATCTCCAATCTCGACATTCCCCTTACATGTCCATAGCATCATGTCACGTAACAATGGTGCATGAAGAAGCAAGTCAATTGAAAAGCGAGAGATTTCAAAATTCACGTAAAGTTAATTGAAATGCATCGTTGTATAATCAAAGTGATTGATTGAGTATAGCACGACGATCATTGTGCCGGATCCATAAAACACTTTCTTCATCCTTTTGAGTAAAGCTTTGCCCCAAGGACATGAACAGGATTTGTTTTATATTCAAGACGATTAAAATCGCTCAATAGGCATGGATGCTCGTTATATAGCAACAAGGAAGAAGAGCACACCATCGCTACAAAAGAAACATGCGGTGCAATTTAAATTTCATATTGATCATATACGAAGTTTCTCATCGAATACCAAAAAAAAAAAAACTTCGTGTAATTTCTATAGCTATATCATACTTTTCGAAGCATTATGTATTTCTAGATTCTAACTTTTATTATATGCAAAACACTTCAAACTTTTCGAAAATATGATTAACACGTAAATTAAGATATGAATTTGCTAAAAACTCCGACGCTATTATAGAAAAGCAAAGCGAAAAATCCGCCATAAAACAAAAACAAGCTCTTGCCTCGTAGTTTCCGACCGCCAATTCTTAATCCGTTTTTATCCAAGGCAAGGCGACGCACTTCGCACTGCGCTGCCCAGCACGGCAGGCCACGCCCCTTCTCCTTCTCCTTCTCCTTCCTCGCTCCGAAGATCGATGGGCTTCGAAGCTGCTTCTCGTCGTCGTCATCCTCCTCCTCCTCCTTCGTGGCTCTGCGCGCGCTCGCCTCTGTCCACCAGGCTCTCTCCAGCTCATCTCTCCACGAGGCCTGCGTCGCGCTCGTTCTCGTGCAAATCCGCCGCACTCTGCTGCTCCGGCGACTCCACGAGGCCCTCGTCGTCGCCGTCCGCTCGCTCCTACGGCCGCCGATGGTACAATCCTCTCAGACGCAGACGCGTACCGCCGGAGGACCGGCCGTCGCCGGAGATCGTCCGCCGCTGGATCGGGGCCGATCAGCCGCTCGCTGCTCAAAGTATGCCATTTTCCGAGATTCTCGGCCAGCTTCTTCTTTTTTTACTACGGAGAGCTTTGCAAGCTCGAGCGTTGATTTCGCAGATCGCGGCGGTCAGTTCGGATTGCCTTAATCACTGTTTAGCTGCTGAACGAGGATGTAAATGGCGGAATGATTTGTTTAGTGCATCTCCGCCTTGATGCGGATGAGAGCGATATACCGAGTCGGAAATTGACAATTGCAGTCTTAATGTGGAAAAATTAGGTCAAGTCTCACCTCGCGTTATTTGTGATAATGCGGAGTTCCAAATGATTTTGCTAATTGCTCAGGTTGTGGTATCCACCAAGCAGAGCTCTCTCAATTTCCCAATCTAGTATACTGGAATGGTATATAGGCAGGTTATAGATGAGATTCTTCGGCGGTGTTGTCAATTTTGGTTTAATTTATATCTTCTTGTGATTTTATGGTTCGTTATGCATGTAAGAGGTTGATTGCCATTGGTGTTCCGTGTGTTTGTTTCAGTGAAATTTACCGTGGTTTCGTACAACATTCTGGGAGATAAAAATGCTTCGAAGCACAGAGATCTATATACAGATATTCCATCTCAATACATGAGATGGGAATGGCGTAAACGTGTTATATGTGAAGAGCTGATTGGATGGAATCCGGACATAATCTGCTTGCAGGTATATTTTCTGATCTTTCATCAGGTGTTTGTGCTAACTCTGGTGGCATAACATCTGGAATAGAAGGAGACTGATCAGTGCTCGCTTGATTGTAGGAGGTGGACAAGTATTTCGAGCTCTCGAAAATTTTAGAGAAAGCAGGATATGTTGGTTCTTATAAGGTCGTTGTTTTCTCAAGATTTTATTGCCTAACTATATAGTTGGCTAAAGGCATCCAGAGCTTACCTATTAAGAAAATGGCAGAGACGCACCGGAGATGCTGTTGATGGTTGTGCTATATTTTGGAAAGCAAACGAGTGAGTTAACACTAACGAGGCATGAGTTACCAAGCTCCCTACAAAGCTATATTGGCTAACTGCAATCGTCTGAAATTTTCTAAAATAGGTTTTGGCTATTAGAAGAAGAGAGCATCAAGTTTAAAGAACTTGGCCTTCGTGATAATGTAGCACAGCTTTTGGTCTTTCAGGTAGGCATCTAGATGGCCAAGCTTGAGCAAGAGTTTACTCAAACTGACCTACATTTGATTTAACTCTTTCTACAAGATCAATTATGGCTCTTCCATTTATTCAGTACACCTGTCCTGATTCTGATAATTAATCTATTGTTTTTTCTACTTTTCTGTTCACACTCATTTGGATAAAAAACTGCTTTTCTCTTCACATCTCACTTCTTTTCCTGCAGGAAGGCGTGCAAAGCGGAGTCAAAGCAACTGCTTGTTGGCAATATTCACGTACTTTATAACCCGAGTAGAGGAGATGTAAAGTTAGGACAAGTAAGTTTTCTCTACTGCCGCCCCCCACTGTGAGCAGTGAAGCATTGCGACCTTGTTTTCTCTTGTTTCTTACCTGAAATTCAAAATATTGAAGATGTGTGCGTTGATGATTGACCTCTGTTGTTATGCTTAGAAGAGGAACCTAAGGTCCTGGGAGTATCTTGCTAGGATATTTACTTTGCTACTTGCTTGTGAACTGGAAAGCATTCATATGATCCTAAGAGTGTGATTGTGGCTTCATGTCTTGGAGGCAGTTTGGAGTTGTTGAGTGTAACAGATGAGTTACGGCTCTTTCATATGAAACAGATGGGAAGACAAAATTTTTTGGACAAGATGGAGGATGAACACATCAAAGAATGTCTTTACCATTAAAGGCCTTTCCGGTCTTGCTAATTTTGTTTTTTGGCTGAATTCTTGAATGTGGCGTAAAAAGCTGAAAAGTGGTGATTTGCCCGTGCATGCCTTCAGAACATAAACAAATTAATTTTCGTTTGCTAGAATGCATGATAAATGAAGTTCTAAACGTCTAATTGTTTTTATCTTAGCACCTTCTAAGGAGAGTTTGTATCTCGAAATTTTACGAATGCAATATATGGATCTTTTATGTTGTTTGAAATTGAGGCGGGGAAGTGTCCCACAATGCATTTGGTTAGGCTATCCTGAACAATTGCTTTTACTCATTCAAATGTGAGATTACATTTCAGATTCGTCACCTTTCCTCAAGGGCTAATAGTCTCTCAGAAAAATGGGGTAGTATTCCTGTTCTGCTTGCTGGTGATTTTAACACCACTCCACAGGTAGAAATCTTACACGGTAATTTTATTGATCCTCCGTCAATTGGAATTCCTTCATTTCTTGATATTTTACTTGCTAATGACAGAGTGCCTTATACAAGTTCTTGTCAACATCAAAGGTGCGCTTCTCCTCATTATTCTGATCTTTGTGCTAATGATGTCAAATATTACTCTCTTTCATGCATCACCTCATATGTTATATTCCAAGTCTTGCTACTTTTTGAAATGAATTTGAATCTCATTTGCAGCTGGATATCATGTCTTATGACCGAAGGGAATTATCTGGCCAAAGAAGCTGCCACCCTGCTCAAGTTTTTGGTGAAAAGCAGGACTTAAGTAACTCTTTGTTTCTGATAGACAGGTATATCAATTGGATTTGCTTTTTTGCCGCTTCTGGTCAAGCTGCTGCTTACATTGAATGTGCGAGAAGCTCCATTTTGCTTGTCTAGTAGTTTGACACTACATATCAATCTGAAAAAAGTAGCTTGATTTCTCTTCCTACACTTTATATGGCTAGAAATGTTGTTTCACGTTTGTCAGATTTCTATACTGAAATGTTGTTCATCGTAGATTTTTGACATGTTGCTGGACTGACGAAGAGATCAAAACTGCTAGTGGTAATGCTGAAGGTGAGGTTGTTACCCATCCATTGAATCTTAAGAGCTCCTACGCCACGATAAGGGTATGTTCCTTATCTCTTAATTTTGCTGCATAGGGCAATTTATGCTTTTCATCTACTCTCCAGAATGATGATATCTGATTATGAGGGTTTTTCAAATTTGAATATTCTCAGGGATCAGCGAGAACGAGGGACTCAAATGGTGAACCGCTTGCAACTTCGTACCACTCAAAATTTTTTGGGACAGTTGACTATATATGGTAAGTGATGCAGGTTTAACTAAAAGATAAACCATCAGTAAAGTGAAGATGAAAAAGAAAGATAGTTGAAATAAAAAAATGTGGGTTTGACTGCATAAGCTCCTCAGAATCTCCTCTCCTTATTAGTAATTAGACATATAACTTAGTAAAAGCTACAAACAATCTATGTATAGTATTATTACAAATTGGATGCAAAGAGAATATGGCATCAAGCAGTTATATATAGGGAAAATGACACAAACAGTCTCTGAACTTTGACTTAAATGTGCAAATTGGTCCTTGAATTTTTAATTTATTCAATGTGGTCCCTAAACTTTAATTTAATGTTCAATGTGGTCTCTAAACTTTCAAATTGTTTAGTGTGGTCTCTGAACTTTTGGTACATGTTCAGTATAGTCCTTGAACTTTACAAAAATGTTTAATATAGTCCTTCCATTAATTCAAGTTCAAGGACTAGATTGTACATTTTCATATAGTTCATGGACTAAATTGAACATATACCAAAAGTTTAGTGACCAAATTGAACATTAGGTTAAAGTTTAGGGACTACATTGAACACATTAAAAGTTCAGGGACCACATTGAATATTAGGCTAAAGTTCAGGGACTACATTGAACAAATTAAAAGTTCGAGGACCAAATTATACATTGAGTCAAAATTTGGGGACTATTTGTGTCATTATCCCTTATATCTATGACAAACTACCGTTAAAAATGTCAGTTTGTATAAATAGTAATTGGTATATACTTGTATAGTCTGGTCTACCTTGGGTAAAAAAGGCTTTTGATTCTCCCCAGAGAATCCATCAATTAGGCTAGGAAATGGAAATAAAATGGTGAATAAAAAATAATCAAGAGTCTAAGAAATGATTCTATGTCACAGTAAAAGCATTTCATGGATTGATGCAATTCTTAAGCGCTCGGACAAGTCATAACCTCTATTAGAGGTTTAACTTTAAGAAGCCACGAGACGTTAAATGTCTAAGAGGTCTCATCTGTAGAGGAGGCCTATTCCATAATGGCTGTGGCACTATTGGTTATGTGAAATTTGTCTTGTTTGTTCCCTTGTCTCAAACAGATCCATTTGTTAAAGTCGTGGTTGGACACTGAAATTACACTGACATTTTCTTGGAAGAGATTTCTTCCTTTACTTTCAGTTAATGTATTCCTCATTGATCCAACAATGCTCAGCTAAAGGTGACAAGGTTATCATCAAGCTAAAACTTGTATAGGAGGATATACTACACATGACGAACCCTCGTACATTAAAACAGTTTGATGATCAGTATTTCGAGAGAGCAGTTGAGAGACTATCAATTGACCGTTTCTATGTGTGCTTAATGCTCGGTACAGGTACTCAAAGGGTCTTGTACCTACGGGAGTTCTGGACACTCCCTCAGTTGATATTCTTCGGAGAGCGGGTGGTCTGCCATGCAAAGTAAGAAGGACTTAATTTAAGATTGTGACATTCATAGGGGTTGCTCAAGAATCATTGTTTGCAGTCTCATCCTATATGTTACTATTGGTAGATGATCTTCCTTAGTAAGATAAAAACATGCAAAGTTACGTAGTAACAGAAAACCAGAAGAATTTGATCCATAGACAAGCAACAAAATTGAACCTTTTGGATCTTTAGGAAAGCTAGCAACACAGTCCTAAGTAAATAATCTGAAGACTACTTAAAACTTATCGAAGAGCTATAGTTCCAAGAGTTAAATCTGGATGATGCCCTGGTGATGGTTGGCTACTCGTATTGTTCAGCTGGACAAGTTTCAAACCCCCGAAGAATACTGCGTCCGCACGAGTAGTTTTGATTGGTTGGTCTGCCTTCTACTCCTTTTTCTCTTGTTCTTGAGTTATAGAATTCAAGAAACAGTGTGCAACTAGGTAACATATAAGATCAGTAAATTATCAAGGGATTTGTTCACCTAGTTCATAGGTAGCAGTTGCACGCATCTATCCATGTGCATTTTCCTATCAAATTGAAGTGCTTCTCGATTTATGAGCATTCCCGGTTAGTTTCCACCTCCGAGCTTGAGTTGATTTATGCTGAGATAAATTACCCCTTGGTATCTGGACTAATCGTTTTCTTTTCCTGCAACGAAATGTGGTTTAATCTCGATCGTGCAGAAAGTGGGGAGCGATCATCTGGCCCTGGTATCAGAATTTGCCTTTACTCAAGACAGTGATGTGGGTGAAGGCACACTCCTGGCAACATCTCAGATGTAGCAATTACGCTCTGGAGATAAATCATAGTGAAGTACATCTTTCGATTCTTTTCTTGCGTAACCAAAGATCTCGATAAAGTTATGCGAGCCACTTACTGGATTACACTAGAAAATCAGTTCATGAATATCCGCGCTCGGCTTAAGTGGATCCCTGGAGTCGATACTGGTTGAGATTGATTTCCTGCGAGTCAATCATTACACATAGCATTCTTATGAATTAGTATTCATCGTGAACCTGAACATAAAATTGCTGCGGTTGTATCTGCATCTTCCAAAGCTCTACATTTGTTTCTCTGTTGCGAACCATCTTCAGAATATGTGAGCTTCTCTTGCTGCTCAC
Organism: Syzygium grande; assembly: GCA_024733475.1. Lineage (NCBI taxonomy): Eukaryota > Viridiplantae > Streptophyta > Magnoliopsida > Myrtales > Myrtaceae > Syzygium > Syzygium grande. The sequence goes on from JAMXDD010000010.1 coordinate 30,395,752, forward strand.
TGTCCGACGTGCACTTGCACCCATGAATGAGCACTCAATAAGAAACTACTTGCGAATCAGAGTCGAAATCTTCAGATGCCTGTTCTTTTTGGTCAGGGTACATTGCAAACTTCTAGGAAGACATGAATCGCGAGTGAATCTGATAACTTGCACCAATGGATAAAAAGAGAAGCCGAGCTACTTACCCATTTAAAGAAACCTACCGAGGTTTAACTATGCATAGCAGTATAATTCAATATGATAACTTGATTTAGATTTATGAATTTTTGTCACTGCTACTCTTTATCGTTGGGGCACGATGACGGGCTTCCATTTAAGTTTCCATAAGAACCGAAACTTCTGTTGAAGCGAGCATAGCGAATATTAGGGAACTCCCAGGAAAATTTTCCTTGGTTTCGGCCAATCTTTCGTATCGATGCTTCTTCAACTCCTGCAACCACCGCCGATGGCATCTAATTGTCAACGAGTAGCGCAGTGTCGGTTGAATTCTCTCTCCCTCACCTTTTGTGCACTCAACTTGGATTCTCTCTATCTCCTTTTGTGAACTCAACTTTACGGTTTGATTATTGACTTGCTCTAAAATGAGTGTTTTTGGTCGAATAGACAGGGAGAAGAATAAGCTCAACCCAATGGGAGAAGATTAAACTCCAAAGAACCGCATTTGTTGCTTTCACTTCAGGCAAGTTAACACGAAGCATACAAATAAATTCGGAAATGGGCATCTGTCAATTGAATAAGGCATTTTCCAATTTTATCAAATTTTTATTGCTCGAAGAGATAGCGTGAGGGTTAGTCATCCACTCATCTTGGATTGGTCTTGCGTGTCGGGATGACTGTTATGTTATGTCTCCTAATCTCCCTAAATTTCCTAATCAACTGGAGCCGTCGATCTTGACGTGTTTTCTGGCGTTCCTAAATTGTATATTGCGGAGAAGGGAAATGCGGACGGCATCTCTTTCCGTGGCGCAGTCTTTTGGACCGTTCAACTTGGCCTTGCTTCTTTCGGCCGACAGATCAGAGAAGGGAGCATTTCCCCACCTATCCACTCTCATCCCATCTCGACCGTCCACGTGGGCCCCCCGCCGAAGGTTCGCATCTGCCCCGCCAGCCCACGTGCAGCGATCGCCGCGAATGAGCCCGAAAACGACACCTATCGACCCTGCCCAATCAGTGCCCCCCGCGTGGCGTCCCCGCATGGCCCCCCACCAACGGGTTCACGAGAAATGGCAACGCGACCGAATTGCATCGTACGGCAAGCATCATCCGCCGTCGCGATCGCACGCGCCTCCGTCTCCCGCCAATCGCCGGCTTCCGCCGCTCCTCACGTGGCGTTCCTGCCTGCCCACGCGCCTCCCCCTCCCGCCAATTGCTAGCTTCCCCCTTGCCCACGTGGCATTCGTGCATGGCCCCCTCTCCCCCCCGCCCCCCACCCACAAGGCAGCCAACGCGCAACGGACGGCGAGCATCGCCGCTGCAATCACACGCGCCTCCCTCTCCCGCCGATCGCTACCGTCCCCCGCACGCCACCCGCCCTTTCTCTTTCCCGAAATCTCGGTCTCAAACTAATTGATAAATGGATATTAAAATCATTAATCCATCCGACCCTTGTTTCAAGATTCTGCCTTTGCGTTCATACATATATATACACACCTGCCCACCTCTCTCGTGATGGTTGAAGAAGAAGAAGAAGAAGAAACTCACAGTTATAATACCACCTCCTCCCTTCCCTTCGTTGCCTCGTAAATTCATTGCACGATACCAGAGGATCGCGAAGTTCACGGGGGAGGGTTCGTGATATGCAGCGACTCGTTGACAACGTGCTCGCAGTCACTAAAGAGTGAGTCCTCCACATTCATCCCCATTTTCCCTTTCGGATTGGTGTCTCTGTTCTCGCCCCCTTCCTCCCTTCCTGCGGTTCTTGGAGGTTTGACCCGGGAACAATCGAACCGCTATAATCTCTTTTTCCTATCATCGAATCATGGGTTGTTTGTTGGAGACGAAGAAAGGTTGAAATGATATGAGATTCCGGGTTCTTCTCTGCTGGAATTTCTCCCTCTTCTTGGGTTGTCTTAGATAGATTCGTCGATAGATGGATAGATAGTTCAATGAAATCGATTGGCGCCCACAAAGGGAAGAATGTCATGATGAATGTTCGTGGCCCTTAAAGGATGCTCTGAGTGATTCTGGTCCTAGCGCAGCAATGTTCTTATGTCTTGTCTCCGGACTTACATAAAGAATCTTTACTCGTGCGTCGTCCGACAAATTCTCATCTGGGTAACGGGGTTCTGCATGAATTTGCTGTGAATTGCGAACATTTGCGGTTGGAGGCGTGGACTGATCGTGGTTGACGGGATCGGTGTTGTAAGGTTTAGAGCAGAATCTAGTATGATTTTTGAGGATATAACTTTATCTTTCTTTACATTTGCAGTTCCCGTTCTTTGTGTCGACCACTTGTTCCTCATCTTTGTCGATTGATGACTTTTTAAGCATTGTCAATTTCTGGTCATTTATATATCTTGATTGTGTATTGTTGTATATAATGTTGGCTAAACTGTGAAGCACCTCTTTTGCAATTAAAATAATGAGTAATTCCATTTCTGTTCCTCTGTAGTGCAGGTCGGTTAAAACGGTCACTTATGAATCCTTGAACAATATAGTGAGGCTCATTAATGGGGTTTCGGCACTTCTACTGACCATCTTGCCGGGGAAGGCTAATATTCTAGAAGGTGTTCATGGATGGGAGATCAGGCCAACTTTTCGCGGACCTCGCTTTCCACGATGGATGGAAAAGTTAGTTTAGTTTATCTTGGTTTTTGCTTCTGCTTTGGTTGATTCATCAGCTTGCATGAGGAGTTACTGATTAAATATGGTGGAAATAAAAAAAAGAGAGAGCACCCATTATGTGCCAGGGTTTTATCACGCCCTTCTTAATTTATCAGGAATAACGGGCTTTTTTGTTTGTAGGAAAAATTACTGATGTGGGGTTTTAATCTAACCATTGTTTTCCTGTCGGATATTCTTTGTTCGGAATACTATTTTCATCTTCACACTGCAGTGTGTTGAAGCTGATGAACTTTCTCTGCGATTGTTTTTGTACTTGATCCAGTGGTGTATCCTCCTTCAATCAATTCATCCATGAACTCTCTGTGGATTCCGATGCGTCTTCAAGCATTGATTACTCATCGGAGGAAGAATATAGTGATGATGACAACATATGTCCTCCTTCTCCATTGTCTCAAAGCTCGCGTGCGTCAAGAGCTAGTTCTTTCAGCAGAAATGATGGGAAAACGATGGGTTGGATAAGACTCATACTTTCATGCATTTTGCTACCAGCAAAGACTCTGTTGGCTGCAGTATCTCATCTTTTCAATTCTTCTGACTCTAGTAGTGCTAGGGGTTCTTTGTCAGCAGAAAGTGAGAAGCCTTCACACGTAAGCTCTGTAAAGAAGTTGCACAATCTCAAAGATCACATCATACACCGGACAACCGACAGACGACGTGGAGTAATTGAGGTATGGTGAAGAGTAGCGCGGCTGATTCCTTATGAGATGGTCTGCTGTTTTAATTAGAGATGCTTTCCTTGTGCTCATCAGTTTGATTTATTTACACTGATCCAGGATCTTCATCTAGCCATTGAAATCTTTATAGAGGCTCTGTTTGATATTGTTCAGAAGGCAGCGCGCTGCCTTCTCTCACCGCTAGAAGTAATCGCAATACTGTGGAGATGGTTTTTTCCTTGTAGCACTGGCAGCGATGATATTCGTGGCAGCAGGTCGGATGCCTCTGCTCCTGAGAGTGAGCCAGCTGAAACTGAAAATGGAACTATCTTTCATCATTCTCTAAATACAGATGCTCGGACATGTCAAGATGTCATAACTGAGCTCGGGTAATAGTTAAAAGGCAGTTGGCTTCTTTCTTTTCTCTTGATGGAGGTGTTTTCTCTTGCACCCTCTCACCATGCCCCCCTGTTCAGGTACCCATATGAAGCTATTCATGTCATCACTGCTGATGGCTATGTGCTTCTTTTGGAAAGAATCCCTAGGTATGTTTTACTCATTTTCTATTTCAGTTTGTGATCTTGTTGCAACTCTGGTGTTTTATGGGTCAACTTTTGCCACAGACGTGATGCCCGGAAGGCAGTTTATTTACAGCATGGCATATTGGATTCTTCAATGGGGTAAGCACTGGGCATTCGTTATTAATTTTGGTTGTTGTCCTTCTTTGCTTGTAATGTTTCCATTTTAGTATCGTCTGTAGCTTCCTGTGCTGGGGATTGACAAAATGGTCTTGAGTGCTTCATTCACGTAGCTTCCTGTGCTGTGGATTCACAAAATGGTCTTGAGTGCTTCATTCACAATACCAGAGTTCATGTCTCTGGCTGTTTACGAATCATTTGTGGCTTGGATATGGCTTGGATTGATCTTCTTGTTGCTGTCCATTTAAGTTATGGAATTACATCTTGCCCTAGTATAATTTTTCTGACTCATAGCTTCTATTTTTCATCCACAAATTTATTAATTTTTACCATGTTCTCACTACTGTGTACGATGGGTTTTCCTTGCTTTGATAATGGGATATATTATGGACCTATTTCCTGCTTTTCACTAGTGGATTTTCTTGTCCAGTTGGGTGTCTAACGGGGTTGTTGGTTCTCCAGCTTTTGCAGCCTTTGATCAAGGTACAAAAATTTCTTCAAGGACTCGTAATTTTTAGATCATGTCAGTGTGTTTTTTTGGCCGTGGATAACATCAACTGTTAGACATGATCTTTTGACTTATCTCAATATACTGCAGGATATGACGTTTTCCTGGGAAATTTTCGAGGTTTGGTTTCCCGTGAGCACAATGATAAGAATATTTCCTCACAACAGTAAGTCCACTATTTCTTGACCCATTGTCAAAACTCCATTTTGCATTCATTGTGCGAAGTTTGTAGTCCCATCGATGAGTTTGAAATTAGCAAATAGCAATTAATGCAGATATTGGCGATATTCCATCAATGAGCATGGAACTGAGGATATTCCAGCTATGATAGAGAAGATTTACCAGGTTAAAACATCTGAACTGAAACTTAGCCAGCCGGAGATTATGGAAGAGACAGACAACAACCAGCCCTTTAAACTTTGTGCTATTTGCCATAGCTTGGGTGGGGCTGCTATGCTAATGTATGTGGTCACACGACAGATTGAGGAGAAGCCCCATAGGCTCTCAAGATTGATCCTACTATCACCTGCCGGATTTCATCATGACTCCAATATAGTTTTCACATTAGTGGAGTATATCTTCCTTACATTCGCTCCTGTAATGGCTCCTCTTATACCAGCCTTTTACATTCCCACGAGGTTTTTCCGGATGCTGTTGAACAAACTGGCTCGGGACTTTCATAACTACCCTGCAGTTGGAGGAGTGGTTCAAACCCTAATGAGTTACGTTGTTGGCGGAGACAGCTCAAATTGGGTTGGTGTGTTAGGCTTGCCTCACTACAACATGAATGACATGCCCGGTGTGTCCTTCAATGTGGCCCTTCACCTAGCACAAATGAAGCGTTCCGGGAAATTCAGAATGTATGATTATGGGAGTGCATCTGCCAACTTAGAGGTTTATGGATCTCCAGAGCCATTGGATTTAGGCGAGTACTACAGGTTCATCAATATACCGGTTGATTTAGTTGCTGGAAGGAAGGACACTGTAATTAAGCCGTCAATGGTTAGGAAGCATTACAGACTAATGAAGAAATCTGGTGTGAATGTGTCATTTAATGAGCTTGAGTATGCCCATCTGGATTTTACGTTCTCTCATAATGAAGAACTCTTGGCTTATGTTATGTCCAGAGTACTGCTGGTGGATCGAGATCCGAAGCGGCAAATAAGTGAAAAAAGCATGAAGTTGAAGAGGAAAGGACAGTCTAGTAGCTAAGTTCTGAGTCGGAGATTTTGGTTTTAGGATTCTCCGCCACATGTTTGTTCATTTATTAGGCACTCAAAATCTGTTGTTGTATTATACCAGTGTGAATAGTTGCGTACAGTAGAAAGCTACATATCGCGGTAAGCTTCCATCTTGTTGTCTGCGGGAAGTTAACTGCTAGGGATGAAATGCCCATTGAAGATTTGTAACACACTTTATACTCTGTATAAACCAATGCTAATTGTGTGGTACTATTTGTTTGCACGAAGCTACGACTTGTTTACACTTCGTTATACAGTAGTTACTGCTCCTACCTTGACATACAGACATTCAAGCACGCTAGTTGACAATCTGGCTCGTGCAATCAGGTGAACAACGTGCATGAAAACAATTACTCTAAACAAGAACCGGATTTTTCCCTTTATCACCTTCATTTTGAAAAGCACATCCATACTGGGTATTCAGCAGTCGTTATATAGGTATAATCCCCTATTAGGTGACATATCTATCATTACCCCATATTCTGGTATTTCGAAGTGATATGTTTTATCTGAGATACCAACTTGTCCAGCCAAGCCCTCTCTTATCGTGCTTGCTGTCCTGCCTCCGAATGCACTGCTGCATAGCCAAGTAGCATGTCTACTTCTTTAAGTTTAGCGTATCGCTTTAGTAGCTCGGTGTCGGCTGTGCTCGGAGACTTTGCCTTTATTCAGTAGCAACTCTCCCTTTGGAGCCCCTTTTTACTAAATGGAGATGCCAGTGCTGTCGAATAGTTGGTCAATTTGACATGAAAATGCTCAACGGTGTTTGTTTTTGACAGAGACAAACACCCCAACAGAGAGAGAGAGAGAGAGACAGACAGTTTACACACTTCTGCTTTCCAATTTTGTCAACATTGTACATGCTAGACAATATTTCGCTCCTGCGCAACTGTCATTTGTGTTCGATTGGTACTTGACCACTTGTGATTAGCGGGAAAGAACATCATCAGTTCAATGCGACCGTGACTTGCAGTCATCGGCCTTCATCATAATCTGGCTGAACCGATTGTTTAAAATCAGCATCCATGACAACTCCATCCATGATATGCACAACAATCTCGCCCTTCTTTCTATCCAAACTTTCGGATTGGACTCCATTGACTACTATCTTTCCATTGACAGCCTTTGATATATACAAAGTAAACCCTGACAAGGAATCGTAAGAGATCTCCTCGCCTACAGGCACTGCATCCGAGGTAAGAGCTCGAGAGACAGCAGAGAATCCAAGGACACGCGAAACAATCGCGTAGGTGTTGTTTATGTTCTCTGCAGTAAAACTTTCATTCACGTTCAGCCGCAGATCACGCCTGAATGCTTTCTCCGAAGGGACAAAGACAGTGAAGGCAAGGTCTTGTGGCAGCATTTCCACCAACATATTCCCGAACATCCCTAAATGCCAATTCTCAGAGAATTTCCTGTCTTTTGTAGTCCGGTGAGATCTCACAGCATCATTACCGGATGATAACTCTGGAAGCCTGAGTATCGAAAGAAACAGTATGAGAAAGCAACACAGTGAAACAACCATGCACACGAAAGCAATCGAATTCTTCACGAAATAACCCCTTCTCATCTTTTGAATCATCTCTATGTCCCGACCAACCATTTTCCTCCTAGTCACACCCTTTACAGACGTTTCAGAATTTCCCCAAAATGCGCAGGAGACGAGGAATGGCACTCTTCGGTAGGAGAGAAAACATCAACCAAGGTGCTTCTGAGTAACCCGAAATCCACAAACTTCACTTAGACAAACGCACGCTTCGCATAATTTACTCGCAATCCAATGCACATAATTTACTCGCAATCCAATGCAGAAACCGATGATTCCAATATGCGGTATGCTCTATCAGAGAACCCAACCTTCAAATTCTTAAAGAACATCTGCATTTGACAAACACTCCTTTCCACCAATGAAAAATTCTCCACTCCAAAGCAACCCCCAACTTGTTAACAAGTGCACACATCACCAACTAGAGTTCAGAAAGCTCAATCATTTCTTTGCAGAACAGCATATTAGCCCGCTAGCTCGTTAACCCATCACTAAATCAAGCAATCTTTAATCCCCGACACACCCGTCAATATCGCTTCCAGCATGTAAAAACCGAGATACGGATCAACGGACGACAACGCTAGATTCCGAAAGTCATTCCGGACGTGCCCAACAAATTGTTCGATCGGATTGCATTCCTGCGCATCAGATCAACCTCAAACGCAGAACACGAACGACTAGTATCATCGGGATCGAATCACGGAATTAAACCAAATGGAAGGTAAAAAAAAATAGAAGCAAGTAGAAAGATGGACAGCGGAAGACAACGTTTGAGATGGTACCTCAAGGAAGAATTGATCCGAGTTGGCATCATCGCCAGAGATGAAGAAATCGCATTCTGGTTTTGATTTCGATGCTCTTGGAGCAAAGATCAGCCAGCAGCCACTCTCTCTTTCTCGATTCCGACCATCTCCGATTCAACTTTGGGATCTGGAAATCTCGCTCTCTTCCCGTTGCTTCTTCTGAAGCTCTGCCCTTCGGCTTTGGCGAAACAGCGAGTTCAGCTTCTTAGACTTATTATGACTAAATATTTTTTTGGGGAAATAATACAAATAGTCAATAAATTTTGTCTCATTGCGTAAATGTAGCCCCTAAATTTTTATTTTATTTAATATGATCCTTACATTTTAACCCAATGCACAATAATGTCCATGAACTTTTAAACTGTTCAATGTGATATCTGGATTTTTATTACATATTTAATTTAGTCCCTAAACTATATGAAAATGTTCAACATAATTGAACATATAGCAAAAGTTCAGGGATCCCATTGAAAACAAATTAAAAGTTTAGGAATCACATTGCACTTCGGAATCACATTGAACAAACTAAAGTTCAAGTCGTACAAAGTTCATGGACCTATATTTTTTTTTTCATTATATTAAGTCGGGCTGTCCGAGCCATTTGGGCCGCAAGTATACGAAGCTTGAGAGGCCGCTTGAAGTAAAAAAAAAAAAGGATATATTCACCGAAAGTCCTAAAACTTATCAGCAAAGTGTAATTGAGTCTTAAAACTTGCAATAAATGTAATCAAGTCATAAAACTTGTTAAGTTGGTTCAATCGAGTCGTAAAGTTAACATCGTCAATTTGTCTAAAGAAAAATGCTAATGTGGCATATTTAAATCAAATTCTCTCTCCTATAGGGCAGTTATTATTATTCTCCTTCTTTAAATATTATTTAAATTAGATTAAAAAAAGTAAAGAAAGCTAAAATTTTATTTAAAAAAACAATAATGAAAAAAAGAAGAAGGGGAGGCCTCGTCGGTAGAATGCTGCCATTGTTGTCCATCGCCAAAGGGGCTAGTGAAGGTGGCTGACCTTCGCTGGCCCTAGGCGAGGTGAGGGCTGATGAGGCTTACTCAAATTTGGGCAACGTCGACCCTAAGCAAGGGCTGAAAAATCCTCCCCAAGCCTAGGCGAGGCATTGCTAGCCCTCGCCTAGGGCTTGCGAGGCTCACCCAAATTTGGGCACCACCCACCCTTGCCAGGGATTAGCAAACTTCGCCCGAGGCTGATGAGCATCTACCACCCTCGCCCAGGCCGCACTCCAGCAATGGGTGGCAACAGCAGTGATAGTGTCCAACGGGGAGGACTCCCCTTTCTTTTTCTTTTTTCTTTTTCATTGTTGTTTTTGTAAACAAAATTTTAGCTTTTTTTAGTTTTTTATTTAATTTAAATAATATTTGAATGAGAAAATAGTAATAAATGACACATAGGAAAGAGAAATTGATTTAAATATATCACGTCAGTATTTTTCGTTAAACAATTTGATGGTATTAACTTTATGACTCAATTAAATCAATTTAATAAATTTTATGACTTATTTGCACTTTTTATAAATTTTAAAACTTAATTATATTTTGTGACAAGTTTTATGACTTCTAATTAACATTTTATGCCAGAGCCCGAAAGGAATCGGGCCGGTCCGGGTGTCTGGGCTTCACGGGTTTTCTGCTCGCCCTCTCTGCCTCTCTGGTTCTACGGTCCTCCTCTAAAACCGAGCTGAAGTGGAGGCTGGAGCGCGAGACGCAGCTGAGTTTGACCGGGGCGGTCTGGAAGTGCACCGTTTCGCCGCCGCCGCCGCAGCGCCGCGCATCTGGGATTTTTACACCGTCGGGGAGCGCACCGAGCGACCCATCAAGAGGGCTCGAGCTCGGTGCCGTTCGGAGGCGCAATTCTATTACCAGACCCCCTTCTCCGATAGCTGCGATTGACTTTTACGAGAAGCGGCGGGGGGCGTTCTGCGGCTCCCCGTCACCGTCGCGGCGACCGGGACTGGGAGCTAAGAAGCGGCGGCGGCGACGGAGGAACGGGGGCGATTGCTAATGGTGGGGCCTCCGCGTTCGCAGAAATGGGGTTACGTCCGGATCATGGCCGGGACCATCCTCGGTGGCGTTCTTGGTTTTTACGTCATGCACCGCGTCGAGATCAGCTACAAGGTCTGATTTTTTTTCCTCTTCTCTTTTCTTTGTTTTCTGGGGATTCTGGGTTATGCTTGAGGATGTTAGAACTTGCATTTGTTAACGTGTGACAGGAGAAGATGAAGGAGAGATTGCGGCAGTATGAGATGGAATTGGAGAAGAAGCAGCAGCAGCAGCAGCAGCAGATGAACGAACTTGAAGATTCTGCTTAGTTCGATCCTCATTCTTTCCTTTTTAGCTCTTTTTTAACTGAATGAATTACTTGAGGACAGTCTTTTTGTATCATAACCAAGTGTGAATCTCAGATTCGGGTCTTTGATCTTTCTTTCGTTTCTTTTGTTTTTTTGTTTCTGGGAATCACACAGGCTAAGAGGAATTGCCATTTCATGAAGTCAATTTTGGTTCGGACTGAATGTGCTTTATTTCCCATGTCTAAGCATCTGGTTTCGTCTCTTTGATGTTGATTATATTCTTCACCGGATTGGTTTTTTCGGCTTTCGTGTTTGATAGCTGCATGAAAGGGGTACTCAGTTTACGGTTCTTGTGCCTGTGCCTGTGGCTTTTATCTTGGTTGCGAGGATGTCGAGAATCAAGTAGTGGAGAATTTGGTGGTGGGTTGATGTGATCTGGTGGATGATGTGCGCGAATGAAGTAGGTGGCTTTTGCTGATCATGCTCGTAAAATGCTGGATTCTCTGTCTATCGACTTGAAATTGAAGAGCACTGACCTTTGCCTGATAGTGTCATCCACCATACTGTTTTAGCATTCACTGAAACATGTGTCCATCTACCAACCTGCCTATTTTCTCCATTGCTCGGCTATTGTCCTTGTGGAACACATGAATCCACACCTTACGGATACTGCAAATGTCAGCAGGCTCAGCACATTGTCTGAGAGGCGATCTGTTCAATTACTTTGTTGCATCAGTGGTTATGTTATCCTCATTCCTCACTGAAATTTGCAGCTTGTTTCTAACAGTATGCTTCCTGTTCCCCCGTTCTTTTGTTCCTTAGTAATTCATCTTACATTTTTTCTCTTTTGTACCCACTAGTAGAGTTAGCTCCTTGTGTTTGTAGGGTTATGTTGCACTGATCTTATGCACTGTAATGTTGAATTGGCTCTGTGCTTGTTCTTAGTTAAGTGTCTGGCAAAATTTTGTGAATCTTGGGGTTCGATTGCTGAGCGCCTTTCCCTTATCTACGATAGCCTCCCTGCCTGATCCTTTCCCCTTTTTTCTCCAGGAGCAAGTAGTGAGTGAGTTCCTCTCCTGTCCTGGAATTTCTTTTTGTTAAAGAGAAATGCCACTGTTGATGAATGGGCCAATCTACTTGATTTATTCTTAGTTTGTCATTACTAATATGCCTGATGATCTTTGGTGTCAACCTCACAATAGGTTGAGGGTGAAGCAGAAATAATTACTGCTCTATTCTCATCAAGGAGGGCTTTAAATGCATTGCATCTTCCGGTGTGCTCAACATGAACTGAACAACACAAGCATGTGGTTCAGAAAGCTGCTCAATCTTATCCTTGCTTTGGGGGCAGCTCTGTGGAGAAATGTCAATATTCGGACTCTGGCCGTCTAGAAAGTAATTGTGTGAATGTGCGAATTCAGCTATTGTTGGAGCTCAACAGCAATCTCACAGTCGACCACGGTCAGTCCATTGTAGCTTGCATTTTTGTGAACCTTCTTTATTCTGATGACCAGAACTCGGAACTCCTGCCTGGTATTGCATAAGTTCTACATCATCTGTGCTGATTTATGTGCAGACATCGTAGAGAGTTGGCAATGTATTCCAGGAATGTTTCATAATTTTGCCCGTGTGGAGAAGGGTGTATGTTAGTGGACAATGACATACAGAATGGTCCGAGTGAGCGCGACGTATCAGTAGCGCAGATTTATACTCGATACTTTTGATGGTGGTCTGGTAACAAGTCGATTGAAGGGCTCTTATGCACTCTTTAACGGCGTATCATCATCGATTCTTTGTAGTTGTACCCTTCTATTGCATGCCTGAGTTCCCAGACAATTCCAATGCACGAAGAATGCCGCGGTTCACGATTGCTGCCATTTTTTTCGCTCCGAGCTTGCTAAGATAGCAATCCGCCATATCTCCTGATTCCTGGAGTCATGCGGCGGATCCAAACAGATCGAAGGGTGTTGGTATTCTTGGATCGGGGAGTTCCGTCCATGTTCATTCTCTTGTGAACTGATCTGTTGATGCCCCTGCCCGGATTTTTGTTCGGACGGCGTCCATTAGAATGGATGCAATCGAGCCGGCTCATTTTACGTTTTTGCCTTGCTAGGATTATGACCGTATCCAAATATTTCGCAAATAAGGTTTAGGGCCGAATTAGACAAATCTCACAACAATCAAGCTGCATAATGATGTCTGATCAACCTGTCCATTTTTATCCCTTGGTCAAGGATGATTAATAAAAAAAAAACTCATGGTCACAATTTACAGTTACAGTAAGAAAGAAATATAAATTATGAGTTCTGTAATTTATTTCGCATAGTAAAGAATTGAATGCGAACCGTTAAATTCGGTGGGAACTAGGGTCGCATTTAGGTGCGTCTAGTCGATGTAATTTGCGACTTGAGCTCGACTACGCTCGAATGCGGGACTCGAACTCAATTGAACTCGACTTTTCAAACTCGAGCTCGACCAAACATAGTTTTTTATAAGCTCGACTAGTGCTCGAGCTCCATCTCAAATTTTCAAAGTCGACTAAAATCGAAAAACCAATGTATTTTCCTTTTATGGATTAAATTCCTTTAAAAAGCACCGACTTTGGGTCGGATCGCAATTCTGACCCAAACCTTTTTTTTTGTCAAATAAAAAAAGCACAAAATTTAGGTCATGTGCCAATTCTAACCCAAACTTTCCTTTATCTCCTAAAAAATCACGTACCATAAGTCGAATCCCAACTATGGTCCAAACTTTTTGTTGTCTCGTGAAAAATAACCCATTTTTAGTTGATACCTAACTTTGGCCTCTGTCAAGTTTTCGTCCAATGATGCCGTTGAGGATTCAGCGTGTCATTCCATGTGTACTTTGTGGAAACTCGACGAGGGCTTGGATTTGGGTACCAACCGAAAGTTGTTGCTATTTCATGAGATCAAAAAAAAAGAAAAAAAAACAAGAGTCCGGGCTACAATGGGGACACGGGTTTAAAGTTTGTGTGTTTTCATGGGACAAAAAAAAAAAGTTTTAAGCCAGAATTGAAACCTGAGATAAATTATGTATATTTTCAATAGACCAAAAAAAAAAAAAGTTCGGGCCAGAACCGAAACTTGAATTTGTACTTTTTAAAGGAATTGGGCCTCCTTTTACCTGTATTTTCAAACATATATAAATGGCGGGCGCCCGAGGAGAGAGAGAGAGAGAGAGAGGATGGAAGATTCAAGCGCAATCCTGTGCCAGATTTCTCGCCTCAAAGACATGCTCGATCAGGTATCTCCTTCTCGGCCTAGGGCTCCGCGCGTCTGCCTTCCCCCCCACCCCCCTTTTCCTGCCTCGCGAGTTCGCGATCCGGATTTCCGGCGAAAGCTCGTCCGGGGTTGAACTGAGGCCGCGTCGTCTGAGCAGGTGAACGAGGAGATCGAGTCGAGCATCCAGGTCACGAGGGAGACGGGATCGGAGATCGTCAGGTGCGCCGAGGCCGAAGCCGCCCTGGCGACGAGGGAGTCGGAACTGACCGAGTCGCTCTACGTCTCGCAGTTCGAGCTCATCGGATTAGCTGCGGTGGCCGGTCGGTAATGCCGCTCTACCGACGCCTTCGAAATCGATTTTAGGCCCATTGGCACCTGGAAACCCGTATCGCGCCGCCTTTCTTCCCGCTCGTCTTTTTCTCGTCCGTTCACGGTCGGCGCGATCGGAGGATTTGAGGAATGCCGGTGCGGACCTCGTAGATGTAGTAGTACCGGACCTCCGCCCGTTTGGCTCTTGTGAGGATTGCCATTTTTCGCCGAGACCGGAAATTCTTAGCTGTTACTGCGCTCCGCCTTGCGATTGTCAGCCAATTACATTGAATCATTTGCTCGAGGGACAATCGGCAGTGTACGGCAGTAATCGGCGTGAAAAACTTTTAGGGGATTCGAGAAACTTCCGAGTACTTTGGTCTGACGGCGGGATTCCTGCAGCATTTGCGTGTGTCCGATAATCTTCTCGTCGTTCTCTTCCAACGACAAAGTGGCACCTTGTCGCTTATTTCGTGCGATCACGTCACGTGTTTATATATTTGCATCGTTTTGTTTCTTTTTTTTTTCTTTTTCCCTTTGACAGCTGAATCAAGGAAGTCGGTTAGCAGCACGGAGCAGGAGCTGCGCTCTCTCCGAAAGAAGAGAGATGAGATCCAAGAAAGGATGACCCGTAAACGGTAATCGATCGATTTCAGTTGGAAAGCATATAGGGATGTGGTAGAGATGCTTGCTTGATTATTCCTCTGAAGCTCTTGGAATCCGAGATGTGCAATACCCTGACTTCTGTTTTCAAGATCAAATTCCGCCGAGAATCGTTCGACATTGTCATATGGGCTTTAATGAACGTACTTGCTTGTGAATATACCTTATTATGTTGCAAATCACGGGATCATGAAAGAAGCATTGTCAATATCAACTATTATTTAAGATGAATTATTTCCACCTCGACTTTGCTTGTTAGTTGATACCAACATCAATGTTCTGTCCGTCGTTGTAGCTGTGTAGAAGCTCAGGTTTAGCCATTACAATAAAATGCGTAAACAGTGAACAGTGGCTACTCTATAGCGACAAAAACCGAGTTTGTTGCCTGAACATTAATGAATCCGCAACAACTAGTCGGGAAAAGGAAACTCTTTTGCTGCAGACAAGCTCTTAGCGACAAATCAGCAGCTTTGTGCCACTGGCATTTGGTGTGAAGTACTCAGCGAGAAAATTTCTAGCTAAAAGTGTGACATCTATAGAAAGTTCAGGGTTGGAATATGCCTGTTGGTGTGCATGGGTCAAAATTACTCGTCTCAGACGCCTATGCACTCGATGTTATTCTTACTGCACGTTTTCTATTTCCTGTAAGATCTCTGCAACAAATTTCCCTCAAAATGATTACGACAATTTTAATTCTGTCAGGGAAGGGTTCATTAGACGATGCCTGGAATTTCAACGGGGAATCGACCAAGGAGAAAGTGAAAGTGAAAGACTGCAGTCTTTATTAGCAGAAAAAGAATCCCTCGAAAAGGAGATAGATATATTCACAAAAAGGAATTATGCTTTGCAAAGTTCTATCTCGACATCTCTGGAAGAAATGGTCGAAGATCTTTAAGACTCTAGTACTGGTATGGCAATCCTTCTTCTCGTATGGCATTTCTTTAATGTCTCACAACAATGTTATCTTATCAGTAGTAAATTGCTGCTTTAATAGTCAATGTTGTATGTATAAAAACTCTCACTTTATTCGATTTCTCTATTTTTGCTGTCACATCTCACATATAGTAAATTCTAATTGTCACGAGACTATTGGAACAATTTACTTTCAAGGACAGTGCTTCCATGCTAAATGATGGAAGGACATTACTTTAACTGGATGGGAAGATGTAGACCTTGATTTATTAACCGACACACAGGCATGGCACAAGAGCTTAGTCTTGCACAGAGGTGGCTTCCCTTGGATGAGTCATAGTTTCTTATGTCTATCCTTTTAGTTTAAAGATGTGGCGAACCGGTCTTTACGAAATATGTGGTCTATGCATTGACCTTACCAAGCTTTGAGACACATTGGCCTCATGCTTAGGTTCTAACCCTTTCTTGAATTAATACTGGTTATATGGGTGGCTGTGAGTCGACTGAAGAGTATTTTGAGAAGACCTTTGTTCAGAATCAAGAGGATATTCTTGTCCAATTTCATCGAGTAATTTTATATCTCAGTTTCCTAGAGAGTTATGAATAAGAAATGATCCCATAAGCATCCTATTGCACGATCTGTTCTGTGAAAACAGGTTAGCAATTAGCAAGTGTTAACCTGTCTTTTCTCTCCCCCCTCTTCTAGCTAAATGTCTGCCTAGTGCCACCACTTGCGGGACGGGTATCTTCTCCTGAGCTAGTGGTGGTCTGCTTCTAGCTATGTTAACTGTGCAAAACCGGAATTTCTTGATAAACATAAAGGAGTAACAAGAGCCAATGGTTTGTCGTTCAATGTCAGCCTAAGAACTCAGATCATGAGGCCACGATGCAAAAATGCGCAGAAAGGGACGAGTGGATTCCAGAGGTGACATAAATTTGTGATAGGCAGATTGTTTCTTCGTGTGGGCCAAAAAGACGGGATTGAAGAGAAAAAAGATGCTAATTCAATCAGAAACATCTCGCTCACTTAAAACACACGCTTCAAGTGGCTAAGACAATACATAAATGCTCATTTTTCCTTGTGACTCTTGCATCGTGTGTAGTATCCACCTTTAGAATTGCTGATCATAATTACTTTCTTGTATAAAAATTCTCAGGATGAAGGAGCTTTTCAACAGAGAAGCTTTTCTGGAGGAGAGCGGTAGTTTTTTTGGGCCAGAGGAGGATCGGGAATGGGTGAGCCAGGAGTGAGGAAGCTGGTCAAAGACTGGACTGCTAACTGGAATTACTATAGATCTGGACATTGTACTTAGAAGTAATGCTGATTCTCTACTGTCCCTTTCAATTTTATTTCCTCTGAATATCTGATGTGAGAGAGGAGTTAGGGGACCACTCCTTCCCTGAAAGTTGTGGCCTCATTTAAGCTTTGCACTGTTGCTTCCCTCTCAGCTGTGACCTACCTCTTGAGGTGGTGGAGGTCATTACAGAAAATTTTGCACATGTCTGCTGACAAACTTTATCCATTCCATGCTTTCTTCTTCACTGTCAAACATATGTGGAGATGGGGTTTCTTCCTTTCCACTTTAATGCTAAAATCCAAAGCTTCTTAAAAACCAAGAAGGAAGGTAATTTCGGGGACGTATTGCTACAATGATCGGCTCTCTTGTGGTATCTGGTGTTGTAATTTGGCGGGGTAACCGGATCAGATTTCGTGCTTTCAAGATTTAGCTATAATTCACTGATCATTGTTCTTGTTCATTGCTGTTGCACAGGATGGTGGCAGCAGTCAAACTCGTGGCCTCTTTTTTAGCTTCAGCAAACGTGGTTGAATTGACAAGGGAATGAGGTAGGATGTTTCTCCAACACATTTTACCCAAAGGAAATGGGATGGGAGGGATGAGAATGCAATTCAAACCTCATGCACAAAAACACCCAACGATAAAGATGGGGCGTGACCCTTTTGTGCCGTTAAGACGGTAGTGGGCTAAGGCCAAATCGGCTTACGTGGTTCAAGATTGTGCATTCGTAAAACTTAGGTTGTCCTCCATGCCACAGACAGTCGCCATGTCTCTCTCGTGAACATCGCGTGTGCCTTTGGCCCTTTTTTCCGTACATTACAGCTATACGACTTCTCAAATTTCGCACTCTGTTCAAACTTAGCGAGAGCTTGGACCCCCGATTGAAGCGCTTTTGAGCTTTCTTACGACGAACAGGGAGATGGCCACGAAAAATCACATAATTTATTTTATTGGAGAAAAAGAGAGATTGACAAGCATTCTTATTATGAGGTGAACTGAATTCCTTAATTTGGTCGGCAGCATCAGCAACTAAATGATTGGTTCATCTTGATAAGCATAATGAATTATTGTGAAAGAGTTCTTTATCTGTAACAACTTATAAATTACTTTTTACTTTTGATTTATGTTCACAAACCAACCCCTTTAGTTTCATTAAACTTAATTAGTTAAGTATTTATTGTGCGATTAAGGGGAAATTGAAACCCATCAACTGATTTTTTCTTTCTTTTATGGTAGTGGTGTGTATTATAGTGCGAAGTGGGACGACAGAGTACCTGGTAAGAGAATTGGATTGCACATTCTCTTGGTGAATATTTTTGGTCCTTTTGGTTGGAGCCCAATGAGGGTGTGGAGTGGACCACACGCCCTATCTTCCTATAAGAAGAGCCTCACGTCCTCTTTCAGTTTCAGGAAGTCAATGATCATTGCCAGGCCAACCTCACATCAATAGAAGCCGAAAAGTGATCCATTCAAGAAGAAAGAAGCAAGAATATTGGGCTGAAGAAAAGTGGATTGAAGGAAATGACCCCATCACATTAGAGAAAGAGAGCTTCGTTCAAGAGGGAGATGAAGATGATGAGAAGTGCCGCACTAGAAAGCCCTAAAAGAAAGCTCTCAAGTAGAGGACTGGGAGGGTTCATTAAGGAACAAAGAGGTAGGCTCTATATAATGAGGAGATGCGTTGTCATGCTCTTGTGCTGGCAAGATTAAAGCCAAAAGGAGCCAAAAAAAAAAAAAATAGATGTTGGAATTACTGCAGTCCTCAGTCCTCACCACCAGCTTCGAAGCAAGTGATAATGCCAGATTTTTCTTCATTTCTTTTTCATTCTGTTCTTCGGTTACCAGTGTAAGCGTGCAGAAGGAGCCTCTCGCAAAGTCTGTCCTCTCTCTCTCTTGTTAGCCTCTCTCAAAGTCTGTCCTCTCTCTCTCTTGTTAATATCCCCTTTTTCTTACCCTTTTTGTTCATATCTGAGAGATCAGACTCAGACTAGGCAAGAAAACCCAATCTTTGCCTCGGTTTTTTTCCTGAAGTTCCTCTTCCTAGTTCAAGACCTGCAAAAGTGGGATCTCTTGAACTTTTGCCTTTTTGTCTTCAAAGGATCAAGCTACTAAAAGCCTTCAGGATGTCTTTTGTTTAATGTAATCTGTTGAAGGGTCTTGCACATGGCTGAGCCAAACCTTCATTGGTTAATTTCAAATTGTGAGTTCTTGGTGGGAGAGAGAGAGAGAGAGAGAGAGAGATCTTTAATATGATCGAGTCAGCATAGCATTTTAAAGATGGTCAACTTGTTATCAGCACTTTGATCCTTTTCTGTTCCTTCGTTGTGTAGAACATCGTGGTGGACTAGACAAGGATGGTGCCGATCAGCCTTACTAATTCTTCTTTAATATCTGACATTTCTAAAACAATGATTATGGGGAAATAGGCATTTTGATTGCCAATGGAAGTGTTACTTTCCCGATGGCAGTTCGGATTGTCACTTCTTTGTTGAATTGCATAGGGAACGCATGATGACACGAATTTCAAGTTTTGGAAGAGGAACGTCTTCACCAGCTGGACTAACTTCTTTTGTCAGCTTCACGTGTTTTATTATTATCATTAGTAATGTGATAATTCAAATTATCACTGATATCGAAGCAAACTGACCCATTCATGATCTTCCTTGGGCGGCGCGACTCATAATGTTTTGCTTCCTTGATTAAGTATTCATGCTTTTCTCTATACCGAATCATATATGGTTGTATTGCTGGATATCTAGAATTTGCTATGCAATAATTTGATCAACCCAAATTACGGGACGCTCTCAAGAATTAACCGCTTGCTGTTACCCATCCGAAGAATAAATGAGCCAGGTAACTCAGCTCCAAGTCCTAAAATCCACCATCTCACACTAGTTTTCTTCTCTCTCTTTGCCAAAACCATCTCATACAAGTGGAAATGATAAATTTAGGTGGTTTGGTTATGAGTGGACTCATGGAATCATGGTCTCTAGAAACAAAGATACAAGAGACTGGTGCGTGTCAGAGTCCTGGACTGGAAATTGCTATATCCTTCCAGGATTGGATTGCTTCATTGGGTCCAAAAAGAGCATAAATACTTTGTAGCCTAAAATGAAAATACAAAATGCTTCTCTTTGGATTGACTTAGGCCCCTTTTGTGGGTCTCTACTAGCAAAAGGGCATGATTAGTTTTCACTGGTTTTCTGTTCCTGCATAAATTTTGGGTCCACTCGTCTTGGCAATTTCGGGCCCTCCACCCTCCGGAGACATTAAGGATTTCTTTCTAATGATATAGATTTCAGAAGTCAATCAAAGCTAATACTCTTTTTAACATGTTCAACTCATGTCTGATGATTTCACAGGTTTTTGTGCTTTTAAATGATTAGCCACAATTATACCAGTAATTGCCAACAATCCACGTTTGAGCCACCGCGGGGGCTTTAGCATGTGTTTTGCTTCGTCCATGTTCTACCACCTCTTACCTGGTCCTCTCCCTGGTACTTTAAATCTGTCATATGGATCTGAAGAAAAGTGTGGATCCAAAGGCAGTTTGCGACGCGTTAATGTTGATAAGTAAACAAATCTCAACCGATCTAATGTTAGCAGCCTAAATTTCAGTCCATGAAAGCATGGTTCCAGTCTTTATGCAGATGGGTTCGGTCCAAACAAACACTACAACTTTTGAACTAGTTTGACAAATAAAACAGCAACATGTCTTTCCGTGATCCAACTCCCAATATCAATTCATCGTTCTATTTCCACTGTTCCTGGTCTCTGATCTTGGGGTTTTTCCCCGATTAAACAGAGTATTAGCCATGATTGACTTCTGAGATCTAGTCTTTAGGGGAAACATCAATGTATTTCTTGGGACCGTCAGCTTGATGGTTTGATGTCCTGTACTCCTATTAGCTTTTCCTTGCCTTATACTTCACGACTAATCCCAGCTTTAGGGTTCTTACTTGACAGGGCCACCAGTCGAGCTAACACTCCACTGAAAAGAGAGAGTTATTTGATTGATCAGAACATCAATAAGTACAGAACTCGTTTGGTCGATTCTCTTACCAAAGTAAACAGGGGAAGGTGAGAAGACGCACAACATTGGATGCTTCAACTTACTGAGAGAATGTACGAGTGCATTTGGTTGGACATGGCACGACAAACTTCTTGCCTATCCGACTTATGGCTTTCAAACTGACAGAAGATAGTCTATTAAAACTCTCCTACAAGATGAAAACACAACAGTAAATGATCTTCCCGTCGAAGATTTTTCTTAGAAAGATGGACTCCTCTGCAAGGCTCAATAGCAGGGCATTCAAGTGATTTGAATCAAAATGAACTTGCAATGATTATCTAATCCGTCATATGTACAATGAGAGAACTGATTACAAGGATTGCTCTATAGAGATTAGGCTAATGTACATCCATTATTGCTGCACTTACAAAAACAGGCCTCATCTGCAATGTTGGTTTTCACCTTATCCCCCGCTATCTTCATCCGGGAACCCATAGTATGCAGTTGTGGATCAAATTATGCAGGCCTTGGGCTTGGCCTTGTTATTGATGCATTGGCGGAGGCGGTGGCGGCGGCGGCATTGGATAAGCCATGGGCACCACGTAAGGCGGATGAGGGTGGTGCCCTGGAGGTGGAAGCATGACGGGTGTCCCAACCGCAGATCCAATATGCCCTGGAGGAGCAGCAATTGGGTGACCCACTGGCGCGCCATAAATCCCGACACCAGGAGGCATGTGTGGCTGATGAGCCCGGTGCTTCAAGGAGGCTCCTATCGCGGGCACACTCGGCGGGTTCTGGTTGGCCTGTTGGCCGGTGATCGGGGCCTGCGGGGTTGAGACATCTCCATTGTTGACACTGGTGATGTCATGGATGCTGGACCTTCTCCTATCTCTGTTCATGGAATTCAACCTAATGAAGTACTTCTGAGCATGGCTTGCCACTTGGGTTGGTGTTCTTGAAATCACAAAGTTCCTTGAAATGCTCCTCCAATCTCCTTTCCCGAACTTGTCAAGACCCAGCAAAAATAGCCTGCAAAATTCGACACCCTCTTTAGTTTTATTGTCCAGAAAAACCCTATCTTTGACATATCCCCAAGAGCAGAGTAAATCCAATTGGCCAATTCGATATCATACTCGTGATAAGTGAAAAACATCACTTGGTGTTCCCCTATTGAACACTAGGTTTCTAGCAATCACATTTGATTAATAGCCAATTAACATCAAATTAATGTGCTGATTCCAAGATTATCATTCTTTAATTTAAAAAGCTATTCTAGAGAAGCTGGGACCTCACAAGTAGCTTGACTCTGCATTTTTTTAATGGGATAAGGTAATCCAAATCTGCCTTAAGGACAATTTACTCAAGCACAACATTTCATGTTCAGGTGAACCTCAAGAAGTTGCTAAAAGCGATATACCTATGCTCTTCTTCTGTCCACGGAATTCCTTTCCTTCTCTCTTGGTCCGACCTCGACCCACCCTTCCCGCCATGCCCACCGGCCTCGTGGCTCAGCCCCGCGAACCCACCGCCGTACCCGCAATTCGACCGCTTATCCGCAGCCGAGCTTCCGCCGCCGCCGGAGAAGCCGGGCCTGTCCTTGGCGGCCGAAGATGAGCTGGTCTCATCGCTCACGTAGTTGGGGACTTGTACCTGACCAGCGTCAATTGCACTCACGTCCTCCACTAGCATTTGGTAGTGCAGTTTCAGTTCCTCGAGGCTCTTGCCAGGGACCATGGAAGCAATCTTGTCCCACTGCTCCTTGGAGTCCTCAACCCAATGCATTGCGAGCGCATTCTCGAAGGCCTTGTCCTCTTCCCTGCTCCATTCCGTGGCACTAGTCATGGTGGTTTTGGGGGGGGATTCCGCCTTTGAAGTTGGGTTCACAGTTTCAGGGCTTAGGACACCGGGGGGGAAGAAAAAAAGGGGAAAAAAAACAAACGGGGAAAAGAGTGAGGTGATGATGGCGCGAGGGGGATATAATAATGAGTCCCATTTCGATGGTGTATTCGTGTGGGGTTTGTGGTAGGATCAGAGAAAAAGGGCGGGGCCCGGGGGAGGGGGGTGGGGGTTGGGGTGGTGGTGCGCAGGGTAAAGGGAGGGAGGGGGCGGAAATGGGGTGGTGGTGGGGGGGCTGCGCAGGATAAGAGGGAGATGTGTATGGGTATCGAAATGTCAATTCTTTGGAGGACCACCCAGCTTGGAAGATTTGAAGGGATGGGTTGGCCTGTCGTGTTCAGGCCGCACCTCCAATTCCATGGAGAAATTCTCTCTCGTTTTATACCACCCCCAACCCCCCCTCCCCAAAGAGACTTTCGCCTTGAAAGGCCTTTTCCTCTCGAATATGGTAGCCCCCCCCGGCTTCGAAGAGGAAGCGAGACTAGTGCATCCACGAGCCGATGCTCAAGAGAGAGAGAATCCGGGCATGGCGAGCTCTCTCCCGATCACGGCGGCAAAGCGGAGCTATGGTTGTCCTAGTGGAAGGGTCGCGCCGGACAGGCGAAGAGACGAGATTACGGGCCTTCGATTCCATTTATTTATACTTAATAGAAAGAGGTTGGGACAAAAAAAAAAATCGAACTTTTACTGAGCTCAAACAAAATGACCGGCACCATACACACTCTGCCGCGATGTCCTATTAGGTTCAAGCACATTTGTTCGGAACGAATGAATCTTAATAAACAAATACCTTCCTTTGACGAGATCTGTTAGGTCAGAATTCACGTCGATTCTCCACGATCTACATTGAAAGTTCACAATACAGAATTGATATTTGCTTCCGAAATACCGCCGAGTCCCGACCTCTATCGGGAAATCTCCGGAGCACGCGACCCCGTCTTCGCAGAGCCCCAACGAAATCCTACGACGGAGTCGCCTCATCGGCTTGCGACGAGGGAGAGCGCCCCCTCGGCCTCAGCATATGGGGGGCTCGTCTTATTCAATAAGCAGGCAATGTTCCCCCCCTATAGCTTTACATAAGCTTAATGTTTAAGAAACGTCGTTACTTTCAGATTGTGCATGCGAGCTCGGTTCGTGTGAACGGGGGCATGCAATAGGGCTAGTATAATGATTGGATCTTGAGTCATGGTGTGATTAATTTGGGGCGCAGTGCATTAGAGAGAATACATGTAAGGCAATAATGATAGCTAACAAGTCGAACTCCACTTTTTCTCCGTCTCTCTCTCTCTCTCTCTCTCTCTCTTACTCGACGCCGACGCGGTGCTACCGCACGTCGTTTTGGGCGAGACAAATGCGCAATCATAGAGCTTGTGAATTGGGGGGGGAAGATTAAAAATAAAAAAAGGAGGTCCAGAGAATCTCTCCGCCCGAATTATTGCACGCCGACGTCCCCGACTCTCTCCACCCGCGCGCTGGGCCGCCACGCGCCGGAGCTTTTTTGCACGGGCCTGCCTTCAAGCTCAGAAGGCCCATTTCAACCAGGCCCACTTAGATTCTTGGTCCTCCAACCTAAATCTGTGTGCCTGCCCGCGTGTGTATGCGCACGCATGTATAACTCCGATTTTCCTTTCCTTTTTCGTCTTTTTTGGGTTCAACATGGTACGCAAACATGTCGGGTCCAAAATGATGCTTCCCGGAATTTAGTATCGTGTCTCCCGCCATCATCCCGGCCCTTCGGCCACGCGGCGGTTTGCATGATGGCTCTCCCGATCACGAGCTGATTGTTTAGGACGGCAATAAAGGTCGTTGTACATTCAATAATAGTCGATATGATTATTCGAAATTGAGTATCGATGATCATTTGTTTCATCACTTCCCTTGAAATTTCGCCACGTCATCATCTCCTCCTATGCGAAAAGAAGAGAGAACATTAACATTGATTGTACGAAATATAATATCTACTCCTTCCATTTTTATCGCACACGACTCGCAAAATATAATACGTAGTTATGCAAACCATGAGGATTTAATATATCTGCGGGGATTGCATGACAACCCCGTTAAGGGAGACATAACTACATATTATGTACATGCGTATATAATCGATAAGCTTATAGGCGAAACGTGAATTATCTGAATTTTAAGATAAATGGGGTTTCTTCTGATATGTTTCCAATATGGTAGGAAATAATTTGAAAGATAATACAATGATCAATTCTACTAATAATATAAATTCCTGTTACTTTATGTATAAATAAATTTGATGACAAGGAGGAGGAGGAGGAGGAGGAGGAATCATGGCATGATTTGATTAGAAGATTTGATTACACGCGATCTTTTTCCATCGGGTGATCATGAACCGTGAGAGTACCGAGGGCGAAATGAAGTCGAGCGCGGCTCCGGGACGCGCCCCGGAGGCGCGTCGATCCGCGCGTGCTTCACCTATTTCCCAATTTTGGAAGTTTCCCTCCCCCCTCGAGACGGCGTGGCGGGATTTCGACTTCTCGCTCGGGCTAAAATGCGCCGCACGAATTCCCCCGTCTCGATCTTTTTTTTCCGATTTCGCTGCCACCACGCACGGATGTACCGTTGACAACGTACCGTTGACGTGCACCTGGGAGAAAATCCTGTGCATATAGTTTATCAGTGGGGATGTCCGAGGTCCATTGTTGAGCTAGAGAAACTATACTGTTGAGGACAAGCATCGACACGGTAGCGAAAAGTGTTGGGGATATTGGATTTTGAGGTTGTGAATCGGTACGCCCGTGCTGTATTTATTCTAGACCAATTTCCGTGTCAGAGGAAAATCATGAACCGATACATCCGCGACATTTTTACCCGGAAACCCCAAATTGGCTGACGTGTGACAAATCGCCAAGATGTTTAGGCAAAATTGGCTCCGACTTGGCGAATTTAGCTGATTTTTCGAAATGCGGGGGAAATCCGGGGCAATATCGCAGAGATATCAGCAAATTTTCTAATCTCCGTTCATTTTCTTGGATCGGTCTCCCTTGAAATATACGTCGTTTTGAAGATTCGTCTATGCTGAATTTCCATGTTGGGTCCATACCACCGTCGATTATCCGAGTTGTTGTTTGCCACGCGTGTTTCCACGTCAGCAATTTTATCGAGTTATTGGATGGAAATTAACCTTGATAGGAAAATTAATTTGAAGTAAATGTAGTAGGAATAAGTCAATTTGGGATTTTTTCACCCTTGAAATTTTTTTGTTTTACCACTAATGAGATGTTTTGAGTTCCCTCAATCGTGAGGTTAGTGCCCATATCAATTTCAATCGTCCTTTCGTTGTACCTATGTAAGTGGCACCGCAGAACATAACTCGAGCTCCTAGGCATAGGAAAAAACGTGTGCACATTAGTCATTCGACCTCTGTTTGCAAAGGTGTCGAGGATGCTATGGCTTTCAATTGCCGAATGTCGATGGTGTAGATCGATAGGATTAGGTACACAAATCTAACGAAATAGAAAGTAAATGCGAGAAAGAGAAATTAAGACATAAGATTTATCTAGATTCATCCTTCAACTTAGGTTACATCCAACAGAAGATTTCATTATAATTATCGTTTTCTATTTCTTAATTATAACTCTCAATTACAAGATAAAGAGATTATATATAGGTGGCACAAGAAAACCCTAAAGTCGAGAAAGCCCAAAAACCATTCAGTATCTATTCATGGGCCAAAATTCAAATTACCAATAAAAGACAGACCCAAATTATAAAAGCCTTCTAGCTGCGTGGGGGCGCTACCTTCAACGATCTACGACTGGATGGCTGCCGGATCCCTACCTGCTCATTGGGGAGCAGGACTCTTGTGCCTTCCTATCGAGAGGAAGTATGAACTACACCCCAATATAGATTGGGATGCACAGTCAGCATTCGACGCGCGTGGCAGATCACACACTCGAATTCAAGTCGAGCCACCAATCAAAGGTGGATCGTTTTCGCCGAAGGAAAAATCGTTAGTATCTCTCGTGTGGAGTACGGAAGATGATGCAGAGACCATATAATCGCAGCCACTTTCAGCAGCCACTATTGGTAGATTTCAAGAATGTCGACTTCTTGAGCCCGCAGTAGATTCTGTGTCATTGACAATTCGTTCGCACGTATGGATGGAGATGACAGCGGTCCTCCTGGGTCCTCACCCACTTAAAAAAAAAAAGGGAAAAAAAAAGAAAAAAAAAGTTGATCTGTATATGACGCCCATATGACGTCATCATGAAATGCGGGCCCAAGGTAAAAGGTACGAAAAAGGCCCACTATATAACTTGGGATGTATGGCAACAGAAAGTGAAGCCCGCGTGTCCCGGTACTTTGTCTGGCCGCGAAGAAGTTTGAGAGGGCATAACTTTGAAAGAGACCATACTACGGCAAAAAGAAATTTTTTTTTGGGCGATTTCTTCTTTTTTAATTTCGCATAACTTTTCGAGAGAAATCTTCTGGCAAATACTAAATTAACAAAAATGCGATGAGTCCGGCTGTTGTAACAATAAGAAAGAAAATGAAGCTCCGCATGCATCCAGAATCATTTTCGTGCATTTATTTAAGAGTTAATACCACGAAAAATCCAAAACTGATACGGCCGCGATAAATTTATACTAAACTAATATTTTGACCATAAAATATCTCAAACTGGTACACTTGTGACAAATTTACTTTTCATTAGTTTTCGTTAAATTTCACCGTCAAATTACTGAGTTGGATAACACGTGGTAATTGATAGGTATACCGATTTGGGGTTTTACCTCTCTGTTTATCACAGGTTTACTAGTTTGTGATTTTTCGTGGTATTAATCCAATTTAACGGAGGGTAAATTTATCATATGTGTATGCCAATTTTGAGATTTTTGGTGGTCAAAAAAATTAATTTGTGGTAAATTTATCACATATGTACCGGTTTAGGGCTTTACAAGGTATTAACCCCATATCTAAACATGGTGATTTGAGATCTCTTGGCCTTTTAATTAGACTTGCCATCAATGGCCCTTTCATCTTTATTTTTATTCTTTTTTTTTAAACTCTACTTAAAGAAATTTTACCGTTCATGTTTATTTAAGAATGGAGCTATTTTGTTCTTTTATATTCTAGATCAATCCATTAATGTACTTTTGTGAGTTCATGTTGTTTTCTTTCGTTGACTTTATTTTGTTGATGATTCTTTGAAAATATTATTTTAATGAAATCCAAATTTAGATAATTCATTCAATTTTGTTTTTTAAAAAATCTACTTGTTACATGAAAATCATATTTAGGATGAGAAAATGGGAAACAATCATTTTCAAATGAGAAGATTAATACCAATGATCTCTATCTTATTTTAGGCGTTTCATCAATGCACTTGTAAAAGAGGTCGATGTTCGTATTTTTTATTTGTCACAGTTCCATCAATAATAATGTTCATATGTTGTTTATCTTTTTAATATTTGGTTATAAATATAATACAGAGATAAAGCTCTTACTTCTTCTTGAAATAAGTTTTTTTTTCCTAATCTAATTAGTATGTCTTTATCAAGCTGAGGTCTTGCTTGAGTTGTCGATTAACATTTTATTTCCTCTACAAAATTGGTGGACTTTATTTTTCCATCATTCATAAAAAAAAGAGATTTTTATCTGAATATATCTTTTGTAATTTCATTTTATTTATAATCATTCATCTTTCCTGATTAAATCAATGTATATGTAAATCATTACTCTTTGTTATCGCTTAACACGATATGTAAAATAGTTATCATAAAGGGAAATTGTCCGATGTTGTTATCAAATGTCTTGAGATAGTTGAACTTTTCTTTTTTCGGGAATAGACAAGGTTAAAATCTCAATACGAGGTATTGTCTCACTATCTGATAAAAATTGCATATAAGACAGATACCCGCTATTATTCTGTCTCCAGTGAAAAAACACTTCTTCTTTTAAAGACTCTGTTAGAATGTTTAACTAATAAATCACGCTTTTATCAAATAGCTTAGATTTTTTAGAATAGTCGATAATAATTTTACAAAATTTCGCATGTTATTAAAGTGGAAAGTTTTAAACTTAAATCTTTTCGTAACTTAGGCCAAAGGTAGCACCTACGAGGCTTTTCGCACCCTCAAATTTGCGTCTTTTCTTTTTGCAACCAATGAAGAAGCGAGGAAAGTTCCTATTGACCCCCGACACGTGTATTGATTGCAGTGAAGGGTGGATATACTACGTTCAAATTGGCATGTGACGTGTTGGAAGGCATTGCCGATATGCGCTGGCCGCGACTAAAATAGGCTTATATAATGCTTGCACGTTGGCTGGATGCGTCCTGCCCATACGTTTGGCGCAGACAGGCGCAGACAGCCCATACGTTTGGCGCAGACACCAAACTCTACCTAACATCAATTGACAATCCGGCTGCTAAAGACCGGACTACCTAGAAATTTTAATTCTCGCCGGGACATCGCGCTGGGCCCGTTCTAGTTCTCTCTAGTATCAAGTTACCGGGGATAAAAGGCATAATGAGTGTCGTAACTTTCGTGCGATGCTCACTTGAGTGTCATAACTTTTTTCTTTCGACCATTTGAATGTCGTGACTTCCTAAAAACGTTCACTTGAGTGCCACGACTCTCATTCGATCACTTCAGTGCCATAACTTTTTAAAAGCGCTCACCTAAGTGTTAAAAATCTGATAGGGCATAGCACTTGCAGTAAGTGTCTCAAGCGATCGATTGACAAGTTACACGACACTCAAGTGAGCTCTGCGCATGAGTTACGCCACTCCAGTGGTCGAGAAAAGAAAGTTATAGCACTCCAGCGAGCATCATACTAAAAATATGACACTTGTGGCGTTCTTTTCTCTAAATAAGTTGCGATAGCCATGGGTCTCCACGAAACCAAGAGAAAACGGTGACATTTTGGTGATGCTAGTCGAACTTCCTAGGCGTCATACCTACGGGTCTAGTCCAACCTCACATTATGGCAAGTAGTCCCACCTCAAAAACAAGAAGACGTGGGAATTCTGGAAAATCCAAGTGTGGGGAATCTACGTTGTACCCACCGTCTGAAGGAATGGTAGCTAGGAAGGAAGAAGCTTACTTTCGGTTCGCGTTGAATTATCCGCGGGAGTTGGGAAGGCAAATCGCGACATCGATAGGGACTGATGAACCGCTCCCAATTGGCCACTTGTGTCGACGTTTGGCCTCCGAGTAAACACGGTGTGGACCCAACATAAATACTGCAAGCGTATCTGTTCTCAGTGTCCCCACGCCGGGCGCTTTTAGGTAGATCGAAGGGATCGGTGTACCGAAAGTCTCAAAATCTATTGCGAAAGTACAATTGGATCATGAAATTTTCACAAAGTGCGATAAAATCTCAAAACTTATCAAATTGGTACAATCGAGTAATCCTCACCAACGGACCAAAACAACGGATAGAGAGACACGGAACTTCATTTTCTTTTCCAGTCGACGGCGAGCTGTGCCAGATCTGAGTTTGCTCTAGGGTGGACTGTTGCTCGTGGTGGTAGCAAGGACATGATTGTCGTGTGCCCCTCTGTCTTCGTGGACAGAGGGCACGATGGCTGGGGTACGATGGTGACGTAGGCACAGGGGAGAGTGGTCGAGGCAACCCTTGCCGGCCACTTGCCGGGGCCCGATGACCCCTGTCAGCCATCGTTGGCTCGCTTAGTTTTCCTTCTTATGAAAAAGCACATATTCTCAAAAATCGAAGCTAAAGGGGATAATTTTATTTGGAATTATAAGCATTTGATATTGTTAGAAAGTGATCGACCATTATATTTCATAGTGAAAAAGTCACAAAAAACTCCAAATTATGCCTACTTTAACACATTTACCTTAAAAAATTTTTTGCAACGTCAAAAACTCAAAACTTGTACTTATGTGACACATTTATTCTTTATCATGATTCCATTAGATGACTTTTCATTCAAAACAATGTTATTGCTATATGAGTGTCATGTCAATACTGTTTGCTTTCTGACATTCATGTAGGCAAATTTCTTGCAGTTCTCATTTGTAGAACTTTGGCGGAGGGTAAGTGTGTCACATAGGTATAAATTTAAGATTTTTGATGTCACAAAAAAATTTAAAATAAATATATTATAATGGACATAATTTAGAATTTTTGATAACTTTTACCCGATAATAATTATCGGAGGAGATGCTTTCCTTCGAACTTAAGTTCGAATTTCGTTACATGAACAGATAACAATGAGTTGCATCGCTTTCCAAAAGCATGAGTTGTCATGAGGGCCATGGATCGATCAAAACAATTCTTTCTCCACTGTTATGTTGCAAAAGATCCAAAAACATCAAGACACCTTTCCAAGAATATCAAATAAAAAAGGATGTATTTGACTAACGTGGTAATGAATATCGTACCTTCCGATGAAAAATAAACTCTCCTTTTCTCATTGCCATCATGATAAATTTAATTAACTTGCGCATTACATGACATGACATCACAAAGTGTCCGAGTGCACATTCATTTGCAACCCCACCAGTGACTAAAAGATAACCAAGTCTTCTAAACCTAGATGACATCGGTACAAAAGCGATGTTAAGTAACTCTACCATTGACGAGTCTCTGATAGCAAAAATGTTTGTGGATGTTCAAAATAATCGATGAATATAGTACGGATGTTGATATATGATGACGAGGGATTGACGACTGATACTTAGATAAATATAGTAGTGTTGAAGGCAGAAGCCGAAGACGATAGAGATCTTGGTTAATGGTTAGATCCAGCGACTGTAAAGGCCAACCTTTGTGAAAATGTGTCATGACTTCCGCTCGGTCCGAAGGAGGATGAAGATGCATGCGTGATTGTTCCACTAGAGTTTGATGCGAAGGAATTAGCTTTTTATTGCTACACCGACGGAGGATTCAAATGGATTCTCAAATACAGTAAGCTGGCAACTCGGCAAGTCGACCTGTATATGGAAAGCGACATGTTGTTGAAAGATCTGGTGAAATGATATTCCCGCCACCTAGCAAAAGAGATGGAACAATCCGTCGACGCTGTGTATAGCTGACATTGTTGAATCGCCTTTAAAAGAAGACAATAAAGCAGTCGATGCTGAAGATGTACTGATGAGATTGACATCGGTGACGAGGATCAACATTGACCAATCTACGTTAGCACATTGCTAAATGGGGAAAATTGCCTAAAAAGTCCCAAATCTATTGCACTTTTGCCAATTTAGTTCTAAACCTTTTAAGTTTGTCAATTCAGTCCTAAAACTTTTCACTTTTGTCAATTGAGTCTATTTGATCAATTTTAACCGTCAGACGCTGGCGAGGCTGCCAGCCTGCGCTGGGCGTCCTGTCAATTCTGAAGTGGTAATTTTTAAATATTTTTTTTTCTTTTTTTTTTCTACCCTTCTTCCCTTTGGCCGGTTTGGCGACCATCCAAAGGCGGGGGCTGATGAGGTCGACCTTGCTGACCTATAGCGAAGCTCACCCCCGCCGGCCATTGGCGAGGGCGAGCCTCGCCCGCCGTTGCCAGGCTGACCTCGCCCAACCATGGCAAGGTCGACTTGCGACGGCGTTGGCCGACCTTGCCTTGGCTAGGTGAGGCTTGACCTTGTTGGATCTGGGCGAGGCCGGCTAGTGCTATCGCAAGTCGGCCTCGCCATGGTTGGGCGAGGTTCGACCTCGCCTAGATCCGGCAAGGTCGAACCTAGCCTAGCAATGGCGAGGCCAACCTCATCG
This sequence comes from Syzygium grande, assembly GCA_024733475.1. Lineage (NCBI taxonomy): Eukaryota > Viridiplantae > Streptophyta > Magnoliopsida > Myrtales > Myrtaceae > Syzygium > Syzygium grande. The sequence continues at coordinate 30,428,401 of JAMXDD010000010.1, forward strand.
TCGCCCCCAGCGGCTGACAAGGCTTGCCCGCGCTAGTGGCTGGCAGGGGTGAGCTTCACCAGAGGCCGATGAGGTCGACCTCGTCGGCCCGCGTCTCTGGCCAGTCGCTGGACCGGCCAAAGGGAAGAAGGGCAAAAAAGAAAAAAGCAAGAAAAGAAAGAAAAAAAGAAATATTTAAAATTTACCACGTCAGCATTGGCCAGACGGCCGGCCAAAATTGCTCGGATGAACTCAATTGGCAAGAAGTGAAAAGATTTAGGACTGAATTGATAAAAGTACAATAAGTTTAAGATTTTTTGGATAATTTTTCCTTGCTAAATGACAACTTCAAATCTAGCTTGGTCGATATATTAAAAAAAAGTACAAAGGTTGTTTCGTGTGAGATCATCATGAGATGTTAAATTTAGAAAGGAATATCGTCAAGTATAAGTTGCCGATTAAGAAGGGATTGAAAACCCTAACGTCATAGCTCATACGGTCCTGTTAGGTTTTTGTCACATTAATGAACAGAGAATCTTCCAGTGTTCCAGAGTGGCTTTTTTCAGTCAAATTGCCAATCGTTGATGGCGAAAGGCATGATGTAGAGCTAGAAAACAAAGCCAGGACCCAATAGGATGGTCATCAAACAAAGGACGGAATCAGTTCTCTTCATATCTACCAGTCGAGCCAGACGTGATATCAAACCAGACCGGCTCATGGAAACCTACCGATCTTGCGTCAAGGCCATGCATGTTAAGATTGACTTGAGTATGATGTTGAGATTTAGTGCAGTATGACTTGGAGGGCACTATTTTAGGAATATCAAAATGAAGTGAAAAAGCTCAGAATTTTCACCTTGCGCATTGGAGCGTGGTGTGGCTCATATCTCCTATTTAAGTGGAACGTCTCTGGGCACTTTTTGTGTGATAAGCTCTGGTGTGCGCTCTCCAAAGGCAAAGACCAGAAACCAAGACAAAGAGAAAGAATAGACATGGGGAGTGAAATTCCAAGAGTCGAGGAGAGCGGCCGAACCTTGATCATCGGCTCGACCGGGTTTATTGGGCGGTTCGTGGCGGAGGCAAGCCTGGCATCCGGTTGGCCCACGTACCTTCTGGTCCGGGGTGGTCGCGTGAGCTCCTGCAAGGCCAAAGCCAATGCTATCATGTCTCTACAAGACAAAGGAGCCATCATACTTCAAGTGAATTTTTGCTTCAAACATAAGTTTCCTAAGAGTTTTTCCGCTGTTTATGTGTTTTGTAACGATGGGATTCTTTTTCAGGGATCATCAAATGACAAAGCGACGATGGAGAAGATATTGAAGGAACACAGGATTGAGATTGTGATATCAGCAGTTGGTGGTGAAAGCATTTTAGAGCAGCTCGTTCTTGTTGAGGCCATAAAATCAGTCGGCACCATTAAGGTGTTTTCGTTGTTACTTATTTTATTTTTATGGGATGATCACACCAAAAATCTTAAAAGTAATTGCAAAAGTGCAATCAATTCTAAAATTTCCAATAATGCAGTGAAATTCTAAAATTTATCAAATCGGTGAAATCATTTAGGACTTAATTTCAATTAGAAAGTTTTACTACTCGTTACTAATCGGTGCACCAGAATTTTGATTTCTTGTTGATTTAGAGTCACGGATATATGGTCTAAGTGCAACTGCTGAAAAAGCCTTTCATTTTAATACAACATCATATTTTGTAAATTGTCATGAACCAACTTATAATCAAGTTGTTTCTAGCAAAAAAAAAAACCTTGTAATCAAGTTGGTAATAGATGGGCGATTAAAATGTATTTTTCGACGTTCATGACACGCCGTGATTGATCGAGTTGGTAATTGACAGGATATGAGCACAGTTATTGATTAAGATGATAATTCACACTTAGCACAGTCTCTTAGCTTATGAAGAAAAATGAAAGAATATTGAAGATTTTGCACTATTGTGTGGGCCATAGATCTTTCCATAAATCAACTTTGTCCACTTTGCTTGTTGTTTTGTACACATCCGAAGATCACACGGTTGTGTAGCGCGCGCGCGCCCACACACACACATATATATATCTTCAATATTCTTTCATTTTTCTTCATAAGCTAAGAGAGATTGTGCTAAGTGTGAATTATATATATATATACATATATATAAGCATTAATACTTTTTTTGGCCAAATATAGAAGCTTAGAATCCACTTACTTTTGTGACTTTCGTGATATTTTTAGTAATGTTTTCACATTGTATTTATCATGTAATAAGAACAATTAGTGAAATCATATTCAATTGCTGAAACATCAAATTGCCCTAGAAAATTACTCAGTGATGAGTTCTGATAAGTAAGTTATTATTGAGCAGAGGTATGTGCCGTCTGAATTTGGGCACGACATAGACCGAGCAGACCCAGTGGAACCAGGGTTAGCCATGTATGAGAAGAAGAGGAAAGTGAGGAGGCTGATTGAAGGCTTGGGCGTGCCCTACACCTACATTTGTTGCAACTCGATTGCAGCCTGGCCTTACCACGACAACACCCATCCTGCCGACGTTCTCCCGCCGTTGGACCGCTTCCACATCTACGGCGACGGCACCGTCAAAGGTACGTGCACTCGTCGCTCGAAAATATTACATTATGTGTGAGGTTTACATAATCGGATGACGTACTCAAATACATCATATGATAGTATTTAGGTTGCACTTGAAACCGTTAATATCATGCACGCGAAATATTTGATATGTAATTTGACAACGAGATTGGAGAAATGATAAGCAAAATATTAGTGCCATTATTTGGTAATATATTATTGTATAAGTATAGTGAATGGCATGGAGCTATTTTGTCGGTAGGATTACTAGGGGGTTTGATTTGGAGTCGAATCCATTGAGAATGACCAGCGGGCCTTGCTTGTTATCTTGTTGAGTGAGTAAACAAGTGGTGAGCAAACGAATCATTCAGCCTCTTTCCGCAAGATGAAGATGCACTCATGCATGTCTTCAAAGAAATTAAAGCTACCTTAAAAGTCAATGATCAACCTCAATTTCTTTATATCATGTCGTGACAACTTTCGAATGCTAGAAAGGTTAAAAAAAACGCTTAAAGAACGGGGGACCTGATCTCATATCACGCCGCTTAATAAATTCTCGACCCTTTATTTGATGGGGAGATTACACGTTCAGATTAAATCCATTAGTCTCGTATACAGAAACGAGGTGATGTCTGAACAAATGTCAAGATGGGGAGTGTCTTGTGTCGGACTCGAGACATGGATCCGATCCAACGAACGAATCTGATCATGTCCGAAGCACAGATGAGAGACCTTTCAAACTCCGTACTCACTACTCAGCGATAAACCAGTCCATAGTCAGCTTCTTCTGGTGTAACCTTACGTTCAATTCTGAGGTTAGGTGAGCCAACCGATCTAAAATCATGTGCTTCCCAAGCTTTGGTAGTTCCGTGAAGTAAACTGTCTGACAAGTAAAGGAATAAAAAAATCAGACCATACACGGTGAAAGTAAAGAAAACTTCACATAAGCGATATTATACTGTTAAAGCCAAGCTGTTTGATCCGATTATCAATTTCAAAGGGGAAATCGCACTTATATTGTTTAGCAGTCTTCCTTTGTTTTTTGGAAAAATTATCTAAAAAGTTATAAATCTATTTTACGACGGTCAATTCATCCTGAAACCTTTCATTTGTGTCAATTTAGATCTAAACATTTTGATAATTTATCAATTTAGCTCTAAATCTTTCAATTTTGCTAGTTTAGTCTTAAATCCTTTGATAATTTTCCATTCTAGTCCATCAGACTAATTTTAGCTGAAAATCGCTGATGCATCGCTCTAGTCAGTCGATCGTTCTATGTGGCATAGCCGTGCACCGACATAAATAATTTTTTTACTTTTTTACATTTTTTTGTGATTTTTTTATTTTTCTTTTCATTCTTGTTTTTCTTTCCTTCTCCCTCTAGTCGATTGCTAGCCATCACCAAGGCTAGGTGATCAACTAGAGGCAGAAGGAAAGAAAAATAGAAAGAAAAGAAAAGAAAAAATAAATATATATAAAATTCATAAAAATGCTAAAAAATTATCCATGTCAGCATCTACTGTGCCACATAGGATGGTCAGCGTTCACGTAAGAGATTTTCAGCTAAAATTGATTGGAAGGACTTTTTCCCTTTTTTTTATTTATTTGAGACTTGCTCACTAACAATTCTTAGTTGAAACCAAGCTGTTTGGTTGGACTTGGTTTGAGAAGTAGATAGAGACTTCTCTAGGAGCTATCCTGCTTATCATTTCTAAAGTGGAACCGCTTGGTTGGACTTGGGTTAAGAAGCTTAGTAAATAATTCTTTCACCCTAAGATTTTCAACCCTGCAAGAGTTAATGTTGGAGATCGGGGAACGTAGGTAAGCAAGCATCTAGCACGTGAATCGAAAAGTCCTTTTGGATTGATGTTTGCTGCACTTCAAAAAGAGTTTGCGTAATCTGTGTTAGATACGTACACTTGCTATGTGTCAAGTTAGATTCAATAAAATTGTTATTAAACTCCTTCTCAAGCACTTTGTTAAGTGATACTTAGTTGAGTATTAATCTTTTTCCTGTAGATAATTCCCATGGTTTGTCTAAATTTTCGAGCTGGATGTGATTTCGGAGGATCAATTCCGATGAGACTTGCTCCTAATGCTCTGCCCCTCTGTTCATGCAGCTTATTTCGTGGCGGGCAGCGACATAGGGAAGTTCACTATAAAATGTCTTGATGATGATCGGACCCTGAATAAGACGGTCCATTTTCAACCTCCCACAAATCTCCTGAGCATCAATGAGCTTGCATTTTTGTGGGAGGAGAAAATAGGGCTCAAGCTCCCTAGAGTTACCGTAACTGAAGATAACCTTCTTTTTGCTGCCCAAGGTGCATCAAATAATCTATCCCTTTAGCATTAACTTTGTATAGTTTGATTTGCTTGAACTCATGAAAATTTTGAATTGTCTTTTCGTAGAAATGGTGATCCCACGAAGTGTCGTCGCCGCGCTAACCCATGACATATTCATAAAGGGATGCCAAGTCAATTACTCTTTGGACAAGCCGACTGATGTTGAAGTGACCTCTCTGTATCCCGACCTGACTTTCAAGACGGTCGATGAATGTTTCGGTGATTTTGCCAAGAAGATTGTGGATGTGCCTAAGACAGTCGAGGATTCAGGATATAAAGTCGGCATCATGCAGCCCAAGTCAAAGCCGGAAGCTTTGGTTTTGACTGCTTAAAAAAGAGTTGTGCTGTCCAAGTTTTAATGTGATTGCGTCTTCATTATAATGATTTAATTGATCTTGCATTCTTCATGTTCAGTTCTGATCATGTTCCTTGTATCCCCCAAGATGATATTGGGTGGTGAGACTTAACTCATGTTCTCGAGAAAGACTTACCATGGAAATTCATCCCTTCGAAATATGATCATTGTCCATTGCTTAGAAGTGGTATATGTACTCATGCATACCTTCGCAAATATAAGTTGAGAAACAAATTTTTTGTCAATCTGTTGCCATTTGCAACTTGAATGCCATCATATTATGAAGGTAAAGTAAAAGTGTTTTTTGTTCTTAGTGTCGTGCATACCATTCCGAATGAATGTGTAGTTTTTACCTTTTCTTCGCTTTAGGTCTAAATTTCAAAAGATCTTGACAATCTTCACTTATTCTAATCATCATCCTCAGTTGGATTATCGACCAATTCATGTTCGTACGTGATGAAAAGATATACAGACTTACTCATTGAAATCGAAATAAAGCATTTTGTGAAATCAAACTACAGCTGTGAGTTGGACCATATACTCTGTGTGAAACTAGTGAGATTATTCGTAATTCTGGTAAACAATAGTTCACTTGAAATCTTAGGCAGGGCAGGAACGTAGCCTGTGTAATTGATCAAGGTCAAAGATATTTCACGCATGTGAATGTCACATGTCAGTTGATTTAGCATTCCTTTACCCGTGCAGCCTTAGGAATTTTTTCTCAAGTCAACCTTACTTGCTCACACTCACAAGGATTGTGGAGAGAGAAAATCTAGAGAGGGAAGTTCTAAATTTTGTATTATTTGTGAGATGATCCAAATGAGGGAGATGAAACCCCTGTATATACATGTACTCTTCATATTACAACCGTAGATCTCTCCTCAATCTAATGGTGGAGATTCCTTCTTCCCATCTACCAACTAATTGCTTTTATTACAGGAAGAGTACATTTATAATATCTCCAGCACCTAAGATAATTCTAGAATACATAAGAAAACCCTGAGACTTAGAAGCTTTGAGGTTCAACTTGTGATTCACGATCCTTTGTACGGAAAACCTTTGGACCATGACATTCTCCCCTACCTAATATGGCGATGTTGTCGTTGTATCTTTGGCATAGAATGCATCGATTTGCTTCTGAAATTGCAAAGAGCTTATGCGGGTTCCCAAATCGCTTCGCTCTCTGGGGGACCTTTTCATCGGATAAAATACTCACACCTGGGTGCAAAATACCATTTATGTGTGACTTGATCCACCATTATGAAGTTGATGTCTCGATAATATGAGGTTTACACCCCCAAGAGGTGTTTATTGCAACTCTCGTCGATTCGGGTCTTCTTCGTCTACATGAAAAAAGGTTTAAGTATACTCACATGGAATACCGGACGTGCTTTCTGTTTTGGCAGGAGCTCCAGCTTGTATACCACCTCCCGACTCGCTACAACACTCGGAATGGCTCTTCATTGCGGCGAATCAACCCTTTGTACGCGACCTAATATTGAAGAACCAAGTGTAGCTTTACCAGAACCAGGTCCTCGACTTGGTATTCCGCATGTTGTCGCTTATTGTCAACCCATTTCTTCAGGTGCTTTGAAGTCTTGTATAGACAAGTCCGCACTAAGTCCGCGCCGAGTCCGCTTGCTCATGCCACTCCTTGGTGACCTTGTAAGCAGATGGCCTATCCCCCCGATAGCTCGTGACAACTGTACACGAAGTGAGGGGTTGTTGTCCTCGCACGATCTCGAAAGGACTTTGGCCCGTGAACTTGCTCCTCTACATGTTACAGGATAATTGGACTACATTGATCAGCTTTGCCTAATTTGCTTGCGTTTTGTTCACATGGTATCGGAGGTACAACTCCAAGAGTGCATTTAACCTCTTTGTCTAACCGTCAATTTGGGGATGCAGGCTCGTGGAGAAGTTGAGGTTTGACCTTAGCAGCTTGAAGAGTTCGGTCCAAAATCACCCAGTGAATCGAGGATCGCGATCGCTCACAATCATTTGTGGTACACCTCAATACTTGACGACTTACTTTATCAATAGTTTGGCCGCCTCCTCGGTTGGGTTATCCTTTGTAGCTAGCACAAACGTCGCATACTTAAAGAATTGATCCACCACAAACTCTTTGGACTTTGGCAAGTTCACAATGACGTCCATGGAGACAGTCTCCTATGGACATTCTAGGATAGGAAGTGGCTCAAGAAGCCCTGCCGGCGACCATTGTTCTAGCTTGTCTTGTTGGCACACATAAGCTTCCACGTTGTCGCGCAGGTGTGGCCAAAAATACCAATCCTCCACAAGCACCAAAGTGTGGTGGATCGCCGGATGGCCCACCCACTTAGAATCGCAACACTTGCATAGCTCTTCCTTTCCTAGCTTCCCATAGGGAGGGGCATGCAACCATCATCCCTTGGTGTAGAGTAAGTCACCCTTACACCAAAAATGCCAAGTCTTGCCTGATCGAGTATAATCTATGAGAGCCTTAGTGGTTGGGTCGTGATTTAGCTCCTCTTTGATACTCTCGGTCCATGGGCACTTTGGTTGTTTGATTGACACCAGCTCCATCTATCGATTAAGTGCGTCGGCCACGGAGTTCGCCCTCTGAGGCTTATACTCTAGCTTGAATTTGCAAGGAAGTCTTGCCAACGAGATTGCTTTTAACTTAGCTTCTTTTACGTCTAGAAGTAGCTCGTGGCCAAGTTGTTCGTCCTTACGATGAACCATGATCCCAAGAGATAGTGCCTTCACGTACGAAGATAATGTACCACCACAGTTATTTCCTTCTCTTGGACCGTGTATCACTACTCAGTTTCATTCAGCTTCCTTGATTCAAATGCCATCAGGTGTGTATCTTTCATAAGAACACCACCAATAGCATAATTCGAGGCATCAATTTCCACCTAATAGGGTTTGGTGTGATCAAGCAAAGACGAGCACCAATTCCTTTGTCATCGTCTGCTTCAGCTGATCAAACCTCTTCTAACGTCGATCTGTCCACTCACACAGCTTCTCCTTCTTTAGCATGTCCATGAGTGGTACGGTGATGCTTGAATAGTTTTGGATAAACCGTCGATAATAATTGGTGAGACCAAGGAACAATCTCTACTCCGTTACCCTCGCCAGCGGTTCCCAATCCACAATGGCCTAGATCTTAACCAAGTCCATGTGCACTTGTCCACCCCCAACGATATGCCCCAAAAATGGCACTTTCCTTTGTGCGAGGCACATTTCTCTTGATTCACATACAGGTCATTCTCCCGTACGACTTGGAAGACCTGTCTAAGATGCTCGATATGCTCATCAAATGTCCGACTATATACCACAATATCATCTAGGTAAATCACAGCAAATATATCAAGCAATTGATCTAGTACCTTATTCATTAGGATGCAAAATGTTGCCCGGAGCATTGTTCAGGCCAAAAGGCATGACGGGGAACTTGTTTGAGCTGTATCGTGTTACACATGCGGTCTTTGGCTCATCTCCTTTGGCAATCCTAACCTAGTAGTAACTCGATCGTAAGTCTAACTTTGTGAATCATTGCGCTCCACCAAGTCGGTTGAACAAATCAGCAATGAGTCAGTTTATTCAACGCCTGGTAATCGATACATATACAAAGTGAAACGTCGTGCTTTTTTTGGAACAGGACAAAACACCAAAGAAATGGTTGGATGTTTGGATGTAACCATCATCAAGCAACTCCTTGAGTTGTCTTTGCAATTCCTTCAATTCAAGGGGTGCTGTGCAGTAGGATGCCATGGCAGGTGGTCGAGCATCATACACTTGCTCGATCCGATGTTCCACCTCTCTCTTTAGGCGAGAGCTTCTTTGGTAGTCTGGGAGATATTGCGTCCTTGAACGAGTTGAGGACTTGGGCTACCTTCATTGGAACCTGTTGAATTTTGATAAAGTAGTCACAAATGACACAAGAGTTACGAGGTTCGGCGATGTGCCTACGTCCTCGGGCAAAATGCTCTCTTATTTTTTCTTAGAGAGATCTGCTGCCATTATTCTGCAAATATACACGAAGGATGCTCTAACAAGGAAACAAGCAAACCCAAAAATATGAAAACAATCAAAATACAGATTTGCCTACAATCTCTCCTTTCCTTTGAATAAGAAAAAACACAAATCTCGCCAATAGAACCATTCTTTGTCTCCTTAACATCCTCGTTCTTTAGAGAGGGCAAGAAGGCTACCTCCCCTTTCTTTACTCCCTTGGAGACTTGTGCCGTCGAAACCCTCCATCAGTCACAACCCGAATCTTACTTAAACGAGACCACACATTGACCACGTGTGTCCAAGATGCAAATGCAGTCGATGAATGGGACAATGAGAGCAGATATTCTATCAAGGAAAACCAAACCAATAAAAAGGTCATAGTCATCGAGTGGAATTTCCTCAAGAGTCTCCTTGCTCCTCCATTACTCGATGTGAACTTCCACATCCTTAGCCATGTTGCACATCGAGACCTCCTGGGAATTCACTATTTTGAGCCACCCGGCTCCCTTCTCGACCGGAAGGTTGAGTTTCTTTACGGCTTCTTCTGAGATGAAGAAATCGGACACACCGGTATCCAAGAGGGCACTTATCGTGGTTCCCCTGATCGTCACATCTGCGAACAATCAGGGTTCCCCTGATCGTCACATCTGCGAACATGAGTCCCTTGAGCTTATTCCCTTTCTTTGATTTGATGGAACTTGGGATCTGCAGCGAGCCTAGCTGTGTCTCTTCTTTCTCTTCCTCGTGAGCCTTGACAAGTGTCACGAGCTTTCCTCGTGTTGGGTAATCATGAGCCATGTGCGGCCCATCACATCGGAAGCACTTGAAAAAAAAAGCGTCCCTTCTTTTGGCCTCCATTGCTCAACTCCGGCTTTGCCTTCATTGGGGTCACGAGCGATTTGTTTTCACTTGGGCGGCGTAACTTGCTACGATCTCCCCCACCAGTGCCTTTAGTTTCGGTCAGGAGTCCGACTTATCTTCAAAGTTCCCCTATACTCCATGAGGGTCTCAGCCATGGACAGGGCTGTTGAGAGGTCCCTCGCGTTATGCCGCTTTAGCTCCTGCTTTACCATGGCTTGAGATCACCCATGAATTGATAATAAGTCTCTGCATCGTTCATAGGGGATTTGCAGCAGCAACTTCAAGAACTTCTTCACATACTCTTGGACTCCACCTCTTTGCTCTAGGTGACGGAGTTCATCCCAAGCTTCTTCCTTCACATAGTTGGGTAATACTGTCGTTGAAACTCCTTGATGAACGTCTCCCAAGTTGTGATGGGTTCGCTGCTACTTTCATCGCTTTTGTTGCTCGGAAGTATTGCTCCAGTACCAGATGAAGTTATTCACGTCTTTAGCCACCCTTGAGTCCTTGAACTCTTTCGTCTTAGGAGTGTCTATTCGTGGATCAATAAGTTGCACAGTGACCACCCCCCTCCCCCTGCTTTACTTGTGTGACTTTCACCTTGGCAAGCTTTACCTTGAGCTCGATCATCTCCATGCGCATAGCCATCAAAGGCATTGTCCTACTGCCAGAGTTCATCAGCCATCGTGGTCAAAATGCCCAAATCTCTTCTAGGAGCTCACCCATGTCGAATTTAAGACCTTGCACCTCTGCATGGAGCTGCCCCTTTTCGGTGTCGTGCCCTTCGATGCTTGTGGACATTTCTTTTTACCATACCCTAGACATTACCCATGGCAATCTCCATCTTCGCTATACAAGCTTTCATCTCATGCAACATGTCCCTCGAACTCCCGCAGTTCTTCTTTGCCTTGATGACTTGTTGCTTGGTGGTTCTCCTACTTCGTTCCTCCACGACCTTCTCGCCTTGTTGGTCCTCAACCTGGACGGACGTTGTGCCGGAACGAAGGTCCATTACACCTTGGATTGACTTGCTTTGATACCATTTGCCATGACCCAGTTGATCTAGCGTTCCCTTGCCTGCAAAGAACATTGTGACGACGAGGAAGTGGTACGGTGCTAGTTTCTCTCTCAAAGTAACCCTACCAAGCAAAGTCTTTTTTTGCATATTGCCGTCAAGTCGACCCAATGACGCATGGTCGGCCTCCCATGGGGGCAGTTCCAAGGAGACTTGAGATCTGCCAAATGCTTAAGTATCTGCTCCAAACACCAGTCAGACAACAAACAAATTAAATCAGCGTCATGTAAATCATGTTAATGATATTTTATTTAGGGTTCAGGATTGACCCCTGATTTTCTTGTGTGATAATTGACTAAATGGAATAGCCAAATTCAGGTGTCAACAAAGTGAACCAATCGGTGATCATGGAATGCAAAAGGTACGGTTTTGCTATCTCAAACCCAACACCTTTCATAAGAGAATTGACTAAAAACAAGGGAAATTCACGAATAAATGTCTTCGAACTACTTTGCTTGATAAAAGAAAGAAAGCAAAAGATAAATGTATTAGAAATCCTAAAATTTGTGGCAAAAGTGCAATCGAGTCCTAAGACTTTCAAAAAGTGCAATCAAGTTCTAAAACTTATCAAATCTGTATAATCAACTTCCTCTATTAGCTCCATTCAATTTGGTTAACGGAAAAAGCTGATGTGATTTTTTTTATTGTTTTCTAAAAAGAGAGAGATACTGACGTGGTTGCCACGTTAGCCATTTTAAAAAAATTAAAATAAATTGAAAGATATATTGAAAGGAAATAAACAAAAAAAGAAAGGAAGAAAACCCTAGATGTTTCAGACGGTAGTAGATCTCTCGGCAAGTTGGCGGCGATAGCGGTGGTGATGGGACCAAGTGGACGGCAATGACAGCGCTCGTAGCCATGGCCGAGTACACACAGAGAGTTGATTTTTTTTTTTTGGTGTAAAATGCAAGTAGTATATAACAGATGATGTACAGCAGCTTAGGGGTATTCCCCGGCATTACAACTAGTACTAACAATTCGAGAATATGGAGGTAGAAAGTCTCCATAAAATAGCTAAAACAACGTTAGCTTGCGAAGGTTTGATTTTTTGGTATAGCGAAGCTCTACCTCTTACATTTTTCCGCACCTTTGCCAAAATAATCTGAATGTCAGTTGGATTGTTTTAAAATTGCCTATAATTGCGCTCCATTCAAGTGCAATATACAGTAGCTAGGAAAGATACTTTGAGGAGTTTTGCTGTCAAATCTTTGCCTCTTGTTGCTCTAATCATCCATTGAAGCTCTTCATTCCATCCCCATACATTACGCCTGATCTCATGTTGCGCAAGAATATTGTGCCAGATGCTACCTGTCCATTCGCATAGAGCTGATTTTGCTGAAACCCAGCTGAAACCCAACTAAAACCACCAAAAAACTATCGAAAACAGAGAATTCGAATCCTTATCATTGTGTTGCTTTGAGCTTAACTCTATGTTTGCGAAGGCTTCCAAAGAGAGAATGCCACCTCCGATCGACAAGCATCGTGTGCACAACAAAAGAAATTAAAAGCGAGAAAACTCCAGTAAGATGAGTTGATTTACTGGAAACTAATTTTATAGTGTCTGTACTCCTACTCCTACAACATCCGTTAATCCAACAAAGATTTCATCGAATTTACTCTATAGCAGCTCGATTAAACCCAACATATCACACTGGAATTCAATTAAACAGGTTATGTGCATTATGGTCAAATGGTGCCTTTCATGGCAGAATCCATGAATTTTGTTCCAACAAAGTTCAGAAGATAGACTAGGTCCGTTGTGCTCTGCCATGGCTCCTCCAGCTTCCAGGCTTCTTTAAGGTCGAGCAGCCATAGCCGCGAGTTCAACCAAGCTCGGGTGGCCATGACCACAAGCTTGAAGAACCCTGAAAGTTGGAGCTGTTATGGCCGAGCTTGCTTCGTCATCACCGTCCATTTGTTCTCATCATCGTTGACACCGCCAACTTGCCGGATACGTCCAAAACAACATCTTGGTTTTCCTTTTTTTTTATTGTTTATTTCCTTTTTCCTTTTAATGTCTTTTTTTTTCTAAAACGACTAACATGACAACCATGTCAGCACCTTTATCAGCTACATTATCCTTTTTCGTTAGTCACATTGGACGAAGCTAATGGAGTGATTTGATTGCATCGATTTGAAAAGTTTTAGGATTTAATGGATTTTTTGAAAATTTTAGGACTCGATTACACTTTTCACGACAAGTTTTGGGACTTCCGGTACTTATTTCAGCAAAAGAAAATAAAGAAAAACTAAGGATTTGTATGTCGTAATGACTCAAACTTATCGTGAGATCAACGGGAAAAAGAGAACTCACAATAGTATAATTTTAAAATTCACTGCCATTTGCAGCGTTTGGGAGGAGTTCAATTCCCTAAAGTCATACGGTCCTATCGGTTTTACGTCATACTCGTGAAAAAAAGAATCTTCCAATTGTTCAAAATCGCTTTATTCAATCATAGTTTAGCTGATCGCGAAAATGTGTTGTTTAAAGCTATAAAATAAAGCCAAGTCTCAATAGTATCATGATCTAAGCAAAATATAGATCAATCCTCCTCATATCAACCGGTCGAGAGGACGTGAAACCAGACGTGTTGGTGGAAGCCTACCGATCATACGTGAAGAACATGCAATTTTGGTGTTACGATTGACTCTATTATCACGTTGACAAATAGGTATATAACTTCGGGGGCTATTTTTAGAAATATCAAAATGAAGTAAAGCTCACATTTATCAACTTGCGCATTGGAGGGTAGTGTGGCTCATAACTCCTTTTAAATGGAACATCTCTTGGCCATTTTTTGGTGTGATAAACTCTCGTGTGTACTTCCTTTTAAGGGTGAGCATGATTCCAGGGTAGAACTTAGAACCTAAGAACTTGACCGGTAAGAACCTATAGATTCCAGTTCTCAAGATATGTAGGGTAGGTTCCGGGTTTCAAAAATTGAGGAACCTATTTCGACGGGTAAGTTCCAGATCTTAAATAGTGGAAGCTTGAACCTGAAACTTAAATAAATTTGTTGTGTTTTTTCTTGGTCTACGTCTTCATGTGATCCTGAGGTGTTTCTTAGTGTTGGATAATGAGTGTATAATCTGGAACCACTAGTCTGAATTTTCATTTTATGACTTGTTAAATGTTTCAAATTCTTCTTGTGTCTAAATGTAAGTTATGATCAGTGGATAATAACAGCAAGTGGTAGTCATTAAAGGTGATGATTCACTGCAATTGTTCATTTAATAATACTGGTGGGATTTGGTAGACCCTAGAACCTGTGATAAGGTAGATTTTGGGTTTGAAAAAATGATGAACATATTCTCATGGATAAGTTCTAAGTGGACTATACGGAACATAAAATCGCTCACCCCTAGTTTTGATTCACTCAATGACTTTTCATTTTAATCGTAATGCCAAGAAAACTAGTCTTTTGTATTCTCTTTGGTAAATAACAAGCTTGATCAATATTATTGTGTTTATTTTTATTTTGTTTAACTAAAAATGAAATAAGAAAAAAGAACTTGTTAAATCCTAAAACCTACCCTAGAACCTATGACAAGGTAGGTTCTAAGTTCTAGGTTCCGATGGGTAGGTTCCAGGTTCCAAAAAACGAAGAACCTATACCCAAGGGTAGATTCCAGGTGGAACCTATAAGAGATCTAGAACCGCTCACCCCTACTTCCTTCATGTACTTAGAGAGAGAGAGAGAGAGAGAGAGAGAGAGAGAGAGAATCATGGGGAGTGCAATTCCAAGAGTTGAGGAGAGTGGCCGAACCTTGATCATCGGCTCGACCAGGTTCATTGGGCGGTTCGTGGCGGAGGCAAGCTCAACATTCAGTTGGCCCACGTACCTTATGGTCCGAGGTGGTCGTGTGAGCTCCTGCAAGGCGAAAGCCAATGCTATCATGTCTCTACAAGAGAAGGGAGCCATCATAATTTAAGTAAATTTTTGCTTCAGACATAAGTTTTTTGTGAGTTTTTCTGTTGTTTATGGTTTTTGCAATAATGGGTTTCTTTTTCAGGGATCATCAAATGACAAAGCGACGATGGAGAAGATATTGAAGGAACACAAGATTGAGACTGTGATATCAGCGGTTGGTGGGGAAAGCATTTTAAAGCAATTTGCTCTTGTTGAGGCCATTAAATCAGTCGGCACCATTAAGGTGTTTTCCTTGTTACTTATTTTGTTTTTATGCGATGATCACACCAAAAATCTTAAAAGTTATTGCAAAAGTGCAATCAATTCTAAAATTTCCAATAATGCAATGAAATTCTAAAACTTATCAAATCGTTGATGTGAGATTGTAGACCACAGCCAACTATTCTAAAAGCTTAAATTATTTGATGAAAGCGTGGTTTAATATTTAATTACTCTAACACTCCTTCTCACGTTTAATCTGGTCTTTTTGACTAGTACTAAGCATGGATATATTTAATTAATGAGGCAAATAGGGCCTAGAAAGATTTGAACTCATGACCTCCAGCTCTGATACCATGTGAGATTTTGTGGGACTATAGCCAACTATTCTAAAAATTTAAGCTATTAGATAAATGCATAGTTTAATATTTAATTACTCTAATAGGTGAAATCGTTTAGGACTTAATTTCAATTTGAAAGTTTTACTACTCGTCACACTTCGTAACAAGTTTTAAAGCTTCCGATTTCAATTCGGTGCACTGGAATTTTTATTTCTTGTCAATTTAGAGTCAGGGATTGGTAAGAAGGATGCATATATGATCTAAGTGCAACTGCTGAAAAAGCCTTTCATTTTAATAAAACATCATATTTCATAAATCATCATGAACTAACTTATAATCAAGTCAGTAATAGATGGGCGATTGAGATGTATTTTTCCACGTTCATGATACACCATGATTGATCGAGTTGGTAAGTGTCAGGAAATGAGTACAATTATTTATTAAGATGATAAGTCACACTTAGCACAATCTCTTTGCTTACGAAGAAATATGAAAGAATATTGAAGATTTTGCACTATTGTGTGTGCAATAGATCTTTCCATAATTGAACTTTGTCAGCTTTGCTTGTTGTTTTGTACACATGAGAATATCACATGGCTTGTGTAGTTAATGCTTTACACGGGCTATACAGCACATATATAAGTTTTAATACTTTTTTGGCCAAATCTAGAAGCGTAGAATCCACTTACTTTTGTGACTTTCGTGATACTTTTAGTAACGTTTTCACATACTATTTCTCACATAATAAGAATAATGATTGAAATTAGAAAATAATCAAATCACTATTCAATTGTTGAAACATCAATATAATCTAGAAAATTATTCAGTAATGAGTTTTGATGAGTGAGTTATTATTGAGCAGAGGTTTGTGCCATCTGAATTTGGGCACAACATAGACCGAGCAGACCCAATGGAACCAGGATTAGCCATGTACGAGAAGAATAGGAAAGTGAGGAGGTTGATCGAAGGTTCGAGTGTGCCCTACACCTACATCTGTTGCAACTTGATTGCAGCCTGGCCTTACCACGACAACACCCATCCTGCTGATGTTCTCCCACCATTGGACCACTTCCACATCTACGGTGACGGCACCGTCAAAGGTACGTGCTCTTGTCGCTTGAAAATATTACGTTACATGTGAAATTTACATAATAGGGTGACGTACTCAAATATATCATATGATCATGTTTATGTCACACTTGAAACCGTTAATAACATGCATGCGAAATATTTGATAGGTAATTCGACAACAAGATTGAAGAATTGATAAGCAAAATATTAGTGGCATTAATTGGTAATACAATCTTGTATAAGCATAGTGAATAGCATGGTACTGTTTTGTCGGTAGGGAAAATTTGGGGGTTTGATTTGGAGTCGAATCCTTTGAGCCCGCTGGCCTTGCTAGCTGTCTTGTTGAGTGAATGAACAAGTGCTGAACAATCGAACCATTCAGCCTCTTTTCACAAGTTGAAGATGCATTCATGCATGTCGTCAAAGAGAGCTACCTTGAAAGTCAATGATCGACCTTAAATTCTTTATATCACGTCGAGGCAACTTTCGAATGTAAGAAAGGTTAAAAAACGATTAAAGAACGAGGGACGTGATCTCATATCACGCCAAACAATAAGTTCTCGACCATTTGATGGTGAGATCACACATGCAGATTAGATACGCATTAATCTCGTATGGTGAAATTGCTATTTTAATGATTGCCAGTTTTGTTTTTTTAATAAAGACTTGCTCACTAAATGTTCTTAAATAAAGACAAGTTGTTTGATCTCGATTATCAATTTTAAAGTGGAAATTGCACTTATATTGTTTAGCAGTTATGTTTTTTTTTTTTAATGAAGACTTGCTCACTTAATATTCTTATTTGAAACCAAGCTGTTTGGTTGGACTTGGTTTGAGAAGTAGATACAAACTTCAGTAGAACCTATCTTGATCATCAATTGTAAAGTGGAACTGTTTGGTTGGACTTGGTTTGAGAAAATTAATAATAAATCTTTTATTCAAGATATTCAACCCTGCAAGAGTTATGTCGGGTATGGGGAACGTAGTTAAGCATCTGGCACGTGAATCAAAAGGTCCTTTTGGATTCACATTTGTTACCCTTCAAGAATAGTTTATGGGCAATCTGTATTAGATACGTATACATGCTCTATGTCAAGTTAGATTCAGTAAAGTTGTTACTAAAAATTGATAGTTCTCATGGTTTGTCTAATTTTTCGAGTTAGATACGATTTGGGATGATCGATCTGGATGAGACTTGCTCTTGATGTTCTGCGCCTCTGTTGGCACAGCTTTTTTCGTGGCGGGCAGCGATATAGGGAAGTTCACTATGAAATGTCTCGACAACGATCAAACCCTGAATAAGACGGTACATTTTCGACCTTCCACAAATGTCCTGAGCATCAATGAGCTTGTGTCTTTGTGGGAGGAGAAAATAGGGCTCAAGCTCCCCAGAGTTACCGTAACTGAAGATGACCTTCTTTCTGCTGCCCAAGGTGCATTAAATAATCTATCCCTTTAGCATTAACTTTGTATAGTTTGATTTGCTCGAACTCAAGAAAACCTTGAACCGTCTTTTCGTAGAAATGGTGATCCCGTGAAGCGTCGTCGCCGCACTAACCCATGACATATTCATAAAGGGATGCCAAGTCAATTACTCTTTGGACAAGCCGACTGATGTTGAAGTAACCTCTCTGTATCCCGACATGGCTTTTAAGACAGTCGATGAATGTTTTGGTGATTTCGCCAAGAAGATTGCGGATGTGCCCAAGGCAATCGAGGATTCAGGATAGAGTCGGTATCGTCTTGCCCAAGTCTAAGCCGGCAGCTTTTGGTTCTACCTGCTTAAAATAGTGTTGTATTTTCCAAGTTTACTGTGATTGCGTCTTCGTGGTAATGATTTAATTGATCTTGCATTCTTCATGTTCAGTTCTGATCATGTTCCTTGTATCCCCCAAGATGGTATTGGTTGGTAACTCATGTTCTTGAGAAAGACTTGCCATGGAAATTCATCCGTTCTAAATAAGATCATTGACCATTACTTAGAAGTGAAATATGTACTCATGCAAACCTTCACAAATATGAGATGAGCAACAAATTTTTTGTCTATCTGTTGCCATTTGCAACTTAAATGCCATCATATTATGAAGGTAAAGTAAATGTGTTTTTTGTTCTTAGTGTCGTGCATACCATTCCGCATGAACCTGTAGTTTTTACCTTTTGTTCGCTTTAAGTCTGAATATCAAAATATCTTGACAATCTTTACTTATGCTAATCATCATCCTCAGCTGGATTGTCGACCACGTCATGTTCGCACTTGATGAACAAATATACGGACTTATTCATTTATATCGAAATAAAGCATTCTGTGAAATCAAACTGCAGCTGTGAGTTAGACAATATACGAGATATGTGAAAATAGTGAGATTATTCATAAATTCTGGTAAACAATAGTTCACTTGAAATCTTAGGCAGGGTGGGAACATGGCCTGTGTAATTAATCAAGGTCAAAGATATTTCACGCATGTGGACTTAGGTTGTTGTATGAGTAGTAAAAGAATGGAAACCCTGATTTCTTAGACTAAAAGAAGCAATTGTTCATCCAAGAACCCTACCCAACACAACACAAATATGACTAGCTCAAAACTAACACG
The DNA here is from genome assembly GCA_024733475.1 of Syzygium grande. Lineage (NCBI taxonomy): Eukaryota > Viridiplantae > Streptophyta > Magnoliopsida > Myrtales > Myrtaceae > Syzygium > Syzygium grande. The sequence continues at coordinate 30,447,730 of JAMXDD010000010.1, forward strand.
ATTTGACACGTTTTAACTCATTTGTTTGCCCAAAAACACAAATTGTATTAAATAATAAGAATAGAAGATGGCACGACTGACTTGCACAAACACGGCGACACATGAATATGCATGTTCTCATAAAACATCATCCCACTGATAATCATCGTCAAGCTAAACATAAGGGTTAATACTACCGCTACTCCATATAACTGGTAGAGACGAAAAAAAAGAATGCCGCATGTGACATCGATAGCATTAGTAAAGATGTAATATTTGCCACGCAAACACGCTGAAACTTATAAAGATTGTGTGGCACAAGAGGAGCGATCAACCTTGGCTCATAAGGATTAAGAACTCATGATACAAGTACAGAGTATTACAATTGAGAATGAAGGATACAGGGAACAAAACAGAAAAAAAGATTTGAACATTCTATTCTGAAAATTCAGTAATTTTTACTCAAACAAGTAACACCATTCACGAAGTATCTGTATAAACATCATTTAGGGTTGAGAGTTCTTTGTCCTTCTGCTAGCCCCACTCCAGCTGATTTATATGAAAAAAACAATAGTCACTCAAAAGGGAGAAAACAGATTTGCAAAGTATATGGAGTTACAATAACCGCGAGACACTTTAAACAGCTGTGATACGCATAATCTTACCTGCAAAGAACACGGTGACGACGAGGAAGTAGCACGGTGCTAATTTCTCTCTCAAAATAAACCCTATTAAAAAAAAATTTCCTGCCAAATCATGAAGAAAAAAGTTAGAGAGAGAGCTGCACTGATTGTAAATCAATTCTGTAAACATCGAAAAAAGAATACAGCAAAGGTTTCTTCTTCCGCAATTACCAAAAAAATGAGGAGAAACGAGAGTTGTAGTGTTCCACATTATGTCTACTCCAGTAATAAGTGAGTTCATCTCAAAGGACCCGACGTTTTTATAACCCACAATGCTTCGTCCTCAATTTAAAATACATGAGGAGTTGGGAAGGAGGGTTTAAGCTCATCTTCGCAGACATACAACCCTCTTAATGAATGATTGCCCTGGTATCAGTCTTCGACCGAAGTAAAGATCCATGTGGAAACAAGAAATTCCTTTAGCGTTCGAGTTGTGATTTTCAAGTTGGCGAAAGCATTGGCTTTCTTGTGCATCTGCAGTGGACGCAAAAACCTAGGGCCTGTTTGGTAACCGATTTATTTTTCTGTTTTTCTGTTCTTTTTCCATTCCCAGGAGCAAAAAGAAAAATAGTCATTTTAGAGAAACAAGCTCAGCATAACCTAATGCTCGTATTTACTCAATTGACACAAACTGAGAGAAGATGTCTTCTTTACAAGCAGTGAGATCGACACTCCTCTTCACCACCATCATCGACAAGCTTCAACCACATGGGCGTGACTTCAAGGTGAGTGAAATTGCAGATTTTATTGCACCTATGCTGACTCGCAAATTTGGGAGGGCTCCCCTGGCCACCCTCAAGCGAGGACCACCCTCATCGGCCTCAACCAAGGGTCGCCCTCAACGATCTGCACAAGAAATGGCCCGGGACTTTCCAATTTTCACACATGATTAGACTGAAATCACTTCCTTGCTTTGGCGAATCTCCAATTGGGATTTTCATCTTCATCTTCTCATAGAGAAACGCGAGTTAATGTCAACTGTGACTGACGTTAGCCCTATTGATCCGGCAGAGTCGCGCTTGCTACTCTATTACTTTCTATTGTGACGAAGAATAAATATCTTGCTGCTGTCCAGATTAATCTTGCTGCAGTCTGAGTTTGTTTTTGTCACTGGAGTCTGAATTTAGCTCACTGCTCTCCTACATGTCTATGTCTTTGTTTACACTGCCCTTTTCTTTTTAATTATTTTCAACAGAGCAGCCAGGTCATCCTGTGGTCAGAGTGAACTTACCATGCTTAAATTGTCTTTCCTTAAGATTCTATTGGAGACATACTTTAAGATCATCTGCAATTCTGTTTTAATAGAAAATTAGATGGCTCTGAACAAGTATTTTGCATCTTGAGCAGTGCCTAACTTCTGAGAAAATAGAGAATGCAACACTTTGAACTCCTCATAGGCAAGCAACAACATTGAAGTCGTATTCTTTTTCTAATACTGCATGTTCTAGAGAATATTGTTCATTTTTTTTCCACTCAAATGGTCAGTCACATTACAACTTGGCAAGGAATGAAATGGAGTTTTCGCTCATTTTGTTTTTTTCCAATTGGGAACATATTTATTTATATCTCTTTCAGTATGAGCTTTTGAGCACCCTGGAGATATAAGATTCACCGTGTCTCTGTATTCTATAAGTGTCGCGGAAACAAAGCAATCGAACAGCAAAATTGATAGAGTAAAGAAAAATAAATCAGACATCAAATTTACGTGGTTTGGTCATAGTGACCTATGTTCACGGGGAGAGTAGCATGAAATTCCATTATAAATCAAGCAATATAACGGTGATTACAACCACACTCGAGTCATTCAAACACTCTAAGTATTTTTCAAGCTCCAATTATACCTAATAACTCACGCAGTGTTTAACCCCATAGTTTCTCACAAAATAATCTATCAATCTCACGAAGAAATTATACACAAATTCTTACCACAAGAATTTAATCCGCTTCAACATTAACTTCATGGATGTAATTTGCGAATTCCCTTTGCACATCTTCTCACACCAAGCACTCGCAAGCTAGCGGCGCTTCAAGAAGTCTTCTTCATCAACAATAGTGTGCCAAGACTTCTTGCGGCCAAGTTCAAGAATATATAATATACTTCCAAAAGATTCGGTGGTCGACTTCAATAGGGAGATGCAAATTGCGTGTAATTCGGTCAACAAGTCCAAGATTTGGACTTTCCCTTTGGATAATATTTGGCCATAGAACTCACAGTCAAAGTCCGACATTGCCCTTTTATTTTCCGCGGCTAACTCCCAAGGATAATGTGCATGGCTATTAAAACATATTTTATTTCTTTCTTTTTTCTGAATTGCATGGAATCTTTATCCAACTTGGACTTTGACATTAATTAGGAAATATATATTCGGATGTTCATAAAATACCCGATTCGGAATATTCATATTCTCGTTTCGGGCTCAAATTCGAGACATATTTTAACAATCTCTATCTTAGCTTGATGTTTGAGCCAAGTTATAATCATTTTAATAAAATCCGAATCTCGCTACTACTCTTCCACATCCCTAAAGGGCTTAACTGCCACAGACATCTTCCAAGTCCAAGTCTCGCTTGAACTTTATCATAACCGTGGACCTCATTAGAACACCAACTCCACATGTACTTTTAATTGCTCCACAAGGATTTTCGTACATAATCTCCTCTACCACAGATAAAGCAAAATTATTGTTGCATCTATATCTGTCAGGAAATTGAATGCGCATCTTATCAATATCAGTAGTTACAGCAACTATTGGTTCTATAGGTTTCGCCTCGCTACAAGCACCATCCGTGTTGATTACTTCGTTAGTACTTGCTTCCTTAGGAGTTTCTAGTTGCAACTCCATCTCAAGCTGAACACCGTTCAGATCCATATAAACACTGCCAATAACACTCATATCCAGAAGTATTAGAAACTCATAAAATGTAATTTCTCTGCTAACAACAGGTGAATTTAATTCTAGGTACCACAACTTATAGCCCCGCTCACCTTGTGCATAATCTAAGAACATGCACTTTCTTACCTTTTCATCGAGCTTACCATCACTAACTCGAATATAACATGGACAACCAAATATACTAAGAACAGAATAATCGGCAATGTTACTTGACTACGCTTCTTCAGGAGTCCGACATTCAATCGCAACCAATGAGGATCTATTCTTCAAGTAGGTCATCGTACTAAGCGCATCTGCCAGGAATCTCCTAGCTATACCAGCACTAGAGATCATTTTATGGGTCGTCTCTAGTAACGTTTTGCTTATCAACTTTGGAACATGTTGTGGTTCACTAGCACTAATGTGGTGTCTCATTATGGCTTCCTTCATGCAGAATTCGTTTAACAACTTCAAGCAAAACTCCAAACTATTGTCAGTCCATACATGCTTGATTGTTTTATTAGCCAAAGCTCTCAACTGTCCTATCTTGATAACATCATCAAACTTGTGCCTAAGCACAAACACCCACATTTTTCTCAAGTGGTCATCAACAAATATTAGCATAAATCTAACACTCTTTCTCGAAGGAAACCACGATAACCTGCGAACATCTAAGTGAATTAATTCTGCAATATCCATGGTTTTTCTGACAGTCATACTAAACTGCACTTTCCGCTATTGATCTAAATCACAACACCTGCATACATTTAGTTCATCAGCAACATAACCACATAGCAAATTCCTTTCACTTAGAACATTTGGGCTTTTCTCGCTAATATGCCCCAAACGCATATACCACAATTCAGACTTTTGAATCGATGCATCCGACGTCTCCGTAGCGAATTCCGTCACTGTCTCACCTTGAAGCTCATACAAGCTATTGTGCCCAATTCCTTTCATTATCACCAAGGCAACTCGAATAATTTTCAGAACTCCACATTTTGAAGAATACTGACACTTAGCTAAATCCAGGACACTCAAGGAAATAGGGTTCTTCTTCAACTCTGGAACATACCTCACTCCAGTCAATGTCCTCACAATACTATCATGCATTCTGATTCTAACATCACCAACACGAAGAACATCGCACTTCGCGATGTTCTTCAACTGTACTTTACTACTATTCGTGCATTGATAAGTAGAAAACCAATTCTTGTTTAGTATAAGGTGAAAAGAATAACCAGAATCCGTAATCCATTTGTCAAATGACAAATCATCAGTGATAGACAAGACATAATCAGCACTATTCGAATTCCTTGTTTCCTATACCTCTAACATCATCCGAGACCCAACTCTAATCTATTTACCTTTGTCGTTCTTCAGCTTAAGACAATCCCTTCTAAGATGCCTTCTCTTGCCACAACTCCAACAGACAACACTACCAATCCTATACTAACTACGTCTATTCAAGTTTATACTACTTCTGCTAACACGTGTACCGGTTCTTCCTCTATTTTCACCTACTAAAGCAATAGATACATGTTCACCAGATTCTCTTTTACGGATGTTTTCTCTCAGAATTAAATCTTGAATACCATCAAACGTCAAACTTATTGACTCAGAGGAATTATTAACAGTAGTAACAGTAGTATTCCAACTATCAAGTAATGAGGATAGTAGAATCAAAGCACGTACCTCATCTTCAAAATCAATCTCAACTAAACTCAATTGACTAACGATCACATTGAATTTATTGATATGATCAGTAACTGACACACCTTCGCTCATCTTTAAGTTAAACAGACGTCGCATCAAGTAGACTTTGCTAATCGCAGAGGGCTTTTTGTACATGTCCGATAGGACTTTCATCAAACCCGCAATGGTCTTCTCATTCACAATGTTAAACGCGACGTGACGAGCCAACGTCAGCCAAATAACACCCAAAGCTCGTCTATTTAGCAGTTCCTAGTCAGCTTGCTTCATCGTCTCTGGCTTCTCCCCAGACAGGGCCAAGTATAGTTTCATCTGATATAGATGATCCTCAATCTGCATCTTTCAAAAACCAAAATCATTCCCATCAAATATGTCGATTCTTACTTTTCCTTCTTTTATTATCATCGATTCGCTTCAACTCAACCAAGCCCAGCTCTGATATCAATTCTTGTAGAAGCCAAGCGATCGAACGGTAAAATTGACAGAAGAAAGGAAAATAAATCGAACACCAAATTTACATAATTCGATCGTAGTGACATACGTCCACGGAGAGAGCAGTATGAAATTCCACTATAGATTAAGCGATATAACGGAGATCACAACCACACTCAAGTCACTCAAACACTCTAAGTATTTTCCAAGCCCCAATTACACCCAATAACTCACATAGTGTTTAGCCCCACAATTCCTCACGAAATAATCTCTCAATTTCACGAAGGAATTATACACAAATTCTTATCACAAGAATTTAGTCCGCTTCAATACTAACTTCATGGATGTAATTCACGAATTCCCTTTGCACGTCTTTGTACACCAATCACTCGCAAGCCAACGGCGCTTCAAGAAGTCTTCTTCATCAACAACAGCACACCAAGACTTCTTCTGTTTGCGGCCAAGTTCAAGAATATATAATATATTTCCAAAAGATTTAGTGGCCGACTTCAACGAGGAGATGCAAATTGCATGTAATTCGGTCAACAGGTCCAAGATTTGGACTTTCCCTTCGGATAATCTTTGGCCATAGAACGGGGGAAGAACAGTATTGGTACCAAAAGTTGTGTACGAAGGCCACTTTGGTGCCAAAAGTTTCATTTGGATCATTTCAGTGCCAAAAGTTTCGTCGGCGATCACTTAAGTGCCCGTCGGAGAAAAACGATCATTTAAGTGCCAGCGGTGAGAAATTCTGATCAAATTTAATACGTGGCTTTTATATTTAAATTTTAATGACATATGGCATTTCCATGTGTATAATTCAATTTTTAAATATTTTTCCTGATTTTTTTTCTTTCTTTTCTTTTTCTTTTTTGTCTTCTTCTTCTTCTACCATTGGCCTCATCTGGTTCTTCTTCCTACCGGGGGCAAGCCCTCACGGGGCTCGCCTGCCCAAGCAAGGGTCGAGGCAAGCCCTGGGTAAAGGGGCTTGCCCCCGCCAAGGCCACGGGGCCTGAGGGCCTCGGCATGGGGAAAGCCCCGGTGAGGCCGTGGCCTGGCCGAGGCCACCGGCTGCCTTGGCGGGGCCGCCCTCGCCCGGGGGCTCGCCCTACCCAGGCCCCCCCGACCCTCGCGGGGGCTCGCCAGGATCCGGCGAGGCCCCCTCGGATCCGATGAGGCCAGCCCTTGCTAAGGCCACGGTGGGCTCACCGAGCCTCACCTGGAGGAAGGCGGCTTGGTGAGGCTGGCCATGGCGGTGGCGGACCGCCATCAAAAATAAGAAGAAAGAAAAGAAAAAAAAAAAGAAAAGAAAAGAAAAAAGAAAGAAAAGAAAGAAAAGGAAAAAAAAATGCCACATTAGCATCCGGCAAGCTACATCAACTTAAGAAATTAATAAAAAAAAAATGTCATGTCAGATTTTTCGGTAAGTGGCACTTAAGTGATTGTTTTTCACAACTTTTAACACTTAAGTAATCCGATTGAAACTTTTGGCATCAAAGTGGTCTCTGTACACAACTTTTGGCACCAATGCTATTCTTCCCCCACCATAGAACTCACAGTCAAAGTCCGACATTGCCCTTTTATCTTCCGCTGCCAACTCTAGAGGATAATGTGCATGGCTATCAAAACAGATTTTATTTCTTTCTTTTTTTTGAATTGCATGGAATCTTTATGCAACTTGGACTTTGACACTAAATAGGAAATATATATTCGGACGTTTATAAAATACTCAATTTGGAATATCCATATTTTTGTTTCGAGCTCAAACTTGAGACATATTTAAACAATAATGAGTCCTTTGTAAGCTTTATCCCCTGTCGATGCAGTATCTTGATGGAGAATCTTTATCATGTTTGAACATATCGACAAAGTTCATTGGAGATTTGGGCATCTAGGGTGCCACCCTTTCCTTTGTAGTATTATGTGCATCTTTTAGACTGATAGATCTTGGTCCATTACGAAGAGAAAGAAATTAGTCGCATCCTGCCTTCATTCCTACTACTAATATAATCAATCACTCAAAACTGATTGAAGTTGACTAATACTCTAGACGAAACTCTACCACAGACACAGGAAAGTCGTATTAGAGAATGATGGGAAGCAAAGTGGTAAACACTGTTAGCAAAGAAGTGGCTTGTTTGTCTTGGCATGGTTCACCTCAAGAAGTATGTGGGTGGTATTATTTTCTCATAAGGATTGAAGAACCATGACAAAACAAATGCTTAGGCCAATACTTTTATTGATAATAATGTTAATTTTGTACAGAATTTGCTACACCGAGTGCTCTACATTGAAGACCAATAATTTTTACATCAATTCATTTTCCATGATCTGTCAACTATCATCAAAAGTTCCTTAATGTGCACTCATCAAGTGTTGCCATTCGAAATCCTTCTTGACAATTTGATAGTAAAACTCCACTTGTACAAAATCTTTAAAGATGTGTCAATTTGCTGATCTTTGACCTTCTTTCTACCGCTATGATTATTCAATATCTTGTTGAGTTTGGATAGTGACATACTTGAGTAACATTCTTTTATCTAATATTGCATTGCATGTCATCTGGCTTTGTATTTTCTTTCAAATGCTATTTGATTTTTTCATCAGGATAGATATCCTTGATTCAGGCCCTTTCTACCAATCTAGAGTTTCTAAAGAACAAGGTAACCTTTCATATTGATTGATGTGTTACTATGTTGTTGAAGTTTTACGGAAAAAGTAGATATCGAATTAGTTTATCATTAGCTTGTTACTACCCTCTCTTTTCTTTATGGGAAAATGCCACCAAAAATCTCAAATTATACCACTTGTAACATATTTACCCTGAACTTTTTTTGTAACATGAAAAACTCAAAACTATATCACTTGTGACAAATTTACCTGAACTTTTTTTATGGCACGAAAAACCTCAAACTATGTCACATATGACACATTTACCCCATAATATTTTGACCCATGGGCATTTTTATTTTTTTCCTTTTTTTTTCCTTTCTTCTCCAACGGAGGGAAGCCAGCAAAGGCAATCCTCACCGGTGGTGGGTTGGGTGAGGGTTGCCTTCGTCGAATTTGGTGAGGGCGACCCTCACCGGCGTCTGGCGAGGTTGCCCTCGCCGGATCTGGTGTTGGGCGAGGACGACCCTCGCCCGATGCCGGCGAGGGTCGCCCATGCCTGGGTGGGCAAAGGCGACCCTCGCTGGCGTCAGGCGAGGCTGCCCTCGCCCACCCAGGCATAGGCGATCCTCGCCGGCATTGGGCAACCCTCGCCGGATCCGGGCGAGAGGGTAGCCCTCGCCCAATCCACTACCGGCGAGGACCGCCCTCGCCGGCTTCCCTCCGCCAGAGAAGAAAGGAAAAAATAAGAGTAAAAAGATGAAAATGCCCATGGGTCAAAGTATTATGGGGGTAAATATGTCATAAGTGGCATAATTTGAAGTTTTTCGTGTCATAAAAAGAAGTTCAGGGTAAATTTATCACAAGTGACATAGTTTAGGATTTTTCATGTCACAAAAAAAAGTTCAGAGTAAATATGTCACAAGTGGCATAGTTTATAATTTTTTGTGGCATTTTCCCTTTCTTTATTATGCATTCTCCTTTACGGTGTAATTGTTTTTGGAACTTTTTCCCCCATACCTTTATTGTCAAGACAGAAATGGAAAGATTCACAAGCATGTAGTCTGCACGTACATCTTGGCTTATGTTTCTATTTCATTTTTTATGCAAGAACATTTTCACCATTTATACTCTGGAAAGTTTCAATGAGTAAGGTGAAGATCAAGAGGATCTACATGTCTTATAAAACTGATCCAATCGAATAACTTAACAAACTGGGGCTATTTTTTTCGATAAAAAAATAAGGTTGTTTTATGGGCCACTGATTTGTAGATTGTTAAACCCATCTCTTGAGAATGGTTGTGTGTCGTAGCCAATGTTGGGTGGTTATAATGTTATGACTATGTTATGATTTAATGTAGTATTGCATGTAATTCCTACAAGACTATGTTATGATTTAATGCATGGCTCATATAATGATCAACCAGTTAAGGTTAAATGGCATCCTAGAAAGAGGCATTCACCGCAAAGTGGACCAACCCTTCAACCAACCTATATGAAAGTTTTGTTGGAGAAACATCTTAAGAAAATTTTAAAGATCCCAACACTATCCTTAGTAAAATATTTACTATGATGTTTGCATATGTTCATGATAATGTGTAAAGAACAAAACTGATATCCATGAAGGAAAAAGATCACAAAATTGTTCTGTTGGTAAACAGCACCAAAGAATCTAAAGATTAATTGAGCGACGATATTTCATTAAAGCTAAAGATATCAGGTCACTGGTGATGTTAGAGCAACGGATCTTTTAGTACAATCATTGGCTCACTATTATAGCCATTGTCAACTAGGTATGCATAGCAGAAGAATCGGAAAATTAGATAACAAGTTGTCTAACAGATGTGTCAAAGCCTTACAAAAAAAAAAAACAGATGTGTCAAAGTCACAATGATAAGACAGCAAAAGAAGCTATTTTGGATAGCCTTCAACTGAGGAGAAAGCCATTGGGTGAAAGGCAACGACACTTGGGAATACTTAGGAAGAAGAAGAAAATCAGAGTTTGAAATCTAAAGAGTTGAGAATGTCGAGGATGAAGTTTAGAGTACGTAATACATGACTTTTATAGTGCAAGGGATATATTCACTAGAAGTCCTAAAATTTATCGTAAAAGTGCAATCAAGTCTTAAAACTTATTAAATTGATTTAAACAAGTCCTAAAGTTAACACCATTAATTTATCTGACGGAAAATGCTGACATAGCATTTTTAAATTAATGTATCTATCCTACGTGGCATTTTTAATTAATTTTTATTCAAATCTTATTTAAATTAAATTAAAAAACTAAAAAAAAGTTAAAAATTAAAAAACAAAACAAAACTGAAAGAAAAAAGGGAGAAGGAGCTTTGGGAGGAGGAGGGTGGTGAAGGTGGCGGAGGGGGGGGCCGAGGTCGCCAACCTTGGGTGAGGGTGGCCGGCCATTTGCCCCCCATTGAGGCCTCGCCGATCCCCCGACCACCGAAGCGAGGCCTTGCCAACCCCACATGAGGGTCGGCAACCCCCATTAGGCCTAGGCGAGGCATCGCTGACCCTTGCCTGAGGCTTGCGAGACTCGCCCAGATCTAGGTGCCCTCAACCCAGATCTCGGCAAGCCTCGCCTCGCCTTGCTAAGCCAGGGCGAGCATCGGCGTCGCCTAGATCTGGTCGCCCTCGCCCAGGCCTAGCAAGGGTCGCCAGCCCTCACCCAAGGTCAGCGAGGCCTTGCCTGGGGTTGGCCAGGGCTAGCCACCCCTGCCTAGGGCTAGTGACGTTAGCCGGCCCGTCCGGCAATGGACAACGGCCACAACTTCCACATGAAACCCTAGTAATTTTTTTTTTTCAGTTTTCTTTTTTTAAGTAAATTTTAGATTTTTTTAATTTTTTTAATTTGATTTATATAAAATTTGAATATAATAATAATAATAATAAATGCCACGTATGAAAAAAAAATTCATTTAAAAATTCCAAGTCAGCTGTCATGCCTCGAATCCCATCAAGCATGTGACATACTTCTCTGGTCGAATGATGCGATATCCCAAGGTATCTCCGACCCAATTCCAATTCATCAGAGATTTATAGCGATCAGCGGAAATCACAAATACCCGGACAAATAGAGCTAGAGTAATCAGAGAGAATAAACATATTTATTGCTCATCAAAACTTATATAATATTCACAATTTACAAACCATTATATACACAAACACATTGAACTTCTATACTATTAACCACCGACATAAAAAAGGATCGATAGCTTGGGTTCCTTATCCTCAAAAATGGTACACTTCGCCCGCGAGACGGCATCCATTCTGAGTCCGACTCCTCTTCCTCCGAATCTAGATTTCCCTGAACCGACCGCTCCTCTGAGGATTCTGGCTTGGCCTCGATCTCGATTGGGTTATTTATATCACCCGACTTAACTGGAACCTCATCCCACTCCTCCTCAACCGGTTCCTCAAAGAACTCGTCCTCTGGCACAAATTCAAGATCAATCCATTGCTCATATAAGGGAATGTGCACCGGTTCTTCTTCAATCTCGTCCTCAGGCTCATCTTCTGGGGCGTCTTCAGGTTCTGCCTTAGGTTTTTCCTCTAGGACCACCTTAAGGTCCACATCCATTAGATAGTACCTCACTTGAGATTCTTCCGGCTCCGGCTCATACTCGGCCTCTGAAGGCTCCAGTGCTACAGGCGCAGGCTGAAATCCTGACTGCGCTAGACTAGTCTTCAAACTAGTCATCTCGCCATCCGGAGAAGGTATGGCTGATGGATCCCAGTCCCCAACTCCATCAAAGGGGACGTCGAAGCCACGGACGGGGCCAAACTTATCTACCCCGTCTCTAAAGAACCAAGTGGTGTACGTATGAGACTGCCAGAGGGGTAGTCCTATATCTACCCAAACTATCGTCATGTGTTTAACCCATGTCATATTTTCATCTATCGGATTCTCTATAACGCTGTGGTCGATGTTCATCGGTACTCCAAAACGTTCAGGTGGCGGCGGTGGGGGATTCATTGCTCAGGCCGAGGTTCTGAAAAGTATTGGTTGAAACAACCATGAGATTACATCTCAATAAGTACAACCCTAAACCCCACCTAGGCTATCACGTACCTCTAGACAATTACAATCACTATCACAAACTCAGTCATCACAAAGCAAGCACACCATTCCCACTTACCTAGGCCTTTTCAGCGTGCAACCTGCATGTTAGTCACAATAACACCATTTCCACTCACATGCACGTTCAATTTACGTTTTATGCGTTCATTCCGGTCTCATCACATTCTTTCCACATAACTCACCAGTGACCCGCGTAGTGATACCGCCTCAGGTTCATTGCGACCATCTCACACTTACCTCGCCAGTGACCCACGTAATAGTACCGCCTCAGGCTCACTGCAATCAACTCATTCTCAACTCGCCAGTGACCCACGTAATGGTACCGCCTCAGGTTCACTACGACTAACTCATAACAACACTTCAAGGCCAGCGTAATGGTACCACCTCAGGCCATGTATCTTGCCCGCGTAGTGATACTGCCTCAGGCTCAACATTTACCACCTACGACACAACCCGCGTAATAGTATCACCTCAGGTTGGCCATCCTCTGGTAATACCGGAGATCGTCCCTCATAGTCGTACTGCCTCATGACGAATAAATATCCCCGCATAATGGTACCGCCTTAGGAATTTCCACAATCACACATACCACACCACACACGATTTCTCACTCGTTCACATGCTCGACACCCACATGCCAACATATTGGCCATTCACACTTGGCCCGTGCACGCACTAAATCACGCATTTTTTCATGCTCAATCGATATTCAAACACGGCCATTTGACAATCAATTCAATTCGGCCCGAGCATGCACATAACAAAGTACATTTCAACCAATCAATTCACGGTACATCCAACATACAAGACCACTAACGGGCCCACATTCACAGCCACAATTTCGTCATTTCCACGCTCAATTTCAAGCCATATTAAGCCCTACCAACTAGCCACACCACAATACGCCAAATCGACATCATTTATCTCCAAATTGGACCATGTAATCACCAAAGCGAGTTTCAATTTCCAGAAATCGATCCAGCATCAATTCAACCCCGAAATATAGTCATTTCACCATAAAAAAATCATCCAATATCGATCCTCAAACCGGTCCACTAATCTAATCCCAAAACAGCCCCTAATTTAGCCTAAATCGCATCTAAATAAATCGATTCAACTCAATTTCATCCGTCGATACCCGAAGTCCTAAATAGAGTTTAGGGCGTGACTTACCCGAACTCTAGACTAACTCGGCTAGAGCAGAAAATGGGCGGTGGTCAACGGTGAGCGGTGGCAAGTGGCTCGGCGGTGGCGATGGCGAGCGGCGGCGACGGCTTCCTTGGCCGTGGATAACGGCCACATGAGGGAGAGAGAGAATCGAGAGGGTGAGGGGGACGGTGAGGGCACGATGAATGGCGGCGGCGGCAATGGCCGGTGAGCGGCGGAGGCGCGGCCAAGGGAAGGTGGCCGGCTCGGTGAGGGAGAGGGGGAGTGAGCCGAGAGGTGAGAGAGAGAGAGAGAGAGAGAGAGAGAGAGAGAGAGAGAGGGATTTGGGATTAAATATCCCAAAGTCAATTATTTATATTGCCAAATTACCATCTTATCCTTCTCTCACAAATCAAATCGACGGTCAAGATTTGATCTTATCTTAAGATCAACGGCCCGAATCGAATCTTTTCAAAAAATATCCAAGGGCAATTTGGGAATTTCATAAAATTTCAAAGGCAAAATTGTCCAACTCAAAAATCAAGGTAAAATAACCAAAATGCCCTTCCCTTTTAACACTTGCCTTTTATAAACCTTCAAGGGTAAAATGGTCATTTTTCCATTTTCTTGCTGAATTTGAATTTTCTGAAGGATTCGGAAAAATCCAAAGCTGTACATTCCAACCACAACATCGTCCTAACGTCTCGTCATGACTTCTTGATTTTCCGATGCCTAATTTGGGCTCTAATTAATAATTGAATTTTATTTAACATAACTCGAGGGTTTCTCAAACTAACGGGCGGTTTTTGGGGAAATTCGCGTATTCGACCCGTGACTGATAATAAATCGAGTCACGTGCAAGTTCGTTCAATTCGTGACGACTTCGGTTGTCACTTAATCGCGAGAATCGATAGCTAGATCCGACGGGCATAATCATTTGGTATAGATTTAGGGTCATTCGTCAATTAATTTCGTGGTCCAGCGGAATCACCCGCGATCTATTACTATGACAGTGGCGAACTGATCCTTGACTATCTTTGGATCGGCCTACAGTGGTTCAAAATGTCACCTTGACAATTTTCGTGGTTGAAAGTCAGTTCACAATCGAGTTCTTTGGTCGCGCGAAATTAAATCCCTAATTAGCTTTTCCCTAATGGTTAGTATCTCAGGAATGATCAATTCCCGGACGAAAACTAACTACAAGTATGTTCATAAAATTACTCATTTCATAAATCCCAAATGGGCAAATTTCAAGATGTCACATCAGCAATTTTCGTTTGAAAAATTGATGGTATTAACTTTAGGATTTGTTTAAACTAATTTGACAAGTTTTAGAATTTGATTATACTTTTTATAAGTTTTAGGACTCAATTGCACTTTCGCAACAAGTTTTAGAATTTCGTAAAACAAAGTGATGAGTTGTGAAAGACATCCATTAAATCGTCGTTGTGTTGGTAAATGTAGTTCATTATTAGCCATCATTACATGTGCATGCATTAGATTAAGTATTGAAAGAAAAGAACGATTCATGTTCCATGGTATTTGGAGGACAGTTACGAAGCATTTTAACAATGGTTGTGGATTCGAATCACAAACATAGGACATCACATCAAAAATTCGTCAAAGGCCGGAAATTAATACCGATTGGCAAACGCCGATTGATTAATGTCGATTTTAGGGAAATAACATCAAATTGGTGGAAAACGGATAGTTACATTCTTAAAGAGAAATATTAACATCATTGAAAGGGACCAATTGTAGGAGGTTGATCTGTTGCTTCAAAGACAATACAAAGTCGCCCAAACGAATTTCAAAAGTGTATTCTCGACGCAACACTGGGATTTTCAGGAGAGCTGTGCTTGAGCAACAGGGTAGGACCTTTCACATTTTTGAGTGAGAGCATTGATAACTTCTTACTGTTGGCGAATCAACTCGATGTCCGAGTCAATGGCAGCATCATCAGCTTGATTGAATGAAAAATATTGGGAGGAAAAGGTCTATCCAAATCAAAGCCTTTCATGAGTAGGAAATGTTCATATTGGTCTTCCTGAAATTGCTTGCGTTGTGCCTCTAGAATTAGTTTGGCATCCTCTTTTTTTAGGCTCCTTATGCCAGTACTTGTCCTGTATGGACTGGGCAATAGCGATACTAGCATAGTTGTCTTTGAAAACCCCAAAGCTAATTACAAAGAGGATGGAGAAATCTCTGTAGGCATACTAGAAAGCTAGACAAGGAATAAAATTCACCACGTGATCCAGAGGTAGAAATAAAAATCTAAGTTCCCCTTCAATATTCGAATCAAAGGCAGTGTGGGGATATCCAAGAGAGAGAATGTAAGCTAATCTCTACTTTGCCAAGTCACCGGGGGTAATGGGTGAAGGGATCTCATTGCGAAAAGCAGAAGACGAGTCCCAACTACCAAGCAAAGATGGTGGAGATGCTTACGTAGTGCTTGGCCGACAAGAATTCCATGAACCTCAATCTGATTGTGCCCACTACGGGAACGGTGAAATGGCCCCGTTGCAATCAAAATAGGGATGCATTATAATCACAAGAAATACATATATATAAGATAAAAGTGATTATACCCTAACGAGAATATTGTCCAAACTCGAATATCTTGGGCATTGGAGTTACATCAGTAGGTGAGGGGAGCCGGGAATATTTTGCCAATAAGGGAGGCGATCATTTCAAAGAATAAGACCAGACCTGTCGATACGAGGTCTACCACTCCTCGAAAGTTGGAGTACCTTTAGGGCAAACTCCAAAATTGAAATATAAAAAATGATTGATAACGAACCAGTCAATCTCAGTGACATTCGAAATTTTCTTCGTAGTTCATGCTATTTAAGATATTAAGTTAGTGAAAGTTATTGAGATAAGAATTAATATCACAAAAAACCCCAAATTGGCACACTTATGACAATTTTATCCTAAACTAATTTTTTGATCACCAAAAACTCCAAACTGGTACACTTGTGACAAATTTAACCTCAGTTTATTTCTGTTAAATTTTACTGTCAAATTACTTTGTTAAATGACATGCAATAGTTAACTGATATACCGGTCTTATCTTTTGCCCTCCATTTGTTATATGTGTACCAGTTTGTGATTTTTTGTGGTATTAATTCAATCTAACGGAAACTAACGGAGAGTAAATTTGTTACAAATATATCAATTTGGGGTTTTTGGTGGGTTTGGGGTTTTTGGTGGTCAAAAAATTAGTTTGGGGTAAAATTATCATAGGTGTACTAGTTTGGGATTTTTCATGGTATTAACCATTGAGATAATAATATTAGTTTAGTAATTATCAACAAGGAATCGATATGCTCTAAAATACGTATCGAATAATTTTCAAACATTAAAATTTTACTGAGTTGAGGTGTTTATATGGTTCTATAAATTTGGTTAATACTTTTAATAGTTTCAAAATAATTTTCTGATTTACCGACATTAGAAACAAATATCAATTTTCCTATTTATTTACCGCTATGTAAAGCATCTACTCAAAATAACCAAATATCTCCATCTTTTCAACCAAACCATGTCATTTGTCACTCTTTTAGCTTGAACAAATGTCTTAATTCTCGCATTATTATTGCCCACATGCCCTTAATAGAATCCATTGAAGCAAGTTTTTATAACCTCATGCATCTAGTATTATTTTTAATCCTAGAAACTTTATAATCTATTATTAACACTAGTTAATTGATATTATTACTTTTAAGATAAGCTAAAAAATGTGACTTCAAATTACTCTTCAATATAAAATAAATGTGGAAAATAAGAGATTAAATACCTTTTCCCTTCCTCTTGAATGCGTAACTCCATTTCACATCTTCAAGTTCCAAATTTTTTTATTCCACTCTCTTTTGATGCAATCAAAGTCCAAACTCTCACTTTCAATCTAGTGTCTTACAAGATATATTCATGAACTTCCCTTTCTTTTTATCATATTAGCTTTGTTCTTTTCTAAAGAATGAGACTTGTTAATTTTAGTATTTATTTTGAGTTCAAGGTGATTAAGAGCTTCCTTTGTTGAAGATTTCACTTTAGGTAAGTGAAAACTCTAAGGACTAAGCAAGAATGATCTACTTAGTATTCTTGAGCTTAATTGATTGATTGATTGTTCATTTAGTCTAAATTTTACTCTATCTATGATTAAGTTTCAATAACTGTATGTTAAACTACTGTGATTGTTGGGCTTAAATTAAAAAGCTTTTCCTATGCCTTGTATGTCTTTGAGAGATTACTAAAAGCTTTTATTGCATCTTGAATCAGAAAAATGTGAAAATAGTAAAAACTAGGCGTACAATGTGACATTCAATTTCGACCCATTTTGGAATTTATAAAACGCTTAATTTGTCAAAATTGTGCTTATAGTAAAATCTCGCCGGGAACTGATCACTCTCGGTTATTATTTTTAAAATAGAGATTTCGCTAGAATCGCACTCGATCGAATTTACCCGTTATTTAGACCCCAAACTTGGTAGTCAATTTTCGGGAGTTTCGGGGGTTAAATAAATTGACGGTGTCGATATTGTTGTGGCCAACGTCGAGATTATCGAGGATAGTGAGAAAGTGAAATTTTGACCGGTGCAATTTGGACTAGTTACCTCCCTCATAGTGTGTTTTCGAGTTATTTTACTTGGCCTATTGTCCTATATTTTTGTTTGGGATTTTCGCGAACTATTAGATCTTTTTCAGTTTAAATCGATTTTTTAGTTTAACCGTTAGTTCGATTTTTTAGTTTGAACCGTGTCCGTTGGATCGCGCTTAAAAAACAAAAATTTACTTTTTTTTGTACTCTCTTCTCTCTCTCTTCCTTTTGCAACGCGCTTTTCCCCATTTAATTCTAAAATTTTTCCTATTTAATTTGGCTTAATAAATAAACTTCAAAATAACCTAAATTAAAACCAAGTTTTAAACTTTTAGGCTTGAACGGGTTTTAATAAAGTCAAACTATTCCTATTTGATGGGCTTTAGTGTGAGGATTTAATTGAATTTAAAGTGTGCTATGGGTGGCTGAGCTTGGGTGCTTTGATTCGGATAGAATTTGTGGACTTGGCGGATGAAATTTTGGACAAAGTGATGGCTGATCTTGTGACTATTTTTAGTGTGATAATTTTAATTGAAGTTTAGAGGCTTAGATTGGGCTGTGAGATGGCTGGAATTTAATAAGTTCAGCCTCAATGGTGGAGTTTTGTGTGTGCCCTCGTATTGTTCTCATGGGAGTTGTTTTGGATGATGTTGTGGGGAGCCAAGTGAAGTAATTTGAGGATATTTATAGGCCCAGAATAATCTGTTTAGTGGCTGGCCATATCGAGATTTAATTGGACAAGGCGCGGTCAATTCGAGGTTTAATTGTGTAATTATCTGGAATGTATAGATTGACGGATTAAGTGGCTGATTTGTACTTGGTTGTGATCAATTTCGTGACGTAGTGCCATGTGCCTAGTGTGACTAAGAATAGAGTATCTTGGCGGGCCTCGGGTGCGTGAATTCATGTTGATCAAATTGTGCAAATTTTATGTGTGATTTATGTGCCGTGCAAGAGTGACTTGAATTGCTTTCATGGTCATGCTAGTATATTGGTTGGGCATATTGAAATTTGGATTGAGCTTATTGTGTGGTAAATTAATCATGTGGCGTTGCGCAATTGATTGCTCATTGTGAAATTTCCAGAGTGCCCAAGTGTGAATTTCATGGCCATGGATGTGCATCACGAGCATTGGCACGGCATGTGCATTTACAAGTGTGCTTTCGAATGACATGAGCATTGTGATCACCTAAAATGCCCCGATGCGTAATGCGGGGGTTCAGATAAAAATTGATGCTTGTGAATGTGTGATCACAATAAATCCTGATGCGTGTTACGCTGGGTAGTGAACCCGCCCCGAGGCGTGTTATGCGGGATGATGCCCGGTTTATCGAAAGATGACCAACCTGAGGTGTTTTACACGGGTAATGTGTCATGAGCCTGATGCGCTTAACACGGGCCAGAGATCGATCTCAAGTGATAGACCCTAATGCTTTTTACGCTGGTCAGACCTCGCGCTTAACGCGGGTCGGAGGAGAAATTGATAAATGGCAGAGTGCTGGCATGCGAGCAAGCGTTATTGCATTGTTGAGGCATGACATGAGTGCGAACATGAGCACGTGCATTACATACATCGGGATTAAATGATATGTGTATCTGTGATCTGCGATCTAAATGTCATGGTGTTGTTGTGATTAAGTTTATAGAATGGCTAACTTGCGGGGGTCAAGTATGAATTAGATTTAGGCCCAAGGGCCTGAGTCGATTATGTTTTGATTTACGATGGTTTAGTACTCGTCGGGAGGTGCACGTTAGCTTAATTTAGGTCTAGGGAATTACTCGCTGAGATTTATTCTCACTGTTGTTGAAACTTAATTTTTCAGACCCCCAACCTTGAGGATGCCGGTGTACTGAAACGTTTTGGGAAGAGCCCCGGCTAGATATAGTGCTTGATCGCCGAGCCACGTACCCGCTTTTGATTTTTGAGTGTGGGCTGTATATGAATATTGTATATGTTTCCCAATATCAAAGCAAGTGTATAATTATTCGTGCTGGTTGTTGTATGGCTATCCTTGGTTAGGTGTATTTTAATGTACGGGTGGTTTTAATTACTTCCGCATGTGCTTTAAATCTCTGTGTTGGGTGTTGGGTCGGTGACGCATCACGGGACATCGCACAAATCGACCTTTTGGGAGATGGCGCACCGTGAAGTGCGGGCGTGACATCCCGTTTGATTCCAGCGGGGGCGAGGTCGCCGGTGCCTCTGCCTTGGATTGCCGTCCCTCTCACCTCGGTGGCAGCCCCTCCTCCCACGCGTCACATACAAAGGGTATCTTAGTAAAATTTTGACAATGTTAGAGGCAATTTCGAAATTTACAAGAGTAAGAGGGGGCTGATAACAGGGTTAACTATTAGTTTTAGTTTTAATTAGTGTTGGGGCTAACAATACAAACTAGAATGGGGTGAATAGGTTGAAAGAGAGCTATGAAGAACTTTACAGAATATATATAACAAGTTAAAACTTCACCGGTGGCATAAACAGTTTAACATAATTAAAAGTACTGCTAATAAGCAAATATGTAATCAGAAGTGATGCTGATAAACAAATAACAAAATCAAGAGTGCTGATGATAAGGAGATAGAAGATAGCACTAAGTTTTATAGTGGTTCGGTTTTATCTCCAAGCCTACATCTACTTTTAAGACTAATAGCCACAATAAGGCTAGAATCCATTAGCAATCAGCATTGCAAGTTATAACCGATTAGTGTTGTTCCCTTTATACAATAAATCACATGATCGGAACACAAACACTTGCACTCACACTTGTACATTTAACTCTCTATTATTACAACTCAGTAGCACTAATGCAAAGACATTATCAATATCACAACCGCTACAAGACAAAGAAGAAGACTCAAGAGCTATAGACTCGGTTTGTTCATTTTCACCCAACACCCAATGTCACTACTTCTCTTGGATTGAGTATATATAGCCATCCAACCCTTAGATGATCATTTGCCTATCAACTCAATGAAGTATCCATTGGTATTACCATTGCTATAAGCAAAACGGCTTCATGTCACTCACCAGCATCTATGTAGTTTCTCAAACTTGTCAGACTACTCCTGACAACTACTATGATACATCTCAAGTGCTTCTAATGCGAACTCCAAACATTTATAACTGATAGATTTTTCTTAATCAACGTTCTCATTAGCTGAGCAGATGGCCAGCACCTTCCCAGACTCAATATCTGCATTGCCCCTCACCCATAACTAGGATTTTACATTGGTGATAGTCTGTTGATGCTGTCCACTAACAAAATCGTGTGGAATAACTTACGATCAACCATTCAATGATCATCTTGGCTTTTTCAGCATATAAAGACTTCAAAGGACATCGGTATCCCTGTTGATTCCTTATATTCATTAATTGATCGAGTCAACATCCAAAGACATTGGCATCACCATTGATTCCTCGTTTTCACTAAACTCACTGAATCATCATCATTGTCATTGTCTTTCCACCTCATTTGAAGAGAACTGCTCAGTCAACAATCTCCTATCTCAATGGCGATCCACTCTTCTATCTTCTAGTCCTTCCAAGCATATTGGCGATCATGATTCTATCAAGCTATTCACATTCACAAGTGCAATCCTTCCAAGCTTCAACGAACATCACCATTTTAAGCTTGATCAACATCACGAAAGGCCATCCAACTTTTCATCTTATCTTAGTCCTTTCAAGGCCATCCCCATTCTTCTCAACTTGTTCTCTCTCAATCAAATTCCTTCACCCTATTCACCTTTATAGAGTTTATTCTAGCTTATAGACATCTCCACGCTCAATACCTTGTTCACCTTAGATATCGACAGTGATCCTTCCGAATTAACTGAGCATTCTTGATTGTGGTAAAGCACATCAGGATCACACATTATACTGATTAAGACACCATCTATATTATGGTGTGTGTATATATCACCTGGTATTAACTCAATCAATACACATATTAGTAGCATTTGATTATGTTTGTTATCTTCAAAATATCATAGGGATTTTCCTAATAATTAGTGAGTTATTAAGTAAGATTAATTAGGGAAATCAAACTGGTTCTAAAAATTGAGTTTAGAAGCTTTAACGGAAATTTGTAATTTCACCAAGGTGAAGAACAAATCTGCAAAAATTGTAAGTTGTGGGGACTCTCCACAGCTTGGGGAATCTTATTATGATACGTGGTTAAGTTATTTTTAGGGATAATTGCTTAATCTAGACAATGTGTTTAACTATGCAAAAGTGGAGCAAATTGTATTAATTAACCATAAGTAGGTTGTTTTGATAGTTTGTAAAATATATGGTATGTTTATAGTGTAAATAAAATGTTAGTATGTTTTAGATCACAAAAGAATAGCATTTAGTATTTAATTTAATTATTATGGCTTGGTTGAATGAAAATCGAAAGTTATGGGCAAAATTATAAAATGAGAAATTTTTGTAGGGAAATAATCTAATTCTAAGAACATGGCTCATGTAATCATAGTATGACATGGTTTGTGTAGCCGTTGTATGATATTAAGAAATGTCCATCATCATGTGGATCTACAATGGTGTATTTGTGCTGGCTAATGTAGATGACACCCGTGATGGTCACAATACCTCATTTATCAAGATGATTCGTGAATCGAGATGGTCGTGACCAGTGACAAATATAAACTTATGTGTAAATCGATGAGATATTATGTGATATTTGTGCAATGAGTGATTGATCTTATGCAATGTTGTTGATGTTTCATTGATATGTCATGATAGGAAATATAGTACATTTACTCATGCACTCATCATTCATTATTGTTTTATGATGCCTTGAACTCACAATTGTTGTTGATACCACGTTAAGTGGTGAGTGGATTTATTATCTTAGACTTAAAGATTTCATTTACCAGGTCTTGACTCACTTCTTTATTTTTCAAATCTATAGGATGGATCCTCAACCATTACTGCTTTTAGGAGCTCTCATGCATTACAAGTGTGTTAGAAAGTGTGTTTATACTCGAGTCAGCGACTCCACTGTATAGGTCGATGTAGGGCTTCTAGAGTGGATTTCCTATCGATTTGTTGCATGGTACTTGAACATCGAGGGTGAACTAGTTATACCACTAAGGGGTTTTGATGACAATAGCAACGAATTGATGGGCAAAGTTGCCAACCCGTAGTAGTTACTTGACTTTTGTCCAAAGAGACTTTTAGATAGGAGTATAATGTTGAAGTTAGGTAACCCTGACCCTTCCCAAAAGTTATATATTTTGTATTTTGCTTGGAAGTTGTATTGCAATATTGATGTTAATATAAGGAAAATGCATATGTATTTTATTAAACTCGCGTGATCGTTTTATATGAGATATTGTGAATGCTTTAATGTGCTTCAGCATGCTCATAATAATTAGTAAGTAATAACTAGAAAAGACAAGTGTCGCACGTATGTTTTGGGGCGTCACAATCTCCCTCTAGCAATAGAAGGCTTGGCGAGTGGGGTGTTGCGCTTAGGGTCGAAAAAGGAACCCCATAGAATAGATACAGTGCATTAAGATTCCTTAAATGAGCCAAAATTGTCGTGCATAAATTTGAGGGTGATTGACCTCAAAGCCAAGATAAAATTTTCCCTGATTCGAGAATTTGAGAGGCAGATTGGCAGAAGCAAAAGCGCAAGTCTAAAATTCCTCAACCGATATAACAAGATCAAGGTCCGGGTAGAGATTGCATAAAAAAAACTGGACAGAAATTATAACTACTCAAATCCATCGACAAAAAGTGCCACGAGAAGCAAGAAAAAATAGAGAAACCAGGATGAGTCAGTAGCTGAGGGCAACAAAGTACCATCAAACCAAAGTTTTCAAATTCAGAAGATCATTGACGGAACCGGTATCATTGGTAAGGAGTAATGTGCTGCTCCTTAAAATAGGCTAGAAAATAAAGTTGTGTCTAGGCCTGAAGAATCCAAAAAAGGGCCGTAAAAATTAACAGAGATATCCTCATACATCGACATAGAAGCATGGTTTGAGACCTGTTAACTAACGGCCAAAACTAGTCGTCCAAGCGCAAAAAGCTTACATTCCGCAAGGTAAAGGCCAAGTTCGCCAGGTCTCTAGAAACCTGTAGTGCTAAGTGATCAAAGATGTACTTTGATAGCCTAAGCAAAAGGAAAGCCGTACGTTCTTCTTGGATGACCTCTCTAGATTCTTTACTAAACTTACTCATAAAATGACCATAAGAGGCATTTTTAAGGTATTTGAAGAACGGAATTTAGCTAGTCAGCATGACCTGAGTCTTTTCCCCAAGGGCTAAGGCCGGTATTAGCACATAAATAAACAAGAAACAGTCATAGGCCTAGAGCAAAGGAAGAAACAATTGGTGGATGGAGACCAGAAGTTAGTTAGTCCACCTAATAGACCTAGGATGAGTTTCCAATCAAAGCAATAGAATAGAAGGGCTTAATTAATTCTGATAGATCACCAGACAGCAGTCATAAGCCTAGAGTAAAAGAAGAAACAATTGATGGATAGAGATCAGAAGCTAGTTAGTCCACCTAAAAAACCTAGGATAAGTTTCCAATCAAAACAATAGAATAGAAAGGCCTTATTAATTCTGATAGATTATCGGAGAACAATCATAGGCCTAGAGCAAAGGAAGAAATAATTTGTGGATGGATATTAGAAGCTAGTTAGTCCACCAAATAGACTTAGGATGAGTTTCCAATCAAAGCAATAAAAATGAAGGACCTTATTAATTCTGATAGATCATCGGACAGCTTCTTTTTTAGACCTTATCCTTAAATACTAGTGGTAAAAAGTAAGGTCAAAAGCAGGGAAGGCTCTAAAGCGTTACGATGGTGAGGTTTACACAAACTCAATGATGTCTTCCTTTTGGAAAGGAAGCTTCTCTTCTTGGTATCGCGAAAAGCAACATTAGAGAGATACGGGGATGTAGGACCTAATGTTCATAGTGCCAAATTCGAATCCTAAGGATTAAGCAACGATGGAAAAAGGTTGTATTTGTCTTTGTTCTCCGGTCAATGATCAAAACAAGACAAGAACGTTGATGATGAGTATGAAGAGGAATCACTTTTGGACGACATGAGGGTGTTATTGGAAAAGAAAATTACCTAAAATTCGAAGCAAATAAAAGGTTGAAGATGATGGAGTCTTAAATTGAGATAAAAATGCAATATTAGATGCAATGCAAAAAGATAAATGAACACCAAAGGACAGTCTTATAGATCAGCGGAAATCAGGATGAAAGATCACGCCGATCAAGCTACGTGTCCCATCAAAACAGAGAACATAAAGCGATTGTTAGAGTAATAGAGTAGTCTAGTTTGCGTTTAGTTAGAAATCCCAAGAATAAACCCTAGCATATTGATGCACTCAAAAGATTTAAAATTCTTTTGAAGGGGGAATATGTTGACACCCAAAATTATTCAAATTATAATTCAGAGAAGATACGTGGTGTGTTGTCAACAAATCGACGACAGATTATTTCAACAAATCGATGGCAAAGATAAGTGACTACTATCGACAAGAACCAGTGATGGTCGAGAATTGACAAAGTTGGCCGATTGTAAACTTGATGAAAAAAATCGAAGTAGAGACAGGGCCAAATGATAACGTTAATGGATAAGATCATATGGTTATTGGCAAATGGAATCGAGGCCAAGAATCTAGGATAGAGTTGGAATGTGAACTATAACCGCTTTTCGCGGTTACCTTATGTATGAGCCAATAAAAGGTCAAAGTGAACCAATTATAGAGGATTCACAATCAATAACACTTAACGATTCTTTTAGGAATTTATCTTATCAAGTTACTTTACCTGCATTCTTTATTGTTTAGTCTAGTTCGTATAATAGCCATACCGATCATTTCTTGTCCGAATCGTTGTACAACCCGATTCCTACAAAAAAGATGGAGACCTAATGTTTAGTCAGAGATATTTCGTTTAGGATCATTTTCGGCGAAACACCATGTAAATGATATTTTTATTTAGGGCCAGGGATCGACCCCTAATTTTCTCATATGATAATTGACTAAATGGAATAGCCAAATTCAGGTGTCAACAAAGTGAAACAATCATTGATCATGGAATGGAAAAGGTACGGTTCCGCTATCTAAAACCCAACACCTTTCAATAGAGAATTGACTAAAGACAAGGGAAACTCACAAATAAACGTCTTCAAACCGCTTTGCTTGATAAAAGAAAACAAAGGATAAGTGTGTCAGAGCTCCTAAAACTTGTTGTAAAAGTGCAATCAAGTTCTAAAACTTTCAAAAAGTGCAATCAAGTTATAAAACTTGTCATTGGTATAATCAAATCCCTCTATTAGCTCCATTCAATTTGGTTAACGGTAAAAGCTAATGTAGCTTTTTTTTATTTTCCGAAAAGAGAGAGATACTAACGTGGTTGCCATGTTAGCCAATTTTAAAAAGTTAAAAGAAATTAAAAGATAGATTGAAAGGAAATAAACACATAAAAAAGAAAAGTAAGAGAACCCTAGATGTTTCGGATGGTGGTAGATTTCTCTGGCAAGTTGGTGGTAGCTGAGGTGGCAGCGACAGGACTAAGTGAACAGCAATGACAGTGCTCCCGGCCATGGTAGAGCTCGTGCATAGAGCTGATTGTGCCGCAACCCAACTAAAATCATCAAGAAAACTATCGAAAACTGAGAATTCCAATCCTTATCATTGTGTCGCTTCGAGCTTAACTATATGTTGTTTTGAACGTGTTCGAGAAGTTGGCGGCGGCAACAGCGGCAAGAACAAATGGACGACAATGACGAAGCAAGCTCGGCCATGACAGCTCTAACTTCCAAGGTTCTTCAAGCTCGAGTAGCCATAGCCGCAAGTTTGAACTTGCCGGACACGTCTGAAACGACATCTAAGTTTTCCTTTTTTTATTGTTTATTTCCTTTTGCCTTTTAATGTCTTTTTCTAAAATGACTAACATGACAACCACATTAGCACCTCTCTTCAAAAAACAATAAAAATCTACGTCAATCTTTTCCGTTAGTCACATTGGATGAATCTGTTAGAAGATATACTTGAGATTCTTGGAAGATGTGCTCGAGATGCGGAAATCAATTTGGATTGTGATTGATACACTAAATCAATCAGGGACTAGAATGAATCAATCCAAATTAGAGTTGATTCCTTAGAATATATTTTTTTCCTTTTTATTATCCATATTTTGTATTATATATACAGAATAGTGCACATGTAGAAATTCAAGTTGAAGACATAAAACAAATTCCCTTCAAATCTCTTTATCTTCAACTTCTTCGTGGTATCAAAGCATGTCGAATTTGTGGTCTAGCTTCTGCACAAACCCTAGATTGCCCGCTAAATTTTTTTCCTTCTTCCTTATTGTTGCAATAAAACACAAACCTGCAAAACAAGGTTAGCACTCTAGCGTGGGAATCAGTATTTGAATCAACCATTAAAACACAAAAAAAAAAAATTTACCGATACCATGAACAATCAGCCATCAGCTTTTGACGAACATACTTCGGAGGAGTCAACCTTACAAGGAGTTTCAAAAGTTCAAGATCCTACCTCGAACATACCGGCTAAAGGCGTCATAAGTCAGGAGTAGGCCATCCGGGCCCAAAATCCTTTCTAGGCCCAGCCAAATTTGGGCCAAGCCATTTTGGGCCAAAACTTTCAATGGCTGCTTGTCCAAGTACATCCCAATTCATGGTTCTACAGGCCAACCCAAAATGTCCAGTGGCCAAGAAATCAAGGCCACGAAAATAACACTCAACTCGATAGAGGCCGACCAATCGTAGAAGAGGCAAGCCCAACCATCGAGCCAAGATGGTTCAATACGGGCCAAATACCCAAATCGGGGAATTCGGATCTAGGAACAAATTCCTACGTATCCAATCGTGGCCACCAGTGGTCATCCGAGCCCAATGACCTGCTCTACGTCTCCACAGCCGACCGACTAGAACTCCGGCTCATTGTACATCAACTTTCAGGAATCGAAAACTATTTGATATGGGCACAAGAATTTCGACATGCCCTCGTTACAAAGGACAAGGATGGATTCCTTGATGGAACCGTTCTGGTTCCGACCGACAAACGTTTGATGCGACAATGGAAAAAATGCAATCAACGCATCCGAACATGGATCGACAATTGCATAGCACCTGATGCAGCCGGATTATCCCCGACAGAGGACTCGAAAATTATGTGGGAAAACATAATTGGAAATGTACGGGAAATTGGATTGAGCGAAAAAAATTTTGCTTACCCGAACACTCACAGAACTAAAGCAAGGAAACATGTTTATCATGACATACTTCAATATGCTCTTGGCACTCTGGAATGAATTGGAAGCGGCCGAAGAGAAACTCGATGGACCGAAATTGACCTTACAACAGTATAAGGACATAAAAGAAGGAAAAAAGGTAACCCGATTTCTCCTCATTTTAAACGATACATACCTTCCGTTTTGATCCCAGATTTTGGCCATGGATCCCATACCCTCGCTCGAGCGGATTTACCAGCTGGCCATTCAAGAAGAAAGCCAGAGCCTTACCTCGTCGAAGCACATGAAAGGAGGAGAGAGCATCTCGCTCGCAGCTCGCGGTGAGCAGAGAGAGCACATCTAGAGAGACCCAGCGAGCAGAACTCACGGCCAAAGTGGAAGAGGAAGAGCGCTAAGATTTGATGATGAGTACAAAACCCTTAAAAGTTACGAAGCGGACGGCCTAGATCACATGCAGCGATTGGACGGTCCGCGTCTTTCGTTACCCATGCCTGGATCAGACGGTAAATGGATGACCAAACCATCCAATGGTCAATTTTTTGCCACATCATCAAAAAATTATGGACAAAATTCAAAAGGGAAAGGTAAATTGTGTTGCAATTATTGTAAACGTCCACACCATACAATTGATAATTGCTGAAAATTACATGGTAAACCCGAAGAAAAAAGAAAAAAGGAAAAGGATTTCTCAATAGCTTATCAGGTCACTGGACCAATTGGTCCGAATGCTGATAAAATTAATCAACCTATTTCTTATGATCAATATCAGCAGCTCATGACGGTATTGCAGAAATTGGATACTTCTGACAAGGTGGGAAGTTTCGTAGGTATTTCCTATTGTCTGATAAATTTCATTTCAAGAAATGCATGGATAATTGATTCAAATGCTAGTGACTACATTATTTATGATAAAAGTTTCTTTTCCAATGCTCATAAGCAATTAAGCTTTCCCATCTCAGTGCGATTGCCAAATGGAAATGTCACATATGTTACAATGACTAATACCGTAAATCTTAGTCCTCTCATTACTCTTCAAAATGTCCTCTATGTACTAGATTTTCAGTTCAATCTCATTTCTGTCTCTAGGGCTTGTAAGGAAAATTCATGTTGTGTCTTTTTTGATTGCTTCTTTTAGTCTCTTTCAACTGGCAAACTGATGGGCTTAGATAGTATTTCTGAAGGACTATATTTTTGGACCAGCTTTCCATATGAATTCGATTTGTCTTGCATTCCTTTGAATAAACAATCATTGTGTAACACGATAACCAATGATAAAAATTTTCTTTCACATCAAAGGATGGGTCATAGTGCATTTTTTCCTTATCCTCAATGTTGTGTTTGTCCCCTAGCAAAACAATCAAGAATACCTTTTCCATCTAGCAAAACTCGTGCCAACAGTATCTTTTCTCTGATACATGTTGATGTTTGGGGACCATACCATACATCCCATCATAATTGCTCTCGATTCTTTCTTA
The DNA here is from genome assembly GCA_024733475.1 of Syzygium grande. NCBI lineage: Eukaryota > Viridiplantae > Streptophyta > Magnoliopsida > Myrtales > Myrtaceae > Syzygium > Syzygium grande. The sequence continues at coordinate 30,477,595 of JAMXDD010000010.1, forward strand.
CTATTGTAGACAATTATTTCCATGCTACATGGGTCTTTCTAATGTAATTATAGAGTCAAGTACTTTTCTATCTAAAAATGTTCTTCTCTCTATCAAAGAATCAACTTGGGGAATCCATTCAACGCATCACTGATAATGGAAGGGAATTCTTCAACAATGAATGCACTTCTTTTTCTCTTCCCATGGAGTCCTACATGAGAGTTCATGCACTTACACCCCATAACAAATGGGGTTGTGGAAGGTAAACATCGTCATCTTTTGGAAGTCGCACGTGTCCTTAAATTCCAAGCTTCTATCCCAGAAACTTTTTGGGGAGATTGTATGGTCACGGCAGCTTACCTAATCAATCACATGCCAACTCAGATTCTTGGCGGACGAACTCCTTTTGAGTTACTTTTTGGGAAGAAACCAGAGCTTAATCATTTGAAAGTCTTCAGTTGTTTATGTTACGTCACCACAATGGGCCCTCAAGATAAAATGGGTCCTCGCACCTGTCGTTGTATATTCATAGGATATCCAAGTCTACAAAAGGGATATCGTGTTTTTGAACCTTCTTCAGGTGATTTTTTTCGTGAGCAAGAATGTTATTTTTCATGAAGACATATTTCCATTCCATGATAAGATGTCCTCCAACAAAGATCCTGAAAAATTGATTGATTCTCGTCGGTCATTATCTGAAGAAGAATTCTCTCAAGATCCTCAATATATATTGGATGCACCTCCAAGACATCCAACATCATCAGCATCGAACTCCAATATCGATGAGATCTCCACTCCTGTTTTGATCGTGAATGAAATAGTTGAACATCTTGTCACATCAACCAAAGAAGATTCTAATCCCTATCACATCGCAACCTATTGCTAATGAGCCATCATCTCCTATAACTAAGTATGATCCACCACGACACTCAGGCCGTATCACTTGTCCACCCACATGAACTAAAGATTATGTCTGTGCTGCCTTAAATTCACCAGGTACTCATTACCTAATCTCGTCCCATGTCTCTTTTCATCGGCTTTCCTCAAAACATATGTGTTGCATTAGTTGTATATCAGAAGAACGAGAACCATCTTGCTATGTTGAGGCAGTCACTAATCCACATTGGCAAAAGGCGATGGAAGCAACTACAAGCATTAATTGAAAATCAAACTTGGGAGATTGTGACACTACCTCCCAATCGCAAGCCGATTGGCTGCAAATGGGTTTACAAGATTAAATATATAGCTGATGGCTCTATTGAACGATACAAGGCTTGGTTGGTAGCTAAAGGTTTTACACAACGAGAAGCTTTTGATTATCACAAAACCTTCTCTCCGGTAGCCAAAGATGTCACAGTTCGTTCCTTCTTATCTATTGCTGCTTTCCGTGACTGGCCGCTACATCAAATGGATATACATAATGTCTTCCTTCATGGTGATTTAGAAGAGGAAATTTACATGGATGTTCCTTAGGGTTTATGGAGATAGGGGAAGTATAAAGTGTATCGTCTCCGCAAATACCTTTACAACCTCAAACAAGCTTCTAGACAGTGGTATGCCAAATTTGCCAATGCACTCACAGCTGCAGGCTTCAAAAAATCCAGATATTACTATTCCTTATTCACGGGACCAAAGGTATGTCATCTATCTATTTGATGATATAATGAGGCTGCTATCAAAAGACTTAAAGGGTTTTTTGCATTCTACATTTCACATTAAAGATTTGGGATCGCCCAAATATTTTCTTGGAATTGAAATTGACAAATCAGACCAAGGGGTTTCTCTTAGCTAGCGAAACTTTATGCTAGAAATTATATCAGAAGCAGGTCTATCAAGGTGTAAACCAGCTATTATTCCCATCAAGCAAAATGTCAAATTAACTATAGTTGATTATAATGCGGGAGCATCCCCAGATGATGATCCTATACTTAAAGACCCATTGAGTTACCAAAAACTCATTCGAAAGCTTATATATTTGACTATAACTAGACCAGATATATGTTATGCAGTTACAAATACTCAGTCAATTCATACATAATCCCAAACAGTCCCATATGAGTGCTGCTCTAAAGGTTGTAAAGTACTTGAAGAAATGCCCAAGACTTGGGATACTTCTTTCTCGAAGATGCAACATGGAAATGATAGCATATTATGATACGGATTATGCGACTTGTCCTATGAGCCGAAGATCAATCACCGGTTATTGTATTAAATTGGGAGAGTCTTTGCTTTAGTGGAGAACGAAGAAACAACCCACCATCTCATTATCATCAGCTCAAGCGAAATATCGAGCTATGGCAAGAACCACCTGTGAGATCGTATGGATACGAGGCTTACTTCAAGACTTGGGGATACAAATAAAAGGGCCAACCAAACTATTTTGTGATAATTATGCAGCTCTCAAACTTGCGGCGAATCCTATAGTACATGAAAGAACGAAGCATATAGAAGTGGATTGTCACTTCACTCAAGACAAGATCCAAGAAGAAATAATTGAGACAAGAGGAATTGCAACTATAGAACAGCTTGCGGATATCTTCACAAAACCTTTATGTCAAAGACAACATGCATATCTATTAAGCAAGCTAGGTGTCTTGGACATTTATAAGCCACCAGCTTAAGGGGGAGTGTTGGAAGATATGCTCGAGATTCTTGGAAGATGTGCTCGAGATGCAGAAATCAATTCGGATTGTGATTGATACACTAAATCAATCAGGGATTAGAATGAATCAATCTAAATTCGAGTTGATTCCTTAGAATATATTTTTTCCTTTTTATTATCCATATTTTGTACTACATATACACAACAGTGTATATGTAGAAATTCAAGTTGAAGAAATACGACATATTCCCTTCAAATCTCTTTATCTTCTAATTCTTTCAGAATCTAACAAAGTGACTTGATTGCATCAATCTGACTATCAATCTGACAAATTTAAGGACTTGAACAATTTTTTTGAAATTTTTAGGACTCAATTGCACTTTTCACAATAAGTTTTAAGATTTTCGATATACTTGTTTCAGAAAAAGAACTTAGAGAAAAACTAATGATGTGCATGTGATAATGACTCAAACTTATCGTGAGATCAATGGGAGAAAGAAAACTCACAGTTATTTATTAATCAAATTCACTGGCATTTGAAACGTGTGGAAGGAATTCAAATACCTAAAGTCATACGGTCCTATCAGTTTTACGTCATATTAGTGGAAAGAGAATCTTCCAATTTGTCAAAGTCGCTTGATTCAATCATGGTTTAGCTGATCGCGCCAAGTCTGAATAGTATCATCATCAAAGCAAAGTATAGATCAACCCTCCTCATATCTACCGGTCGAGCGGACATGAAATCAAATCAGACGTTTTCGTGGAAGCCTGCCGATCATACGTGAAGAACATGCAATTTTGTTGTTAAGATTGACTCTCTATTATCACGTTGACAAATAGGTATATAACTTCGGGGACAATTTTTTAGAAATATCAAAATGAAGCAAAGCTCACATTTATTAACTTGCGCTTTGGAGGGTAGTGTGGCTCATACCTCCTTTTAAATGGAACATCTCTTGGCCATTTTTAGGTGTGATGAACTTTCGTGTGTACTTCCTTCATATACTCCGAGAGAGAGAGGGAGAGAGTCATGGGGAGTGAAATTCCAAGAGTCGAGGAGAGTGGCCAAACCTTGATCATCGGCTCGACCGGATTCATTGGGCGATTCGTGGCGGAGGCGAGCCTGGCATCCGGTCGGCCCACGTACCTTCTGGTCCGGGGTGGTCGCGTGAGCTCCTGCAAGGCAAAAGCCAATGCTATCATGTCTCTGCAAGACAAAGGAGCCATCATACTTCAAGTAAATTTTTGCTTCAAACATAAGTTTTCTGGGAGTTTTTCCGCTGTTTATGGTTTTTGTAAAAACGGTTTTCTTTTTCAGGGATCATCGAATGACAAAGCGACGATGGAGAAGATATTAAAGGAACACAGGATTGAGATTGTGATATCAGCAGTTGGTGGGGACAGCATTTTAGAGCAGCTCGTTCTTGTTGAGGCCATCAAATCAGTCGGCACTGTTAAGGTGTTTTTCCCGTTCCTTCTTTCATTTTTATGGGGTTACTGCACCAAAAATCCTAAAAGCTATCGTAAAAATGAAATCTAAGTCGAAAATTTACAATGTAACAAAATTCTAAAACTTATTAAATCGGTGAGATTGTTTAGGACTTAATTTTAATTCGAAAGTTTTACGACTCGATTGTAGTTTTGCAACAAGTTACTTCCGGTGCACTCATTCTTATCATTGTCTCGCAATTTTTTTCTCTCTCTAAAAATTTCATTTTTCTTCTTTGCTCTTTTGGGAATGCATCCTTTTATTAAAGTTTTTTGAGGACATATTTCGTGTACCGTACTTTTAAGGATATTCTTGGTTTTCCTTCTCTTACGTACCGTTTCCTTGCACCACCCACAATGTGATTTGAATACTGTTTAATGCCATGGAAAGCAACCTCGGCCTGCACTTGTAGACCTGAACTCTTACGCAAGACATCGTACCGTATGAGCCATCTCTCTCTCTACGATCTAACTATTTCCACTTACAACGCATCCATTGATTCTCGGCGCACCAGAAACTTCTTGTCGATTTTAGAGTCACGGATTGGTAAGAAGGATGTATATATATGATCTAACTGCAATCGTTGAAAAAGCCATTCATTTTAATAAGACATTATTTTTCATAAACCATCATGAACTAACTTATAATCAAGTTGGTAATGGATGAGCGATTAAGATTATTTTTCGACATTCATGATACGCCGTGATTGATCGAGTTGGTAATTGTCAGGACACGAGCACAATTATTGATTAGGATGACAAGTCACACTTTGCACAGCTCTTTGCTTATGAAGAAAAATGAAAGAATATTGAAGATTTTGCACTATTGTGTGTGCAATAGATCTTTCCATAATTGAACTTTATTTGCTTTGCTTGTTGTTATGTACACATTAGAAGATCACATGGCTTGTTTAGTTGATGCTTTACACAGGCTATGCTTTAGTACTTTTTTGGCCAAATATAGAAGCTTGGAATTGTGACTTTTGTGATATTTTTAGTAACGTTTTCACATACTATTTCTCATGTAATAAGAATAATTATTGATTTCAAAAACTACAGATACTATTCAATAGATGAAACATCAAAATACTCTAGAAAACTATTCAGTAAAGAGTTCTGATGAGTGAATTATTATTGAGTAGAGGTTTGTGCCATCTGAATTCGGGCACGACATAGAACGAGCAAACCCAGTAGAACCAGGGTTGGCCATGTATGAGAAGAAGAGGAAAGTGAGGAGTATGATTGAAGGCTCAGGTGTGCCCTACACCTACATCTGTTGCAACTCAATTGCGGCCTGGCCTTACCATGACAACACCCATCCCGCCGACATTCTCCCGCCATTGGACTGCTTCCACATCTATGGTGATGGCACCGTCAAAGGTTCGCACGAGCATCACTTACAAATATTACGTTCCTTGTGAGGTTTACATAATCGGGTGAGGTACTGAAATGTATCATATGATCATGTTTAGGTCACACTTAAAACCGTTAATAACATACATGTGAAATATTTGATAGGTAATTCAATAACGAGATTGAAGAATCGATTCGCAAAATATTAGTGGCATTAATTAGTAATATATTCTTGTATAATTATAGTGAATAGCATGATACTATTTTGTCGGCAGGGAAATTAGGTATTTGATTTGGAGTCGAAACCATTGAGTATGACCCGCTGGCCTTGCTTGTTGTCTTGTTCAGTGAATAAACAAGTGGTGAACAATCGAATAATTCAGCATCTTTTTACAAGTTGAAGATGCACTCATGCATGTCGCCAAGAGAGCTAACTTGAAAGTCAATGATCAACCTTAAATTCTTTATGCCATGTCGAGACAACTTTCGAATGCAAGAAAGGTTCAAGCGATTAAAGAACGAGGGACGTGATCTCATATCACGCCACACAACAAGTTCTCGACCATTTGTTTGATGGTGAAATCACACATGCAGATTAAATACGGATTAATCTTCTTAAATAAAGAAAAGTTGTTTGATCTTGATTATCAATTTTAAAGTTGAAATTGCACTTATATTGTTTAGCAGTTTTGTTTTGTTTTGTTTTGTTTTGTTTTGTTTTGTTTTGTTTTTTTAATAGAGACTTGCTCGCTTAGTATTCTTATTTGAAACCATGCTGTTTGGTTGGAGTTGGTTTGAGAAGTAGATAGAAACTTCAGTAGAACCTATCTTGATCATCAATTGTGAAGTGGAACTGTTAGGTTAAACCTGGTTTGAGATATAATTTTTCAATTCGAGATATTCAACCCTGCAAGAGTTATGTCGGGTATCGGGGAACGTAGTTAAGCATCTAGCACGTGAATCAAAAGGTCCTTTTCGATTCATACTCGCTACCCTATAAAAAGAGGTTATGTGTAATCTGTATTGAATACGAACACATGCTCTGTGTCAAGTTAGATTCAATCAAGTTATAGTTCTCATGGTTCGTTGATATTTTCGAGTTAGATTCGATTTCGGATGATCAATCCAAAGAGACTTGCTCCTAATGCTCTGCCCCTCTGTTCACGTAGCTTATTTCGTGGACGGCAGTGACATAGGGAAGATCACTATGAAATGTCTCGACGATGACCGGACCCTGAATAAGACGGTCCATTTTCGACCTTCCAAAAATCTCCTGAGCATCAATGAGCTTGCATCTTCGTGGGAGGAGAAGATAGGGCTCAAGCTCCCTAGAGTTACCGTTACTGAAGACGACCTTCTTTCTGCTGCCCAAGGTGCATCAAATAATTTATCCCTTTAGCATTAACTTTGTATAGTTTAATTTGCTCGAACTCATGAAAACCTTGAACCGTCTCGTAGAAATGGTGATCCCGCGGAAGTATCGTCGCCGCGCTAACCCATGACATATTCATAAAGGGATGCCAAGTCAATTACTCTTTGGACAAGCCGACTGATGTTGAAGTGACCTCCCTATATCCCGACATGCCTTTCAAGACGGTAGATGAATGTTTCAGTGATTTCGCCAAGAAGAATGTGGATGTGCCCAAGGCAGTCGAGGATGGAGGATAGAGTTGGTATCATCTTGCCCGAGTCTAAGCCGCAAGCATTGGTTCAACCTGCTTAAAATAGTGTTGTCTTATCCAAGTTTACCGTGATTGCGTCTTCGTAAAAAATTAAATAATTGATCTTTCTTTCTTCATGCTCAGTTCTGAACATGTTACTTGTATACCCTGAGATGGTACTGGTTGGTGAGACTTAACTCATGTTCTTGGGAAAGACTTGCCATGGAAATTCATCCCTTGGATCATTATGCAGAAGTTACATATGCACTCGTGCATACTTTCATACATATAAGTTGAGCGACAATTCTTTATTGAATACCATCATATTATGAAGGTAAAAGTACATATGTTATTGTTGGCAGTGTCGTGCAAACGATTCTTTTCTCACGTTAGGTCTGAATCTCAATCTCAAAAGATCTAGACGCCTTTACTTATTGTGATCTTCCACAGTTGGATTGTTGACCAAGTCATGTCCGTACGTGATGAAATAATACGCAGCCTTACTAATCGTGATTAAAAAAAAAAAGCATCTTACGAATCAAACTGCAGCTGTAAGTTGGACCAAATACCAGACGTGGAGCTAGTGAGTCAATATTATTAGTCCTTACTTCTAATAAACAATAGTTCACTTGAAATCTGAGGCAGGGCGGGAACACGCATGTGAACGTGGGTCGGTGTATGAAAAGTAAAAGAATGGCAACCCGGAATTCTTAGACTACAATTGTTCTCAAGTGGAGCCATTAATTCTTGACGCAACCTGAGAACCCTACTCAACACCACGTAAATATGATTAGCTCAAAACGGACACAACTAGACACATTCTGAACCTGTTGTTAGCCCGGAAAAACAAATTACATCGCATTGAAATATTTTAATAAGAATACAAAATGACGTGAGTAACTCACACGAACAGGATGACCTGACGCACGAATAACCATAACATCATCCCGTTGATGATCATCACTGAACTAATCGGAGATTAAGATTGATGCTACTGGTACTCCATAATAACGGTAGAGACGTAAAAAAGAATGCCATATGACACCGATCGCATTAGTAGAGATGTAATATTTACCACGAAACACACGGAAAATTACAAAGATTGAGTCACAAGAGGACCAATCAACCTTGGCTCATTAGGATGAAGGTATCTACACAACCTATGCCATTTATACAATGTAGCGCTGAAGCAGTCAAGCACAAAAACTGTCAACAGAACTTATTTTACAAGTACAGAGCATTTACAATTGCAAATGAAAGACAGATGGAACAAAACAAAAACAGATTTGAATATTCTATTCTGAAAATTCACTAGTGTTTACTCAAACCAGTAACACCATCTACAGAGTATCCGTATAAGCATCAGTTATGGTTAAGAATTTTTTACCATCTGCTAGCCCCACTCCAGCTGATTTATATAAAAAGTAAATCAGATAAAAAAGGAGAAAAGAGATTTGCAAGATTATACCTAAACATCATATACAGGTAACCGCTCCTCTATGGAAACACGGCAAATTGGGCACTTCTTACATTTCTCAGAGCATGTACTGCACAACGTAGAGATAAACAAAAATTGATACAGGAAAAGAGAGAAAATCCGCTATATGGAATTATAATAACTGAGAGAAACTTTAAACAGCCCCAATTTACATAACCATACCTGCAAAGAACACGGTGACGACAAGGAAGCAGTACAATGCTAATTTCTCTCTCAAAACAAACCCTACACAAAACTTTTTCCTGCCAAATAATGAAGAAAAAAGTTACGATATCAAACTGCATTAATCATAAATCCATCCAGTATGCATTGAAAATAGTCTTCAGCAAAGGTTTCTTCTTCCACATTTGTGAAAACCTAAGGAGAAACGAGAATTCCACTGTCCCACATTGTATTAACTCCAGTAATCAGTTAGTTCATTGTAAAGGAGCCAAGGCTTATATGATCCATAATGCTGGGGCCTCAATCCAAAATAAATGAGCAATTGGGAGGAGGGTTCTCCCTAAAGTACAAAAGTCAACAAATCTTTTTGGCCTATAATGGCAGTAAGGGGTGCGGGGGATGTTTCAATTCGTTGCTTTTGAACGATGCCAAGGGGATAAGCTTGACTTTGCAGACTCACAACCCTCTTAATGAATGATTTCCCAGCTATCAGTCTTCAACAGATGTAAAGATCCATGAGAAAACAAGAAATTACTGAAGTGTTCTAAATGTGATTATCCTGAAGTGTTCTAGATGTGATTGTGAAGCTAGCGAAGGCATCGCCTTTCACATACATCTATGGTGGACGCAGAAACTTAAATTATGAGCCCTGACAATGTCTACAATTGCAACTAATCATGGTTAACAGAAAATGTCGCAGAAAAATAACAATTGATAAGCCCTTACATTTTGAAGTCTTTCGAATTCCTGCTGACTGAATTTTGTGATTTCTGTTTGCTCACCTAGAGCTGCTTGAAGTCTCCAAACCTAAAAAAAAAATCCAATGGTCACTCCTTATTTTAACAAATATGATATGGACAAAGTCTTTGGCAGATCAAAATAAGATATTCTTCCTACTGTAGTTATATCAAAGAAAGGAAGACTTGAGAGCCATACCTCCTCAGCTAGATCCCTTTTAGGCATTTTTTTCACTACTTCTGGTGCATAACCGCAAAAGGTGTTATAGCTGCAGAGATAAAAGTGTGGTCCAAAGGAAAAGAAAACACCATAAAAAAAAGTGCATTGTGAAAGCACTAGAATGACCCCGGAAAAAAAAACACTAGAATGAAAACTAAGCAAGTCAAAGAAGATATTCAAATGCAAAGGGTAAAAAACCTACCCCGAAGCACCCTCTTGGAAAAGCCGAGCTTGTTCCTCGCAGCTTCCCTCATCAATTGACCACCATCCCAACAGCCTGATGGAACAGGTGTCACACACGCAGTAAGAATAACTTGCAAAAGCAGATGATCACATTTAATTTGTCCAATGGCTTGCATAGCATGCTTCAGTTAAACATATCATTACCGGGAACCATGGTGCAGGAATGCTAGACAGTCATGAACTCTTGACGAAAACATAAAGTATCTTCCAGCACCAGCACCACTCCGCAGAAGAAGAACTATTCTCTCCACTAGCCTAGAAGCAGCAAATAGTACAGCAGTACCTTGCAAAAGGAACAGTGGAGAGAAAAGAATTGGGAGTGGTATATGTCTAGCAGCAGAAGGTGTTCCCTGAAATTTATAACAAATAAACTGTCAAAAGAAAGTGTTCCAACATCATGTCATATAGCATCTAATTTTTTAAAAAGAAAACAGAGAGAGATGTCAAATACTTAGCTATAACAACATTTGTACACACCTGTAAGCGCATACAAAGGAGGACCTGGAAACCAATAATTGGAAGTTTCATAATGTGGCCACCAATTTCTGGCCAACCACATAGTCGATCCTCATTCTGATCCTCAGTTGATGAAACTACTAAGCCACTGTTCCAGTCAAGATATGTAATAGTTGCAGAAGATGAGCCGGGCTCCCTTATGCGAGAATTTCGATGTATTATGGGATTAGACCACTTAGTACAAACAAGGAAGGCAAAGCACTCTGCGATGCTGCAGCAAAAGGCAATGTTACTTGATCTTGTCACAAAACTCCCAGGAAACATAGATGTTCAGTTGAGGAGCAAACAAGGCACAAAGGTTGGAAAAAAGTATCAACATTCATCATTTGACTTTATTCCACAAGAGGAGATTTATGTTCCAAGAATCAAAATTCACCAGGATCAATGGAAAAGGCTAAACTATAATTCGCCGAGAATCTAAAAAACTGGGCGCTGCATAGATCTAACAGCTGGGGCTAAACTCCAGATGTACAGTACAAATCCACACAATAAAATAACAAACAGAGATTGACAAATACGTACCCAAAATTTATAAATAAGTCCCACCAGCCAAGAGCACCGACATCTCCTGCAAACAAAATAAGAAAAAAGGTTAACATGGAGATTTTGGAAGGTTATATAGGCAGCCTTCCAAATTCTTTTTCCTTCAGATGAAGCGATTAAGTGAGTTTAGTACCTTAAAGCCATTTTCCCTATTCTTGCCATCACATTTGTAAACTTACTTGAAATTACAAGATGTTCGAGAAGACACATATGGTCAAACTAATTGAAAGTCGCACTTTCAGAAGATGCAAATGCCACTTATCTTAGCTATGATACTATTACTAAATTTATAAATCATCTGAATCCAGACAACAAAAATCCCATTTGTTAAGTCCTTCTCTGTGTCAAAACTGGAGAGGTGACTACCACACATTAAATCACCACTACTATAAAAAAAAAATCAGCAACAACCACTTGTCTAGCAGTACTGTCGAGTATAAAGTGCAGAAGATCTACCTCAATTGCATTAAACATACAGGAGACATCAGCTCTATGAAAAATTGCAAGTTAAATTCAATTTGAACGAGTAAAGACTAGTATGGTTCATATATGAAGATTGTAGATATCCAAAAAGACATGTGGAAAAAGGGGATAAAGATACAGGACAAGTAAAACATCATCACTGACATTTTAATGAAAAATACATCACAACCACAATGCTTTACTACATATTTTTTCCGTTGTATGCATGGCAGACAGTGACGAAAGACAATCATATATGTTTTGACAGGACCCTTAGGACATTTACAACATTTGCCTGTCCACCTCCACATAAATAAGTGGGATCAGCACCTCTCACTATGTAACTAAGCATCAACCTTCATCACCAGAACCACTTCTAGTTGGAAGTTACCAAACAAAGATTGACAAAAATTTAGCTTAATGTACCACACAGCTTAAGCAAGGTGAAGACTGTGGCAGCAACAAAGAAGATCATGGAGATTGCAACCCAGAAGTGCTGTCAGCAAAAAGATTGACAACTCATCAGTAATGAAGTATGAAAAGAGAAAAAGGGGCACCAGAGAGCATAAATCAGTGAAAATGCTTGAGAAAAGAGACAGGTCAATGCCCTGTCTAGGAGAAATTTCAGATACAAAGGTGGTCCCGCTAAACACCCCAACAACTTGCCATAGTATGCCATCCAAAGTGTAATTCCAGCGGATCATCATCCCTTCGTATAATTAATGCCAACATCCCAGAAAATGTAACAGGTAACACTTCAAAAATAAGAACCGTCATCTAAGCAATCAGAATGACAGATATCACAAAAGGACGATATAAAGCATGTATCAAAAAATAGCTTTCCAGCATCCTGGTATAGGTTATTAATATTCTCACTGAATTAAAACAACTTACAGGAAGTGTCTCCCATATTGCCTCGTCACTCATGCTTACATCATCCCCCGGCATCAGAGCCCTACACATTCTGTAAACCATAGAAGTTGAGCTAACTATCAGACATGAGGTTGAGCAAATTGCTACTGCACTAGGCATGGGAGGAAAAGGCTTCCAGAGACCTAAAATCCAAAGAGTACTGTAGGCTATAGCACCAAATACTTGTGTCTTCATGATGATTGAAAGAACTTCAAAAAGTAGAACAACAGAAGGAGAGACTAACAAGCTCCGAGATCAGTTCCAGTGAGGTCGTACTTGATGGTGCAGGAAGAGAAAGATGATGAAGTCAACAATATCACCAATCGAGTCATAGGTATTTAAAATATTTATACCTAGCGACATTTTTCTTGCCAATCATTCAGTAGTTTTTGAACTGTCGGTTAAAATGCTTCTAGTGCATAGAAAGAGAATTTGACAGAAAGATTAAACAGACACATATTCGCTGATTAATGCAGTTGAAAGACAATTGCTTCTACAACAAAACAATAAGGTAAGACGGTGCCTATAAGAGCAACCAAGTGCATATGCAAGCAACAATCCAAAAACTTATTCTGGTCCCCAAGTCTGTATAAATTAGTCCATATAAGCATGCAGACCATCTTATACAAACCAGCAACAGAACTATCCCACCAATATTTCTACAATTTCAATCATAACACCCAAATAATTATAATGACAACTTGATTTCTTGATTGATCATACCATTATCCATCTTATTGATCTGGACAAGCCAAAAAGAGAGAACATGCATTGCTCGCAAAGAAATTAAAATAAACCACTTCAAAGAAAAAGCAACGTCTCGCAGTGTTCCAACAATAGTGACATAAATCAACAATTGCGAGAGAACAAACCTAAAGTTGTCAATAAGAATAATTATTTCCAGCGCCAACAAAGGAAGAAAGACGATCTTCAAGTTCACAGCAGGGTAGCTACGAACTGCACAAGAAAGGAAACAGAGAAAATGAAGGAGATCAGTTATAGCTCAAAATGACAGTTCATAATTCTCAGGAATATACCACTCTTACAAAGAAAAAGAGAATGAAGGCAATCATCTGATGAATCCACATGACAACAGAAAAGCATGGGGAAACCGTAGAAAGAATGAGACAGCGCAATATTCCTTGCGAAACTCTTGGCAGATAAACAAGGTAAGCAATTCTGACTGGGCATGGCAGTTCAGAAAAACTGGAAAAACATACGATAATCCGCGGTCTAACAAACCAATGATACAAAGAAGGTAGACTGTACCATAAACGCTCTCCAGATATATACAAAGAAGCAATTCAAATGCAACAAGCAAAGGTGTCGCCACAATGGCATGGCAAGGGGCCCACTGTCCAAAGAGAGAAAAGTCAATAAAGTCCCAGAGTCTTGCTACAATATCAAATTTCGACATAATAACAAATAAAGATGGGATGAACGGGACAGAAACAACCAGACTTTTGGAAGCTCTATTGAACCTACGTGACGATTATGGGGAACTGATGGTGCTGGTAATGAAAATCTCCCTCTGGCAACAACTGCATGAAATACCCAAAGCGGGAAAAAGATTATCCTGCATGTCAAAGTCGCCTTATGTTAACCCTCACATTACTGGAACAAAAAAAGTAATAGTGAAAAAGTAAGGTTGAAGACATCTCAATGCACGTAGATGCTACAGGGTTTCTAAAGGACACCCAGGACATCGAGAGTTGTGATCACACATCATGCTACTGACAAATCTGCATCTTCGAAAACTTAATTTTGCATGCTTAATCACCGGTTTCTTCAGTCTTGCATGACATCCCATGCTGGAGCACAAACAAGTAACATAAATACCTGATGTTCACAAGATTGATGGCTAAAGCACTGTAAATTGATCACCACCCTCACATAATTTCCTACTTTTTTCCTTCTCCCCATCAATATAATCGTATTGTGGGATTGCATCCGCCAATTCTCAATGATAAGCATAAACAACTCCCAGAAGCCTTAACTCAGTGCCTAAATCATGAAAAGGAAACCCGAGTCCTGGATTCCTATTTCATTTTGGAATGATCTTGTGCTTAATTTGGCATACAAGAAATGCGCATACTCCGTCAAACCCAAGTCACTGTCAAGAAGACACTGCAGATTATACTAGGAAGAATTATGCGGACCACCAAAGAATTAAGGTAAGGAAAAGCGAAACGTTCCTTGCCCAGAAAAGAAAAACGAGAAACCGCAGCTCCTACCCAACCAATCGCGCAATCAATAATACCTTGGACACACAACGACTCAATCAACATAGCCTCACAGCTAACAAGAACTAGAACGACCGTCGAAACCATCGACCCACAACAACAACCAAAAAAAAAAAAACACGAAAAACAGGACATTCCCCTACGCATCAAACATCGAATTAGCAGGACAACTGACCACCAGGAGTAGAACACGACGCGGTCGAGCTTGAGAACGAGCAGGAGCGTGAAGGCGAACAGGAGGCCGTGCGCCACCAGCGCCAGCGCGGACTTCAGCACCCTCCGCCAGCTCATCATCTTCCCCCGTCCGCTGCTCCCTCAGTCCGTCGTTCCCCCCCCCGCCCTCACCAATTCATGGACCAAAACGAGCAGATGGGTCGATCCGATTCCCACCAGAAGCGAGAACCCAGAATCCCCCCAACCCAGCGAATCGCTTCCCTCTCTCCCCCTCCCCGGTTCTAGCGTTCGAAGGAAGTCAAGAGCGCGAGCGCCATTGAAGGAACCCCCGTCGTCTTCAATCTCTCTCCCTCACCAGCTAATCGCTTATTGGGTCCCTTCTACGAACGCATTAACACTCCCGGTCGACAGTTCGTTTCTTTCGGATTCTGTATTGATGGACATAAAACAAAACGCATTTACTGAGGATTCGTCATCCGCTCTTTCATCCTCCCTCTCTCTCCCTCTCCCTCTCCCTCTCTCTCTCTCTTTTCATTACTTTTCTTTCACGGCAAAGTAAAGCTAACGCTACCGCAGCCGGACCCCCGCTCCGCGAACCGGTTCGCTTCCACCCCCGCGCTGCTCCGACACGACGGACCGTTTTTCTCGTACCGGATTAACAGCTCTCTAGATTTATGATTAATATCACAAAAAATCTTAAATTAATATATTTATGATAAATTTATTTTAAATTAATTTATTTATCACAAAAAAAAATTTTAAACGAATACGTTTGTGATAAATTTACCCTTCGCCAGTTTCAGTTAAATTGACTAATTTTTCACAAATCGGTGCACCTGTGATAAACGAAGATAAAATCCTAAATTGATACATCCGTTAACTACCACGCGTCATTTAATTTGATAATTTGAAGGTAAAATTTAACTGAACTGAGGATAAAATTTTATCGTAAATATATTAAAATTATTCGTGCTATTTACCCCCTCAATTTAAGGCTTTTTTTAAACCATTCCCAACCCAGTTCGGTGGAAAGAGACTCGCATGTCGTTTTTCAAATTAATCTGCTTTCCCCGACCCCCCAAAAAAAAGGGAAAAGATTATCCTCCGCTAAATCACCAAAACATCTTAGGCTAACATAAACAAAAGTTACGTGGCCCAGGTCATGCGTTGACATTCCCCCAATCGGGTCTCGACCGAGCTGTTTTTTCCCCCGCGTGACGTGGAGGGATGGACGGCCGGGATCGAGCTTTCGGTCACGGTCCCCGTCGCCGTCGAAGGGGTTAAGGCGCGGGAGGAGACAGCCTGGGGGGCGGCGGTGGTTAGGGGGAGTTGAGTTAAGGGTGTGGGGTTAGGCCAGAAGCCCGAGAACGAGACAAAGTCTTTCCGGTTTCTGTGTGCGCGTGTTTGTGAATTGTGCCGCCATCTTTCGAGCTCCTTCGGCCCACAGAGAAGAAAAGTCGGGATGTTTTTCTTCAAAAAGTTTTCGAAATTGGATCCCGGGAGAGAAAAAAAAAAGGAGTCCTCCGTTGCGCGAGACTTACGGCTAGCGAATTTCTTCGTTGGTCAGAGTTCTCCCTTCAATAGAACTCGCTTTAGATCTCTTTCCGGCTCCTTGTAAAACGATCACTCGTAAAGTAAGCGAGGAACTAACGTCTCGAGAAGGTCCGAGTAATCAAATCAAAAATATGTTGGGAGTGATGATGAGCGTGTTGATTTTTCTTGTGACCATTGAAATCCCCTGATTTGGCTTAATGATGACCCAAAAAGATTTGTCCTTGCAAATCAAGCGGGTGACACGATTCGATTCGCCTCGCCACCAAAAACCAAACAATATCGCGCTTGGAGGCTTTGACCCGTTGGGTTGGAGAGGAATTCCACGATTTCGGAACTTACCCGACTTGTAGAGTTCTTTTTTTTTTTGGTAAAGGTAAGTGTGACTTGTGGAGTTCTTCGTTTTTATAAAAAGAAAAACTAGTGAAGTCAAATTCATTTTTTTGTCAAACTAATAGTCCAATCTCTCAATAGGGTTAGAGCAATTTTTCAATATAACGGTACTTGCTTAATCAGGAAACGATTCGAATTAATACCCTACCGTCGATACAACGAGAATTCATGACATGCACGCAATCAAATATAACAAAATCTGCATCGGATTATATCTCGCGAAAAGAAAAAGAAGGGAACGGGCGATGCCTCTGGACAATACTCATTACAGGTGAATTCATAAGTAAGAGGTCGAAATCAACCTTTCTAGTCCCTGATAAGTCTATAATTGCTGCCCGTCCGGCTACCTTCCACTACGTAAAGCCTCTTTTTGGGGGCACAAATTTCATTAAAAGAAGACTATGTTTCACCGGCCCACCACCAAACTTTCGATTCATTGGATTAATAATCATCATCGCCTTGATTCAATATCGATGACTTTACGATCAACCAAGGGTCGGATCTTAAGGAAACGTCAAGGACAGCGTCGAAAGTTTGTGGCCCGGCGACGAGATTCTCGGCTTTTGCTTTTCATCCATCCCGACAAAGATGGCAACGTACTCTGCGTATCGATGCTGGGTTTTGAGGGTAAGATTTCAGTGGTTTCGTCGTTCCTTCGAGATTGTCCAAAGCCTCTTCGGTTTTTCTTTACCGGTCTTTTCAAAGTTTCTTGCTGTGTTTTGAATGAATTTCCGAGACGATTTGATGGATTTTTCCCGGTGTCGTGCCCTCCGATTCGTATTTACATCAAAAGGGTCTGACGGTAATCATAAGAATTCCTGTTTAGGGAATGATTTAAAACTTACCGATCTATATAGGGCCAACGATTCTCGACACAACACGATTCGAATTCGACATGAATTTCTATGAGAAAAATCCCAACTTGACACGGATTTGCCGAGATGACATCAGTCGATGCGAATAAGTTTCGTCATGCTCTAGCAATACCATTTCTATTGATGGGTCACTCATTTGTGCGCTTCGTATTCTCTCTCGGATGAGTTCGTGTTGTGTTTCGAGCTGCGTTCTGGTATCGTGTCAAAGAAGTCTGGATCTTGCGATTTTGCACGAGTTCCTAATCTTCGATCGCTTCATTTCGTTTCTTCGAGGGGTGGCGTATTCAAATCATTCATTCCTCCCACTTCTTCTCCCTTTTCAATCGATCAAACATCTTTATTTCTCTCAAAAAAATTAAAGGTAAATATAATGAAACTCTAAATTGGTACACTCGTGATAATTACTAAAAATCACAAACTGGTATAGTCGTGATAAATTTACCTTCCGTTAAATTGAATTAATACCATGAAGAACCATACACCAGTATATAAGTGACAAATGGATAGTAAAACTCCAAACTGGTATACCAATCAATTGTCATGTGTCATATAACTCAAAAATTTGAAAGTAAAATTTAACGAAAACTAATGAAGGATAAAATTGTTACGGATGTATCAATTTAGGTTTTTTTTACGGTATTAACACAATAATTAATTAGGCATCTTAACGTCGGAGAAGGCATCTCATGCATACCCAGCGTCCACCGCGCCACGTGTCCAAGAATGCACGACAGATGCTTCGACCACACGCCACGCCCAAATTACAACACTCAATATCTCAAATCTTGGACCCCACTTTTCCTTTTCTAAATTTCGGCCCACCTATCGCGAGACGACAAGTGGAGCTCGTACGTTGATCTGCCGCTCGATAGAGGCCCCATCTTGGTCGATAAGTGGAGGCCCTCGCGAGTAAATATTCAATCCAAATCCCGATTTGCTCAATCTAGTAACGCGGAAACAAAATCAATTTAGGAATCATCGAATGGCGGTATCGAGGCCAATTCGAATAATCAAATCCCGTCTACAGAAGTAGGCCCCGGGCACTAAGGCCAGAAAAAAATTTCTAAAGGAAGAAAGTATTTGAATATAATCTCCAAAAGAAGAAAAGAAAGAAAGGAATGGCCTTGCGTGCAGGTCCGGTTAGCGCACCTGAAGATATTCGCATGGCCGTGTCCCTATTGTGTTCCACTTTGTGAGGCTGACATTAGTGGCAATTACATCTATCGGGATCGGGCTTTCGGAACGAATCACATCGATTTCGGGATATCATCTATGTTTCTCTAGCGCAGGAAGGCAAAGGAAAAAGGTAACGCATCGAGGGTGCGATTGATGGTTTTGGCGAGAATTGAGATATGATTGGATAGAGTGGAATAAAAAAAAAATCCCAGGATAGTGATGCGGGCTTATCTAATCTTATCAAGTGTTTTGTATGTTTCGAGATGAGGTTGGAAAATAGATAAAAAAAAAATTGAATGAAATAAGAAACTAAAATTTAGAAAATTCCATTACATTGAAAAACTGAAAAGGAAAACCCTAGATCTAGGGATTACTGCTGCCATGGTAGCCGCAATCGAAGATGACCACCGCCGGTGTCCTCTATGCACGGCGGCACAGATTCGAAGATTTGAGATCGCAATAGAGAGAGGGGGGCGAGGAAATTTCACGCGACCACTAACATTGTCTCATAGTGATCAAGGTCCGAGTTGTTGGCGATGCCGAGAGATTTTCAACCTCTCCATCGCCATCTTCACCTTGCCCCCTCATGTGGTCTGCGTCCTCCATGAGGATTCCCTCTTCATAAGTTGTCATCGCTGACAATAATATTGTCTCTACGAACAAGACAGCAGAGGACTGCGACCATGCCTAGGATCGAGACGGAGTCGCTGATGATGAGGGTCAAACCAGCTTCATGACAGTCGATGCTTTAGCTAAAATGGTCAATCCTGTTAAATTATGTTTTGAGTTAGCCCGTGTACGAGGTCCGACCCAATTAAAGTATAGAGTGGGTTTTTTTTCCTTCGAAAGTTGTAACAGTACAAAGGAAAGAAATACAAAGATGATGGGCAAGTCATCCGCCCACCACAAGACAAGGAAGGGGGGCGACGTTTCTTATACTCTATGTGTGGGATCAACTAGGTATTTAGAAAAAAAAAAAAATAATATATATATTTTTTTTTTTTGCTCTAGCTTAGCTCCATTTTCTCTTGAAGAGTGGCTGCCAGTGGATGGTTGAATGGAAGCTGCACGAAGAGCAAGAGGAAAGAAGCCAGACATGCGTTCCTTCGAATAAGAGCTGCTCGAAGAGGAGAGAAAGAACGCACGACGTTCTTTGTTTTTTGTTTTGCTCCACGAACCTGAACACGCTGATTTGTGTCGTGAGTTTTTACATCCAAATGAGTTGTTTATTTGTAAATATTTTGGATTTAGATAAAATTTAGGTGTGAGAAACACTTTAGCGTATGAGTAATTGTAACTCTAATTATTCGATTATAGTGGATTATTTGTTGCTGACTCTCTCCGTAAATGTAAGTACCGACACTCAAACCGAACCACGCAATGATGTTCTTTATTGTTCCTCGTTTTATGTCTCTTGTAATTTCGTATTGACTTAAATGGCAAGATCCTGATTCTTTTCTGCATCAATTTTACAATAAATCTAACCCTTGGCTTTGTCTATGGTCTCCAAATCTGCAGCTTGTTGAGGAGAGCTCTGCTGAGGTCCCAGAGACGGTGAGCTTCCCATTTATGTATTGGAGCTTTTAAACTCTGCTTTTGTCTAGGAAGACTCGTGTAGCAAATGACGATTCGCATTTTGTTAATTTTTCTTTACCTTTTCTTATCAAATTTGGCTTAATTTCACCCCGTCTCGGATTTCTTATCCGGCGTTCTATCCAGACATATATGGATTTATCCAATCCGGAGGACGTCCCCAAATACCGAATAGGATAACAACTTATGATATTTGGACTTAAATCTTTAAGATTATTGCCAATTATTCATTAGGTGACCCAATCTCGGCAAATAATATAAAAACTATAAATTCGGTCGCCTAAAGGGTAATGTGGGCTTGATCAAGTTTTCGTTCATACGGACTTAAATTCAAGACCATCCACTCAAGTCCATTCACCGTCGGTCCAGTGCAAATGCAATTATATGGGCATAGTTACTGATTCAAATGCTCTTAATCTATATGCAATTTAACTAATTTGTTGTTTAGGGACTGAAATCGATCCCTAATTTTTTATGCAACGAACGATTGATTAGATTGTTAAAATTTAGGTGTCAACACCTAGGTTGCGCAACCTCAAGCGAGGCTGGCCGGCAGCCATTTTGGCTTACCGGTGGCTAAGCTCCACTTCAATTTTTTTTTTTTTAAATATTAACAAAAGTCCATTACAAAATTAGTTTTCACCAAAAGGTATTTAGACCAAAGTTGCTTTCAAACATGATTTGAAAATACATATTACCAAATACTATTTATATTTTGAAAAATCCCTTTAGTCCAAAAATCTTTACATTTTACCAAAAACATTCTCTCGAATTCAAACCAAACAGGTCCATAAATGCTCTCACCGCTGGCAAATCTCACCTCACTAACCTCGCCATCTGCGACCACCTCCTCCTCCTCCCAACCCTTGCCAAGTTGAATGTTGAATGTTTGGATCTCCAAGCTCTCGCTGACGTCCAAGTTACTAGGTATCACCGTCGTGCAAAATCTTCAACAACCACTCATCCCTCCTCCGTCTTCGTCAATGGCCTGTAATCTTCAACAGCCACCAATCCGGTCACCACCCCTACTTTCACGTCTGACGCCGAGGCCGACCTAGCAAAGGTGCATGAGACTAAGGGGTACGACGGCTATTGCTCTAGATCTGGTGATGGACGGGCATGATAGTGGGTCCTCCGGATGTAGCCATGGAGCTCCTCAATGGCCGAGGTACAGTTGAGTTGAGCTTTAGCCATGGAGGAGCTCTAGACTTGTCTAGAGCCAAGGGTGTCAATGGATCGGGTTGGATCGGGTTTTCACAACACCCGACCCGATCCGAAATATACAGGATCATGCACGACCTAATCCGAGACCCTGTTCAGTATGTATTCCAAAAATAGGATCGGGTCGGGTCGAATAGGTCCGGGTCGGGTTTAGGGTCCCGTGGAGTCCATGACGAATTGGGGGTCAACGAAGAGGATCAACTGATGTGCTTCTTCGCCCCCGAAAACCAAGAACCGCGAAGAACACCCCTGCACCGCGAGTCGTCCGAACGCAATGAATCAAGCAAGAAAAAAGGGAGAAGAGAAGCTCGGAGGAGCGGAAGCGGAGAGGGTACCGTGGGTACGGTCGCCGCCAACACGGTAGGAGGCCATGAGGGTGCCGAGGACGATGCCGAGGGTGCCGACGACGAGGAGGGAGACGGCGAGGGCGATCTCCTTGATGGAGGGGGCCTGCTATTGACGGCGTAAGGGGAGTCCATCATCATGTCCTTGTCCAAGATCGAGAAGGCATGGTCCACGTACGCCATCTCCCCCGGCCGAAAGCAAAACGAGAACCCCGCGTTTGGTCTTGAGCTGAACCAAAGGCTGGTCGAGTTCGGACGAAAAGAAGAAGAAGAAGAAGAAGCACGGGAGAGTTTCTGCAAATTCGCTGGGTTTCGAGGAGAAGAAGAGAAGAAGAAGCGATTGGGAATGACTTTTTCTTCTTTCGAACCAGAGAAGACTTTCTAGACGAATTGGGCGGCGACTCGCGGAGATCGACGGCAAAGTGGGGATCGATCGCGCTGGGGGGAAATGGTCGGAATCGAAGAGGGAGGATCGAAGCTTTCCCGATGGGAGGGGGGGGGCGTGGGAGGCGAGGAAGACCATGGCTGAACTGGAAGGGGGGAGACAGAAGTTCACGGTGCAGAGAGAAGAAGCGAAGGGGAGAGGAGGGGGGGGAAGTGGTGCCAGGTCAAAAAAGCCCGGTCCGGCCTGACCCGGCCCGATCTTAATAAATACCCACATCTAAAATTCATATCCAGAGAAAATAAAACTTGACTCCAAAATATCCTAAAATTTCGGATTGGGCCGGGTTGGCTCAGGGTTTTTTTACACCCCTATCTAGAGCTCCTCAATGGCCAAGGTCATCTAGAGCTCAACCATGGACTAGCTTCAAATTTGGCCATGAAGCTCTTTTATCTCCATGGCCGAGATCAAGTCGAGCTCGTCACCACGACGAGCCTCTTAGGTGGCAACAAGACAGCTCAATAGGAGGCTATGGGTGGCGGTGAAGGCTGTGACTACCCGCCATGAGTGAGTAAAGGGGACAAAAAAGAGAGAGGAGTATAGGATATATTCTATCCAACTTTATCCCATCCCTTATATGGAATTATTTTATCCAGATTATATTCCTTTTATATTCGGTCTAACATGTCTCATCATGTTTTTGTCATATCCCGACTTTTATTCATTCTACCAAACATAGCCTTAGGGAGTTGAATATCTTAAGTATTGACAACATATTTACCTAATCAAAATTTAGAGTTCGATCGATGTAACTGACGTCAATGGCCATATATCGTTGGTACCCTCGCCCGTCATTCTCATTTATAGTTTTTCATTGCTTTTTTCCCTACCATCTCGTTCATTCTTCTATATTTTTTCCATTTCTTTTTCGTAAGAATTAGCTAAATTCGTTCATTCTTTTCTGAACCAACTCGCCGAAACTCTGGCCGAAACGAAATTTTCGTGGTGATGACATGAATGTTGATGTTGTTTTGACCCCAAAAGCCCACTGGAAATTTTTGTCCAGTGGCCCAGTTGATGGCATTTGTAATATGGGCTTGGATCCCTTGCCAGATTCCTAACAAAAAAGCCCACTAAGATAAGATAAATGAAATCAGAAATTTTTCGAAGCAGGGCAATAATTGTAATTAATTATTTATAGTCTTTAGCATAAAAAATTGATTATTTATGATATAGGAGCCACGTTAAATAACCAGGAAATAAAAATAAATAAAACACAAAGGAGAATAACCTGCACTTCAATCCCTGCCTTTTCTCTCTTTCTTGTTTTGTCCTCGAATGAGCCGTTCATTCTCAAAGAAGAGATTTTTTTTTTCCGTGTGGGTAGATTTTTGAAATAGTTGGTAAATATCGAAAAATTGTTAATATAGAGAATTACCGGTTATTTAATTCCTTGATAACTTAGTGACACTTTAGGGAAATTACAAACTCTTTGACAGTTTGTAAATTATCAACTTTTATTTGCTTTTTTTACCGGCGCATTAAACTTACTAACTCTTATACGCATTTATCAATTTTTATTTGAGTGACCGACAATCCGATTTAATTAATGACTATTTTTGTGTTACCACCACTCATATGAGTTACTTACCTATGTTTATTTGTTTTCTTAATTTATCAACTTTTCTTTTTGTTTACCAATTTTGCAGTTATCATTCTTACAAGCACTTTATATTCATCATATCTTATGCGAATTTACCATCCTTTATTTGAGTAACTTATTTTTTCTTTCACTAGGTACCAACTGCTTTTTGTTGTGTTAATTCCTATTTGAGTTGCTTATCAATATTTATTTATTTTTTTAAAACACATGCACCTCTTTGTTACATCACTCTCAATTATAAGAGAAAGATAATATATATATATATATATAGGCATTTAATAGCTATTCATGGGCTCAACCGTAAACTACCAATAAAATATGGATTCAAATAAAGATAATATATATAGGCATTCAATATCTATTTATGGGCTCAACCGTAAACTACCAATAAAATATGGATTCAAATAAAGATAATATATATAGGCATTCAATATCTATTTATGGGCTAAACCGTAAACTACCAATAAAATATGGATTCAAATTATAAAAACCCTCTAACGTCGTGGGGTGCTGCCTCCTACGACCTCGCAGAGGCGGCCTCCAAACCCCACCCGCTCACTGAGGGGCAAGACCCCCGTGCCTTCCTGTTGCCGGGAAGTATGAACCATGTCCCAACAAAGCTACCAACATCTTACTTAGAAAAATAAGCCACTGGTAATTTTTTCTACCGATATTTCTTTAGACACTTATCAATACTCATTCAAAATATATCAATAGCAAAAAAGGTCCATATTTTTACGTACAAAACAACAGATATTTGCTTTCTCTTCCACGGAAATAGCTCCACATGTCAATAGGCTTCACTATAATAGCTAATTTATCTTTACTAATTCTAGGTAAAAGCGGAATATCCCATATTCGTACGGTGGAATATCCATATCCACATGTCGATAGGCTTCATTATTTTAGCTTGTTTTGTATGACTATTCTAGGCAAAAGTAGAATATCCATATTCATATGATGGTACAGACAATGGGGCGTTTGATCCATATTGCCATCCTTGTATTGAAGGAGAGGACTAACTAAGGTTGAGAAATGGGGAACATTGCTCTCTTGAGCAAAACGATGATTGAGAAATATAGGTCGGAGTTGGATGGCGTATCGTCAAGCGGTTCTCATGGTTTGCATAACCTTATTAGGGTTATTAACACTGAACCTGTGAAGAGTACTCACAATGTCCTTATAATTCACCGTATGTCGACTTAGCCTAGAAAAAACTCTCTCTCTCTCTCTCTCTCTCGTACTAAATTCTGGAAGAGTCATTACAACAAAACAAAGTTTTTGTATTGTTGATTTCTAGGCGCCCGCAAGGAGTCATATGAGGTGAAAATCTCACATGCAGAAGGTTTTCCCATTTAGAGAACTTTCCTCGCCGTCCTTGTTTTGTCAGCCCCTCTCCAACCTCTTTGACTAAGCTCGGTACTAAGATATCCCCATAACTTTGAATTAAAGGAGAATTTTTGAGAAATGACTTCTTTCAACGAGTTTTTGATGAGAAAACTCTCAAATCACTGAAGTTCTGAAAACGAAAACATGAAAACAGCCGCATGTGATATTTTCATTTTTTATTCAATTGTTCGTGCGAACTGACGTGTAAATGCACTCTGCTTTGCAATCTAACTATCATATCTCATTTACGTAAAAAAAAAAAGAATCAATGGTTAATTCCTAGGTATCCAATCCCAATGATTAAAAAAGGAACAGCTTCAAGAGCAATCTAATGAAATCACAAAACATGGGGAGAGAACAACTTGTGCGTTCCCCTTAACCCAAGGAGATTGGATAAAAAGAGAGAACTTTTCTTCACGTGGGCCATTTCCTTTCCCATCCGACCATCTTCAAATAGTGGATCAACAACGTAGGACAACGAATCAACTCTCTCCAGACACATAATACATATATATATATATATATATATACATACATACATACATACATATATCTATATATATGTATATGCTGCACTTTTTTGTCACATTGAACCCAGCTAGAGTACTGTGCCTAACTTGGCCAAATAATGTGGTCTGTGGCTGGTTTTCATTAGGGCCAGAACTTCGTGAGGCTTAGCTTTAGTGGCAGCCGATAAACCCTAATCCCTCTTGAGTCCCCATCGTCACATTGCGACTTCTCTCCTCAAGACATGTAGATTTGCCGGGAAATCATACACACGTTTGTTTTCATCCACAGCCGACTTGCTTGGAAAGCTTGATTAGAGAACGCGTGAAAGAAACCGCAAATCAATAATGTAATATGATCCCGCTAAAATCTAGGAGATCCAGTCATGTGTACAGTTCAAATATACTTATGGAATTATTTTCATTGAATGATTAGATCATAGACATCAACATTAGATAAGGAAAAGTACTTAATACTGTTCAAATTGCAAGAGCTTGCAGGAAAGAAGATAAGAACAAGCATATGTGGACAAACTATATATAGCTTACTGCTTAGAAGTGTGTGCATGCAAGACGCCCAAAGCCATACTATATTTGGAAAACGGTTCATCCCCTCACGCACTGAAGATCCAAGACCCACACTTTAGAAAGGTGTCCGTGCAATTATGTCCTTTCTTTGTATAAAGATGAATTGCAGAAGCCCCAAACAAGATTGAGACCCCAAACATATCCTTACGGGCCGCAGCTGAATGGGTGTTTGTTGGTAAAAATGCAGAGATGCTTCACACGAATTTGAAATGAAAGCACTAAAC
Source organism: Syzygium grande (assembly GCA_024733475.1). Taxonomy (NCBI): domain Eukaryota; kingdom Viridiplantae; phylum Streptophyta; class Magnoliopsida; order Myrtales; family Myrtaceae; genus Syzygium; species Syzygium grande. The sequence continues at coordinate 30,504,293 of JAMXDD010000010.1, forward strand.
AAAAAAGAAAATAAAGTGAAGGTAGCGTGGGAAAACGGGTTTACTCTCTCATTATCATCATCACACATCACCACAAAATGACAAGCCAAATTCAATTCACCCTTGTCTATTCTTTGTTGTTATCATCTCCTGTTTGAAAGCAACCTGTGAGAGAGAACCGCGGTGTCTAGCATTATATGTGGTCCTTGTAGTGATGTCCCTCTGACGAGAGAGAGAGAGAGAGAGAGATGGCGGCATGTATTAAATGGAAAGAGAGCAAAACACAGAGGCCAAGGGGCATGGGAAGTGATGAATGGAATACAGTTTGCAACTGCAACTGAAGGAGTATGTTGATCATTCGAATAGAATGATGCAAAGACCAAATTTGAGGAGGGTTCGTATTCATGGCATTAGGTCATCGGTCAGGTCTTAAAGGATTTTTTCGATCCAGTGGAAAGAGAGAGAGACACGCATAGAAGTGTCAATATTTTGGTTGTCTTGTCATAAGGAAATAATGCATAGAAGTTCAAAAGTTCTAAATCAAACGTCAAATATGTCCTTAAACAATACATATGACAGAGAAACCGAAATTGGAAATGAAACTTCATTTGCTTCATTTGAGTGACGTAATTACCATTCGTTCAACAAAGGGAACAAGCCATGCCACTTTGGAAAAGCTTTTCACCAAACACGAGAAAAAGAATCGGAGGTTTGTACAATGATGGGCTGGATCCCAAGAACCAAATCTAAAGGCTATCACAGAATAAATATATCATCTAGATTCATACATAGATTAAGATTCACTAAACAATAAGATCTATGTCAAATCTTAAAACTATAAGTTCCATACATTCTTTTCGAAATGCGCGAGTCAACTTACTAGCAAGTGAAGTAAGCCAAACCATTCGCGATGGTGGCCTCGGTACGAGGATGGTATTTCAAAACGAGTTCGAACCTTCTTGTGGTAGTGGTGCATATATCCTGTCTCGGTGGATGGGCAGAAGACCTCCAGCATGTTGGAGATAACGGGGCTCACCTACCTTGAACCAACGGTCGCAAGTGATGTTAAATGGCGATCTTTTTGCAATTGGGAAATTGTCTAAAAACCTCATGAGCATATTGCACTTTTGCCAATTTAGTCATAAATATTTTCACGTTTTTCCAATTGGGTCCATCCAGCTAATTTTGACAGGAAATTGCTAATGTGAACGCTGGTCATCCTACGTGACATAATCAGCATTAACGTAAATAATTTTTAACAATGTTTTAATATATTTTTTTTCTTCTCTTTTCCTTCTCTTTTCCTTCTTTACTCTTTTTTTTCCTTTCCTTTTCTTTTCCATTTTTTTCTTTTTCCCCTTTTTCCCTTTGCCAGCCATCATCAAGTCTAGTGTTGGCTAAGGCCGGTGACCTCCGCCAGCCATCAACAAGTCCCGACGACAGCCGGCGACCCTTGCTAGTCACAATAAAAAAAATATAGAAAAGAAGGAAAAGAGAAGAAAAGAAAAAAATTAACAAAGAAACAAAAATATTAAAATATTATCCACGTCAATAGGTATGTCATGTAGGACATCCGGCATTCAAGTAGAGAAAAAATTGGCCAGATGAACTCAATTGATAAAATGTGAAAAAGTTTATAACTTAATTGGCACAATTTAAAAGATTGATGACTAAATTGATAAACGTGTAATAGGTTTTTTTTGATAATTTTCCCTTCTACAATCTTAGATCCAAACATTCCATAATGAGTATAAACCTTATGGTACATTAAAAGAGTAGTCACGGTAATAATCCATCGCCTCCCTTTATCTTGGACAAAAGAAACTGTTAGGAAGCCAACTAACGATCCTTTTAGTTGTGGTAAGGTTTCTTAATTATTCCCCTGTCATGGATTATATACATCTTCATCACATGTCTACAAGTTAATGAATATTTGTATTTCATCCTATCTAATCACACAATATCTTTGTGCGCACATATAGCGCAAGTAAATCATTAGAACATAGAAGACTACACTCAACCAACAAAATCAATGCAATATTATTGCTTGTGTGAGAGAGAGCTATTAAATGTCATGTTTGGACCATTGGCTAGTTCAAAGGATCGTGCTAGCATGTACTATCCTTGATCACGAGACTCATTAGTACACACTAGCCAATTTGAACATGCAATACCTCGATGATAATGAAGGCGGGCACATTTTGTAGGATCGTTTGAAAGAATGAATGATTGAAAATAGATTGTGAGAAAATGTTACAGTCAGCTGTATTAATCAACGGTACAAGCAATGTACATCAAAAGACTGGAATAAAAGAGCTCGAGTAGAATTTAGTTAAGAGGACTTGACTGGTATTGTGTGTGTGTGTGTGTGTGGGTGGGTGTGTGTGTGTGTGTGTGTGTGTGGGTGTGTGTGTGATGGAGAGAGAAAAGGAGGATGATATGTCAGATGCGCTATGTCATCATGTGACAAGGAGCGACTCTTTGGGGGAAGATTCATGAACATGCATGTTGTCTTTCTCTGCGCGTGATTGTGTCCAACCCTAGGCAAGGACAGTCCACTTTGACTATGAGCCCCCTTCTCTCTCTCTCTCTCTCTCTCTCTCTCTCTCTCCCCCCTCCCTCTGTGCTTATCTATAGAAAACCTCTCTCTTGTGTCCCACACTCATACAAACATAAACAGATTGGACATTTACACATGCCCTATTTGTTGTTGAATCAGGAGAATGACCACAGATAGTGGCGGTCCCAAGAGTTTTCCCTTTTCTTGCTTGTTTCTTGATTTGATTTATCATGAACTAAGCCCCCATTAGGTCAATACATTCTCTTATGTGACTGATGATGTTTGAAAGCCTCTTGCAGCCTTTCTCTTGCTTTAGTCACCACGAGCCCACTTTCTGCTATTAAGGGAAAAAACAAAACCTAATGTTAAAAAATACTATAAAATCGAAGTTGTCTCTCCCTTCCTCTGCAAACACATATGTCCATTTGTACTTAAAAATCTCCTTCGCATACACTCCCTCACACAAAATTCCAGTACTCGTACCTAATAAAGTATGTCTGTAGTTCCTTATCAAGACCTTCTGTTTTATAACATATACATCTCACTGTATGTCCTTCTCAACTCTTGGGCTGTATCTTTTTTGCTTGCAGTGACTTGAATATGGAAAGAGATCAAGCTTCTCAATCAATGTCGCACTTGTGTCAACTTCAATCTCGAACCTAATCCTTCTAGCCCTTTGTATCGGCAGCAGTCATAATTGATTCTGCGAAATGTTTCTCTCCAACGACAGTACCAATGACCTCATATCGTTAGGTGAACAACCAATTCTTCCGCATCCCATCTTCCATGACATTAGCTTTGATTTCAAACAAGAAGACCCTCCTTTCTCTCTCTACAGCTTCCCCCCTCCTTCCATCTTCAACGATGATGAAAACGAGGATGGTACCTTTCTTCAAAGTCACCACAATCTCTTGTTACAAGGGCAGCAACCAGTGAACACTGTTCTCCAAATGACCGATCCCATGACCGTTTACGCTGGTGATTCGATCGGATACAGCACCGGAGTAAAACCCGAAGCAACTGCTAAGCGGGTTGTTCCGAGAGAGAGGTCCTCAAAGAAAGATCGGCACAGCAAGATTAACACCGCTCGAGGCATGAGAGACCGGAGGATGAGGTTGTCCCGTGAAGTCGCTCACGAATTCTTCAATCTTCAAGACATGCTCGGCGTCGACAAGGCTAGCAAAACTATCAAGTGGTTGCTAGTGAAGTCGACAACTGCCATTGAAGAATTAGTTGGAGGCCTTAAGAAGACGAACAACGGCGAAAGCATCCCTATTGCGAGTGTTCGTTCCACATCGGACCGTGAAGTGATGCCTGAAATAGGCAAAATCGTTAAGGATAATCAAAAGGAGACAATTGAAAAAAAGAGAAAGATCAAACAATCTCGAAAGTCTGTGTTTTGCCCTACGGCAAGAGAGTCAAGGGCAAAGGCTAGGGAAAGAGCAAAGCAAAGAACGAGGGAGAAGATGAAGCTCCAAAGACTCAATGGAGGGGATCGACCTTGCGACGAATTGACAGAGAATGATGTGAACGACCGACTACCATCCAATTGTTCCATTGGAACTAGCGAAGACTCTGGAAATCGAGGGAGCGGCGTCGAAGTTACTAATATGAATGTGCAAGTTCAATTTGAAGGAGAAAGTTCTTATGATCGGAAGAGGCATTGTTCTGAAACAAATGAGACAATGGCCGATAATTCATCTGAAATTCACAACTTCAGCCATCCTCAAAGCAACCGAGTAGAGGTCAGTGCCGGCTTCAATATTTTCCCCCTTGATAAATACAATTGTCAACCAACAATTTGAAGCATTCGAATAGTGGCTAGTTATTTGTCTTGTTCTATGTTTCTTAAGTAATGAAAACCATCAAGCAGCTATAAATTGCCAAATTCCTATGAACTCATCACCTAACCAATGCATGAACTTTTGCAGCATCAGTTCACTGAATTTGAATTGTTTTGCAAGCCATGGGAAGCCTACACCGACCAATATATGTGCTAAATTGGACAATTTCCAAGCACTTCTCTCCGTGTCCAGAAGGGGAAATTTTTTCAGGGTTCAGCCTACCCCAACCAATATATTGCATCCGTTTCTGTCTGGATTTATTTGGAATGTTGCTGTAACTGTAAAGAGACCAAACTTGCGTGATTTTGTGGTAAATTCTCTTTCTAGTCGTAGATATGGTGATGTTTTAGAAGGGATGATGGGAAGAAGATAGATTACAAAGCTTCTGTTAAGCTGCTTCAAGAAAACTCAATATCTATGCTATTTCCAAGCTTGTGGACCTTGATGCTTGTTTTCCTCTGTGTCATCCTAATAGACATCGTCAACATGCATCTGAATTTTAGGAGGGCATTAACTACAATCCTGTTTGATGAGTCAATTGACTGTCGAAAATCACAACTTTGAGCACTGAAGAAGATTTAGCATATTTGATAACATTAAAGTATTATGTAAGGGACGAGTTACTTAATTCATTCAATGTCTATAAACATAGTAGAAATTAGAACATCATCAGTTATGTTGCTAAAACCCTGGATAACATTCCCATTTTATGTAGTATAAGTAACTATTATATCCACTATTCAATTTTCTAGTATTATCAAGCAGATTTCAATGTCCATTTTCATGTACCTAAGATTTTTTTGTTAATGGCATTTAAGATTGTCAACATCATAATTCATTGCTTAAAGTTTCACTACTTGTTTTGCATTTTTATTAATCAATCCCGTGTATTGTTCATTAGAGAGATGACTCCACAAGTGTGATGACTGTATCTTTTATGGGCACTCCTTAATTTTCACCTATAGAATTTTAAAATAAGATGTCAATAACTACTCAGAGAGTGACAGCTGAAGGAAAATTTGCAGTATTTGAAGATGCATGCTCATTTAGAGAAAAAAAAAATGCATGATATAGCTGCGAGGATGCATGCACTTAAGGCGTCTATTGCATGACTGATGTAGTGTGATTAACCTATTTATAATGTCCATTATGCATTCCATCCAACTTTACGGATAGACTTTTGAAAAAATCTCAATTTTGATTGCCTTGCTTACGTATCTATGGCACGTAGCGTAACTGCCATCCAAAACATCTTCTCATCATAAAGATGATTTATCCTGATGAGAGCGATACAGGAAAGGAAAACTAGATATATGCGAAGATACTACGCTTAACGATATTTGCTTTTTCAGTCATTCACTGTTAAAAAAGGGACTCCCTCCATCTAATTTTTTAATAGCCAACATATATCAATAGCCCTGTGTTACAAATATATCACCCAACACTTTCAAGAACACGTGTGAAGAATAATATCTCAATTGTCTCTTCGCTTAAGTTAGAACCATTGCTCCAGGGAAAATAATAAAGTATTATCAAGTCTTTGTATATCAAGATGAACTAAGAATTCTAGGATCAGATTTAATTGATTTAGCTTTAAGATTCAGATCATAAAGGATAACGTAACTGCACAACTATCCCCAAGCGCAGATGTACTAGGGTTAGGCAGTAAGAGTGACTGTTACACCATGAACATGTTGACTAGAGAAGAAAGCTGAAGGAGAGCGGTTCTGAGCGGTGTTAGGTTTGATAAATCTTCCCAGAAAATTCAGTATATCATAAGCGAGCCATATTCCAGAGAAGAAGATGTTGAAGTACAATGGTGAATTGATCGAGCCAAGCAGCTGTGGCCTCATCAATCTTCTAGGGTTTCATAGATTGTTAGAATCGATCAAATCGCAAAACTCTATTAGAAAAAGTTTTACTTTTCTAACAACACATCTCACGAGTTCTCGAAATTTGATCCATTTAGTCAAATAGAAAAGGTCCGTACAATGATTGCAATTACTTATTTATACATGTGTACATCAAACTTTAAGTCCTTACCCCTCACCCCTACTTAGTAAAAACCTACATCACATTCTACTTGACCCGAAACCATATATGTTGTCCTTGCTCAGATACACATGATCCAAAAGATATACGATGACACGCTGCATTAGAAGTCATTCCGCTAATTTTAATGGCCGTGTTTCTGAAATTGCTCCAATTTTTATATGCACTGATCTTTGAGATGTGTCGAAATATCTGTCACGGGTAAATAACTAGGAAATAGAAATAGCTTTCCGAAAGCACTTTCCGTATATCATGATCTATCAAAAATAGGAAAAAAAAGAGAGAGAGGAGGAACCCACCTCTAGGCAATTTCGAATGAAGTGATAATTCATGATGGATCCTAGGTAATTTCGAATCCGACAGCACAAAGAACCCACCTCTAGGCAAAACAAATTTGAGGGAGAAAATGAAGGGCTCATAAAATGACCTGACAAATCCCTGGAGAAAAGTAGCCGCACTTTTTGACTCTGCCCCCGTCCCTAGAGATTTGACTCGAGCGGTAAGAACGTGTGCACACTCGAGAGGGGAGGAGATCTTTGTACAAAACAGCGAAAAAGATGACTGCCAAACAGTGTCGAGCATTAAGAGATACCCTTCGACCCCCCCCCTTCCAAATCCAGAAGCAAAGGATTTAGATGTTGGGATCCGAAAATTCGAATCGTGAATCATCCACGATCTCTCCGTTTTAAGGGGTACGGCGCATCGTCCATGTTAGCAGTGACGTGCTTGTGTGGGTGATTCGTGTCATACCAAGTAAAATATCTAAGCGGCATTAAAATATAAACTAGGTTTCACATTGCAGACACCGTGATAAAACTGTGCCAGTTCGCGTCGACATTCAGGAGCCAACACGCGCACGTCCTGTTCGAATTGTCATCAGGGTTGCAGAATCCATTAAGAGAATTCGACTCGACTCAATTCATGTCTACGGGTAAAAAACGAGTGGTTGCTCCTTGAGCTCGTGACCAAAATTCTCAAAAGATTGCCTATTGGGCCCTCAATGAACATATCCGGTAATGATTCAGAATGACCATGACCTTAGGAACTAGGACGACTGAAGAACTGCATGTGCATGCGCAGGTGCTGTGACGTTACCATTTCTCGATTTATTGATCACTCGCGAAGGATGCAACTCCGCAGGAACTCGCCTGAAAAGTTTAGCTGAAAAGCCAAGAAGATGTGCCGAGACTAACTGGATCCATCTAAGCAATAGCTTCGAATGTTTAATATTCTACACGCCGCCAGACACGATTGGTCTAAAATGTGTTCAATTATGTAATGCTATCGTAGTACATTGAGAATGAAAGGGGAAAAACCTCGTATCATCTGTTTAGCGGTCTGTTCTTTATTTTAATTCGAAATCTTGGAGCAGTGCTGGCCTCTGATGTCTCGGCCCTGGCCTCGACCTTCGTAACTAACATGTTGGAGCTGCCCACCTCGTTTGTTTTTGCTTGCACAGTCACCGATTTGAAATCAGGTTCCTTGACTCCGGGGTCTTTGCTTCTACTTGGCAACTCGATTGAAGTCTTTGAAGGCTCATTATTCAAAAGCTTGGCCAGTTCCTTCTCTTTCCGTTTTTTCTCCTTCTTCAAGCGCTTACGCTCTGAGTGCTCCGAGTCTTCCTTGTGTCCTTTACTGTCCTCTCGCCTCCGTTTCTTGTCCTTGTCGCTCTTCGCCTTCTTTTCTTTCCTATGAGGAGAGTCGCCTAAAGCAAACGAACTATCATTTACTGTAGCTGCTGAAAGACTTTGGAGACTCGCATACTTGAGTGCATCAGCACTTAGATCAGTATCTCCAGGGAGTGGAGGATGCACCGTCACGTTACCCGAATCAGCAGTGCATTGGAGTTCCTTCCCCAGATCATCGCCCTCGTTAGCCAGCTTAGCGCTGCCAATGCTGGCAGTCACACGGGAACCAGGATTTTGACATGAATTGACCTCTTCAAGATTATGATTGCTAATGCTAACAGCTTCAGTGAAATTCCTTTGAGGTGCATCCACTGACACCGAACTGCTAGCTGCATGATCTGGTCCGTTATTCCTGCCCTGAGATTTTTCAGCAGCAGACTGATTTCCCGTTTCATCTCCTTTACTGGTGGCAGTCGAGTGTTTGACTTTGATCTTAACAACTGGTTTCTTCCGTTCATGACTACTTGAAACAGTATCCGCCTCCTTCGGAACTTCTATGATGGCCACATCTTCAGGTGACTGGTTGGTGATGTTGACAGGAGTTTCCGGAGGCTTTGCTTCAGTGGCAAAACTCGGAACAATATTCTCTTGTTCGCTACAAGCCTCAGGATCACCTGTATGAAATGTTTTATCCCTGGGGACTCCATAAAGTGTTGGGAGTCTTAAAAAAAAAACAGAATTACAATCCTGTCTTAAATAAGAAGCAAAATATCACAACCACAAAAAAATACGACAAAAGTTTATCAATCTGACCAATCAAAAGAGAACTTCTCTTTTCATTCTAAATCGACACATAGCACGAGTACTTGAAAGCAACTTTTCTGCAGTCACTTCAATTCCACAACTAACAACATGCAGCATTTCATTGCCATTCAACAGATTATCCCTTGCCAAAAATTAGTTGTGAAGCACAGGTGGTATTGCAATCATCTTAAAACCCGTTTTAAGTAGAGGCAGTGATCTTACCTTCCTGCAAAGATTTGTAAAATGCAGAACAAGTAGTGACGAAGAAAGACATTGTTAAAAGCCATACGGCCTTCAAGCATACGGAGCAAAGCCACAAGCATTGTGCTTTGAATGTCATCAGCTGAATCAGTTGCCCCCCTCGTCTGACACAACCGCATAGCATGCATGCCTAATTTGGTCTGACCTGCAACCAAGGATTAAAGGAAAATAAAAAATGTCACATAAAAATACCACGCGATTTGTATAGTCCATTGATTTGATAATATTACAACCTCTTAACGATGGTTCTTCCTCTAAAAATTCAATAAACAGTGACAGTGCTGCATTAACGCCTTTGTACTGGAACTCAAGATCCAGAAGAGCTCTGCTTGCTTCAACTCTGACTTGCCACGATGACTTTAGATTCCTGAAAGGCTTAATTAGATCGAAGATTCGATCCTGCATCAAGTATTGACACCCAAATATGAGTCATGAATAATTGACAATTAAGTGGGTCATCAGTTATAGCATGGCAACTTACCAGGGGGGATTAATGCAGAAAATTTCAGTGCTATCTGTGTCAATGTCCGGATGCAGCTGACAGTCAAGATCCCATTATAGCTAGGCATGAGCCTGTGCATGACATATCCAATAACATAGAATCTCAAATGACAAAGTCATAGTAAGAATTAATGGATACAACAAGCAAACGGATCACCTGTCAAATTGCAAAAGCCGGTCAATGCGCTTGAGAAGTGATGATAAGAGGAGAACAGTCTGCAATGAAATCCCAGCAATTAAACCTCCATAAGTCAGTCTTACTAAGAGGGTATCAGGGAAGTCGCATTACATGCTCTTAAAGTGCTATAACTAATGAACAAGACATGACATCTTCCAGTGCAATTAGAATTTATTATAGCATTTATGCACTCTAATGCAAACAAGACATTCAAAGACTTATCTAGCAATTGATAGTTTATACCAAGTCCTTTCCATAGGCATGCTTTTCAATGGCTGTGTATAGTTAACTCAAATCACGCTCTAAAAACTTTATGACTAGTACCTCAAATACTCAAGTTACATACAAGATTCACAAAGAGAAGAGTCTAAGATTCACAAATTTATGAACTCGAACAATATATTAAGTAAATCCCCATTCATTTAAAGACTAGATGTCAAGTACCGGTAAAGAACTAAAGTGAATATCAAATACTGATCAGAGCATATAACGAGACAAGACTATCGAACCTGTTGCCCAAATTCAAGCTCGCCAATTGATTGGACCAATGTTGCAAGCCAGAACACGTCAGAATAAATGTTGCCATTGTTGTCATTATACTGCTGACCCATAGTAAAGAAGCACCAAAATTACTTAATGTAGTGAACATTCATTTCATAAAGGCGGTGGTACGAAGAAAAGTTATACATGCCGCGGATATAATCTTGCAAAGATCCAAAGCAGTTAAGAGTGGCAGGGACAAAGTGATAGAAATCAACAGAAGCCCTGAAGCTAAACATGCTACTTCCCTCTCACAACTCGAAAGACAGTATAGGCAAAGGGTATACTAATACCTAGGATTAACACTGGCACAAGACAAAGCACTGCCACAAAGACATCTTATAGTTATGAGTGCAACAAAAGGTAACACACTCCATGAATTCTGGCAAGACTTTATAATAATAGCACAACCTCCATTTTCAGAACATGCTGCAACAGTATCTTAGCTCTTATGTAGCATTCCTTAAACTGTAATTTCAGGTAACACTGGCGTAAAAGGAAAAGAAGAGAGGACAACTTATCAAGCTTTGTAAGCTCTTGGAAAAAAGCCCAAAAACATCAATTTTAGTAGACGAAACACATTATCGTCATATAAGACCATCGACTGCAATAATAGTCATGAAACAATGTTGATTGTTGTGTAAAGGCAAGCAAAGCTCTACCTTCAGTAGTTGCAAAACAAATTCGACAGCTTCTCTTGGACTTTTTCCATCTGCACCTCTAACCATAGCCACAGCATGTGGAATCGCCTGGAAGAATATAATGCGTACAAAATGGATAAAAGGGGTCACTGATATCAAATGTCAATCTAATGAGCCAATAAGCACTCAATTGTCATGAGTTCCGAATATGGCCAACCTGGACGTTTTGAGAGAAAAATATCCTCGAGAACTTGGATGTCTAAAGATATTAAAACTTTTCACGTGATACATAGTAAATTTAGGTTTAATCCAGGAATGATCCCGAAAACACAATAATTATCTCCATTGTTCATAATACGTACAAAACCCCAATGCACGATTATACCAGTCTCACTGCTTAAAAAATGCACAGGTTTAGAAACACAAGGGTCCAAGTTAAACAACACAAAATTGAAAAGAAAATCAAAGCCTTGTGTCGTTTACAAAAGTGCTCAGTTCCTGAATATGAGGGACCGAGTTAAAACAACACAATCAGGTGAAGGATCCAAATAGACTTATAAAAGGCAGAATACAGGGAAACTTAATCATCAGAAACCATGAAATAGCATCAGCAATGAACATTCAACGAAAAAGAAGAGGATATTTCCACAAACAAAAAGGAAAACAAAAGGCATTGGACAGAACCGTGGTTAGTCTGTTGGTTGTGCAATTCTGTTTGAGTGTCCTTGCGGGTTTGGCAGGGATGGAGGAAGGCTGCATCTACAACAACTCCAAGCATGCCATGACTGACTTGAAGTTTAATTTATACTTTCGCACCCTATACATTGTCTCCGTAATATATCCTCCAAGAGATTCACATCTTGAAATTTTTAATTCATATTTTCTTAGACTTCATCCTATTCCAAACGAGAACAAGAGTCGAATCCACTAATTGATGCATCTTGAATCGGTGTTCCAAAATCTTTTTATGTCGCCCATAAGGAACAATTAAAATGAAAGCAAACTGAGACACCAATACCATTGTTTACATTCATCTCTACCCATTTGTTTCCTTCAATAGTTGCTCCACCGCCTATGGAATCTCGGTTCACCTTCGCTTCAATACAGCTTTGCTCCATTTGCAGAACATTACACACATGTTTATGTTCGAGCATCCAAGACTCCAATCAATGATGATTCTATCCCCCTTGCTAGTACAATATCTATTTTTGCAACAAGATTCATTTCAAGTGGCAAACATCCAATTTGGATCTCCATAATATCTCTATATGATTACAACAAAAGTGTATCTTCACTACATCAACCTCTGCATTTCATTTTATTGGTCCAACCAATCCAACCATAAATTATTCTACAGCCAAAAATCAGCTTAGTTCCTATACCCGCAAATCAGAAATTCCTCCAATCCAATAAAATCTAATAGCCGGGATATTTATTTAACACTACCTATCACTCAGACAGAAAAAGCCTGATTCCTGATTGTTTTCTTCGGAGACACTGTAGACTTGTTGGTGACAGTGCACTATGATTGTCTCAAGTTTCAATTGCTCCATCTTCTTAAGTCACCCCCGTATGTCTTCTTGCTTCCTCCTTTTCAGAAGACTCCCACTACCAATATCCTCTACCTATATAAAAAGCCACTTAAGTCCATGGATTGTTCCTTTCTCCAGTGGTAGCAGTGTAAATTGAGAGAGCATTGGTGGCATTTTGCTTCAAATTAAAAAGCGGTATCGGGTACAGTGGCACAGGCCTTCTAACTTTTTCATTTGGTTTTCCCAGCCATCCCTGGCCCCACCTGTATCTCCCGGTCACTCTGTATTAGCATGTGATTTGAACCACAGATTGGTGATACGAATGCAATGGTTTTTATGTTAATCTTCTGCTTCAGGCTCACACCACCTCACAGCTGCCTCTCTCTCTCAAAAGATCCCTCATTACCAGTTTTTATTCCATCCTCCAACTCTTGCTTTTTCTGCACATATTAAAATGTGAAGCTTGCAGATTCCACCCATGAGTTCCAAACGTGAAGAGGAGAAGCAACCTTTAACTTAACTCATTATATCTAGTTCTGCAAATTAGCGCTATAATATTAAAGAATAAGCACTTAAGAAGAATTTAACCAATAGTAACAGGGAATAACTTTTAGTCAGCTGATACAGAGTTAATAAGAGTAACTTGATTCCATCGCAAATGACTCAAATTCTTTATCCGTACGTTGGAAGCAAATGGAATCTATATAATAAAAGATCCATTAACTTAATAGTCTTTGATCTTCGCAAAATCCCATCGGTGTATTACAAACAAGAATGCCTAATGGCCTTAATATAGAATCCATTCACAAAAAGAGGAGTACAATTAACTGATAAGGAAGTATTAAGCCTCGCCAATGTAATGTGATACTAATTCATTTCAACGAAAGCTATATCTTTATTCTATTAAAAAAGAGGTTATAGACTGATGAAAATGCTGCCACAAGGAGAAAAGGACGAACTTTATTAGTTGAGACAAGATGCAGAACCTCTACGTAGGATCTTAACACCCATCCACTATATGTATAATTTTTAAGAAGTCATAAACCAAGAAGAAAGGGGGGGAGTCAATAGTTAGTTCTTGAAGACGGAAACTGTATTACATTACCTGGATCTTTATGTGCACTATATGTAACTTTAACAAGGTTTTGATTTTTATATTTTTTGTTGAGAAAATACATGCATATAAATCAACAAAATCTTCGTGATCAAAGGCCAGCAAACAAGGGGGGGAAAGGAAGAACACTGAGAAAAGCTACAGTTAAAAGCTCATGTTACTCATATAAATTTGCAACATTGCTCTCATTGAGCTACATCAAGCAATAATTAGTATTCTGATGCATTTGCAACTCCTCATTTAGATCAAAGTACAAAACACATGACTGGCACTTCTTCCCTGTTAGTTCATGAAAAATTGCATCGTCCCCTGTGCCAAAACCAAAGGTCGACATTGCATATATGTGTAATTCAGCACCCGATACTAAGAAGTGCATCCAGATCCCATGTTCTCACCAACATAGTTATCAAAGGATTGCCTTTTGCAATTACAATCCTTCCGAGACTGCATCAATCCACACCATGCTCAAGATAAAATCAATGCAGCTGCTTTCAGTGGAAACATCAAATAGCAAGACTCTTCCCAGCAAAATCCTCACTCCAAAGACAGAACTAATGTCAATGTGGCCACAACTTCACAGAAAAAGTACCCAACACACCATTATTATGGACACCTATAGAGTTGAATGCTAGGGATATAAAGCCAAAAAATCAGAGGTTTATTCAGGAAGCAGTCAAATTATTCCGGATATTTACGCACAAATTGGACTGCATGGATTTATTGGTCATTATTTGCATTTTCCCTTGCACAAGTAACAAAAGGCTAAAGATGCATAATTCCACAGAGCAACCAATGGAGAAAGATAGCAGCTCCAAGAAAAGTAAGTTATATATAAATAAAATTAAAAACAACTAAGTCTGGCAACATCACATGATCACAGACAACTTAATGTGATCCTACCTCGATGCATTACCTCAAGAACAAAGTACTCGGGAATGTCGCGGAAGTCATTTGGCCTAGCATGAGGAAAGTCTTCTAAATCAGAACTGAGTTGACAAGTCTACTAATATAAACTCTTAAATAAGTGAACTTACTTGGGTAGCCCAATATTGGCATCAAACCTCCGGCTTTTGTAAAACTTCACTAAATGAAGTAGACCAGCCCAGTCAGTGTCCTGCAAGTACATTGAACAATGGCCTATACATGAAAAGAGAAGCCTACGAGGGTCTCCAAACGCAGCCCAGAAAATCAGGGAAAAAGCATCAGATTAACCACCATGAAAAATAGAAAACAATAAAACCTAGAATCTCGCTCAAGCTTGAATTGACAGACTAGTGTTTCAATAAATGAGTATGGTTTATCCATCAGCAATATCTCTCATAAAAATTGCCATGAACAATTTAAGGAATTTCACAGGAAGACATTTGGAGATAATCATAAAATCAACGAATTATCCAACTGAATTTATGGTGAAAGTTTTAATACCTCCGATGCTGTAGTAGCCAAAGCAAAAGCTGCCTCACTTCGAACTCTCCAGAAGGCCTTGAGAAAGCAAACAAACTACTTTATTGCAATGAATCTAACAATAGTAATCATGTGCAGTATGGATATGTATAAATAGTTTACCTTGGAGTCACACAGGAAATTATGTAGAGCATTTACAATAGCAAAAGAACACTCCGGTAGTGCTTCTAAAGTTGCAATAGCCTGTGCCTGAGCAACAACATCCTTGTCTTTCTCTAACTGATTGACCTGATCACACATACCACCAATATTAATTATGTTCTACAAGGAAATCAAAACAACTGAAACAGGCTCGTCTAGAAATGGGAAGAATAGCCATTTCGTCATTTTGAATCATATTTATACCGATGACTTATCAGGACAGCAATGGGTGTGTTTGGGGCTGGGTTGCTGTGTGTACGTACATACAGAAGTACGAACATATGGAGAGAGAGAGAGAGAGAGAGAGAGAGAGAGAGATTGGTTGTCACATAAGTTTAATCAATATCAAGGTCTACTTAAATGAATGGGAGATCATTAGCCTAAACCTTTTTCATTGGCAGTTTTCATGCAGTCACCCTGAAACCATATGGCGGATAACCGAGCTCCATGGACACTCAAGTTTCAAGCCATTCATAAAAAGAGAGGAGAGAGGAGAGAGAACACGTGCAAAACAGCCCTAAATAAAGAGGTTTGATAAATTCAAACCGAAATGATAAGGAAGAAAGATAATAAACAACCTGAGCAAACAAGCCTTTTATAGGCCTCAACATGCATGACATATGCTAACAGGATGACCATCACCAACAGAACATGAAAAGCATCCCTATGCTAATCACATCCTTACCCACATTTGCACAGGTTGATTGAAATGAATTTCAGCAATATACTCCATCTCCGGATCTGCCCTAATCCATAGTAGGGGAGATTCAGAACTGCAAAAGGAATAAACATATGTCCTCAGAGCTAATTTATGTGATTTTGTGTGCGTGCGAGCACACGCGCATGTGCATGCAGGTACAAACAGCCATTATTGACAAACCTGGAACGTGTATCTAGTGCTGCATCACCATTGTCATCTGATCCATCAGCTTTTGAACCCTTTTTAGGCTTCAGGAAACGCCGTGCAGCGAGTTTCGAATGGCATTGAATTTCCAACAACTGCCAACTGTCCCCAGCCATTGGAAGAATGGGATGGTCATACATACCATCCAGTTCATTAACCCTAATACTCATCATGCCAGGCCATCCTACCTCAGCTTCTCGCACTTCAGAATCAGTATTAGTGTTAGGGGGATCAGCATCAGGTCTAGCTGTACAACTCCTCAAAACTGCCAACTCGACCATGTTCTTCCGCTTGTTATAGGAAAAACCCATCCTTAGGATATAAACACAGAATCAGTAAAATGCATTAGAGGTGCAAGGACCCAACCTTATGGAACTTTTGTAAATCACACCTTAGCACTGGACACCCACATGATCCCACCCATCTGGGAAAAAATTCTTTAAGAAATGGCCGCTCCAGATTCCCAACCTTATTAGCAAAATGCCTGAACTGCATATTTTAGTCATATGACATTTCAGAACATTGAGATTAACTCGAATCTGCAATAGACAATGCACAATAATACTGCTAAGAGGCAATCACCTCTTTCGTGCTCAAAGTTCTTGAAGGCTGGGTTGCATCTAGACCACGAGCAACAATAGTCTGTAACATCTGTATATTTGAAAGAAAGATAAACAGGATATTGTATACAAAGTACAGTTCAGTAACATTCATTACTACTAAAAACTTATTCAGAAGACACTATGGAGAACATACAGAATATAAATTAGATCGTTTTTCTATTGATTCTTCTTCAAGGTACAATCCTCTAGAATAGTAATATGTTAAAGGATGAATCGCACTTAACCTTTCCATAAAAAGAAATCTAGTGGGCCCTTTTGCCTTAAGCTTAACATATTGATAAAAAAAGGATAGATATAGTGTGAGTGCTGACAAAAAGTTATTTGGTAAAAACTAGAGAATGGCACATGGCTTGACTATAGTAAAAAGGTGGCAGCAATGTATCTCCCTCCCACAGAGAGATTGCCAGACACCTTGCGCAAATCAGCAAATTGTTCATCAAAACAAGCCGTTTCCGTACTCGTATGATAAGCCTCACGCCAATCTCGTGCCATGATCTGTGATGTGCCATGTCAACAGGGACACTCACCCTTGTGTGCCAAGTTCAAGTAAGGGAGCCAAGGACTTTGACAAGAAGTACGAGGGAAACAGGATCAAATAAGAACTATTGGTTTGATATTTCCTTTTTGGAACATAGGCAAACACTGAATGAAATGAAGGGCACACTTTAGAAGAACCACTTTGGAAATTCATTAATATCACAACAAGAAACTGTAGTCATGAGTCATAGTAACGGCAACCAGTCAACCAACTGTTTAATAAATGATACAAAGTATCTCACCATTATTGGACAAGCATCCACAAACATAATATCACACTCTCTAATACTGTGCAAAAAGTAAAAAGGCAGCTAGAACACTTACTTTACAGAAAGATTCAGGTCCCATCTGCTTTTCCAACATCTGGAGGACTGCAACCTTCAGAAAAATTATATAGTGGTCATACTCACCACCCAAAAGATGGAAGACTACAGACGATCAACTAGTGTTGCAAGACAGAAAATTTCATCAATGTCAACTTACAGACTTCCATGATCTTATCTTGCCATATAAACCAAGAGACTGAGTCCCATACAGATCCTTACAAGAACCAGAGGAGCTTAAAGTGGTTGCACCACCATCATCTGCTTTGCAAACTGCACAATTTGCCTGCATTTGGGTAAAGTAAGCATTCCGGTGATGTTCAAAAGCACTCAATTAATTAAAAGAAAGATGACAATATTGATGATGACAATATTAGTGTCCACCTGACTGTCATTTTACGGCCAATGTAAAGATATATAAACAGCCGCAACAACACATCAGACAATTTATAAGTCAGTATACGTCTTAACTTCTACTAATCCATTCTAGCCCCCAACCCAAACCCTAACCTTTCAAAAGGGGATAGATCAAAAAACCATTTCTGTACATCTTACAGGAGCAATAATAGCTCAAAAGGATACGCGTGTTTGCACAGCCACAATGTGAGCTAGAAGAAAGAAGCAAAGAAAAGTCAACAACGTACATTTTCCCCTAAAACCACAGGCAGACAACCCTATACAGATACCCTTAATTTTTAAACATAGAGATCTAACTGACATGGCTCCTCAAACTAACTTCCGATTGTCGTCACAAGATGCCTTTACTATTATAAAATTGCAAAAAGCATTAGACGATGGATTGTCAGATACCAAATATCATTTTCCAGTTAAGTATCAGATCATATCACAAACATACGTGAATACAAACATGTAAAGCAGAGCACATAGGCAACAACAAATTTGAGAATCTAAGTATACTAAAGCAACAAATGTTATAAAAATTAAGCCGAAAGAGGATATCCAATTCTATTCTTCGATTGGAAGTTTTAAGAGTTGCATTTACTTCAATGCATCACATAATGCAGAACAAAATATGTCTTTATTAACAATGAGGCATGCTCAAACAAATGACAGACCTTGAACCCCCTTGCATTTACTTGAATGCATCACATTATGCAGAATGAAATATGGCTTTCTGAAAAAAAGGCATGTTCGAACAACTGACAAACCTTGAACCTCCGATAGCGTGCCTCATTGTTTCCCAAATATTTCTTGATATATGAATCTGTAAGAAAACCAGCAAGACCATCCAACAACCATTCTGCAAACCGGAAGAAACATGTGTCACTGCAAATGTAATCCAGTGCCGTAGGTCCGTCAAAATGCATAGAGGATAGAAACTGCCAATAGGAAGAAAGGAGTGGACAAAAGAAATTCAAGCCGCTTACCATCATCTGGGCCAGCTGGGGTGATATATACACCAAACCACTGTCTTGCAAGGGCAAAAGCTAGTTTAATCCTGGTGTCAATGGTCTGTAACAATAAAATTAATGTCTACCATCACTAACCTAATTTTTAGAAAAAGGAAAGCAACTTTTCTGTGAGAAAATTGAAACATTCGATTTCTTTCTAAGTACACTTAGTTTGAAAAGCATGATACCTTCTTCATCACTTGAAGGCAATTTGGGGGGGAAAAAGTGGAGACTCACAAAGAATTTGCAAACTCAACGAAACAAGCCCCGTGACATAGAAACAAGCCATAACAGGAAAAAATTTTAATTTGACAACTTAAGCTACTAGATATCATACTCAACGTTCAAATATGCAGACTATTATTAGAGAGTAGCATGCAACACAAAAAGAAACTTCACTTTGGCATGTAAGAAGATAGGAATCAAGGAGTTGGCATCTCTCAACCACAGTAAGCGACTACAAGCATCAGAGATTTAGGTGAGAGAGCAATGACAAGAGAATGCTGATAAGAGAAGTAGGGATAGCATAGTCATCAGGGTGTCCTGTTGCTTTAGTAGCCTGCATGGAGTAGTACACTGAACAGGAATTGATGGAGAGGCACTTCTTAAACACTATTAAGTTGGATGGCAACATGGACGCTTGGAGGTCTTGGTAGCTCAAGGAATGTGCAACTAGTGTGTGCCACAGACTTGGAGAAGCATCACACAATAAGGGGATGGTCAAATGGTTTAAAAAAATCTTTGCTCTAAAGAGCATGGTCAAATAAAAAAGAGTCTTCTCCAGAGGACAGCAAATATTACTACCTTGTCGTTGCTCCGTGTACACATATATCCAAGAGTACTATCAAAATATTATCACTATCTATTCCATATGTTAAATGTCTCCCAAGTATTGGGTTTTAGCACCACATGTATCTAAGCTTACATAAAGGCAAAACCACACATGTTATGGAGCCAAACCTTGTCAATGATATTCTCGTCATACAAAACTTGGGAACTAAATATGCTCATTGAGGCCCCTAAGCTCGATGATGACACTGCCATCTCAGGTGCAATAAAAATTTGCTTGTATGATCCAAATGGAAATTTCTCTCCAAGGTATTCCTCGTAATGGCTGCTAAAAATGGATTGTACATCAATAAACAATACATGGAATACAGCAAAATCCAGAAAACTTGTAAGTCAATTTCCAAGGCAATCTATGATGGTAGACAAACCTGAAAGCACTATAAAAAAATGCCACAGTATTCTGTAGCTTCGACTTATAAGCAGGCAAACACATGTTTGATATGAGACAATTCTGAGGGTCTGGAAAGATTTCAAGTGGTGCAACCACCAAGGATATCCACCAAGCGCTAACTGGAACATCTAACCTGTATACATAAGTCTTGCGGGGAGGATCATCCTCGCTCA
Organism: Syzygium grande; assembly: GCA_024733475.1. Taxonomy (NCBI): domain Eukaryota; kingdom Viridiplantae; phylum Streptophyta; class Magnoliopsida; order Myrtales; family Myrtaceae; genus Syzygium; species Syzygium grande. Next base: position 30,524,744 of record JAMXDD010000010.1, read on the forward strand.
AAACCTGCAAACCATGTGTAGAATATCACACAATCAGCAATCATCAACGGGAAAACAACAATATTGCTTACTATGAAGCCCAAGCTGAATAATGCAGAATTATTAGCCAACCAGACAGAAGTCAAAATATCACTGTTATATAGGACTTATCTGTTATTAGAAATCTAACAGACCTACACACGACATGCTCGCGGATAAAAGAAAATATCGTATTGCATTATATAGCTCATTTTGAAATCCTTTCAAGAATTATAAACTGGCCTAACTAGAAATTAGTGTTCACATCATATTCATCCTTTACCCCTACAAAACGAATTAAAAACAAGAGAGGAAAAGGCGTTATAAATACTAACAATGACATCGTATGCCCTGGATGCTAGTAGCGATTCATGGCCTCATGTCAGGCTTTGGTTAATCACTCATACGATACTAGTCAAGTAAACCATCTATTAGAATAAACTACCACCAATCAAGTTTAGGTTTACGCTGAATTCCATGCACGTCATTTAAGTCATTGACAATGTTCAAAATAACTTCAACATATGACTGTCACTTCAGAGAGAGAGAAAGAGAGAGAGAGAGAGAATCTGCTTCATCACCTCACTAACATCTAAATGAACGACGACAGGACTAAGGGGGACGAGAATACAGCCAGCAAGATCAGCTTTTCCCAAATATTCCCTCAAAATGATGTATCTTACTGAGCATACGCTCAGGTCGAAGCTCACAGATTGTCCAAACCAAACATTTTTCTAAAACTAAAGGGGTGTCGAATGTGTCACAGTATGTCCCAACTCTCCCTGGAAGAGAGAGATTCACCGAATATTGGTACATCATCAGAAGAAAGGACTACAGAAAGACGTCACACATCGAACCACTTGAATCAATTATTTGACATAGACATGAGTTTGTGCATTGTACTGTCAAGATTATCGCCTGCATTTCAGCAGTAGAATTATGCTAATAAATCTTATGTGCATTACAGTAGATTGTTTATCTTCTCCATCTCACCTGATATAGCAACTTCCCAGTGCTGACAGCAACAAGATCACAGGCCACTGTGAATTCCAAATCGTAGCTGAAGAAAGTAACAGGATAAAACCTAATTCTTATTTTCTTTCTATATAAGAGAACAACTGAATAACCTTTAGAAAGGTAACATGCCAAGATTAATCCTCTTAAGACTACAAAAATTGCCGTCGTGTAATACCAGCATCGCTGTGAGTTCTCGTCCATACAAGGAAACCAACAACGAGCCCGCCTGATCTGGTTATCAGTGTGAAGAATATTATCCTCAAAATGAATGCCTGTCTCTGCTTTGTCCACCCAATACTCAATGCGCACCAGCTTTACATTCTGCACAAAACATCAACCTACATAAGAACCAACAGAAGTTTACCTCATGAAAACATACTGACCATGCCAAACGCAATAATTTCTTTGTGTAAATTCATGAATCCAAAGGCAACAAAACAATAGAAACCGTCACTTCCACTAGAAACTGAAGTCTAATAAGCAAAAAGGGGTAATTTAAGGTCTGCCGGCAGCTAATCAACGCTATTCTAAGTACGGATACAGGAAGCATAAGCAAGACTTAGTAGATTCAGTTCAGTGTAGAAATAGAACCTTGAATAGCTGATTTTATAATATTACTCGTTTTAGCATATTTTCCTCAAACAGCAATTCATTAGGCAAAAACTAGGCAAATAAGTTCACTCTTCAACTCAAATCAGATCTAGTAGCCGCTCATCATTTAAAAACTGACTCAAAATACCTGCTTGACCTCGCCAGATGACTGTGAAGCATTCTCTAACACCAATTGTTCCTGCGATTCATTTTCCACCTTGAAACCCTTACAGCAATTAATTAATAAGTTTGGGACCAATTCCCTATCCAGAGCTGATAGATACAAAGACCCAGCAACATCAGCAGCAGAAGCAGGAGACATGACAGAGCTCCATCTCCTCTCATTATCTAAATTCTGATAGTGGGGATAGTATTCATACTCAGAAGGCTCTCCATCAACCAAAACACTAGAGATCCCCAGATTTTCAGCGTGTAATCCCACTATTCCAATATCTGGAACTGCAATTTCTAGCTCCGTATACCTGCAAAAACGCATACAGAAATCGCTGATGAAGCCACCCAAACATCAAGCTACTCCAAAAAGACGAGCATTACTTTGAAGTGCATAAAAACTGAGCTGACTTAAAATTCTTTCAAAAAAAATCATCAGGTGCAGTCACTGCATCGGGACGAGTGTATAAAACATAGAGACGCAATGAAGACGGTCTTCATTTCCGATTATTAGGAGAAGACACACCATAACAACATACAAAGCAACAAGCCATGAAATTCAACTAGAGAAACATGGCAGTTGGGCAGGGAGAGAGAGAGGGAGAGCATAATGGACTTTTCACGATCAACCAACGATCGACATCTGACCGCACGGGACGAGCTGCGCAAATGGAAACCGGCCGATTCGACATGCTGCACCGAGCAAGAAACTCGAACTCCAGATTGACTGCAGTTCCGAGATTGACAATCAGACCACGTACGTCCAGGCGACAGACACCAGGTGAGCCCCGCCTCAATCGATTCACACGAAAAACGCGGAAAAGCAATCGCGACGAACGACTCGGAACTGCTCGACATACGCAACGCCCCGCGCGCGCGCGAGCATCCGCAACGCGTCGATCCAAAAGCCCGCAAGCTCGCACTCCGAAGCCGGAATCCGCGAGTTCGAGGTTGAGAAATGGAGGAAGGCGGAGGCGGAGGCGGAGGGAGGCACTGACCCGTAGATTCTCCGGCGAGGGAGGTCGACGGAGAGGCAGAGCTTCTGGTGGCGGACGACGGCGCCGGGATGATCGGGCTTCGCCGCGTCGTCGTTGTTCTTGGGCCTGCGCGCTTTCGCCATCTCCCTCGCGCGAGAGACTGAGCGAGGGAACGAGAGGGCGCGCGCGGGGGGGGTGAGGCCGGCCTGCCTGCGTTTTATATAGATGCTCTCGTCGTTGGCCCTCTGTGCTGGCGCTGACGATCGTATGAGCCCTAGATTTCGGGCCATCGGCAATGAACAGTTGAACACGCGCAACCCCCCACGGCTCAATGAATGGATCGATCTACTGAAAATCGGTTGACTTGGAATTAATTTGGTAAGTCGGTCAAAAAAATTTAGCTTGGTGACTCGAATTGAAATCGCTAATTTGATTTGGAAGATTGGTAAGTTGAGAACGTTGGCGATTTATACGAAATTATTACGAAAGTTGTTGATTTTCGGAATAAATTAAATAGATGGTCATGATTGGCTCAAATAAAAATTGGTGAATGGTAATTATATTAATCGGAAGAAAAAAAAATTGGTAAGGGGCTTCGACGGAGATTGGGAATTCATAAGAATTTGCGATTTAAAATACCGGTAAGCAATGTAAATGAAAGTTGATAAGCTGTTCTAAAGGATATATAATTTCGAAAGGACTACATAAGGATTGGTAAATGCCTTTGGCCTCTATGTACACGTCACACCCCCATCTCTCAAATATGGGGGCTTAATTTTATTTGTATCTCTAAGTCTCATGCCTAAAACCTCATCACTAATAAAACCCTATATTAAAATTGACCAATTATATCAAACACCCGTAGTGTAAAAAGAATTTTACACTTGGTAGACTATGTATTGTTGCTCGTCTTCTGTTTTGAGGGTTTTAACGACTTGCTCTCTATTGACTCTTAAGTCAAGAGTTGATAAGACAGCACGAGAAAAAGCTCTCTCTTTACGCTAGCGGTGCATGCTTCATACACGAAAAGAAAAACCGAACAAGTTCCGTTTTGACTTGCCTTTAGCCTTTATATGCCAATCTCCTGTGTCCCGTGACTCTCTGACCTCAGCCTCAGGTTCCATGTTGGCCAGTAAACAAACTGTATTGAATTAGAGTAACTGTACCGTACACGGGAAATCTGCATGCAGACACCCCCCAACGCTTCTAAAAATGTATGATAGCGAAGCTACATTCTGGCGGTTTTCGTGGAACAGGAAGGTTTAAACTTCCGCTTAGTATGACTCGTACTTCAATCTTCTTGTTTTTCTCTGAAAGAGAACCAGTTACCACCAGTTGATCTGACTTGGGGCAAGTGGACATCCTCCTTTGGCTGTTCTTTGATCGACCCCCACATGCTGCTTGGCGGTCGAAGATCAGCACCAACTTTTCTTCACACTGAACTATCAGGATTTGGAACTCACATATGGATGGAAAAGGACGATAAAGCAACGCTAAACCTGGAAAAACTTGAAGGAAATGCGATGCCCTCTCCCTTCTTGGCAATGCTGTGCTTGATTAACACAGTATTCATATTCACTCATATTTTGCACTTTGAAGCGTTCATTTTGGACAGATTTACGAAAACCCCAAAAATGCAGACGAAAAACTTAAGAGTGAGCAGCGCGTGTTAGGTTCGATCGCTTGATCCTCAACGGAAATGGTTGTAACTGTACTGTAATTGCGTTATACTGCAACGGGTATAATGAGCTCATGTAACAAACGCCGGCATGGGCGGTCACAACACTTATGTTTAGATGAGCAGCCTCTTGAAAAAAGTAGCGTTAGCAGCTATAAAGATCAAGAAACAAGAGGCTACTCCCAAGCGTCCCCAGGTAGAAAACAAAGTCGGATCGAGCTTTTTGGAGATGATCTCTATCAGTGGGAAAGATAAATGAACGAAAGAAAGGCAGATGAGATAAGGGTGGTCCCAAACCCCTAAAGTTCGCAACTCAGCCGCAAATTGAACTGTACCCACTACCCAAATTTGATGAAAAAGAATGAACGAGGCGTTATAGAACATGGAGGCCTTCATTCACTGACCCAACTACTCCTTCCACCCCCCTCTGATAAATGTCACAGCTCATAGTCCGTACGTTGAAGATGACAATGGCCTTGCCGGTTTGGACAAGAAAAGATATATTAAATGTTCAAATTCCACATTAGGAAAGTGCCCATTTAAGTTATTTTAATGTTCTAACCAAATCAGCCTGCACAAACCGTACTAACAGTATGAGTGTGCGGAGCCGACCTTATAATATCCCTGCATTCGTATACTGCTCGGTGTACTAAGAATAGCTACTAGTTTAGTGACCAATCTTGGTATATTGACATAAATTGGCAATATAAATCTCAGTATACCGAGCATATACATATTTCAAGATGGGTACTTACTTGAAAGTGAAATGACAGAACATCAATTGCCCTTTACTGCTCTCCCTTAAACTTTTTTACTTCTTGTCATGACTTTGCACATCCAATGCCATCAAGAAAGCAAACATAAGATCTGCCCAAAGACAATGTAATATCTTCTCAGCACTTAACAAGTTCAGTTCAGCTTCATGCTGATACATATAACCTTGTAAAATAGATCAATGATGACCCCCCATGATCATGAACCAGCTCGTCACAGTTTAGAAATTAAGCCAAATTCAACGATTCAAATGAGCTTCTGAATGATAAGCTCGAGAGATATTCAACTCACCGAAGTTTCCCAAAATAAATTAGGGTTAATACCACGAAAAATCCTAAACTGGTACACTTGCGACAGATTTACCCCAAACTATTTTTTTGACTATAAAAAACCCTAAACCGGTACACTTATGACAAATTTACTCCAAATTATTTTTTTATCATAAAAAACCCTAAACTGGTACATCTGTGACAGATTTACCCCGAATTATTTTTTTGACCACAAAAAACCCCAAACTAGTACACTTATGACAATTTTACCCCGAACTAATATTTTAATATTATTTTTTATTTTTTCGATTTTTTTAGTTTTTCTTATCTTTTCTTTTTCCTTTCCTTTTCTTTTTTTTTTCCTTTTATTTTTAACCTATGGTCAACGAGGTCGCCTTTGACCGACCGACGAAAAGGTCGACCGCCAAGACCGGGCGGCGAGTTTCGACCTTGCCCACCCCTGGCGAGGTTCGACCTTGCCAATTGCCGGCGAGGGGTTGTCCTCACCGCAACTAGCGAGGTCAGCCTCCCCATAAGCGGTGAGGTCGAACCTTGCCAACGATGGCGAGGATGACCCCTCGCCATGGGTGGGGCAAGGTTGACATTGCTAGTTGTCGGCGAGATCGGCCTCGCCAGCCCCCGCCTTCGGCTAATTGTCGGACCGGTGACCGGCCGGAGGTTGAAGATGAAGAAAAAAAAAGAAAAGGAAAGGAAAAAGAAAAGAAAAACTAAAAAAATGAAAAAAATAAAAAAATATTATTAAAATAAAATTATCAAAAAAATGTTGGGATTTTTTTTCACAAAAAAATAACAAAAAATTTATCACGCATGTACCAGTTTGGGATTTTTTATGGTCAAAAAAATAGTTTAGGGTAAATCTATCACAAGTGTATCAGATTAGGATTTTTCGTGGTATTAACCCAATAAATTATCAATACAACCTCACCAGAAGAAACATTATGAGAGGAATAATATAAACTAAGACTCAACTTGAAGCCCAGATATAGAAAAAGAGAGAAAGTATGGGAATGAGAAAGAGACAGCAAAGTGTTTGAAACCACCGGCTATAACCGGTGACCCAAACTAGGTACCAACTACCAGCAACTTGTATAAAATACGTGCGCACAAACACATCACTCGTTTATTTAAACTCACAAGCATTCCAATCTTCCTTCCAGTTCTTTCCATTTCTCTCAAACCATGGCCCATGCGTCGCAAGGCCACCACAGCTCGACCTCGGCGAAGCGGCTGTCGCTCGGCTTGCTCGTGTCCATGTCAGCCTTCATGGCCCTGTGCGCCAAGAAAGCGAGCCAAATCTCGAGAAAGCTCATCAAAGCGAAGCGAAAGAGTTCAAGATTCATGCCAAAATTACCATTAAGGAGTCCCGGCAAACAGCTCTTCATCAAGAAAATCACTGGAAGAAACAAGAAAAAGGCAGTCTACGACAAAAGAGATGGCGGTGAGGAGGTCCCCGGAGACGGAGGGGTGTGGCAGAGGACGATCCTGATGGGAGATCGATGTCAGCCACTGAACTTCTCCGGCGTAATTTACTACGACGAGAATGGCAACAGGCTGGACCAACTGCCACCGAGATCACCGCGCCACCCGGCGAGTCCCTTGCCGGGCTACCTCACAAATGCATTTACATAGAAGGACATGGTCACCAATAACTTATTATCGTTTCTCTTTTTGTTCCGTGACTTTGCTTATGTTTATCGAATAGTTTCCATGAACAATCTGTGATATTCGTTGCTGTCAATGTTATTTCATGCATTTTTGTTTGTATGGAAAGGCTAGGAAGGAAATGAAAACCTCAAAACTCTCCCAAGCTTTGAATCCAATAGAATTAAGGTGTCAATCTCAAAATCACCACCCACAACTATTCAGCTAATGAAGTTTCTCCTTCTTGGCTAACATTTCAGCTATCACTACCCCAGTTTTCTTTCGCTGTTCTCTTTTTTAATTTAATTTGGAGCGTGTTGCATTTTTAGTTTATTTGAAAATGTGGTGTTATGTTCAGTCAGAGCCCCTTTCTCTACACAGACAAGATCCACCTAATACCATGTGCCATTGAATACATGTCATGATAGATAAGCTTTTGAGGCATCTACTTCATATATATTAACCTACTCCAAGACAGACCTAGCCACCAACCCTCCAAACTAAATACTATGCTATATGTATAGAGAAATAGATATTTGAATCTAATGGTTCCGGTTTAGAAATGGCCCGAGGGTTGAAAACAAAGAACAATTTTCAATCAATATTGAAAATAATTGAAGATTTAAGGCTTTAGCATGTCATAAATAAAAATACAAATCACAAAGCATAAGTAATCACTAATGCCACTCCAAAAGGAAAAGGAGAAGCTACTCTATATTCACAATAAAGAAAATCTCAAGCTTGAACAAAGCCAAATTATTAGCCAGTTCACAATTAAACGAATTGTGGGACCATCATCCAACATTATGCATTTCCATATAAAGTGAAAAGGAGAAGAGAACCTCAAAAGAGGACAAAAATTCGTACAAACACCAAAGCCAAATAAGCGAACTTAAGGAAGCTGAAAATGCAATGTGATGATAGAAATGAACTATAACAAAAATCTAAGATTGCCACTCCATCAAATTCCAAATATATATAGTCCCACTCTCTCTTTCTCTCTCTCTCCTCATGTGCTCATGCCCCGGGAGCCACATCTTTCAACTTGCTATGCAAATACCCACCATACTCTCTGGCATAGTCCTTCACGTGGCGGGCCGTGTCATAGATCCGGTTCCGCGCGTAGTCGGCCCGGTCCGACCCGGGCGGGTGGAACCCGCGGAAGTACCTGTACAGCCACGACAATCCGGCCAAGGCCGTGATGCCGAACCCGCAGACGGACAACAACCCCACGGCCGTCACGAACAGGGCCACGCCGAGCGGGACCCATATTGGGCTTGAGATGATGATGATAGGCGTGAACAGAATCAGGCCAATCACGATGCCGGTCACCGTGAGGCCGGTGAGGAGGACCAAGATGCCTCCAGAGACGAGGAGGCTGAGGAAGCCTAGGAGTTGGGCGGAGTTCGGCGCATTCTCGTGGAGCTTCTGGAGGAAGGCACCGCCAGGGGTGGCGGCCGGAGCGGCGGCAGGGGGCCTTGGAGCTCTCTGGACTTGGGCTGGGCTGGAGTGACGATCAGCCATTGATCTGAGTGGATGATATTAGGAGCTCAAGGAGGTGAAGATGCACGAAATCAGTGGCTGTGTGAGTCAAAAAGTGTTGTAGGGTTATAGCGGAAGAGTTAGGGTTTTGGGAGACAGGTGTTGAGTTGATGCTACTTTGTTGGGAGGGAAGACATGCAAAGCGACACGTGGAGCGCAGAAGCATGCAGTTTAGAAAACCTAGACTTGGTTAAAAATGCATCTATTGGGCATCTTTCCGTTAGGTCAGTGAGCCACGTTAAGCTCCGTTTGGTTGAGATTTTGGTGGTGAATTTGGCAGGCAATATAGGGATTGCTTGATATTGGTATTGCGATTACCATTTGTGAGGAGTTGTCTAACTGGATTAAAATGTTTGGTATGAAAGCATTGGATTGAGCTCACCTGATTTGTCGAAACGGGACGAGCTCGAGTGATTTCTTTACTGCGTCTGTTTGCTAAGGTGAGTTAAACCTATGTGAGCACACTTACTAGGACTTTCATTGCAAATCCACGGGGGCAAACTTTCTACATAACTAGGTAAGAAAGGGTTCGCCGGGCGAAAACTATTGGAGTCTTTCCATTTTCGGCAATCTCGTGAGATTCTGAGTGAAGGCTCTCTTTACACTTCGCTTGCTGACCATAAGTTTGCTCGGCTAAATTTTCTTTTCAAGAGTCCGGAGATGGAATGCTCTATGGCCATGAACGTATTTTGCGGCCCACAATAGACGCAGATTGGAGCATTTGATTGGCTTCTCATCCTTTTTCTTATCCACAACCTTTTCAACCTCATAGGAATCAAAAAACTTGCCCCAATTTGCCTAGAGAGATTGAGACACCCCTAGATTGCAAATTACAATCGGTAAAGATGCTCCACAAGCCAAAACTGCTTCCGTCCTCCTCTCAACTTCTTCATTCCCCCACCGTACCTCAAATCCAAAACACTCACATTGCTCCATCTCCTCCAATCGCAAAGCAAACCCATCTCAAGCTCTCGCGCAGAGACCTTGCTTTATGTGCTAACTCTTCTTTACTGCTGCTCTTGGGCTCTCAGACACTCCAACCACTCAACCCCACCAAGGCACTAGCAGAAGAAATCCCACCAGAGGCAGAGACCAACAATATTGATGAGAAACCAGAGAACCAAAGCAGTGGCAACACAGGCTGCACCAACAAAGTCCCAACAAAGAAAGCATATCTCGACATATCCATCGATGGGGACCCAGCAGGTCGGATTGTCATCGGGTTGTACGGAGACGATGCCCCCGTGGGAACAGCAAGATTCAGCAACCTCGTTAGTGGAGCTGCGGGGATCACATACAGACGGAAAGAGTTCGTAAAGATCATGCCGAGCTATGTACAACATGGCGGGGTGAGATCATATGGTGCGGATGCTGAGATTGCAAAGAGAACAGGCAGTGATTTGACAAACCCAGGTTTGGTGCAAGAGTGGGAGAGAGAGAATGGTAAATGTCTGGGGACCAAGAATTTGGCTGGAACAATAGGAATAATTGTGAGGGATCCATCAAAACCACCTCCAAAGTTGAAGTTGGTCGCAAGGAAGGGGAAGCTAGAGATCAACGAAGAGGAGGTTGGAATCAAACCAAATGGGACCGAGTTTGTGATGTCCATTAAGGACTCACCAGAACTTGATGCTTCGGCTCTAGTGGTTGGCAGAGTTTTGGAGGGTATGGAGGTTGTTAAAAGGATAGGCCAGGTGAAAACTGTGCAAGAAAATACCAGCTCTCCTTATTTCAGGTTAGTTCTTCACGGAGGAAGATTTTGTTCTTTTCATTTGGAGACAATCAATAGAAGTCAGATTTCAGAAGTAGGGCATGTTGACTTAAAGTGCAAGCACATAAGACACTCCTAAAATAATCACTACCTGATGCCTGAGTAAGAACTTGATGCGCTGATTTGGTTTACTCAAGTCAAATTCATTAAGAGGTATGCTTTACTAGGATGACAATGCTTCAAATTGGTTGGCAGGGTTGCCAAGCTGATCGGAGATAAACGGGCTGTTGTAGCAGAAAGAGGCTTCAACCGGCCATACTCCAAGGTGCAAGTCACAAACTGTGGTCTGCTGGAGTGAGGAACGCAAGTAGCAAAATTTTTTGTCACCTGCACTTTTTCCTAGAGGCGAAAGTTCACTCGTGTAAAAGAATATTTTCTTTTGCTACTTTAATAGAGGAAAAAATTAAAAGCACAAAAATATAGGGCTAAGGTAAAGACATTTAAGCACTCAATTTGACTTTGGGCTAGACCAAGAAATGATATTCATCAAGCATTTCATCTATGTTTGCCAAGAGCAGCACCTCCAATTTTGAGCATGCATAAGAAATGATAAGAACCTTTCTGGAGTGACCTGCTGATGCTTCCCGAAATCAACCCACAGATTGATGGCACTCCGTCGTCACCATATAACCTTCCAAAATTGATCTGCCAATGCTCAGGACTTAGCTTGAACCATGAGTGGACTTCATTCGTTTTGATGTGAAAAGCCTCCTCACCGAGGTGACTGGATCATCCACCTGCACAAATAAATAAGAAACATGATGAACATTATCAGAAACACAGAATTGGAAATTAAACTTGTAGAGATTACAGCTCCCAGATGATCAGGACCCCCATTTAGTAACATAAGCAATGGGCACTTGACCCTGTCCTTTACTATCTGAATTCCAGTTAGCTCTTCTGGTTGTTTCTTTGTTAGAGCGCGCGCGCGCGCGAGAGAGAGAGAGAGAGAGATGTTTTCAAAAGCTTAGAAAGGTGGACGATATTACCACTTGACCTTCTTGCAAAAAGTTAAACCACAGAAAGTTTTATAGTAGAGCAATAGTAGTCATAAGTACCTTAATAAAGGAATCCGATGAAGGAGATCTTGTAGTTACAGAATTAGAATCATCCTTTTCACGGTTTAAGGCGGATAGAGTGTGTTGCCATCCCGGCATAGCACTACCAGTTGTTGAAATCCATGGACAAAAATGTCTATGCTGTCTGAGTGGATCAAACTGCATGCCTTCATCCAGTGATTGGTGCTTGGTAATCTTTTCTGAGATAACAACGAAGAACCGATGAAAAGAGTCCAACGATCAAGTGAGGTAGTAGGAAGGAAATCAAGATTATGACACAGATGCTCACTGTCATAGAGTAATAAGACTAACAACAGGGCAGTTGTTTCATATTTCATAAAGGAAGAAAAGATTGCGAGTCAGAGAACAGTAGAGTAACCCTGCAATGCATTTCCATTATCTCCCCTAAACAGAAGGTAAATAATCTTGAAGATACTGATGGCTTGAGATCGCCACAGATTTTGTTCTACAGTAATGGCAAAAAATGAAATTCTTCAGTATCTGGATGACCCTGTTGCACTACCAATCTAAGTGAGTTCAGCTAAATTACACAATTCTTAATCAAACTTGCCAATCATGCTTCCCCAGATGGCACCAGAACATAAAGGCTAGCACAATCATATACCTAAGATCATCAGTCATTATTCTCAACCTGACCCTGGGAAACAGCAATCTACAAAATTTAAAGGAAATGTAAATGCGAGTTAGTTGCTGGACACGTGTTATCTCTCCATCAGGCTTCTCATATACACTCTCAAGTGCTTAGAAGAACCTTTGCATCTACAATGTTGTTCTGATTAGCTACACACACAAACACCTCCATGGCACAAAGTTACACAAGATGCATCAATTGGCCGTCGTACTGTAGCACGAAAAATTTTCTACAGGTCACCATCTAATGTGATCTCAAAAATAATGCAAATCATATAAATATCCACCTTATCAGTGCCTCTCGTTTTAATCTCTACATGTTCTAGTTCAACCCTCAACAGGATTCTTTGATAGAAAATCAATTGAAAGCATCTACCATTTAGACAAATCAGACCCCAAAAGAACAGTTAATTATCTGAAAAGGCTTTTAGCCTAGAACATAGTTTGTAATTGGTGGAGATTAAGCACTTAATAGTGTCAATTTTATACCCCAGACACATGGTTAGTAGCACAGGCTATCAGTCATGCTTTTGTTGAGGTAAGTTCTAATCTCCACCCGATCAAGTTACATGTTGCACAACTTACACCTCAGTAACTTGAGTCAAAAGGAGGAAATCCAAAGTGCTTGTAGAGAGATGTACCAGGAAAACTACAGGGTTCCACTTGGGTTTGCTCTCACTTGGTGCCCTACAGTGAATTTCTATTTGCCTATGCCAAAGAATAGAAAAGACTGTCCATATTCCTTTATACTTACTATTGACATAGAATCAAGCATCAACTAAGACAATGCAGAAGTCACTTGAATGAGAATGTATTAATCAACACGCAGAATGAAAATATCGACAGATGAATATTTGCGAAGAGTATTTTCACTTCATTTTCCCAAAATTGAAACTGAAAAACTCGTATTGCACAGAAAAGACTTATTAAAATCTGGTGAAGCTGTAAATTCCACCCAAATTTCTTATAGGTCACACCAACTATGCCATAAGTTAGCCAATCTGATGTGGTTGAGCTTCATAAATCATCATGCATCGACCTTGTTTTGTCAAAATTCACAGTCAGGCGTACAAGAACCGCAGTCTGTATACTGGCATCCTTAAACAGGAAGAACCAATCAAATCAAATTATCATGCACCACAGCAAGTAAACCTTCAATCAAATTATCTATGTGATCCTGCTACCATCATTAGAACCTGAAGCGTTACAAATCCACCGCGAGGTATGACCTACCAAGAAGAGGAACCCTTTCCCAATCAAGACCTAATGGTACACACACTTAAATACATCCATTTAAAATTATTCCATTTTTTTAGCAGTCTATCTATGCACATGCACATTCCTTTTTTTGCAACCCGTGGACTCCAGGATACTTTTTCATTCATTCTCAAGCATGACTACAGCCATTCTTTGGCTGAATAAGACCACAACAGTTTAAACACGATGATTTTGATACACCATGAGTTAGAACTGTCTGATGATCCATCAACTTTTTTGCCTATACATTCCAAAAGCAAGTGCAGATGGGGAAACTTTTCCATGAGTTAGCATTATTTTAATTACAAAACAAATGTGAAAATGCAGTTTTTAATCTTCTCGAAACACAGAAAGCTCATCTCCCAGCAATACAGTCTTAAAGCTAAGAGAACAAGAGAGAATATCATTTACCTGCAGTAGAGGCTACTAATTCTTTATTTGCATGAACTCTGTTTTCATTATCATTTCCATGCCCTTCCTGGCAACTAGATTCAGTGGAAAATTGAGTTTGCACTTTAAAGCATGCCTGTTCTTCTCCATAGTTCTCAGCATGGGGAACCAATGGAACTTCTTGACTGCACAAAGTAACTGATTCTGACGTTCCTTGGGCATCAATTCCACCTGTTACAGTAATGTCAGGATTCAAAGGAGGCTGCTTATCACTAGTACACCTATCGGTCTCTTCTGCGCTTTCATTATTTTTCTCACACAAAGTTGTTCTCTCTAAATGCGACTGATTCTCAGCTCGAACAGAATATAGGCGACTTCTAAGATCAGAATCAGAAGACAACCGAGCAATAATACTCCTGCCAATTATAGGCAAAGAAATTGTAGCTTTGAAGTTCTGCTGTGTTGGAGGTGGACCCCCTGCAATACTCAAGTTCAAGTTTGACGATATCTCATTTGAAGGAGTTTGGCTATTTGATGCTGTGGTCAAGACACTGGTCCTAATATCAGTCTGGTCTCCTTGGACAGATTCATGGGTACTGGAATTCTTCCCATCATCAAGTTCCGCAAACCCAACCAGTCTTAATATCTCCAAGGGTCGAGGTAATGCAGAGAAAGCCCACAATCCAACGCTGGCACCACAAAGTTTGCATTCCAGAACCACAGATTGAGGATCGGATAATGAGTCTTTTGAATTTCTATCGTTTCCATTTGCCCCTGCAGTATTATCGTTCCCTGTAGAATCAATACAGATAAGTGTGCTCTCTTTATTGGAAATTCTACATGGTGAATCCGAAATATTGGCGTCCTTGCCGATAACCATGTACGGCAACGAGCGAGGCTCCCAGCCACATAAACTTATGAGTTTCATTGCCTGCACGTCGATTGGGAAAAGTAGCTACTATGAAAAGTACACACATGCACAGATAGAGAGAGAAACAGCTAGCAAGGAATTAGCAATAAAGTTACTGAGCCAAAAGTAGTACACCAAATATAATCTAGACACAACAATAACACTCAAACCCCGTTCTCCCTTCCCCGAAATAGAAAGAACAGAATAAGAAGGGAATGACTCTGACCTGGTAATACAGGATAGCAGAGTCCTGATCATATCCATCTCCAGTGTATTTTGCCAAAGACAAGCCAGGAGACATGTTACCACACTTCAACATAGAAAAATCTCGAAGAAAATTTTCCATTTGAGGGCTTGTCATCGATTTAATAGCTGAGGACGATATGACGGGAAGCGCCGATAATTGTACAAGAGATATATAACGATGCTTAAATTGATTAACCAAAACTGGAGGTGGTGTGGGAGGAAACAGAGCCAGAGATTCATCACAGGCATTGTTGATCCATGGGCAGAGTAATTTATGCCCATTGTCCAGCTTTAAGCTGAATACCAGAGCTGCCTTCTCAACTGCGATGGATGAAAGTACAGAGAGATAACATACAAGGCCACAAATTGTTAGGTTCAACTAAACTAAAGAGCGAACAGAAACAAAAACAAACCTTGCTCCCGTGACCAAGATGATGGTGTTGAAAAAAGTACCCGTGCTCCACATGCTTCACATGCTATAATATCCATATCAACATTAACCCAGCCTCTTCTAGCACAATTTACAGCACTTACAGCCTAAAATGCAAGAAAAAGCATAGTCAACTTTTGCGAAAGATTACAGAGGAAAAGGAAAGCTATCAAATTTTCTCTACTTATGCAAAGTTTCTTAGAAGAACAGCAGTAAGCCACCAAATCTTCTCTCCTTGTACAAAGTTTCTTACAAGAAACAGCAGAGAAAGTCACTTCTCACAAAGACCCACATAGGACAAGCACTTCAGGAGCGCGACATCAATAAGAACAGTCACACTTGATTCAACGGATGCAAAACACAAAACTGTCAGCCAATGGAAAAACTAGATGTCACTTCAGAACCTTAGGTTTGGCGAACCATGTCATGGACTTGAATGTGGACAATCTCCTCATAAGATCACCACGATCCCACGGTCTGCATTCTGGAGCTTGGGACGATCCAGCTGGGGGCCGCAAAACCTGAACCTCGCTTTCCACATCGACTCCCGATTGGGGATCCACTAACGCTAATGCTAATGCAGAAGCCGGATTTGGACGCTTCCTTCCCCTCGACGATTGCGAACCAGGCGAACTGACAATCGGGCAATCGAAAATCAGAATCTTGTCGACTCTCACTGTAACAAAAAACGAAATGAGGACAAACGCGACGTCTCTCCCCTTCTCGAGAACACGAAATGAAGTCCCCAGAGCAATTGCGGAATTTCTCCCATTGCCAACGTTCAGAGAACAAGCACAAAGAGGAAGCCACCCTAAAATTCTAAAAATTCAAACACCAAATCGCCCACAACTCAAGCACCCTGCCATTCAAATACGCCGCCGCCGCAGCAGCAGCAGCAAATTGCGGAATTTCTCCCATTGCCAACGTTCAGAGAACAAGCACAAATAGGAAGCCACCCTGAAATTCTAAAAATGCAAACACCAAATCGCCCACAACTCAAGCACCCTGCCATTCAAATACGCCGCCGCTGCAGCAGCAGCAGCAGCAAATGATGAATCACATCGCATTTAACGCCCATTTCCTCGGGCATTCGATTCGGGCGCGGCAAAGAAAGAGGGGTGTAAAGTGCAAGGATGGACAACACAACCTGGGCAAATTCCATCCGAACGAGATTTCGCCATCTTCATCTTGCTTCGCAGACAATACCCAAAAACAAAAAACAAAACCAAAGAGCAACAAGAGCTAAATCTCCATTCATATACGATCGATCATGCAGCGATTCCAAGCTCGGCCCCCCGAAGCCGCACGAAAGAAAAAAAACGGGGAAAGGCGAGAATTAGGGCAAACGGAGAGGCTTGTAGGCAATGGGGGGCGGGGAGGGAGGGGCAAGAACCTGGACGACGACGGGGTAGCGGGAGGAGAGTGGAACAGCTTGTCCATGATCGAGTGGAACCTCTTCTCCGAATCCCGCCCCATCCCACGATCCTCCTCCTCTCGCCTCCTCCTCCTCCTCCTCCTCCTCCCTTCTCTTCTTCCCTCCCTCTCTCTCGGCTCGACCCTCTCTTCTTACAGGACCCACTCGACGAACTCCAGCTGCTCGGCTTTGCAGACAAGTGACCGTCGCTCGCTTCACGCACGAGGAAGCTTCCGAGAGTCCGAGACGCGAAGACAGAGCATGAGCGCTGAGTAGACCCGTTAAACGGGTGGGCGGGGGGCGGGATCCGACCCAAATTGCATTAATTGCGGATCCATTTATTTATTGACGATTTGATACCCAACCCAACCCATACCTAACCCCATACCCGATCCGACCCATATCGCCTGCGCTTTTATATTTAACCTAATCTAGGAATGCTTATTTTTATGATTTTTTTTTTTTCGGCCGCCAAAACCAATAGAAAGTTAATAAAAATTTTATAATTTTTTTTGAAAATTGAGGTTCTGTTTGGGTGACATTTTTAGAAAAGGTTCCATAAAATTATGAAGATTTTTTTATCGAGTCCAACCACAAAGGAGGGGGGGAGGCGCAAAGCTCATTCTCGCCAAAAATGAAACTGCGTCGAAAGTCCAGGGGCGATATGCAAAGGCCCTGATAATGAAAATGTCAGGATAACCAAAAAAAAAAAAAAGAAAGAAGAGAAAAGAAAAATAAAAGAAAAGGAGAAAAATAAAAATAATTAAATTTCGATTTTTTTTTTAAAACATTTTTGTAAAGAGGGAGAGAAATGGAAATAGTATGTGGGTTGGACATGGGTTCCAAACTCAAAATTTATCTTTAAAAAAATTTAAAACCCATTTAACAATTCTTTAAAATTAAAAATTTGACCCATTTATTTTTAAATGGATCATATATGGGTTTATGACCCATTTTATTAAAATTTTAAAAAAAGCCTCTTTGACGATTTGACATGTGCCGCCCGCCCGCAAGTCGTGATGAGTTTTATGCGCACATTTTGCGTTCGGGGAGAGACGTGGAAAATGAGAACCGAGAGGGGGGGACGAAAAATGAAACTGCATCGAAAGTCCAAGGGGCGATGTGAAAAGGCCCTGATAATGAAAATGCGGGATTAGTGGTACCGCCAGTCCAAAAACTTATCGCGCGAAAATGTAATCGAGTTCTAAAATTTTTAAAAAATTATAATAAAGCACTAAAATTTGTCATGAAAATACAATCGAGTATTAAAACTTTGAAAAAAACGCGATGAAGTACCAAAACTTATTATAAAAGTGCAATCAAGTTCTAAAACTTTCAGAATAAGTGCAATCGGTAGAAAAACTCGATTGCAACTTGCAAGTTGATAAGTTTCAGGACTTAATTGTGCTTTTTGAAAATTTTAGTTTTACAATGCACTTATCCTTGAAAATGTTACGAGAGTAGAGTTCTATCCTTGGTTTGATACCATTGATGATGGAACTCACAATGTCTTTGGTAGAGTCGAACTCAACCAGTAGACTCCTTTTAAATGCATGATATTCGGTTATTTTTCGGTCAATAAATTCTCATGGCACGAAGTTATACGAAAATAGATCTTTACGAATTCCTTGTTATTAATGACCCGTGCTCAATTGAACTTAAAAGATAGATTTGGTATCGTGTTTATCATGCGGAACAAAAAAAGGTAAATAAAGAAAGGGAATCCAAATAACATTAAAAGAAAATAATGATAAACCGTGATCCTCCACGCGTATTTAACATATACACAGTATTTGCTTCTAAACACTTTTTGATCCTTTCACGTTCTTTTGAAATCGACTCCTACGTAGAAATATATGTTCATCAAGTGATGTCACTACTCTATCATTTTACCTGGGGAGGGGTGTGCAACTAGATTGAATTTACCTAGAAACCGGATCAGACCAACTGAAAAGCAAGTTCGAAAACCAGTTCCTGTTTGAACCGATTTGCAAACCGGTTCTATTTCTTGGAACCGATTCGGTTTCCAGTTCCAAGTGAAGACCTACCCGGAAACCGGACCAGTTTTGGAACTAGTTTTTAGCTTATGTTAAAAAAAATCCCTAGATCATATTATTATTATATTTTGAATTGTTACTTTTGATGGATAATAATTTCTATTGCTCATCTAAAGGATTGTTGCTTTTGGCGAATAGTGATTTTTATTATTCATTTTTTACTTTGAATTGTTTCATTGCTACTCATATTATTTTGCTTGAAAAAATGAAACCAAAAAAAAGAACAAAAGAAAGACAGGTTTTTGAGTAGACCTGGAATCGGACCGAAAAAATAGAATAGGTTGCAAAACAGGTTCCAAGGCAAACAAGGTAGGTTCCATTTTCCAAAAATTGGAAACCAATTATAATATGGTAGATTCCAGGTTCTAGGTATGGAACCTACCCACCCTGAAATCGATCACTCACAATTTTACTAATAAATGTAATGATCGTGAGCAAGATAATCAATGATTTTCCATACTAAAGTTAAATTATGAGTAATAACACCGAACTTAAACATAAACAATACCTGGAAAGGCAAATCAATCAAGTGATATCTAGAGTCAGCTTTCGTGCATCATAACCCCCTAACAATAGTGATAAACACCATTGAAAACTGCTATTGCCCGATTGAAAATGTTGCGTCTTTTTCTCTCGAGGCACGATAGGAAAAATTGAAGCTTGAAAATCAACGGCTAGATAGCTAGATTTACTCAACATACCAATCTTTCTCCCGAAGAACAGTTATACCAAGTCAAAGATCTTCCTCCACTTCTCGCTCCTACTCTCTCTCTCTCTCTCTCTCTCTTAACGAACAAACGTTGATCATTCATCTTTAAGTCCATCCGCATCTACTTAAGCACCCTAAACCCTGCTAATCAGAGCCCAAACCAAGAAGCAGAAAAAGGCTCGACAACAATGGCGATTGTTCACGTGGGCTCATGCAAGCTAGTGCTTGCTCTCCTGCTCGTCTCTGCCCTCCAGGTCTTCGTCGTCACCGCCACCGAGTTCACGGTAGGCGGAGAAGATGGCTGGGGCGTTCGGAGATCGAACAGGGACAGAGACGTCTACAACGACTGGGCGTCGAGGAACCGTTTCAAAGTCGATGACACTATACGTAAGTTGCTTGAATAGAAATTTTACGAGCCACTTTGTGTCGTCTATGTATGAGGATTGAGGAGTGACGATGCGTTGATGTCGTGTGATTGGTGACATCCCATCCTCATCTCAATGCTTTTAGCTCTTCTTGTTCGTGCCTGCTGTAGATTTCAAGTACCAAAAGGACTCAGTGATGGTGGTGACGAGCGAGGAGTACGACAAGTGCAGATCCTCGCACCCTCTGTTCTACTCCAACAACGGCGACACGGCCTTCAAGCTCGACCGGCCTGGCTTGTTCTACTTCATCAGCGGGGTCACAGGACACTGCGAGAGGGGCGAGAAGATGATCATCAAAGTGTTGGAAACGGAAGAAACCCCGCCGCCCCAGTCCGCAAACGATAATTCGACCAAGACATCTCAGTCTTCTCCAACGCTATTCCCCGTGTACTCGCTGGCCAGTGCCGTGGCGCTCGTCACAGTGTCGTTCCTTGCGCGACTTTTCTTGTTTTAGATCGTCTCATTTTTCTTCTGGGGTACGAGGAAGGGACCAGTTTGATTTGGGTTTGGCTTGCAATTTTTAGGAGATTATGTCATTAGAGGAGGTATCTACTTGATCATGGACAGTTTATGAGTCCAAATAATTCAAGAGGAAATGCTCTACTCATTCATTTAGCGCTTCTTTTCTGTAATTGCTTTTTTTGTTGCATTTCACTCACAAGATGGCCGGCACATAGACGACAGGGACAATATGTTCGATCGGAACTGAAACCAACCAAACGATGCGAGTTCAATCTGAAACTCGACGCCCTCTGATGCTCACATCAATTCTTTCAGTATAGGATGAGCACTTCCAAAATTTACTACTGTAGAGCGAAGAAGACTCGCTCTCCTCGTCGACAATTCTCTACGTTATAAAGACCATAAGTTCAACGTAGTTTTTGATTCACAGTTTGCGGAAGAGATTAGATAGGTCGTTCGGTAGGTCATTAGATACACCGTCTAAAATCGCTCACTAAATGCTTAAATGCGACCTTTTTCCATCCAAATGAACATGCTGATAGCCGAAGAGTTTTTATTAACTATTTGATTCATCAGCTACTCGCCCAAAATAATTGAAGGTCATGTAATAAACATTCTGGTCTTTCCCTCTTCTGCCGTGTCCTAGAGAAGATTCATGTTTCGAAATAAATAAATAGCCATTTTACATGATACAAACTAGTAAGTGAGAAACTAAAATTCCGCCGGAAACTACATACTTCGAGCAAAATTTCTTGCAGAGACATCCATCATTTCGTGGCTTGCTTCTGCTAGTATCTTACAAACTGTCTGGCATCACCTTCTTTCTGCCTCCCATAGGGATTGCTCTCACTGAATCCATGCCGGCTTCCTTCCACTTTGCGAGTTTTTTTCCTGAACTTGGACGCATTGCTATCGATATTCAGGTTAACCTTTGGAGGGCAAGAGAAACAGAATGAAGCCGCAACTGCCTGTTCATAGTCAACAATATGAAGTCATTAAATAGAGTGTTCCCAAATTTGCCCTAACTACAAGGACCTTTCTAACATCCTTTTATCCTGGATATCCTCAATCAACATATAGTGAGAAGCTATCCATAATCAATATGCTTGCATGCAGAACTGATGTATGCTCATATGATTGCATGCACTAAGACTAGTGTTGGTGAGTTAATCTGTACCTGGAGATCGAGGCGGTGAACATTAAAAATGTCTTTCATAGAATGTGAATTGTATGCTAATATGTAGGATCTATAAGCATCTTTAGCCGACTTGTTCAAGTAATAGTTGTTAGCCACCAACTTCTCCTGCACCATTCAGGGTTACGCAATATAAGTAGTCACTCAATCAACTATGTGAGTAAAGAAGTTTATGAGGCATGTAAAAGCGGAAAGTACCAGGTGCGACTGAACGTTTGCCAGCTTCTTTTCATCAAATTCATACTCCTTCACTGGAACTTTTGCAGCCTAACAAACAGGATGGACAATTTCAGAATGCTAATAAAAAACTTTTGACACGTAAAGTGAAGCCCATTCTTAGACCCCAGAGATTTTCTTGAAAGACCTAATCTTCAATATTTGAGATGTGCTTTCTCATGAAAAGGGGGTAAAAATTGAAACTCTTTTCTCCCTTCCGAACAAGGTTCATCTCAGAGCTACAAGAATACATTCCAGAGCCTCCAATGACATGACATTTTAGTATGCTAATACCTTTAGGTAGCGAAGAAACTGAAGTTCTTCAGGGATGAGAAAAAGGAGAGCATTTCCTTTCCCACCCTCTCCACGAGCTGTTCGACCAACCCTATGAATATATTCCTGAAACAGGGAAACTATGCTATAAGATGTTCGAAGTGAAAGGAAAACGAATGAATTGAATAGAACCGGAAACAAATGTCTCTAAAGAGATCATATCACGCACCTTGGGTTCATCAGGAGGATCATATTGCACAATCCAGTCCTACACGTGGAGAAGGGGAAAGTAGCCAAGTCAACATAAGTAACGAATTCAATGCCAATAATTGAAATTCTTTCAAAAAAGAATATTTAAGCAGTAGTCTACATCTAGATTGCAGAAGCAGTCTTAAAAATAATGCTAGAGCTAGTCAGTGTACAGGAGAAATCTGCAGTATAGAGAAACATGAGTTGATTCTTCATCGGAAAAACATTCGACCAGCCACCGCCTGAATAACATATAATTTTGATTCTTCGCTTGATATGGTAACCCAGAATAAATTTTAAGGCCTCCATACTCTGACCTAGTAAAAATCCATAGCAGCGAAGAACAATTTCCATGTCTATCACCAAAATAGAGGGATTTTACTCAAACTCAACTTCAGCAGTTGTAACAAATATGTGCTCAGACAGTAAAAGAAAACTTATAATAATACTTAAAAGTTTACCAGAACGTAAGACAGTCAAAGACTAATGCACAAGTTGCAGAAACAATTGCAATCAAGCAAGCATGCACTCCAACAGCTAGAAGAGGAGGAGGAGGTCAAAAAAATTCAGCAGCATACCACTGCAGGGATGTCAAGTCCACGGGCAGCAACATCAGTACACAACAAGATTCCCTTCTCAGCTTTGCAAAAGTCGAAGGTAGTTGTTCGTTTCTGTTGCTTTTGCTTTCCATGAATGTCAAAGCAATCAACTTGGATGTACTTGAGAAGTTCCGAGTGGAACTTAACCGAATTGCATGAAGAGAAGAAGACCATGACTTTCTTCGACAGGTTTCTCTTAAGGAAGGAATACAAAAGAACAAATCTTTTTGCACTGGGCACTATGCAGTAACCTTGCTGCAGTCCTTCATTTGTAACCTATACAAAACAGAGAGTATTAAGCACAAGGAACCCAAACAAGACCGTCCTTGCCATCCTGGTCAATAATTTAATACAGACGGACCATTTACCTTGGTCCTCCCATCATCAACATCAATGTATATTGGAGTTGTTTGAAATGACAACCGAGCAAGATCTTCAACCTGCGGCACATCAACAGAATCAACAATAAGCAGAGGTCAGAGACATACTACTGATTAAGTTATTTATTCACGTCCATATACAGAGCGAAAAATGAGAACAAAACTAAGAGCATCACTCTGAATTATATAACACAATGATAACGGAAAATTGTGCGAAAGAACGCAAATACCTTCTTAGTTTGGGTGGCTGAGAACAAAGCTGTCTGCCTTTTCTGCACATTCAGAACTCACAATCAGCTCGACAAACACACCCATGAAAATGAAACACCACTTCCTAAATCTTAAAAGGAAAATGCAAAGAATTTTTCTGAATATAATCAATGCAGATATTGCTAGAACCAAAACTTTTTTGTGAACTTGGTTTTCTTTTTGTCCAACAAAAATGAAACTACACAAAGCAAAGAACTTATCTGACTGTAATCAATGCTTTTATAGAATAAAATCAACTTAGTTTTCCCTTTTAGCAAACACCAGAAGTTACAAAGCCTGCTTGACGTTAAACATGGACAAACTATCTAGTACGAATAATGGCCCAAGTAACTGAGCACTTGTTTAAGCCATCTTCTACACACTCGAGTGAAGACGGCTTAGATTGTTGGATATAGGATAATCTTCCTTCTCGTTACAAGGTCATGAAAAGGTTGACTCGACATAACACAGATCGACACCATCTACAGTAAATGCCATCTTATCTTTATTTGTCAATTCTGCCAGGCATGCATGCCAGTGGATGCAACTTTGTGTGTGTGCGTGTGCGTGTGTGTTGAGAGAGAGAGCGAGAGCGAGAGAGAGAGCGAGAGAGAGAGAGCATTAAGCTGTCATAAGGTAGGAATGTAAACACTAATGAAATCATTCTTCATAGCTAGTAGAAATTGGGAGAAAAGTGTTCAAGACAATCTTCCCAGTTATTAGTAAAATCAGCCGAGACCATGTTGTTTACAAGCGGTTAATGATAAGGAAAAATAGAGCATATATCGCCTGTATGAAGGAAATTTCACAGAGTCAGCCTCATCAACCCTCTATTTGAGGATTATAACTACTCACTCTCTCAAATGAATGGTCAAGGATTGTGTAAAATCTCCTTTACACTGTTCTATGCTACAACTGCTCTAATGATAAATGTTCCCTAAATTTCAAATCATGTCATATACTCATTAAATGAAGCAGAGAAAGACCCAAATATATATAAACTACCTTTGGTAGAAGCTTTATAATTTGCTTCATTTCCTCTTCAAAGTTTGCTTCCAAAATCCTGTCAGCTTCGTCAATCATGAGGCACTGCAAGTTTAAAGGGAGTAAGCAAAAACTCATATTCTTCTAAGTACCTGTGCATCATGACTAATCAACTACATTACTAATACCAGTCTTTATAGTAATGACTAAAGAGAACCATGTCAAATGTAAAATTCGCAAAAAGTAAGTCAACAACCACAACCACACACTCCAACATGAATGTATCTCCAATTAAACACTTCAGAAAGTAAAAGAAGACCAAAATTCTACAAAATTTTTCTTTCCACCCATTTGGAATCATTTGACTGGTACATTTATCCAACAATGGAACACCTCGTCTTGAACCACGTTCATACGACATATATCGTGACAAGCTCACCTGCATTATTAAGTCAACAGCACGATAACAGCAGATATAATATAGAATCAACATGAGAAAAGTTACTTTTTTCAGACGCCAACATATTTTAAAAGAGTCAACAAAATCCATCCAATTACCTTCAAATTTTTGTATATGAAGCCCTTGGTATTTTGAAGATGGTCTAAAAGTCGGCCAGGGGTTGCTACTAAAAGATTAACACCTTTTACAATACGTTCAGCTTCAGTTCTTCTAGCTGCGCCCCCAATAACCAAGCCAAGTGTCTGGGAATGATTTTTCAGCAGTTCTTCGCCACAGCATGAGTCTGAAGAATTGAATTGACGCAAATTAAACAAAGGTAGAAACACAAACAAGAATGAGAAAATACACTCTCGTATTGTTTGGCCAAATTTACATGTCATCTATCTGATGTCGCTTTTCCTATGTACAAACTACCTTAGAACCCTATTTAAATTATCGCATCAGTGTCTTTGCTCATCAAAATTTTCAGCAAATATTGAGGGCAAGAGCCTGTTCAGGACTAATTCAAGAGGAGGACGATTTGACAAGGTTTTATTTTTATTTAAGGAGAGAGGGGCGGGCTATAGGAGAACAAAAATCCAAGTACGAATTGTCATTCACCCAAAAAGACGTTTTATTCTGCAAGGTGGTCATTCCAAAGGCTGGCAGAACACAATAGAGGCTTCCAAGAGTTAATTAGAAATCAAAGGGCTCCAAAACCTTCACATAGAAGAAAAAGAAACAAAAAGTAATTTGATTGTAGTTCAATATAATGAAAAGAAGCATGAGCTAACTTATGTTAGTTAATGCATCCATCATCTTTTTTTTTTGGTCGAATGCATCCATCATCTTAACAGGTGACTTTTAGCCATCATAATTCATTTTGAGGATTGGATGCAAAAGTTCGAATACACCTTTCTCTATTTTTTTTGACAACTTAGTAGACCAGCTCCAATCAATTGTTTGATGGTAGGCACTAACCGGGATTTTAAAGATCTCTCACCTGAATGGCAAGCTCCCTTGTTGGGCAAATCACAATAACACCGGCTCCATTGCGAGGAGTAAAATGGATGCTATGTAACAACTCCACAGCCGGTAATAGAAAGGCCAAAGTTTTTCCAGAACCAGTCCTTGCAGCACCAAGGACATCTTTACCCTCCATAAGTGGCGGAATAGCTCGGGCTTGGATCTGCATTAGCAATCACATTCCAACGTAAACCTTGAGAAAGAGATACTGACAAAAGAGGTTGTCCGCGTACATTCTCCTAAATCACCCTATGGATATGGGAAAATGGCCTAAAATGATTATTACTAGACAAAAATAGGGTTTTATGAAGTACCCTTTTTTTGTACCACCCACCGAGCCACCGCAGATGCAAGGAATTCAATCATGTCTCACATTTGATATTAATAGAAAATCACCAGAAAACAGCTAAGAGGACAGTCGCATAATTCCCGTCCTTCTTAACGGAGCTACGGACACATAGTCTCGCTATTGCCATCAACTGTAACCTCCTCTTGACCACACCTTCGGTGATTTCAATCAACTCAACATTCCAGTAGCAGTCGCAGTGCCCATATCCAATTTTATTGCCAGCATTTCGTCTCTAGGTCATGAAGATCCTATCTTACCAAAGTCTTACTCTACGGACCAAACTGTACGACATATCCACATATCCACGATAGACCACTACACACAATTCCAAGGAACTTAAAAAAACCAGGTTAAACTCAATCAAGCGAGGCAAATATACCTGAGTCATGTACTGAAACCCCATGTCCTTAATAGCATTGGCAGTGTGCTCAGACAATTCCAGTTCATCGAAGGACGCCGTGCTCATTATCCCGCTCCCGACGCTCTTCGCCTCCCGCGGCTTCCCATCCCCTTCCTCTTCTTCCTCGCCGCCGCCATCCTCCTCGCCGCCGCCATCCTCCTCGCCGCGAAGCTCGTTGCATTCGCTCTCCTTCTCCTCCTCCTCCTCTCTCCTCGGCGCTTTCTTCTTCTTCCCCTTCTTCTCCTTCTTCTCTTTCTTGATGCTAGCGCCCTTCGACTCGCGAAGCTCTCCTTCGTTCCCGCTCCTCTCCTGCTCCGTCCCCGCGGCTTCCTCGGCTTGGCCGGGGCTCGCATGCGCGGCCTTCTTGGTCCTCTTCCTCTTGCGGTTCTTCTTCGCCGCCACCGCGGCTGGAGAATTCTCTGGTTCGGCCATGGCGGCTCAGCGTTGTGCTGCTAACCACGAATTTCGGGGGGTTTGGAAGAAGAGCTACGGAAGAGGGAGGGAGGGACTTCTTGTTCGAGGAGGGGAAGTGGGGTTCCCGGAGGTTCTTGACCTTGGCACTTGTTTCGCACTGCCCTAGCCCGAGACTCGTTCATGGGCCCAAAGCCCAACAATCGTGCCTCTTTAATAGGCCCATTTACTAGATTAGAGCCTCCACGAGGCTAGTCATTCTCAAGAATTGGGCTTTTCCAAGTATACATGGGAAAATACCATCAAAAATCATTATATCACTAGTGAAAAATCTACCTTGAATTTTTTTTTCAACACGAAAAATCCCAAATTATGCCACTTACATGATGAAAATGATAATGGATGTCAAAAAACATGGCTTGACTAAAGAAGCCACAAGCTAGCAATCGCGCCCCGGTGACCCTCAGATCGATGGCCCGACCAACCCTAAATTTTAGGGTATTTTGGAGATAGGCCTTAGTTTTCTTTTAATGGGGCTTTTAGATATGAGTATTATTAGGGTTGGGTTAAAGATCTTGAAGTTTCGGGCTCGACCCATTGACACCTGGGGACCACCCACAAATCTCTCTCTTTCCCCTTCTCTCTCCTCTCTCTCTCTACACGATGAAACCTTAGATCTAAGCCAATAAGAGAAAAGGATTGTTCTTAATCACTTGAAAATATTAAGTCAGATTCGCGATTGTGTGCGACCACCATGGGATTTCACTAAACATTAGCGGTGTGCTCAAAACCCTTTTGGCTCACAAGTCATAAAAGCGGTCTCTAGCAAGACATTATGACTACACATGAGTATAGTGAAGGTGATTTTTCCGACACAACTGATCCACAATTAATATTGAGTATCAGCATTGATTGATTCTTAGGGCGAGACCACTAGCAAGCGGCGGCGGGACATCGCATCCTCGACTCCGAGCGGCTCTAGCGAGCTGCTTTGGGAGAGCTGCAGTATGCGTGACTGAGCGAAGTCCCCACTGCTTGTGAGCGAGCTCGGCTTTTCCGAAAGCGGTAGGGTCGGCGGTGGCATCGGCTGTTAGCGGCGACCCGCGCCATTTCTTGGGCTAATGGATGGGTGGCTTCGAGCAATGGGGGAGCCGAGGGCGGCGCGAGACTCTATCGAGCTCGGTCACTTTCCCAAGGCTGCGGGCGGGTTACCAAGTGGATTCTCTTGCTTTTGATGCTCTTTTGGAACAAGCTATGGAAGATGGATGCTGAGGAGGAAAAAACGGTAGGTGGCGGAGGTGGAGGCATTCTCCCGAAATGGGATATGTATGGCGCCCAATTAAGCGGCGAAATTAAAAGTGCGTTATGGTCCTCTTCTTCTTCTTTCTCATCTCTCGGGTTATCCCACTAAAGCCAAAACGCTTTTATCTCCTTCGCCAGATGCTCTTCCTCCGCTCAATCTTTGCAAATCTACTTCATCGGTGGCATCATATGGAGGGGGCGTGGGCGTAAGCTGATGGTCACAACAAATTACCTCCATCGCTTGCCATGATGCCGAGCCTTCGAGCGACGGCCTCGTAGGTTCACTAAACGGCAAAGGAGGCAATGGCATGAGAAACCAAATGGGAGATTCCGCTACCGGTGGAGGCGAGGAGTCGCTGAGACGGGCAGTGAAGAAAGAACGTGTCCACCGAGATCACTTTGACATCACCCTCATCGATGGCATTTCACCATCTCCGAAGAGGGTGTACTTGCTGCTGACCTCAAAATCATCTAAGAATAAATTAAACCCGACCCGACCCAACCCTCTCTTGGGGGTGTATGCTGAACAAGGTCTTGAGATGGGTCGGGGCGGGTCAAGCATGACCCTGTAGATTTCAGGTCGAGTAGAGTATCATGAAAACCAAACCCGACCTGACCCGACCTATTGACACTCCTACTTGTGACACATTTACCATACAATACTTTTCCCAAGGGCATTTTCGTCTTTTTCTTTTTTCTTGTTTTTCACTTTTCTTTCTTTCTTCTCTCTTCCCTCTGCCGGCCATGGCGGAGGGAAGCCAACGAGGGCGAAGAGAGAAGAAATAATAAAAAAATAAAAACAAAAACAAAAAAGGAAAAAGATGAAAATGCTCTTGGGAAAAGTATTATGGAGAAAATATGTCATAAGTGACATAGTTTGAAATTTTTCGTGTCGCAAAAAAAAGTTTAGGGTAAATTTGTCACAAGTGACATAGTTGGGAATTTTTTATGGTGTTTTCTCGATATATATTAAGATTTGTTTCTCTGGATTTGCGACAAGTCAAAGATTATTTTTATTTTTCTGTCGAAATTTAAAAATAGTATCTAAATTTGGAAAAAAAAGTTATAAAGAAAACTATATATATATCCATTTTCAAAGGTTTGAAATACTTTTATGTTAGAAAAAGGAATAATGATATAAATAGTCCATAAAGTTTAGTTTAACGTGCAATGTGCTTGAAATTTATTTGAATGTGCGACGTGATCCCTTACATTTTGATTTGTTCATTATGGTTACTAAACTTTTGGCATGTATTCAATTTAATCCCTAAATTATGTGAAAATATTCAATATCAATCTTATATTAATTCAAGTTCATGGACGGCAATGGCGGTAGCGAGGGCGGCCGAAATTTGGAGATTTCACCACCGGTGGGGCGAGGGAGACGTTGGAGGCAGGCGTGTGAACAAAGAGCGTGTCCACCGAGATCACTTTGACATCATCCTCATCGATGGCATTTCGCCATCTCAAGAGGGTGTACTTGTCACCGACCTCAAAATCATCTAAGAATAAATTAAACTTGACCCGCACCCGACCCTCTCTTGGGGTGTATGCTGAACAAGGTCTCGAGATGGGTCGGGGCGGGTCAAGCATGACCCTGTAGATTTCAGGTCGAGTAGAGTATCATGAAAACCAAACCCGGCCGACCCGACCTATTGACATTCCTACTTATGACACATTTACCATACAATACTTTCCCCAAGGGCATTTTCGTCTTTTTCTTTTTCTTGTTTTTCACTTTTTTTTCTTCTCTCTTCCTCCTTGGCCATGGTGGAGGGAGGCCAATGAGGCTAAGAGAGAAGAAATAATAAAAAATAAAAACAAAAACAAAAAGGAAAAAGATGAAAAAATATGAAAAAAAAGTATTATGGAGAAAATATGTCATAAGTGACATAGTTTGAAATTTTTCGTGTCGCAAAAAAAAGTTTAGGGTAAATTTGTCACAAGTGACATAGTTGGGAATTTTTTATGGTGTTTTCTCGATATATATTAAGATTTGTTTCTCTGGATTTGCGACAAGTCAAAGATTATTTTTATTTTTCTGTCGAAATTTAAAAATAGTATCTAAATTTGGAAAAAAAAGTTATAAAGAAAACTATATATATATCCATTTTCAAAGGTTTGAAATACTTTGCATTAGAAAAAGGAATAATGATATAAATAGTCCATAAAGTTTAGTTTAACGTGCAATGTGCTTGAAATTTATCCGAATGTACGACGTGATCCCTTACATTTTGATTTGTTCATTATGGTCACTAAACTTTTGGCATGTATTCAATCTAATCCCTGAATTATATGAAAATATTCAATATCAATCTTATATTAATTCAAGTTCATGGACAATATTGAATATTTTCATATGGTCTATGGACTTAATTGAACGTATACTAAAAGTTAGATATCACATTGAATAATTTAAAACTTCAGGGACTATATCATGCATTGGGTTAAAATTCAAGCAAATTGAACAAATTAAAAATTTAGGAACCACGCTGCACATTGGGCCAAAGTTTAAGGATTATTTGTAGTATTTTCCCTTGGAAAAATATCTTGTAAAATTTGAAAAAAAAATCAAATATGAAAGTTAGGACTGACCTTTAAATATGATAGGACTAAAAAAATTTAAGGTGGTCAACAAGTTCTTCAAATATGAATTTCTGATGACTCTTGCGAATAATATTTTACTTGTGGAAAAGCTTTTGCGTACATATTATAATCGTCATCGAGAAATAATTTCGACTTACACCGGATTCGATAAAATAAGAAATCCCCCAAATATCTTATAAAAACTCACCAAGAATACCGAAATGACGCAATCTAAATAAAATAAAATCAACGAGAACGAATTGTGAGGATACGGATATGAATTAGTTTAAGGAATATTGTCATTAGCGGCACGTCGAAATTGGAATGTATCTTCACGTGATTTGAATTAAATTTTTATAAAATATCTATACGTACTAGCACATTGGCCGCACTAGCAAATTGGCCAAGTGCTCTTATCGTATCAAATGTTTTCCATATAAAAGCTACCAAATCCAAGGCGTCATTAGTAATACACACAGCTACTTGTTGCTTCGGTTAAGTTCTCTTCATTTATTGAGAGTAATTTCCACCTTCTCCATGTTAATAAAAAATGTAGCAAGTGACGATGTTCACTCCCGAATCAAAATATGACTAAATATTAATGCTTGTCTCGAAACTCTATACTTGAGCACAGAATCTGCAACGCTAGTTCTTGGGTCCCTGGTGTTTTGGACTAGGTTTCTGGCGCATGAGCCTAGATCCATCAAGGCTAGGCCCGTGACCCCAATGCCGATGCCTGGATCCCCGATGCTCGTGCTTGGGTCCATCGAGGAAGAGCTCGGGACCCCGGTGCCCGTGCATGGGTCCATCGAAGCTGAGCTCAAAGTCCCAAGTCTCTTGCCCGAGATCCTGGTACCTAAGCTTGGATCCCCAACACCTTGGATCGGATACACAGAGGCCGTGCTTGGATCCATCGAGACCCAGGTGGCCGGCCCTAATCCCTAACACCTTGGTTGGGGCCCATTGAGACTGGACCTAGGATTCCAGTACTAGTACCCGATTTTCCGTTGCCCATTCGCAAGTTACTAAAACTCAAACAGTGTATGTCTATTTTGAAAAATTAAATTGAATTTTTCATACTAAATGATGGCAATTATTTTCCAGCCTGCTGTTGTTATCTTTTTGGAAAATGACTTTCGAGAAAATATTTTTAAAAAATATTATATTTTTCGTGAAACAAACGAAGCCAATTCAGCTGTAAAAAATGAGTTTGTATAGAAGCTAACATTTACGTTGCTCTTGATTTGTTGGTTAAAATTCGCCATGCTCAAAATAGGGTTATAGCCTAGGTTGCTTTTCGTTTGTGTACATAAGTCGGAATTTAACTTCGGACAAAAAAATTGAGTGTGCTCGAGGATATGTGATTCTACCCACCGGAGCATGCAAAGGTAAGCCCAGATCCTAAAACGTTATACTATGTAATCATCAATTGATCATTAGGGTTCAAAATGAACTTGCCGTTCTTGGGGAGCAAGCCTTGCTTCACATACGATATGATGATTTTCACCTTGATTATTGTTCTTCCACATATTCTACAGCATGCTTCTCCAAGCCCAAATTCATTTTTTTCTTGATCTCGAGTCAAGCCGAACTAAAGACTCTAAGAAAACGAAAGGCATCGACTCTCCTTCTCTAAATTCGAAATAGCCGAGAGCGCGACCGCAGAAGTTAGATCAAAACGGCTCTCGCCCTTTTCCTGGCCAGAAAATGCGTAACCTTTAACGCCAGGGGTACTTCTCAGTAAATTAGTCCAATGCCCGATTCGGCTTAATCAATCGTTCTAGCTGCTCCTAACACGAACATTCCCGAGGCCTACCAATCTTTTCTTTTCATTAAAGCGAAATCACCACAACCACATTAAGAAAAATCAAAGATCAAGGACCCGCCACCTAAAAGCTATAGGGGTTGGGGATCACACACCAGCTCGTAATCATATCGAGCTGGCTTAGGCAAACCTTTAGCAATACCCCCTCCTCTTTTTCAAAAATGGCAGGCTCAACAAAAGAACAAAACTAGGCTCCTGCCTCGGCTTTAGTATTCATGCTTCTTTTCCTCGGAAAAGCATCGAACCCAATTCACATTTGAGCTCGCGGGGCACGTCCATTGCTGCGCCTAAAACGAGAATGATTGCGCCGTGAGGGAGGCGATTTTCCTCAGGCGGCCGCAGACAATCAGCCGTTCTTGGTGGGCTTCCCGAGTGCAAAATTTTGGCAATACTTTGAGTCCCATCGCCAGCAGTTTCCCCCCAGTCCCATGAAATGATGGTGCTATTTTCATTAATAGACTCCTAGCCCTTTGTTGTTAGCTTAAAAGGGGCAAACAAAAACAGACGCGGGTCGACCGACGTTGACGGCCCTCGGACGTTTCATGTAAGTCTCTTGTCCGCGACGGAATACTCGATTCGAACGCTGCTATTGTTTGTTTGGCCGGGTTCGTTGCACTATCGTTCCAATGGAAGTGGAGCGGGAATTGTCCGATGTCTTGTCTAAGTTAGACTAATGTCACGAAAGAGAAGTTTTCTTCTTCGTTTTTTTCCTTCTAGGATCGAAAAGCTGTTACAAGACCCGAATCGATGACCAGAGGCTACAAAATGTAGAATCACACGAAAATAAACCTTACTAGGAGTGAGTACGATTTTAGGGCAAAACTGGAAACTAGAGAATTAGACTGACGAAAACCATTCCGATTCTAGGTTCTGGTGAGATCCGGTCCAATTCCCAGTTCCATAATTTTTGGAACCTCCATTCTCAGTTCTCAAACATTCTCAGTTCTCGAGGGAACCGGAACCGAGAGTTGGAAATCTACAAAAGCTTAAAGACAAAAATTGACTTATACACTTTGGATTTAATCATAAGAAAGTATATTTCCTTGCCTTTCAACCTCAGGACCAACGCCTATTTGATCTCTCTCGTGGAGCGCTCTCTTTCGTGAAGCTCAATCTCTCTCTTCGGCATTCTCATGGTAGTATAAGGCATCTGCGATCATCATCGTGCATTGACAAGCACACATCTTTTCACGTACAGCCCCGCTCTCCATTCAAAAGAAATTATGTGCGTACGAGACAGAAGGCACTTGGCACCATTCAAGTGGTTGTAGTTTCTGGGTTATTTGCTCATTTGATTTTCCAATGATAGCACCATCATCTGTCCCTAAGTCTAGATCTTGATTCGTCGCTGCATTCCGCGTAGGAATCGATCTTCATTCGGTTTTGCGATTAGCATTTACTCTGAGCCCGTTAATCATGGGAACGCGTCGGCCTCTCAACCGAGTGCTCATGGTCCTTGAACTGAAGTAGGTCCGAATGGCCGTCTTAATCAATGATCATCAGTCCTTCTTAGTTTTGTTTCATATCTTGTCCTTATTTAAATTTAGTTGCTGGAAATTTAGATCCGATCGTTAATTAGAGTTTCATTGGATATGGATTGTCTTAACGAAGAGATTATCGTTGGTAATTAGAATTTACGAGTTGAAGTGGAATGTCTATATGTGGTGAGGCTTTCTAATAAATATTTTAGTTTAATTAATAGTGATTTTAATTTAAAAACATAATTAAGTGATTAATTATGTTTGTTTTTTCTTTTGATTTCAGGTTGTCAGAATTTGGAACAAGTTTCATGTTGAGAATTGAAGTTCTATAATGTAGGTTCTATGTTATGTGTTTTGAACTTTTTATTGTTTATTTTATATTATGTGTTCATTTCTTATGGATTGTTTCTATTGACAATATGAGACTTTCATTTTTGTTGTCACGTTCACTTTCATTTTTGCTTAACTATAAATAAAACAAAAATAAATAAATTGCCCGGTTCCCAGATAAATCTTAGAAGCCCGTGGCAGGGTAAGTTTCGGATTTCAAATTCCAAAAAATGAGGAACCTATCCTCTAAACCTTACAGTACTTGGTCGACCACCATAATGGTGTCTAATACTCATCAAAAGGCTATCCAATGCTTTATGGGAGCACGATACCACTTATTTAACTACTTGATCAAACTCGCAAATTCGTTGTTAATGACCATCGCGTGTCTATATTTTTTTCCTGACGTTAGACAATCAAATCACATAGAACATGCGTTTGACCGAGCTCCGAGTTGCATCATCATCTTCTCGGGGCGAAACCAAAAGATGATGGCTTGAAAAAAGAGGAAGTCATCTTCGCCGTAACATCGGAAGCCATGACAATGCTCATGATAACATGGCAAATCTAATCATGCCAAAATGTTTAGTCACCCCGAACAAATCATACACACATCCTAAACAATAGTGGTCATAGCTCATTACACCAAGTGGATCAGCACGAAAAAGTTCGTAAAAACGAAACGGAAACGGGTCTCCCCGACGGCCGGTGGGGTTCTGCTCTCTTTCGTTCAAATGGTCTCTTTTTGCTTTAAGCAACAGTGATCTAACTTTAGGAATCTTTTGAAGAATGATGAGCAGAATTATGTGAAACCCCAAAGGGCGGCCTCCTCCTCCTCGGTTTTTGTGGGAACAGGGGTGGGCGTCGATCTCAACGGATCTCCTTGTCCCAGCTGTAACCCACATCTCCTGAACTTCGCCACTTCTCCCTTTTTCAGCCTCCCCGCAGAGACAGTGTCCCAGAGATGGAGGGCGAAAGCTTGAAATGGGGGGCAGACAGTCCACGCAGCTGCAATGGCACGAACTACCCCAGGCGACCACTTTGTCCCTGTACAGAACGAGGGGGTTCTACCGACAAAATCAAGCGCAAAAAACAGCAAAACGAAGATGGTTCGATCTGTTCTGACTGTTAAGTATTTAGAAAAGAGTGACGTCTCCTGAGCATTATTGTTCACGAAAGCATGAGATGCCCAAAACATCACGGTAGAGTGCTTATGTTTTTTGTTGCAAAAGATGCCAATCTTCTGGGTGGGCTTATCATCTCTTCCCCTAATGCTCTTTATGGGTGTGCGAGATAGATGCGCTTTGGCTTTTAATTACTTGCACATAAATTCACAAAGTGGCGAGCTTTACTTTGAATGGCAATAGTGCAGCCACTAGGTGAGCAGAGACATGGAGTCCCAAAGCGTGGAAAGGGAAAGGATTGCCAGGGTGGAAAGTAGTCAAACGAGATAAAGGTTAGAAAACAAAAGCCAAAATTTCGACTGCACAATCTTGCCAGTGATTGGGATTTTCCTCTTCTTTCTGTTTTTTTTTTTCTCCTTTTGCGTAGTCTGCTTTTGATGGGTTCTATGATTGAATTCCAATAAATATACCTTGGGATCAGTCCACTCAAAAATCACACAGCTCAGTGTCATGATTGGAACATATTCCACTTTAAGACCAAGGGGCTCAAAGCTTGGCTCAATGCATAGATTTAACATGTGAAGCTGTAGGATCCAATCTTGATCGTGCCAAGGTTGGCACTTCTTGTGTTTTGTTTTTCAGGCACGAGCAAGAGCGAGACTGGGACTCGAAATGGGACAGTTCTCCACACAAAACAGCCGGCAAAAATTTGACTAGATGACGGTATGCAGAAGCTCTAGACATCATTTTTTTTCTTTCTCAGCGGTGAATATGGTGACCAGATAGGGCATGAAAATTCAGGGGCAGTGTTGAAGAAAAGAGCAGACGGGAAAATTCATGTCCAGTCGAGACAAGAATCTACCTGAGAGTTGGATTCAGGCGAAGCAAATGAATGACATTAATGAATTATGCGAACAGCAATCGCTGAGTGCATAAACCCTCCTCCTTCTCATTAATGATTACTCATTAGAAACTATACATATACAACTTCATCCGAACCCCACTGCCCACCAACCGCAAAGAGAGAAAACCCACATTATACCCCCCCACGTATACCATTTCCCTACCTCCCAAGAAAGCAAAGAACAGAACAAACAAAATGACCCAAAGAAAAAAAAACAGAGACAAGAAAAAAACAGAGGAAAGAAAGAAACTACACTAGGCCTCGATTTGAAGATCAGCTAAACAAGATCACCATTAGCATCCTTCTTGCACCAGAACCCAAAAGGCCCAAAACAAAAAAGAAGTTCTCGGAGGACTCAGCTCAGAGAGACAGAGAGAGTAGCTTCCATGGCATTCATTTTGCTTCAACCCCTGAGCAGATAGACACTGAGCTCAGGAGTTCCATTGCAATCTGGATTCATCATGTAGAAGGCCTCACAGTCTCTTGACCCCACGATCCTCTCAAACTTGGCCCTCATGTACATCATCTCACCCTCACCGCCGCTTGGACCCCCACTCTCATGGCCTTCTTCTTCTTCACCATCCAGAGGCAAGACGCCAGCACCCATGGAAATGGGCTCCACTGCCTTCAGGACCTTCCACTCTTTAGGCCCACAATCTCTCCTTGCTGCAAACCCGCACTTCTTGCCATTGCAATAAGTCCTCCACACGGGTTCTTCCAATAACCTCTTGTTGGTGCTGTTGTTGGTGCTGTTGCTGCTGTTGGTGCTGTTGTTTTGGGCTGGTTTGTCGCACTCGAGCGCGATACGGACCAGACCGGAGGCCATCTCCCGGACCAGTCCGCTGATGGGGGTCGCAAGCTCGACCAGGAAAGCGGGCTGAGAATTCGCGTCTTTCTGCAACGAGAACAGGACGTGGCCTCGGCGGTGGCCGAAGATGGTGCCGACGACTCTTGGGCCAAGGCCGCCGCTGCCCCCCGGCGAATGAGACCGGACGTTCTTGGCGAATTGGAAGAGGACCGAGCGGAGCTTGGAGACGGCAATGGCTTGGAGCTTCTTCTTGGCGGTCGGGGACGGAGAGACCGAGTCGTGGGTGATGACCTTCTCGCTGCTTTGGTCAGGTCTCAGCTTGCTCTTCTTGTCCTGCGACTCATTGCTCTTCTTTTCATGCTCACCGGGAACGTGAACATGAGCACGGTCTCGTTCTTGCTCTTGGTCCTCTTCGTCGGCTCCGACCTTCTTAGTCCAGTGGAAGTGTCTCTTGGAGGAGAAGTCCTGGGAGTTTCTCGCCATGAGCGGCTTCATGTTGTGAGAAGCAAATCTCCAGGAGGAGGAGGAGTAAATAATCTTCAGCGAGGGAGAGAGAGATTCTTGGTTTCTTCTCTTTAATGAACTTGTGGGGCTGGCTCATTAAACCTTTGTTTCTAGTCCTCTGCTGCAGCACAAGAGAATCCTGACAAAAGAAACACACACCTGACCCACCAACATATTCACAGAGATAGGAGAGAGATATGGGGAGAACATAAAAGAGAAAAGGTAAGGAATCAAAGGGGGACAATGGGTGTGTAATTTCACTTTCGAGTGTTTGGGATTGTGAGAGGAGGGAGAGAATTTTCTTGACCGACTCTTTTTTTGACTTTGAATGCCAAAAGCAGCAACGAGCTGCTAATTTGCTCTGCGATCAAGACGCAAACAGTTGTTTTTGTCCACACCATTTCCATTAAACTTAAACCAGATTTGCCGCGGACAAAAGAATGTCACACATTTAGCACATTTTCCTGATATGTATAGTATTTGCTTGAATGCCAACTTTTAGCGAGGAAGACGAACATGCTTATCATCCTCGGGTCTTAAAATAGCTATCCTTCATGTGAAGACACGTAAGCAAAACAGGAAATATCATCACGGTCCACACCAAGACAGTGGCTCGAGAGAAGCCTCGATCGATCATAGGTCAGTTGTCTTGTAGCAGCATAGAGATGTGCCTTTCATTTCAAATAGTGAAGGACTAGAAAATATTAGGCATGTCGATCTTGTTACGTAGGCGGTATGACACTTTACTCATTAATGGTAACATGTTTGAGTGGGGTCCACGTTTCATATTGTCTTTTCGTCTCTCTCCTCCTCTATCTCCATCTTGCCTACTCCTCCTATCGGCTTCCTCTTCATGTTGCCTTCCACATCGATTACAGCTTCACCATCAATTCCATTGACATCTTCAGCACCACTCGGCTGTCCGATCGCTTCTTCATCAGTGGCTCCTCCTCCATTGTCAATTCGCTCATTGATTTTCATCCTCATCACCGCCCAAGCTGCGAGGGTGACCTCCGTAAAGTCTGCGAGGATGACCTCCGCCAAATTTAATGAGGGCGACCTTTGCCTGTGTCACAAGAGTCGAGCCCTTGCCAAATTCGATGAGAGCAACCCTCTCTTGCGGCCAGTTATCAGCCATAGGCGAGTACCGATCATAGACCAAAGGGAAAGAAAGGAAAAAAGAAGAAAAGAAAGGAGAAAAGGGAAAAAGAAAAAACAAAGAGGAAGAAACGCTGATAGAAGATTGAGATTGACCTTGTGGGGCCCACTAGGACACGCGGCGATGGCTGGCCGGTTGTCGTTTGCCTGTCGCTGCGAATTGTCAATCGTCGCTGATCACACCAGTCATTGCCAGATGCCACTGTCCACCGTCGGTTGCCGGTCACCAAATCCCGCCAACTCGCCGGTCGTAGAAGAAAAAAAGAAAAGAAAAATGAATTTTTTTTAAATTATAAAAATTGTCCATAGTGTTTTAGCAATATATATATTATATTTCTAAAAACTTATAAGGAACAGATTTTTCTAAATTGAATTAATATTGAAATAAGATCGGGTATTGGTCGCTAGAATTGTATTGTACGAAAATTGATTAACATGAGTCAAACCATTTTCGACATGATTTGACCTACCTATTTGACTGGTCTACCTATCGCCTACGTGACAAGATTGATTTACCCAATATTTCCTCTTTTGCTCGAACGTAAATAAAAGCAAAAAAGTACTTTCTACGTACTTCTTTCATTAAAATTCGAGATACTGTTCAAATCTTTAGAAATTACAGAAGAACGAAATTTTTATAGGGGTTTCGAATTTTAAAATAGATCAAATACACGCGAGCCGTGTCAATTCGATTCCTTTGTTGGGGGTGAAGGGAAGGAAGGGGCCAACGCTGCCACCGAGACCACAACCTGAATCATCCCTGACATCTTCCCGCTGCGTCCCCTGTTTGGCCCGGTTCCAAAATTCTCTCCGAATGCGACAACTCCGACATGGACACCTCATCAGCGAAACCGTCTTGGCCTCGGCACGCCCCGACCTGACCTGACCCAACCCAACATCGGACAGTAGATACGCATCCCTTTCCTCGTCCTTCACGGCGTCCCCCTGTATACTGTCCCTATTGTGCAGGCGGAATTCGAACTTGAAAACGACTCGAGAAACGACCGTCGCCTAATCGCGCGCGATTAAGGATTGAGAAATTGGAGATCAAAATGATGGTGAACGGTGATGCCCCCTCCTCCTCCGGAAGGGCCCGCTCTTGCACCCAGAGATATCGTTAGAGATTCGTTGGTTTGTTCGTTCGTTCGTTTTTTTTCTTTTGTGGTTTTGTTTCTCTTGCGGGTCCTTCGATCGAGTTCGCTAGCGTCGTGTTGGAGGGAACTTGTTCCCGAGCAATCGCCTCGGTCTGAGAATATCGCGCCCGTGTTCGGCCTGTTGCGTGCTTCGATCGCTCCTGTAGCTGCAATTCGGTCCGTTTGAATTAGAATGCCAAGGAAAAACAGTTGCGGTATGTCGGGCAGTGTTCTGAATTCGACGGCTTCTATGATAGCAATGGAGTCCCCCACAGATACAGGACAAGCGTCGTTCTAATTCCGTAGAAACTTACGAGACACTTCGGTAGCATACGAAAAGAGAAACTGTAAAAATGGAGAAGGTAAAATGTTCGTTACGTGGACTGTATACTATCATGGGGTTGCGTTTGGTGGCTATAGGTTTGTGGTCGCCTCCACGGCGGTCATCCCACTCGAGGGGTGCTGCCACCATCATGATCGCCGACGGTGACAACCATGGTACTGGTCGCATGTATCGTGGTTGTCACCAAAGAGAAAGATGAGAAATCCATATCTAGATCTAGATTTCGACTCGCGGGAGCGACTGCCGCGACGACGGTTTCATCTACCGTCGTGGTTATCGACCACCTTGACAAAGTCAAAAAAACAGAGAGGAGCAGAGCATGATATCTCGAGCGAACATGGCGATGAGGAGGTTGCCCAATGGGTGAAACCGCTATGCGGTGGTTACTATTGATGCCTACCGTTCTTCTTCTTTTGTCTTTCTTTCTTATTTTATTTTTGTTTAGGTGGGACAAGTGCGGTATGCGAACTTATTCGAGCTTATCCTAATTCAAAACGTTTTTATGAACGCCGTTATCGTAAACATTGTCCTATCGGGCCTATTATCCAAATGACAAAAAACGCCCTAAAATTGGCCTCTCAGTGTTGAATCGAAATGAAATGACGTGGTTGAATCAGGGTGATCAGTTCCCGGTCCAGTCTGGTCCAATGGAACCAGTCACTTAGGGTTTAGTTTATGTTTTACTAATTTTTGTCAATGAAGTTCATTTGGGATTTAGTTCACATTTTATTAATTTTTGTCATTGAATTTATGTCAATGAAATTCGCTTAAAGTTTAGATCACATTTTACTAATTTTGTTGAAGAAATAAAAAAAGAAAGTATACGTAGTCGATTCGGTTCCTCCTTGGAATTAGGAACCGGATCACTCGGATATTGATTCTACTTTTAGGAATCGGACCAACACTCTCAGGAACCGTACCGGATCAAACTGGGCGGTTCTATCCAATTCGGGCTATTCTCGATTTCGGTGGTTCGTTTTGCACACCTCTAATCGAATCGACGTGTTAAAGTGAAGCCCGGCCAGGGGAAAAAAGTCTCCCCACTGAGCCTCCGAAACATTTCGTGGACTGGATAGAGCCTGCCCATCCATGAGGCCCAAGAAGGATACACTACAAGGCCCAATCCCACGATTCAAAGTTTGCATGAATTTGCCTACGTTTTTTTTTTTGGTCGAAATGAATTTGCCTACTCGTAAGCTTTAAAGCGTTGGTTTTTAAGAAGTAACTACTACCCAACTTTACGCATAATTAAAAAAAATATATGCCTTTGTTTTCAGTAGGTTTTTTTTTTTTAAAGTCCCGGTTGCATATGGAATTCCGGATAGACTTTTACTTTTCAGTTAATCTAAATTTCGCGACATGCATAGTAACTTTTTTTTTTTAATTGAAACACACAAACCCTCGCAACATATAGAAGTTAGCACATAGATCTGAGTTAATTCTTTGAGATTTAAATGTAGACGGAGTATACTTGGCACTTGCAAATTGATGCATGGCATGGCATCTACGGGAACAAGTTTCCGAAAAATTTTAACTTTTTTTTTTTTCATAACCCAGGGAATCCCCGCACGGCCGATAGCCGGGGAGTAAACCCTGGGGGCGACATGTGCTAGCCACCACATACGTGCCACCGGTTAAGTCACCCTGAGATGTCCGGAATTCGAACACTCAACCTTTTGCGAGAGAAAGAGTATGCGCTCCAACAGCGCCATTCAGGCGAGTGGTGAAAAAAAAAAAACTAGTCCTCATATTTTTAAGAATGAACCATTTTGGTACATGTGCCTTGTTTTAGTTAAGAACTAGTCCTTAATTTAATGTTCAATAAAACTTGATACCTTTATATGAAATTTTACGAAATTGTTGATTCAAAATAAACTATTAACTGGTGATTTCTAGCAAGAGCAAACGATTTGATTGGTATCACCATTGAGGTAAATTCCTTAATTCCATCATATTTAGTAATATTAACGTTCACATTTTCAGTATAGATCCATGTAGAAGTATCTAGGACTACTTTCAAGAAATAAAGTCGTTTTTTAATGATTTAACCACATTTAACTCATTATTTTGTACCTAAAATATTTTAGAAAGTACGTAAGAAACCTTCCAATTGTAGCATTAGCAGCAACTCCACATCACGTTGATTGTAAAAGCTTGCACGCAACGGCATTTATCTTGACAAGACTTTA
This sequence comes from Syzygium grande, assembly GCA_024733475.1. NCBI lineage: Eukaryota > Viridiplantae > Streptophyta > Magnoliopsida > Myrtales > Myrtaceae > Syzygium > Syzygium grande. The sequence continues at coordinate 30,567,680 of JAMXDD010000010.1, forward strand.
AATTAGATTGGACAAACTTGTAAATGTTGAAATTACCGATTAATGCTTGGTTTTAATTCGACCTTTCCATAAAATTTTGAATCAAAATGCGATGAAAGAAATTAAATGTTTGTTGAAAAATTATATAAGGACTAGATTGCATCATAGGAATCACAAAAAAAGGTTAAAATTGAACATTCGTAAAAATCCATTTATTTTGCGGAAATTATTTTTCAGAGAAACGTTTTTCTCATTTTTCGACGTTTGAATCGCTTGGAAAAATGAATTAATGGAAAATATTTTCTCATTTAATGGAAAATCTATATTTAATGAAGTGTTTTTCTTCTTAAAATTAAAAATTATTTTCTAAATATAACTGGATATCGCTTGGGCACGGGAACCCAACGCTCATTTTTTACTCCAGCATCAAGGATTGGGTCCTTGGCACCGACACTCGTGCCCATCGAGGCTAGGTGCAAGACCCCGGTGCCTATTAGGGGTGGGCATGGTTCCATGTTTTATCTTGGACCTGAGAACTTGATTGGTGGAAATCTGTAGGTTCCAGATTCTAAGGTATGCATGGCGGTTCCAAATTTTAAAAATTGGGGAATCTGTTTTGACGGGTATGTTCCAGGTTCCATGTTCCAGGTTCTATCTACTTATGACAAGTTTTTTGTGTTTTTTCTTAGTTTATGTATTCACGTGATCTTGTGGTGTTTCAGGACATTAGATGATAAGTGTATAATCTGAAACTACTAGTCCGAGCTTTTATTTTACGACTTGTTAATTTTTCATATTCTTTGTGTGTCTAAATATAAACTGTGATCAGTGGATCATAACATCAAATGGTGGTCGTTAAAGGTGATAATTTATTGCAATTGTTCAATTAATAATACATGTGGAACCTTGGTAGACCCTAGAACTAACCTGGAATTTATGATATAATAGGTTTCAAATTCCAAAAAATGAGCAACCTATTCTCATGGGTAGGTTTTAGGTGAAACCTGTACGGAATATGGAATTATTCACCCTTAGTATCAATTCACGCAATGACTTTTAATTTTAATTATATTTATTTAAACTGTAATGCTAGGAAAAATAGTCTTTTGTTCTCTCTTTGGTGAATGACAAGCTTATTCAGTATTGTTGCGTTTATTTTCGTTTTGTCTAAGTAAAAATGAAATAAAAATAAGAACCGAATAGATTCCAGGCTTCAAGTTCCAATTTTGTAGGTTTTAGGTTAAAAAATGAAGAATTTATACTTGAGGATAAGTTTCATATTCCAAGTGAAACTTGTAAGAGCCTGAAATCCCTTGCTCCTAATATCTATGCCCAAGCCTGGACCCACCGACATCGAGCTTGGAACCTCGGTGTGACTGCTGGGTCCATTGAGGACGGCCCTGAGACATCAGTGTCCGTGCCCATTGCATGTTTGCCACCTCTCTGGAGTCCTCGTCGTCGTTTCTAATCCCTCTTCGTCTTTCTAACCTCCCATTCGACACTCTCGTGACTCGCAGGGGTCCGTTCGTTCGGTACCTCGCCCTCGCTCTCGCGCGCTCTCTCTCTCTCTCTCTCGCGCGCGCGCCTCGTCTCCATCAAGCCCTAGAAATCCATCACCGCTGCTGATTTGATCTTCCGCTGAATCCTTCAATCCTCGTCCCCCCCGGGGGCTTCGCCGCATCGCCGCCGTTCGATTCGATCCCGTCGGATACGGTGATGGATTCGGACGAAGAGGACTTCGTGTTCCACGGCACGCCGATCGAGCGCGAGGAGGGGGCGTCCAGCCGCAAGAAGAAGGCCCTCGCCGAAGCCTCCGGTAACTTGCGATCCTTGCCCGCGTGGAAGCAGGAGGTAACTCTCACTCCTTTCCGGGCATTTCTTCGCGTTGCTCCGTCGGCATATTGCGGAAATATGTGGGAACGCGGGCCCCGCATTCGGAGTCTCTGTGCTTTACCAGCTTTTCATATCGGAGAAGTTAGCAGAAATGACGTACATCAGCTGTTTGGTTTTTTGCTTGTGGCGACGAGGATAGTCGGGGAAGGCCGTTTAGATTAGTGACCTATGTAGCCTTTGATTGATTAGAGTATTAAGACGCGCGCGAATCACCATTTTGATACTTTAAAGTTGATGCTGTTTTGGGTTACAAACGGAGGAACGACGTAATTGACTGTTTCCTGGCATTCTGTCATAGGGTGAATTCTGTGGATTTTTCAATTCTGGACTGCAAATGGCATAAAAGGTTATTGAGGATTGCAGGGGACTTTCCTCCTTTGTGCTTTTTGAAAAATGCTTTGCTCTCGCGTTCAATGGCAGTTCTGGGGAGGGACTTGTGTGCAGTGAGATTGCAAGTTTTCGGTCTGCACATACTGAAGTGTTTTCGTTGGTTGAATTGTCAAATATAAGAGGCACTTTCTTTAGTGAAGCTGAGGGCACCGACATTTGTTTATGCTCCATATGCAATTATCCAGGTCAGAGACGAAGAAGGACGGAGAAGATTCCATGGAGCATTTACTGGAGGTTTTTCTGCTGGATATTACAATACAGTGGGTACCAAAGAGGGTATGTCTCATCTTTTGACTGGAGCGCTCACATGTTTACCGGAAAAACCTTTATTTTCAATTTCTCTTACAAATCTTTCAGGGTGGGCTCCGCAGACATTCACGTCATCCAGGAAGAACAGAGCTGAAGTGAAACAGCAGAGTATTTTGAACTTCTTAGATGAAGACGAGAAAGCTGTAAGTTTTACCAGAATTGTTGCATATGTATATTCGCGTGCATGCTTGCATGAGAACTAGCTTTTACAATTGTAAATGTGGCAAGTTATTATCTCATTTGAATTCTCTATCAGATTCATATGATTGCATCTATTACCTCAAAATATCTACATCTGGAATCCTGTGGTGGTGTTTAGGATTTAGGATTTTTAGGAGGACCAGTCTATCCATGAACCCATAATTTTATGTGTTTAGTGCACACCACGTAGTAGACTTTAGAGCCACTATCACTTATAAAAAAAATTAGAGTTTAGAAAAAATTATGATGCACTTGGATTTGATAAAGTGCTAGTGCTATTAAAAGTGTCGAACTTGTTTTCACATGTTTGGAGGGCTGTTTGGTTTGACATCTAGAGTAGCCTTTCAGAATTATCTGTCCGGAGAGGGTGAGGCAGGCTTGATTGGATTGGAAGGCCTTGCTCAATAAGTCATATATGTCAACATCTGTGATAATAGTAGGCTCGCTGCTAACAACAATTAGCAAAATTTGCTTTCCAAGTCCTTTGGGTTTATTAAGCGCTAATTACAACTAGCTGCTGAAATGGAAGGGGCGTAGAGCAATACCATAACTTAGCTGATTTTGGCTTTTGTTTGGTGTTGTTTGCTTTGGTTATCATTATTGTTATACTGCTAAGGTTGGCTGAGTCTATGACAATGCATAACATTACCTTCCTCTCTCAGTAATATTCTTGTCAAAAGAATAGCATGCTCTTTCATTGTGCTCTCGAGACATCCATAACAATGCTCAACTTAAATATGTGTTGCTGGGACATTTTTTCATATTGTAGCTGTAGTTATAACTGTAGGGATGAACTTATTCTCATTTTTCAATCCAGGAGCTGGAGGGTCGTTCTTTGGCAACATCATCCCAGTTTGATACGTTTGGATTTACAGCTGCAGAACTTGCTCGCAAGCAGGCAGAAAAGGAGCAACAACATAGGTTCATCTCGTAACTTTCTAATATCATACGGTCTCCTGTTGATCGGACTGAAATTCAATGGGAGTTATCTGGATATAGTTGTTGCTTGGTTATGTTGTGATGGTGTTGAAACTGTCTGGAACTTTATAATTTTCATTATAATGTTACAGCTAGTGAATCTACCATTTGTAAATCAAAATTCCTGGAGTTTTTGAGCGTGGATGGACAATTGAACTTAGCAGCTCACAAAGCCACATACCTTACTTTAAGTCCACCATGTTCCTTGAATTTTCTTTATGCATGAATTCGATTGGTTTTTATCTTTCGCTAGATATTTTTCCATCTGTTTTGGACAGCAATTATTTTGTCTGCTTATAATGTATCTTCTCTATTTCAGGCAGTCAGCTATTCCTGGACCAGTTCCCGATGAACTCATTCTTCCGGTGACAGAATCTATTGGTTTGTTATAGATACTCCTAAATTAATTTTAAATTATGTTATTTCTTTTTCCGCTGCTGCCAATATACTTAATTCCGCGTTGATTTCCTTTATTTTCTCATTTAGGTGTGAAATTGCTCAAGAAGATGGGATGGCGTCACGGTCATTCAATCAAGGACTCGCAAACTAAATCGCTGTATGGTATGTTTCTTTTGTTAACTAACTACTTTTAATTATAGTGTATTATGCACTTGGCTAAATCCTCGTGAGAAGTATGTGATTGACTCATTGGAAGTTTGCATCATCAGCTGTTTTTGTCTTGAAAAGGGTCAAGGTGCCACTAGCTTATACAGCTTCAGTTGTATGGCCAGATAGGACATGCGTCAATGGTTTTATCTTACCCGGAACTCTATCAGCAGGACTTTAAAACCCATATTTAAGACCATAGGACGTTGGCTCTTGTGGTTTATTCATGATTACAACCCCGTATGGCTAGTTCATAGGTTCCTATTACATATTCAGGTAGCGTTTAGCAGAGTGAAATGGCCTTTATAAGAGGTGGAATTGGAAGAGCATATTCTGGGTCATCATTTAGCCCAGAGATGATGACACCTTCCATTTTTTATTTTTACATTTCTAGTCATTAGCCAAGAGAAATTGCCTTTATAAGAGTTGCAATTGGAAGAGCATATTTTGGGTCCTCGTTTAGTCTAGAGAGGATGACACCTTCCATTGTTTATTATTTACATTTGTAGTTGTTTAGTCTGGTGTGGAAACTCTAATTTTTTACCGTTAACAGCTCTATTTGCAAATTACTGTGCCTATTGAGTTGCCTGGATTTTATCCCATCTAATGGTTTACATGATCGTAGATGCACGTAGGGAAGCTAGGAGAGCTTTCCTGGCATTTACATCCGATGAAACAAATGCACAGCCTGAATCTGAGCCTATCAATGGTGATTTTGAAGATCTTCTGGAGCTTCCTGCAGATACTGGTTCCAAATTCTCTAAAAGCACTCCTGTAAGAAGGTTATCTTGCTGATTTATTGGAGGATTTGTGGTTGCTCATGTATTTGTCTTGTACTTGGGCCATCTCTATCCCGTATAGATGCAAGATTTTGAAACTGGCAATTGTATCTCTCATGTTTTTGGCTGTAGGTTTATGTTCTGAACCCAAAGCAAGACTTGCATGGGTTAGGTTATGATCCTTACAAGCATGCTCCAGAGTTCAGGGGTAACTACTTATAAGATTAATTTGTCAATCCTTCTTTTCGCAACAGCTTGTGCTCACTAGCCTCATTCTTGTATATTTCAGAAAGGAAACGGTTGCGCACATCTGGAGGAAGAGAGCATGCGCACAGCAGAGTTACAAAAGATAATTTTTCGAAGTGTAAGCTATATTATTCTGCAGGGTTGCGAAGTGAGAATTTGTTTTTGGTTCCATTTGTGCATTTCTTTTGCCTTTCCCTTTCAGGAGAGCTCCGGATGAGTTGTTTTGTCATTGGTTAAGTGAGGGCCATCATATGTCATTGTTTTTGTTTAAATAATATCATTGGGTTGACTACTGTCATTGGTTTGGGTCTTCTCAGCAAGAAATATTGCTCCCGGTTTTGGTATTGGCGCCCTTGAAGAACTTGATGCTGAAGATGAGGATGTCTATGCATCCGGTGAGTAATTTTATTGGGGCTCATCGGCATTAGAACTGGATATATTTTGGGGCGGTTACTTGTTCCAACATAAGTATTCTTGCCTCTTTTTGGGTAGAAAGGTCTATGATGCTCCCGATCAATCTTTCGCTCAGTACTTGTTAATGGACTGGGACATTCTGTCAATGTCTCTAATGTAAATGCAGAAGAGGCTATTTTCTTTTAGTATACTTGCATGCTATTTTGTTATCTCCATACACTGTCAGGTTAGGATGAGGAAAATCTTGGTCGATGGCCTTTCCTTTTTTGGGGCAATACACTGTGTTTTGATAATCTATTTTTTTTTATATGATCTGACTTCCCAAAAGCAAGAGATAAATGCCTTGCAGATGTTGATCTTTTCTTTGATGCAAATTCTTATCATTGAATACTTCACTACTTATCTGTGACTTCCAATTATTCCTTTGTTAGATTTTTGAGAAAATTCTCTTCAAGGGCTCTAATTTCTCACATGATGGACATTTTGCTCAGGTTATGACTTCGGATCTTTTGTTGAAGAAGTAGAAGAGCCATCAAGACCTAGTTTGGATTTTCAGGACAGGCCAAGATTGACTGGAAACAAAAATGGGATTCTGCCCGGTTTTAGACTTGCTTCAAATTCTGATTATCAATTTCAGAGGTAATCTGAAACTGCTGCCTCTGATCTGTATTTAGTTTTATTGTTTTTGCAACTGGTGGGTCTATTTTGGCCATTAAGGTTAAATTTCATGTTAAGATCTTGAGCTGCTGATTATTAATTCTTGCTTCTGCGAAAACCTTGATACAATGTCCTCATAGCTGACATGAAACTTGGTCGTCCAGATTTGATCCTCCTGTAATTCCAAAGGATTTTGAACCTCATCACAGATTCTCTGGGCCTCTTGAGGCTGATCACTCCCTCTATGACCCTCCCCCGCCAGAGTCTCCACCTCCTGGGGATAGTAATCTGAAGCTTTTAATTGAGGGGGTTGCAGCTTTAGTGGCTCGATGTGGAAAGTTGTTTGAGGATCTCTCTCGGGAAAAGAATCAATCAAATCCATTATTTAGCTTTCTTTATGGGGGAGATTTCTGTGGATACTATGAAAGGAGGCTTTGGGAGGAAAAGCAGAAACGCAATCAAAGTAAGCCGCATGTGGAAGGAAAGTTATCTGTGGATGTCCCAAAGATGACAGCAGAGAGCCGTGGCAAAATCCTAGGTGAAAGACCTCTGGAAAGAAGTGCAATGACTCCCAGCTCATCTGTCGTGCCTGTAGATGTGAAATTTCAGAGTGATCTGTCTGAAACATTCACAAAATCTTCAGTTCCCGTCAGTACATTAGTCTTTTAAGTGTTCTCTCCATCCTTGGTTCATCACTGGGATTCTTGGAAATTTATTTATATCTGTTCCTTGTTCCAGAGTGACATTGTAGAAGTTTCAAAGCCGTTTAGAGATGATCCTGCAAAGCAAGAAAGATATGAGCAGTTTCTCAAGGAAAAGTATTACGGGGGACTCCGTACCACTGATTCAGGTGGAGCAAATAATATGTCAGAAGCTGCTCGTGCTCGTGAGAGATTAGATTTTGAGGCTGCAGCTGAGGCAATAGAGAAGGGCCATTGGAGAAAAGAGTTCACAGAGGGCCGCACAGAGTCCTCATCAACTGGTGGCATGCAGTTTACTTCTGGAGGGATAGAGGTGCGTCTTTTTTGGTGCACCGGTTGGTTTTTATCTATAAAGTTTTCTTTTGTGTTGTTTATGAATGTTTTTGAATGCAGCAAGTTAAAAGCTTTAAAGATGAAGACTTGATGACAAAGAAGCTATACCCCAAAAGGGAAGAATTCCAGTGGCGGCCTTCACCAATCTTATGCAAGCGCTTTGATCTCATTGATCCATACATGGGGAAGGTACTAATTGGGTCATCTGGTAGTTTCATTATCTGTGAGGTGACAAACATCATTGGGCAAATAGGCTGCAGCTTAGTTTTTGCTTACAAAAAAGTTCGAGGATCATCCCTTTCCAAATTTAAAAGGAATCATAAGAACACGGAGATGTAAAACAAACTTTATAATGGGTGATATACTCCTCCATGTTTATTGCTCTGCTTTGCCTCCTCCTCCTCGTCGAAATATCTTGGTTCTATGATTGCATTAACCTAGATTTATCCTCATTTGGCCTTGCTGGTCATGCAAATGATTTTTTATGGTTATTGGGCTTGATTGATGAATGCTGAATTCACGTTGATTTGGTGAATTTTATAATTATTACACCTTGATTCCTAGTATATCTTAGGATTAATTTTGAACAATTGGCAGCCACCACCACCTCCGCGGGTAAGGAGCAAGATGGACTCTCTTTTTTTCATTCCAGATTCTGTCAAACTGACAAAAGAGGAAGAATCAGCTATTACAAGCAGTGATACGTTGTCTATGCGTCTGGATAACCAACAAAATAATGACATAGATGAAAAGACATCAGAAGATAAGGTGGAAGTCGAAGTTGTCGGGAGGCCGGTTGACCTATACAAGGTACTTTTTTCTCTGTCAAGTGACAAGTGTGCTTATTGTTTTTCTTATTGCTTCTTCACATAATCATCTCCATATAGCCTCAAGTGCTCTTTGCATGCTTCAAGGCGTGATATGGCTCCATTCTTGATGGGAACACGAGCCTATTTTGTATGGATGAAATGACAGGATGAGCTTGAAAATGCTGTTAAATATAGATGCACAGATCTATCATAAATTGCTTTGATTGCATTATTTTTTCACCTGTTTTATTTGTTTGCAGTTGGTTATCTTCTTATGGATGGTAACCTGTCACCAGAACTTGTATTTCTTGCTTCATCTCATCTTCTGATTATTTTTGTGCTCCCCAGGCCATTTTTTCCGATGACTCTGATGAGGAAAAGGGAACTTCCATTGTGAAAAATGTTGAAAATCCGGACAAGAAGGTTCAGGCAGCAAATGCAACACTGAACCGTCTCATAGCTGGTGACTTTTTGGAATCTTTGGGCAAAGAACTAGGTCTAGAGGTTCCCACTGATCGACCTATCTCATCAAACCAAGACCGGAATCCCAGTGAGAAAGAAATTGCCCATGCTAGCGATGGAGACATTAATATTCTCCCAGTCCGTGACAGGTCATTTGCTGTTCCTCAGAGGATTTCCCAGCATTATGAGTTGCCAAAGGACAGAGAATTTGCTCGAGAAGGCCTACAAGCTAGAGAGAACAAAACTGTTTCTGGAGTACCAAGGGAAGATGGCAAACATGCCAATGACAAGTTATCTGAGGAAAGATCAGTAAAACTTCATGTGGATTACTTGCCTCAGGATCATGGGAATTCTAAAGCAATATCTAAAAGCCGTGAAAACAGGAGCCCTTTGTCCTCAGAGGATGAAAAAATTAGAAAAAGCTCTAGGCGAAGCCACTATAGCAGTGACTCTGAAAGTGATTCATCAAGCGATCATCGTGATCGATACTACTCCAAGTCCAAAGAGAAAAATAGAGAATCTCGTCGAGAAAAGAGGCGCAGCAGAAGGAAACACTCAAAGCACCGTAGGCATGGAAGTAGGGACTCTCCTGAGAAGTCTTCTCGCCATACAAGCGAAAAGGATCGTGCAGATGTCAAGAGAGAGAGAGTGAGATGAAAAGAGGAAAATAGATTCCACCTGGTTGCATCCGGGACAATATAATGACTAAAGGTTCATGGAAGATTTGCAGTTTTTCGTTTCGTCTTCTAATATCGTGTGGCTTTGGCTTTGGGGAAGCAAATGTTGGGCCCGAGTATAGTAAGAAGGTACACTTAAAAATCTCACGGGGTCCATCGTCCAGGGCTTTCTAAGAAGAATCGCATCCGCTGCCCGCCGATGTGAAGCATCCGCATTTACTCTTGGTCCCTCAATTGCCATGACGGAATTCAGAAGGGACCGATTGAGCATGGCACGCCGAAGAATTGCACTCCGTACAAAATGACATCAGATGAAACTATAGAGCTTTAAGTTTTATTTTAGGCTTAATCATGATGGCACACTCATTTGTCCATGGCATTGTCGAAGGTATCTTTCTATGTACCTACAAGAAAACATTCAGTGGTTTGTGAGCGCTATGTCAATAGCTGACGTGGCATGCATTTTCACTTTGAACCAATTACAAATTGGGACGTATAAACTGATGTGGGTCTAGTTAAACAAAATAAAAAATTCTTTATCATCCTCATTTTTTCTCCTCCATCTTCAGCCACCTTGAGCCCAAGCTTCCCATCTCCCTTTGGCCATGGAAGTCGACCACCGTCGTTGTTGCAGATCTGGAAGTCCTGTTGCGAGCAACGATGGCTCATAGATTGCCGTTGTGATTGGGGAGGAAGCTTCCCCTCCATGGTACTTGTGGTCGGTTCACTTTTCCTCCGTTGTCGCCCCCCTTTGGCTCGTGGTTAGCCCCGTCCATGGCTGAGCTACCCTTCCATCGTCACAATGGCAAGTGGTCGTTGCCTGTCTAGCTGTGGACTGGAGTCGTGCCTCTGGATTTGGTCTTGTCCATGGCTTGTGAGGAGGCGGCAAGTTTGAGATCCCGACGGCCATGGTCTGCGAGCTCAAACAGCGAAATAAAAAATAGAGAAATAGATGTCAGGGAAGATGGCGGGAGCTTGAATGCAGTCCATGGCCAGCGACTCCACCGGTGGGGTTTAGCCTAATCAAGGCGCCGATAGGGGAGCACTGGAGGTCGGGTGACTATGGACGAAGGAGGAGGAAGAGAGAGGACTGCGAGCCGCCGCGACTGAAATGGTGGCTCGGCCATGGAGCAGGGCTCCAGATTTCGCCTTGTTGGTCTTGGACTAGCGGCATCACCGGCCAAATCTGGCTTTTGGCACCTGGTCAGCTCCGTCTTCCCGTGGTCGCCATGTCCGTGCCTATGATATGGATAGCTTTGAAATCACCGAATATTTTCTCCCACGTATCTACTCATTACATTGTATTCTCATTCGTTGCCATGTTGCGCTTAGCATCATTTTATTATTCTTTTCTGTCCTTTTTTTTTTCATGTGTTACTATGCAACGTTGTCTGCCATTGCTCTTGCTCTGGAGATTGAAATCTCCTTGACATAAGTAGCTAGTGTCTAACGTAATAATCTCCCTGATGGTCGTGCTAGATGTTATGTCGATAATCCGTTTTAGAGCGGAGGGATCTGATGGTCTTGTGGGTAAATTCATGAGTTTTCTTATGGACCGAGCTTGTCGATAGAGAGAGAATTGATGGGAAAATCCGAATCCGAGTGTATATTCATATCATCTTCCAATCCCAGTTTCAGATTCGTTAACCGCTAGACTTCTACCGTACAAGAACGAAGCCTTGAAAAAAAATTCGGCTTCTCTGCATATTTTCAGAGTAATGGCAAGCAAGAGAGAGAGAGAGAGAGAGAGAGAGAGAGAGAGAGAGTTGAATAAGCATCACCTCCAAGAACGAAGGTCCTAACAAGAGGACCATATCACACCAGGACTGTAAAATCACAATAGGATCTTTCGATGATCAATCACAGTAAAAAGGATTGCTGTCTTTATTTGCCTACTTTTTACCAAAGAACTCCAATCCATGCCATTTTGCAAATCAATCAAGCTTGGGGTTGTGCAGCAGCAGCATCATCATTTTTGCCGTCTTTCCTCCAACTCATCATCACCTTTCTTCCCCACTCGATGTTCGCGGGAATACAATCGGTACACTGGCCGAACTGTCTCTTAACCCACCCCGAACAGCTTCTCTGCTTGATGGTATCCAACGGCGTGTTTGCCGCGGCTCTCCGGCTGTAGATCCGGCCGACCACGCATGAGATGATTGCGAGAACGGTGAGCATGGAGATCACCCCAAGGAACGGTCCGATCGATCCGGAAGATTGCCAACCACTGGATGATGTTGATGTTGATGCCGATGCCACAGCTTCAGGGTTGGCGACTGCAGCTTCTCCTGCTGGCTGCTGCTGCCCCGGAAAAGTTGGTGATGAGGGAAATATTGTTGCCATCGCAAAGAAGTGCATGCGCGTAGTAAGAAGAAATGCTTCCGCAGCTGTCATTTATACCCGTTGAGATGGCACTGGCATTGACAAGAAAAGCTTTAAAAAGTCTCGCTTCTATTAAGACTCCTACATCTTGATGAATTTTGTGAAATTTGTCAACTTTTCAAGTGGGGAAATATGAATTGGACTTGTATCATGCTAGGGGTGAGCACGGGAACCGGACCGAACCACCGGGACCTGATTGATAGTTTTCTTTTTATTGTAAAAAGCGTTCATAGACACATTTGCACTCTATAAGAGTATTCGATTCCGTGCAAGAGTTCAAAAACAATGTTCTTTTCAATCTCTTGTCCAGTTTCAATGTTCCATTCCCTGCCTACAAATAAGAAAAAAAGGTTCCTGAACCCATTGGTCCGATCCGATCCGATCCGGTTTTAGGATCAAGTGGGCTAGTTTCCAATTCTACAAATTGAGAACTAGCCTATCTTCAAATTGATCATCTCTAGTTCATGCATATTGTAAAGATAAATTTTAACCGTACCATATGCTATTTCTGTCCATTGTGTCCTTCTGACACACGATATACCTAGAGAATCGAGACATTTCTTTACCATTATTTGAGATCCCGTAAGGCATTTTTTGAAAATCCAATCTGTTTTGTAATATTAATGTCTGATGTCATTTCACTAAATAGGTATTCGTTGAAGTATCCTATATTCTTTTCTATTAAATGCGTGACAGCTCATGCTTTCGTTGGCTTCTTTTCAACAATTGGGGGCGCCCGAGACCATTTAGATCATTAGATTGTCCTCCTCGCAAGGATAATCGTGCTATTCCATCACTTTCACTTATCGGAGTGCTATATATTCCTATCTTAGCGCGTTCGGGACTACATTTGCCCAAGCGGTTTCAGCCATCTAAAGTCCCTTGATATTCATCATCCGCATTATGTAAAACCCTGGATTTCTCTGTGAATCAAGCGTGTTCGGCGAGAATAGGAAAGTCACGGATCAATCCCAAGTTGAGACAGATAAGGTACTTCCCCAGCAGTGCAAAGGTAGTTGGCAGCGCCTTCAACTGAATGTTGATTGTTGAGGGAATGAGTGGAAGCTCACATGGAAAGGCCAAAAAGCTCTGAACTTGTCCAACTTCTTTTGTCCTTTCTTTTGTCCTAAAGATGTAGACACATGCGTTGCATGTATTGCGTTAGCCTACCGAGATAGACGTAAAGATAGCAGAGAGATTCCTACGTTAAAGTTTGGTTTTTTTTTAATCGAATGATCATCTTCTGTCTCTCGCTTTCCGTTCTTCCTTTGGCCTCTTCCTTTTCTTCCTAGTGATGATAATGCATGCCGTCTGTCCTCGCGAAGAAACTTAACATTGTGGAATGGATCACAGAAACTTAAACGCTAAGAGTGCATTTGACATACTTTCTTTTCTTTTTGGGCAAAATGGATATACGCTGACTTGACTTAGTAGACAAGACAACGGGGAAAGACTTCATTTGGGTTCCAATTTTAGTGCCCGGTGAATCGGCTAAGGCTTAACAAAATACGGAGACGGGAAAAGTTGATAACGTTTATAAGTTCTGATTTATGTCTGTTGATTTCAACTACCGGATAACATTAGATGATAAAGTAGAATGTTGGACAAGGCAACGAGGAAGGACTTCATTTGGGTTTCGATTATGGTGCTCGGTGAATCGGCTGAGATTTAACAAAATGCGAAGACGGAAAGTTGACAACATTATAAGTTTCGATTTATGTCTGTTGATTTCAACTACCGGATAACATTAGATGATAAGCTAGAATGTTAGCAATTGCAAAAGGATATTTAGGTTGCATTTGTCTCGAATAAATTGCAATCCCACCAAAAATTTGTTGAAGGTTTTCTATAAAAGTTCACAAAAAAACTATTAAGACAAGATTACATGATATCTATTAACCGATAAATTGTCCTGGTGGATCGTAGTGTTGGTGATAACCATCAATAATAGATGGCTGTGGCAACAATGCTAGAGTTAACAATTGGTCGGAGGTGGCGACCGGCGATGTTGGTAATTGACGTATGGTTCGATCTTTTTGACCCGATCCGCCCGCTCACCCTTCATCCGCAGCTACGAATGTGGACAAATTATGCCAATTTCATAAAGAAAGACCAAGGAATACGCACCTTGTTAACAGTGTGCAAGCCTAATCTGTGCTGTGAAAGAGCCCATGTTCTCATCCTCTCCCCTAACCAGGCCTCGAAATCATGACCGAGAGGTTGGTTTTTTTTTCAAGACCAGTCGCGAGGCCAATCGGAAGAGCAACTTGGGCAGAGCCCAAGCTGAGAACAAACGGATGTTAAGCTGCGGTCGGGCTGCCTTAGGAGGACTCGGCAACAATTATGCTTGTGTCACCGGTCCGCGGTTCCTTGACCGCGGAATATCTCATGTAGCGCCTGACAAGTCGGTAAGATCCCAGGCCAGCCTTCTTTCTATAGTTGTTCCTGAAAATGGTAGAGCGAATTCCATTCTTGTATCGGATTGCACCACGTCCAGCTTAGCTCGAGCATCCAATCCCTCAAGTGAGACATATAGAACGCTTTAGGCACAAAAATTGGTTTCGGTTTGCCATGGACCATGGCCTCATCAAGAGAGCGGCATTGGCTCTAGACTAATTTATATAGGGGAGGCTAACCTCGCTTTAAAAGTTCTTAAGGGTATATTGATTCTAATTTAGAACTCATAGTACGAATCAACTTGACATTATTCTCATGAATCAGTTGTATCATTCCCTTCATACACTCACTCTTAATCCCGACGACACCAAGCTTTATCCACAAAGGTACGAGAGTATGAGAGAACCACGATTTGTGACATTTGCCTTAGAAATTATTTCATGTGTGATATAATCTGAACTATTGGAAATAGCGAGTCTTGATGCAGATCCCACATGGATCCCCACCAGACAGGAGGGACTACGTTCGATATTAACGCCGCCGACTAGTTTTCCTCCCCTCGACAGTACACCTTTTGTCTTCCACTTCAGCAAATTTAGTACATACAGTACATCTTCTGATCTGCCTCTCTCGTCTGAACTCAGCATTATCTAAGCCACCCAGGTTGAACGAAACGAAACGAAACGAAACGAAGCGAAACGAAACGAAGCATGCCATCTTCACAACGTGATCGCAACTAGAGATCAGACTCATCTATGGCTTGTAAGGATGATTCCTAAACGGGTCATGATGAGCTTTCTGTTCCAACTGCAGAAACTAACAAAGTCTCCCATTCTTAGTCAGCCGACATCGAAGATGAGTGGTCAATCTTATAAAATTTTAGCTTTGGCACCAATCAAGGGGCAAATTTTGTTGGATAATTCAAGATTACTGGAACGGTCACTTTGATATACACTACAATAGAATCCCTATCAACGTAATGAACTGCATTTCCACGCAAACATACAGAGAGCAGAGAGAGAATGTGCACAGAACAGAGAACTTCTGGTCCGGATAAGAAGTGACTGCAAATGCAACAGGGATCAAATGGGTGGCTCAAAGTGGACTCAGAAGCGCCAAATAAGATCAGTGGACCCTCGCGGACCAATGAAACGAGGGTCTTTCCATAAATGTCAAACCAAACCAAAATTGCCCGGTTCCCAACTCTCATCACACGATTCTTGAGAACCCAGATCGACCAGACATTGTCGCGATTGATCGATCAACCCGCGAAAGGAATCGGGCCCAGGAGCCACTGAGAGGTGTGGCCAGAGAGTTGGGCAATAGGAGATGGCCATGAGAGCTTCCTCTGCTGCTGCTGCTACTTCCAGAGTCTCTTGCGCTCTCTCTAAACCCGCTCAGAGGCCGCAGCTATTGAGACCCATCTCGGTGTCGTTGCCAACCTCGACCACACTCTCTCTGTTCGCTCTCTTCTCGCCTCCCCATGAAGCCAGAGCCGTCAGCTTCCCCAAAGACCAGATTGTCTCTTCTATCACAGAGGTAAAAGTTCCTGCATTTTTTCTTTTTTTCGAGTGGAGAGTCGCAAAGATTCTATCAACGGCGAAAGCGTGCTTGCTTCATTTTGTTTTTTTTTTTTGGCGTCCTCTCACTACCGACCAGCGGACATCATCTGGCTGTGGGTCTCCAAAACCCGATGTCGTACGTTAAACCCTATGGAGCTTCCATTGCGAGAACCTTTCATCCGAATCGCAGATGTTCTTTCCGGGAACTTGGCGTTTGTATGGCTTTCTCATTTTTGGGAGAGAAATTGAGCTAGTTGCGTACCAAGGATAGTAAGAAATAACTTTTAAGAACCGCTTAAAAATGGGAAATTGTAGCCAGTGCCCACCTCACAGTATTCAAAAATGGTTAATCGATTCAATTGTGACCGGTCAAATTTGTTGGAATGAGTATCCTTTCATAATATCTGTGTTTGGATAGCTATGTTGATCTTTTTTTGCCCCTTTTCTTTTGGGGGTGGGGGAAGGGACAGGATTTAAACCATGTTATTGGTTTCTTGAGGTTGCTTCTGAAATTTGAGTTGGCAGGTTGAGAAGACAATTGACCAGGTTCAGGAAGTGAGCTCGGGATTTTTGGACACTGCACAGAGCATTTTCCAAATTGTTGCAGATGCTCTGAAACCGGGAGTAGATGTCGCGGCTCCGTTGCTGCAGAAAGCTGGAGAACAGGCAATCGAGATTGCTTCCCCAGCTCTTTCTGAGGCTTCGGAAGAAAGCCCAAGAAGCAATGCAGAGCTCGGGCATTGATGCACAGCCTGTCATGAGTGCTGCAAAGGTTTCTCCCTTGCATAAGTTTCACAGTTTGTATGCTTTGTCCCGACCCCAATTTGTAACAACAAATGTGAAATCATGGTTTCAGCAGATCCCCATTATACTCTTATGATATGCTAGAATAGGCTGAAAATGAACTACTCATTCTTTCTAAAGCCATTGTTATTTGGAGATGGGTTCTTAATGCCATTCTAGGTATTAATTCAGTGGTCTGAGTATACCGTTTTGTACTTGCGAGGTCAGCATGTTGTTTTTTCAATGCAAGGCCACATTGACCTATGATTGGGCTTCACATGCTGTGTTGGGTTTAGGAGGTCAATGGGATGCAGCCTACTTGTGAACTCCCTAGGATGTAATGTGTGCTTAAAGTGGTGATATCAGCAATGAGGATATTACGACGTAAGACTGAAATCTTGCGTTGTGCTGACTTTGGCATTCTTTCTACGTTGCAGATCCTTTTCATGTGTAAATACTAATGTCCCGTCGAAGAACATGGACTGACCTTATTAATTAAACTCTTGGAAGTTAGGTGGGATGAACTTGATCAATCTAGTTAGCTGTGTGTGTAGCTTTGTGGGGCAACCTCTTAGCTGGTCTTAATTACAGTCGGCCGGGAGTTAATGGTGGCTGGGGTGGGAATTAGAGTAGCGTCTTCAAATATTGACATGGGGAACTCTGTTCTCCTTCTAATACACAATGAGTTCGCATTTGCAGAGCTTTGGACATGCTTCCATTGAGATATAGGCTGTCGGCTTTTTGTACCACACTATATCTAAGAGAGCACCTGGAGGAGATTCTATTAAGTTTCTCCAGTGCTTTTCTAGGCCTCACATAGTGACCATAAAATTCCCAGTATTTCACCCCACTGTTATGTTCAAATTGGTTCATCTGGCTCGTTCTCCAAAACATCTTTCTAGTGCACGCAGCTCATTGCTGTAATGTTTTAAGACTACACTAGATGAGTGTACTTTACAATAAACTGGACAGTTCTTGAATTTTTGACCATGATAAGCACCGTTGGCTGCAGACAGTGGCTGATGCTGTACAGCAGACCACAAAGTTACTTGAGGAGGCTAAGCCTATTGCTTCGTCAGCTGTTGAGACTATCTCATCTGCTGACCCTACTGTGATTTTTGGGACGGCTGGAGCTTTGTTTGTCGCGTATCTCATTGTCCCTCCAATTTGGTCCGCCATCTCTTTTAGCTTTCGTGGTTATCAAGGTAACCTTCTGTTGTACTTTGTCTAATTCTGTCTATAGGATAAAAGGAGCTGATTAAGTTAAAGGATGTTAGAGGGAAAACAGGGAAAATTTATTCTTTATCTTTATATGCTTTTGTAAATCGAACATCAGGGGGGTCTTTACTGTTGCGATTCGTCCTTTTGTTAAGATCACTCGGTCTAAATATGTCATACTTTCCGAATTTCTTCCTCTTTCAGGTAACCTGACTCCTGCTCAAACTCTTGACTTAATTTCCACGAAGAGTCATATCCTTATCGATATTCGGTCAGAGAAGGAAAAGGATAAGGCTGGTGTTCCTCGTCTTCCCTCGAGTGCTAAAAACAGAATGATTGCAATACCGTAAGCAATCTGTCTGTGAAGTGCTCTGCTGTTTCCTTCACTGTTGCACTTTGATTATATACACTGTTAGATTGCTACAAGAGGCAGATTAAATAGCTATCTAAGTATAGTGATTGTGTTACGATGGTGAGTAAAATGCATTTTGTTGCATGGAGACAAGATGAGTTGTGCAACTTATCTTTTGGTACCAAAAGTTCCCTGCCCAATAACCATAGCAGGTAACGCATGTTCGTCGTGTTCTGTCTGAGCATGCAAGTCTCCACATTGTCGGAAGAATAACTTGAAAAGTCAATCACATGTTCTTGCTCCGAATTTGCTTAGTCCTGAGAGATGGTCGAATTCCATGTTCTTTTTCTTTATTCGACTTGCATGCACAAGCATCAGAATGATCCATCATGCCTTGGATGTTCAGCTTGGAAGAACTGCCCAGCAAATTGAGAGGCCTAGTCAGAAATGTGAAGAAAGTGGAAGCTGAAATTGCAGCTCTAAAAATTTCATACCACAAGAAGATCGACAAAGGCTCCAACATCGTGATCTTGGACACGTGAGTTCCACTTCCCAGATTTTTTTCTTTTAGTTTTTTCCTCGGTTCTGCAACTCATTATTCAGTGATATGGCTTCTGCTTCTGAGGGTCTTACACTGGCATTTTCACATGCATTCAGGTACTCCGATTCGGCAAAAATAGTTGCCAGAATGCTCACGAGTCTTGGGTTCAAGAACTGCTGGATTGTCGCAGATGGCTTCTCAGGAAGAAACGGATGGTTACAGAGTCGGTTAGGGACAGATTCATATAACTTCTTATTCGCTGAGGTTCTTTCGCCATCACGGGTTATCCCAGCTACGGTGAGACGGTTCGGCACGACGATCTCTTCAGGTGGAAAGTTACTTCCCGGGTCTAAATAAATAGCTCCTTTCCTTTGTTCCCCCCCATTTTGCCAGAGAATGCCCTGTTAGTGGTCTGTCCTAGAAATCAATCAAGGTTGATACTCTAATATTAGTTGTGGATTAGGTTGTGTCGGAAAACCGACTTTCACTATACTTAGGTAATCATAATGTCTTACTAGGGATCGCTTATGACTTGTGGGCTAAAAAATGTTTTGAACACACTGCTAATATTTAGTGAACCTACACGGTCGCACACAATAGCAAATTGAGTTAATATTTTCTGTGCGCCAGGATCTACTTAAAATAAGAAGTAGATTTTAATTTATTCTCCTATTCAACTTATCTAATGCGGTCTTGTACGTTATGAGATAACGATTAAACGTACGATTAAAGGTGGATAGTTTGGGGGGCCCAAATTGCCCGGCCTCATTTCTTTTAATTCGCGTAGATAATAAGACTATAAATATATATAGCGTGTGGGTGACGAAAAACCCTAAGAGAGAAAAAAAAAGGCCTCCAAGAGAATACGACGAGAATCGTTTTTTGTTTAGAGATCTTTGAGAGAGTCTCGAAGATCAAAGGCGATCAGGAAAAAGAAGTTGAAGATCTTTAGCTAGCACTTAGATAGTTGGAGACTTCCGTTCGTGTGTGTGGATACCGGTAGAGGTGCAACACTTGGGACGCTAATCCAGACTTTCGATCTGCAAAAAGGTAAGTGTCGAACTTCTATTTAGATTTCAATATACGCACGAATCTTGTCTAGGGTTTCGGTTTATAAATTCCGCTGCGTTTTTAGCACTTGAGGAACCCTACATCCCCAACATGTGAATCTCAGTGTAGTCCTAGTGTCGTCAAATTGTCTGACTGGTGTAATTCTTTGATTTATGTCAGTTGGTTGATTCCTCTCCAAATTTCCAATCCCATCGCAACATTATGTTTATAGTTTCTTAGTCTCTTTCGGCTGCATCATCAGGATCAAAACAGATTGTTGCTTTGACTAATTTGTTGAAAATTGGGTTACCAACCTAAATAAGGGAATGAGTTTGGGAATGACATAAAGTTGACATAAAGGACCTTGACTCAACATGATTGCATCAAAAGGAAAGAGCATTTGATGATTAGTGTTTCAAAACCTCTCTGTAAAGCAACTTTTACATGATTGTTTGGTGAAGTTGCAGTTACAAGTCTTTTGATTTTGATCGATTCATAATCAATTTTGAATTTTTTGTTCATATGTCAATTTAAATTCTCACTCATCGATTATATTAAGATTTCAAAATCTTAAACCACTATTGGTGAATTGAAACTTTTTACGTTCTTTTTCCAGGTATAAAGTTGATTTTTCAGTATTAAATCGATTTTCAGCATGAGAATTAAAGAACGTCAACTTCTCCCGGTGAAACCACCAAACAAAAAACAATATGAGAAGTATGAAAACAAAAAAACAATACAAAAAAGCAAGCGTCGAGCTCGAGAAGACTCGAAAGGAGGCAAGGGAGTCAGATGTTTGGAGCCGCCTCAGGTGATCGGACGCCGGGGTTGCCTGACCTGACCTGATTTAAGGGGCCCCTTGAACGAACCAATTTGTGGTGAAAGCAAGATCGCGGTGAGTTGGTAACGCATTGCTGCATTGAGAGGAGAAACTCTGGCTAGAGACCCAGGTGAGATCTTGCCTCGAACCGAAAAGGGTGACGTGAAGAAACAACATTACCTAGCCGGAGTCATGCGGGTTTGGTTTTACACCCCCCCTAGAGACCAGTGTGAGGCGGGGTGACGCAGCACAACATTACCTAACCAGAGTCATGCGAACCCAGGCGAGACTCGTGGGGCCGTGGTGGCCGCACGTGCCACCGCCACCATTTCTCTCTCTCTCCATCTTAAAACCTCTCTCGAACACCTAACATTACATGTGTACGGGACATTAGAAGTGAAAAAGTAATCAAGCGCACGCTCAAATTCAGGTATGATTTTGTTTACTAGTTTCTAATGCCTATAGCGGCTGGTGTATAACCCCACATCACCAAAGAACGGTAAAGATTCCTGTTGTTTTGAGGACGTTCGTTAAGCAAAGTTCCGATTACTAAACTGTATGTTTTTCTAACGATGCATGTAATTTTGGCTTGGCCAATTCCTTCTTTAAGCATGCTTAGCTCATCAATGCGATCTGATTTCCCTTGGGCAACTTTCGAGCTTTTCATGGGAAATCAATTTGGCTTGGCTTTTAAACGTTCCGTAGGCGCACAAAATTGATAAAAATTTACTCTCTACGAAAAATCATGTCGCATGCTTTTAAAAAGGTTTTATCTTAGGCTTAGTTTGTTTTGTGAAAAACATTTTCTTTACTTTTTGGCATTTGATTTGCTTATGAAAATGAGTCAATGAAAAACCTATGCTTAAATTTAGGAAAATGAAAAATCGGAAAACATTTTCCAAAATATGACTAGGTGTCGGTGTTTGGACTCGAAACTCTACGCTTGGGCATGGAAACTCCAGCATTAGTTCCCGAGGCCTCAACGTTCAGGACCATGTCTTCATCGGCTCGGGCCTGGGTCCATCAAGACCGAGGCCCCTCGCTTGGGTCCATCGAGGTCAATCCCGAAGTTCCGGTGCCCGTGCTTGATAGTTGTTGCCTTGGTGCCTGAGCCCGGGTGCATAAAGGTCGTGCTTGGGCCCTCAATACGGGAGCTTTGGTCTCCAACACTTAGGCTCGAGTCCTTTGCACTTGAGCTCAAGTCTTAATCTTAATGAAACGTTCTAATAAAAATATTTAATTTAAAAAAATCAATTATTTTATTTTATTTTATTTTATTTCTTTTTCTTCTTTCTTGGTTAATAACCCACCATAGGTGTTGGACAAGCTCGCACAAGGCCGGCGAGGCCAGCGAGGCTTGATCCTGCTAGATTTCGGCGAGCTCAAGCCTCGCTGGATCCGGACGACCTAGCCAAGGCTCGAGCCTCGCTTAGCTCGCAGGATTTTACAAGGTGCTCGAGCTCGTTGGGCTATAGCTTGGGGTGAGCTCATCCCTTATACGTGGCCCACAACCGACCAAGGAAGAAGGAACGGAACAAATAAAAAATAATTAAAAATTCGATTATTTTGATAATTTTCTTCGTATCGAATGACAGCATATATCGCTTGAAATAATTAGTTAAATAAGAAATATTTCATAATCGATAATAATTTACGCTCGAATATTTTCATCCTTTCATATTTATGAACGGCACGAATAATCATTTTAAAAAAAAATCTATTTTCTCAAATCATTCATAAATTATCCCTTTTAAAGGATCCACGTGTTCGGGCGTTTCAGCTACCTGACCGAACACAGCACCAACCACGACCGAACCACCAACCGCAGTCGAAACGTTTAATAACGCCGGAAATCGGGAGTACGCGCGCAAGACTCGAGCAATAAAACGCTTTATCTCCAAAATTATTCTCGAGAAGCGTAAACTAATCATCCCCGTGCGTGTCCGTTTCGATCGCGACACGAAGTTCGCAGGATCCGATCCTCGTGGGTCCCACGATTCGGTGAGGTGGCAGTGTCGTATGGGGTCCAGCAGCGTTGACTAACCAACCCCCAACTTCCCTCCCTCTCTCTCCGTGCAGAGACCAGACTACTACTCCATTCTCTCTTCCTTATCATCTCTCTCTCTCTCTCTCTCTGGCTCTGGCTCTGGCATCTTCTGTCTCCGCCCGAGAATGGCGTCCGGTTCCCTGGGCTCCGTCACGAGCTCCGACATCGAGGCCCACGGCATCCCGCCCCCCAGTGGCGGAGGAGCTGAGCGCGGAGCTCGCCCGGATCGTCCGCGCCCACGGCGCCTCGTCTCCCGCCACCTGGCGGGCCATCTCCACGGGCCTCCTCGAGCCCGATCTCCCCTTCTCGTTCCACCGGTCGATGTACTACGGTTGCTACGGGGACTCCGGACCGGACCCGCCCGCCTGGTTCCCCGACCCGTACATGCTCTCTCTCTCTCTGTGCCTCCCCCCCACCCGAACTTGAACCACCTTCTCGTTTGTTGTCTCGTGGGTTCGCATGGGCGAGGTTGTCGGCAATCTAATTTGTAATTCTGTGCGGCAATTGGTTCTTTTGCTAAGGTTTATGTCCCTCGGTTCGGTATGTAATAGAGTTGATCAGGACATTCGATGTTTTACTACGGTTTTTCTTGAATAAGATAGCTTATCTTTAAACAGTTGGGGCTTGTATGCGGTTGTTCTCTTCTCAATTACCAGTTTCTTGCAGCAAAGCAAACTCTGTGCCGCTTGAATTCTAGCTCTCATGAACAAACTGGATCAGAGCGATGTAAATTTTTCTTTTTTTGGTCGGAAGAACGATGTAAAATTTTCTTTTTTTGCTTTCCTCACATTACAATTTTTTTCTTCCCGAAAATCCTGTTTATTTTTTTAACCGGGAGTCTAGGACTAGTCATCTGCCGAATGGTTCTTATTTCTTCGGTCACTCTATGGGACGTTGAACCCACAGATGTATAAGTCTCTTTTACCTTTTACCTTTAGTATTCAGGCACCTTGCAACTTCTTTTCTTGTTGTTGGATGATAGGGAGACTGCTCGGGAAACAAATGTTGGCCGGTTGCTTGAAAGAAGGGGAAAAGAGTTTTTGGGGGGAGAAATACAAGGATCCCATATCAAGCTTCTCTGATTTTCAGAAATTTTCTGTATCAAGCCCCGAGGTACAGTTCTTGTTATGTTTTTAACAAGTAGTTCTTATGCCTGTGACTTTCTTACATCATCTCTTCTTTCATTTCTTCGGTAGGTTTATTGGGCAACTGTGCTTGAGGAACTAAGCGTATTATTTTCGGAACCTCCTAAATGTATCTTTCTTGAGGATCCATCTGACAAAAGCCATCCAGGGGGTCAATGGCTTCCTGGAGCATATTTGAACCCAGCAGCGAATTGCCTGTCTTTGAGCAATAAGAGGGCCTTAGATGATACAGCGATTATATGGCGTGATGAAGGACATGATGATCTGCCTGTCAAAAGAATGTCTGTAAAGGAGCTACGAGAAGACGTCTGGTATGCCACTTATCTTAAAATCTCTGTTGAAAAGAAGTTAACGGCTTTTACCATGCATGTCCCTAAATATAGCGATTTATTACTGGATTGGTTGAATGTGAGTCTACAATGTGGACCTTTTCAGACTCTGTATATTAGTTAAAGCAGGCATTGTAAATGCCTGTTTTGGATAGCTTGCCGAGATACTAACATAGCATGTAGTGATTTAGAGTGTGTGTGTTCTCTAGTACATACACAGATGCCTGATATTTATTCGTGAAACCTAATTTATTTGGATTTGTGGAGCCTGATCATGTCTTTCCATGCTAGACTGTTCTTCACCCGATTTAGTTTCATTTTTTTGTCAGGTAACTTTCTTCCGTCCTTTATGACTATCTACCGCGATATTGGTATATCATAGTTAAAAAAAAGACATGAGTTGTTGTGTATGTAATGGGATGACAGAAGTCTGTGTTAAAATGAAAGTATGTTATCTCAATTTTCTTGTGCGAAACTTGTAATGAACTCCGATATGCTTCTTTCAATATTCATAGGTTGGTTGCGCATGCCCTCCGCAGACTTGGTTTGGAGAAAGGATCTGCAATTGCAATTGACATGCCAATGAATGTTCATTCCGTGGTTATATACCTCGCTATTGTTCTAGCAGGATATGTAGTCGTATCAATTGCTGACAGCTTTGCTCCACTTGAAATATCAACGAGACTTAAAATATCTGGAGCCAAGGCAATTTTTACTCAGGTTCTCACCTATTACTCATGTAGGATTCTTCGTATGTTTCTCTAATTCATTGCTGAGTTATGTGTCTATATCAGCTTTCATGCTATCTCTGTGCCTTGTGTACTTGCTATCTGAGGTTTGACTGAAAGTGACTGACTAAATAGTAAGCTTGTCAGTCAGTTTAAGAAAGTAATGAATCATAAGACATGGTTAGGTTGCAGGAACGAGTTAATTGATTTAAGACGTTGGCTTCCTTAATATTGTTGTTGTTTAAGCGGCTTTAACTACCGCGTAAATTTAAACTCTATGGAGGCTTTTCCTTGTTTATGATAATTAAACGGTATAAACACTGGTAATGATTCGCTCGTCTTTGATGACTCATACTGATTTTGGGGTAATAATTCTGAAGCTGCATTTTGTCTGCTTGTGAATTCTTTGGAGAATTTTTCTTTGGATGTTGAAATCATAGAGATGGAGAGTTGTCTGGGAGCAGACATTATTCTGTCTGTTGCTACCAAAGGAACGCACATATCGCGCATCTTATGCCACGTACTATCCTTTATGTGTTCACCAGATTTTAGTACACGGTTGAACTTAGAAGGCAAAGAATGAAGCAAGCAGTAAGAATATAAAGGCAAGCCATTGGGATTCTTGGCTCCTTTTCTCTTTTTCAACAACCAAACTGAGATTATGGTTATCATGTATAAAAACTATATGAAAGGCTTTCCTGCATTTTTTTTTTTGTGCTATTGTTACTATTTTTTTTTAACTCGTGTTGGTATATATTCATATCTCTTATCCACATCCTTTATTTTATTCTGATTCTAGCTGAGTAAAGTGTAAGTTCCCTTTCTGACAATATTTCTTCAAGCACATCTTCTCAGGATGTAATCATTCGTGGAGAAAAGAGTATACCTTTGTACAGGTGAACTTCTCCACGTTCACAGTACATGGATCTGAATATTCTATTTTTCACTTCATGGAGGTTGACAACATTTCTGACGGTACAGCATCATCTCTGCAGTAGAGTTGTGGATGCCCAATCACCAATGGCAATAGTCATTCCTACAAAAGGTTCCACTTTGGAATTGCGTGATGGTGACATTTCTTGGCTTGATTTTCGAGGAAGAGTCGAGCATGTCAAGTATGTTATCTTGTGCCTCAGCATGATTTTCCTTTTATTGGGTTAAATTTGACTTATGTCCTCTTTACTTATTTGTTTTTTCATTTTTATAAATGTAGGTGATAATCAATGTTTTAATCTAAAATTTTCATTTTTATATCATAGATATAAACAACTTTGTTGGATATCTATCTTATCTTTTTCAAACACTATCTGAATCCTAGGCTTACATCATCTAAGTTCAGCATATGGGTCTCTATCTCTCTCTGGCCCACTGCAAGTTAATTTCTGGATGTTGTTCTGATCACTGTAACACATGAATGAACCATCTAACATGGCATGTGGTTAATCACAGTTTTGTTCCTTTTCACATTCATAGGTAGATCTTCCTTAAAAGTAGCCCTTGCATGTGAATGCGTTACCTTAAAACTTAATCATCTGGCCACGATTCTCTTGTGGCCATACAGTGTGTATGAAATGCTTTACTTACTAATTTGACGTTCAATACATATGGCTTGATTTCTTATCAATGCATCATGTTTGTTTTACCATGTATTGATGCTGGCTTAATGATCGGTGAAATGTTGTTACCTGCTTTTTCCTGATTCTGTCTCAATTTACAATTTAACTGCAGGGAGGAATTTGCTGCTGTGGAACAACCGGTGGAGGCTTTTACAAACATCCTTTTTTCTTCTGGAACTACAGGTCATATTGCTCTGTATATTTGTGTGTGGACGAGTGTTATTATTAATGGGTTCTTTGAATGAATCGATTTCTCAAGATAATCAAAGCATCTATATTCCATCTACGATGTGCTTGTTGAAAGCATTCCTAAGTACCAAATATGCAACTGCTGTTGTAGGCTTATATATCCTTATCTCATGCTACAGGGGAGCCAAAGGCAATTCCATGGACACACGCAACTCCTTTGAAGGCTGCTGCAGATGCTTGGTGCCACATGGATATTCATAAAGGTGATGTTGTTGCCTGGCCCACTAACCTAGGGTGGATGATGGGTCCCTGGCTAGTTTATGCTTCCCTTTTGAATGGCGCTGCCATGGCACTATATAATGGATCCCCACTTGGTTCTGGCTTTGCGAAGTTCGTCCAGGTAGTTATTCAAAATACTGTGATTTTTTCCATGGCCTGTAATTTTCTATTGGTGGTGAATGACTACAATTGTCTAGCCAAATTACTGCCAAACTGTTGAACTACTGATTGATTGTTACTGATAAATAGGGAGGAGTGAAAGAACTAAAACTTCTAGGAGCACTGTCATAATTTAGGGAATATCAGATCTAAAAGTTGGGGACTATCTATCAGTTCAGGCAAATCAGCATAAAGATAGTTGTCGATAGAGCAGAATAGATAAAAGAGGCACTTTTAGCAGCTCTTTTATGGTAAAACAGTAAAAATTGTTCAAAAAGATACCACAGAAGCACTATCTAACAATTGTTCATTTCGTTGGGCAATAGATAGAGTATAATCACCTTTCATGAGGTAAATTATTTAATTTTCCTTTCTCAGGGCATATGTATCTAAAGCATAGAAAAGACATTGATGATCAGTGAGGAGTCATTGAAATGATTTGCATAGTTATCAGTCAGTTCAAAGCAAAGCATAGATAGGAATTCGTGGCTTTTTACTTGGAAGTTTTGGTTCACACAGCATGAGTTTGATGTGAATGCTATCCTTGACCTACTGGACTCCTTATCCAGTGAATGATTTTCCAAATGGTTTGGCACACCCGTGGTGCCTCTTAATAAAATACTTTTGCTGATAATAAAAGTTCTTATCGTAAAAGACGTGATATTCTTTCTGGTTCGGTATCAAGATCGGATATTAGAAGCTCATCGTTGACTGTTGCAAAGGCTAATGTGAGCTTCGATAAACAATTTAAGTTGACATAAACTGTGGACAAGATGGATCTACACAGCAGGAAAATGCGTGCAGAGATGTATTTCTCTCATAAGTCTTTACTATTTAGGCAAGAGGGCTAAGCGGGGTTATCACTGTGTTATTCTGAGTCTAAAATTACCAGCCCCTTGTTGAATGTGCATTTATGCAAATAAAAACCCTCTACATAAACTGTATGCTGCTCTAGGGAGAAATGTCGTAAAATGCATATCATAATCAAGGACTTGTAGATTAAAGGGATTGAGGAAAGTAACACTTTTAGCTTTCAGGAAAAGTATGCAAATGCACATGGATGCATGAAGAACACTTTACCAGTGGCTGAGTTGGTAGTTGCGTTCAAAGATTTTGTCTCTTATTTTCTTCTAGGAATTTTACAGCTCCTACTTCCCTCCCTCAGGGTGTTACACCCGTAAGAGAGATCATTTTGTAGAATATAGATCATGCAATTATATCTATGCTAAAGTAAATATCAGAGAATTTTATACATTTCTTTATGACTGATTGTAACAGCTCATTCAGGTTTCTCATAAAACAAGAAACCTGAATGAATTGAGACATGCAAATCTTATGATTGGCATTAGATATTATCTGGTTTTTGTGCTGTGACTCTTCATTGAATATGTTCTCCTAACATTTGGTTGAATCTTTCCTAGGATGCTAAAGTAACAATGCTGGGTGTCATTCCAAGTATTGTGCGAGCATGGAAGAATTCGAAGTCCACATCTGGCTATGATTGGTCAGCTATACGGTTAGTCATTTCATGTTGTCTACTTTAGTTCTGGTTAGTTCTTCAAATTTGTTTACATTTTAGGTTTAGGTTTTGTGTTAAGTATGAACTCTTCATTCATTTCTGTCAATTTTCAAGCAGTCTTTTGTATTGGATGTGGCAGGTGCTTTAGCTCTACTGGGGAAGCATCTAATGCAGACGAGTACCTATGGTTGATGGGGAGAGCTAAATATAAACCTGTTATTGAATATTGTGGTGGTACAGAGATTGGGGGCGCATTTGTTTCAGGCTCACTACTGCAGGCACAGTCATTGGCTGCTTTCAGTACACCAGTAATGGGTTGTAGTTTGTTTATCCTTGGGGATGATGGCCTTCCTATTGTAAGTACTGCTTAACCTTAATTCAATCTTAAGCAAGACATGCATGCCCTTTGCTTTTAAAAATGTCTTGACTGGGAAACTGCTAAGAGATTCACAGCATGCTGATCACCACCTCAAAATTGGCCAGGTTTTTGAGATTCATGACATGCTAGCTATTCTAATACACGTGATAATGTTTCCAGGTTTGCTTTCAAACTGCTTGTTGAATATTGGAGTCAGGCACCTTGACTATTTTATGATATTGGATACGTTCAACTCTCCCATTCGACCTCTTGTTGAGTGCATTTTCCCAGATTTATACTTGCATGCACAAACTTCCCCAGAGCTTTGCTTTTGTTGAAGTATATTTATGAATATTAGTCAATAGTTAGTAGGTGGTCATAAATAAACAATTAAGGCTTGTGAGCGTCATACCTTCTCCTAATCATCGGCGTGACACCTATTATTTAGTTTCTCGAAAGATGCAGCTACAGCCTTTTCGGCTTCGAAAGGCATTGTTGAAATTACACAGCGAACTCGACCAACAAAGGATGGCAGGCTTGAGGGAGTGTTTAAGTATATTATTAAATATTGGTCATTAGTTAGTAAGCGGTCATAATAAGGTAATTAGGGTTTTTGGGTATCTCTCATGCTTAATTAATATAGCCATCTATGTACTCTTTTATCAAGTCATTTAGTATAGATGTAGCCCTTGAATATTTTCTCTCTCCCTCTCCCTTGAAAATCCTAGAATTTTTACAACTTTGATGACAACTAAATTAATAGGTGCTCAATTGCAGCCGCAAGATGCTCCAGGAATGGGGGAATTGGCACTCGGAGCAGTCATGTTTGGGTCTTCAAGTGCACTGCTTAATGCAAACCATTACGATGTCTACTTTAAAGGAATGCCCCTTTGGAAAGGGAAAGTGAGCTCATAAATTGTCAAACCTTTTGAATTACATGGTTATATTTTATTCAAAATTTGGCGATCTTTTCTCTACACAGGTTTTGCGGAGGCATGGTGATGTATTTGAGCGTACTTCTAAAGGATACTATCATGCACATGGTCGTGCAGATGATACAATGAATCTCGGAGGTATCAAGGTATGTGCTTTGCCTGGATATTGTTCAACACATATGGCTAAATTGAATACCCATAACTGCTATTTATATACGGGATTATGAATATATGAACCAACTTGATGCCATACTGGAAGTTTAAGGTCCTCAGGGAATACATTTTCTACCTGAATTTTGGTGGATAATATTTTTGCAGCAAAATGGCATGACAGTGATAACTGATATCTTCTAGTTTTTGTCAATTTCTTCAGCTTTATAAGGTGCATGTTGCAAAACCTTTCATGTCTAATATGAGGATAAAATGGGTGATCTTAGCGTGGAATACAGAGTTAGACAGTGTATCTTTTAAGTACTTTTGTTTTCAGATGACATATTCCTCTTATCTGACTTGAGGTGTCGGAGGTAGGAAATGAGGGAAATGAGAAATGTCATGGCATGGAAGATGACTGCAAAATTTCGATACTTTCCCTCTTATTTGGTCTCAGATTTCATCATTATAACTAAATTTCGTATTTCATATGAGGAGGCAGCTGATTACTTGTTGTGTTTTATAATTACGTCAACTCTTACTCTGTTATTAGGTCCTTTAGCTTGGGTAAATTGGAGAAGTACAGTGTTGAGTTAGCTAATGACTATTCATGTAGGCTCGGGCTTTTTTGTGATTGTTTATCTGGAGAATATTGCACATAAAATGCTGATGCCCAGCACAGTCCAAGTGGCCAGAGTTTGTGCACTGAATTATGAACCTTAACTCAAGGGACTGTCTCGAGGGTGATTAACTGCCTCTAGTACCGTGGCCAATACTAGTCAACCTGGTTAGCTGTAATCATCTGAGCAGCAGGAATACAAAGAGGGGCCAATCATTTTCTTCTTTTGGAGATCCCAGCTACAGGAAGAGGATTGCATGGAGTCAGGGGATTAAAGACTTGGGTCTCTGGGTGGAAATGGATGGGCTCCTCTGAGAAAAAAAATTTTGGGTTGGGTGGGGTGGGGTGGGGGGATGATCAATTTAGTGTTATGACTCCTCTAATAAAATGTTAATGGTGAATTTCTTAAGCACTGATTTGCATTTTGTATGACATTGTTTTACCAAGTATAGATTTCAAAACCAACTGAGAATGTGTATCTTGGAAGGGAAATATCCTTTATGCTGGTGCTTGGTTATCATAACTCATGCATGCAAGGATTGCAGTTATTACAGAGTTAAGAGTGAGTTGTTCATGTAGAGGAACTTGAGATATGTTGTCATGAAATGTGTTGTTTTATACATCTCTTCAGAGTAAAGTAGATGTTCATCTGTTTGCAGTACTCATGTTCTCTAAATCTATGATCATTCATCATCACTGTATAAGCTGGGGTGCTCCTTAACTAATTGCAACTGAACAATGACTTCATTGAGTGAAGAAATGTAAACCTTTGACTGGCTTGGTATTTTGGTTTAAACAGGTAAGTTCCATCGAGATTGAACGAATTTGCAATGCTGTTGATGAAAATATCCTTGAAACTGCTGCAATTGGGGTGCCCCCTGCTGAAGGTGGACCTGAGCAATTGATAATAGCTGCAGTGCTGAAGGAAGCAGTGCCTGATATGGATAAACTAAGGATAGCTTTCAATTCAGCTGTGCAGAAGAGACTAAACCCTTTGTTCAGGGTACCAATTTCTGCGTTACATAGCCATGCCCTCAACCTCTTGTGCTACCAGTTGTGTTATTTACGCACAAACTAGTTCTGTTTTATGTAGGTTTCTCGCGTTGTGCCCGTCTCATCTCTTCCAAGGACAGCTACAAATAAGGTTATGAGAAGGGTTTTGCGACAGCAGTTGGTGCAACTTGACAAAAAGCCTAAGCTATGAAGGATGAAAACGTCCGGGATCCATCATTCTAGGAAAGGTATGTACCCATGGTCATTTCTTATATGCTAGCAGTACCGAAACATGATGACGAAAATGGAGGCAAATTCTTCTGCAGGTGAACTAAAATTTTTTGATTTGCAGTTTTATTCTTATTGCTGATTTGGAGATTATGTAGTTCAGCCATTTGATTGTGCTTTTGACATCCTGGCAGCAAACAGCAGTTCAGAGGGAATCCCTTGTTGACCATGTTGTATGATCGGGGCATCAATCTTCACGAAACCAAAGATTTTACCCTCAGAATTATGTGACTGAGAAGCTTGTATCTACTGGGAGTCCAATTATTGTAAACTGGTGTCAAGAACAAAAACTTTATTGGTCAAATAGATAGCCGGTATAGGAGATGGGAGGACTTGTGACGATTGATAAGGCACAACACCAATATTTGTCGAGAGGTGAATAAAAATGAGGAAAGCAGAAATACCCAATAGTACTGGAATCACATCACGCAAGAGAAGACTCTCTTTCCTTGGACTGTGAAGTCATCAATCCTTACAAACTTAGTAGTTCGAGTTAAAGTCTTGTTTTCAAGTTGTCTTGGACTGTGCAACACTTTTTTCTGGTATGTGTACTACTTGTTCTTGGAATTCTCGGTTGATTTCTACCCATTATCATTTAAGTAGAGGAGTAGAAAAAAAATGTTAATACATGTACCGAGCTCAGAGTTTTACTTGCTAATACCATTATTTACTGGAGCACATGTAAATTTACTAAGCCCTTCGAGAAGTTAGTGACAGAAGGTAGCGTTGGGCGTTAACCACATGAACTTGTGAAGGCTAAACGTTTTCATTTGTCTCGGAGAAATAAAAACCTACTGATTGCTAGAAACGTTACTGAAGACAGCACTATAATTGCTTATGTATAGGCGCATCCAATTCCTCCCATTACAGGAGAAGAACATTACTTAGCTATTCGAAAAGTTGATAACTAAAGTAGTACGATAATCCAAACACAGGAGAATGCCAACACAGAGAGGTGAGGCCTGGGGCAGGGGATGAGAAAAAAAGAACTCCTCAGTGGTCGCTAAACTATTTCCGATGAAATTAATATAGAAATTTTGTAGCTTTTCAGGGTTTTATTTATCTTTGAAAGATTTTTTTTTTTGAGTTTTCGGTTCATTTGAATGAACATTTTTGAGATAAACTGTGTTTGGACGTAATAAATAACTTGAGAATCGTCGCAGTGTTATTGACATCTTTGTAATGGCAAAAAGTGGACAGAACTAGGGATGGAGACACACACATAAACGCGTGTAGTAAAAGTACTTTTTGAGTAAATTTATGAGAGTAGTTACCTGGATGATTTATAAAGGTCCGGAGGAGGGGGAAGCTGATCCAAGGCCGAGAGACACTCGCAGACGGAGAAGTTGTGGCCGATGAATCCGCGGATGGCAGAGGATTCAAGGTTTCGGTATCCATCACCTCTTCCTGTCGCTCATCGACCGATCTGATCAGAGCCAGAACGAAATAGAGACTGATAGACTGAATGCCGGACTTGTCCAGTCCCCCAGACTCTTGCTCTTTTTTCAGGAGGTGCAAGCATCGGATAGCAAGACTTCCTGTCGAGTTTTCCGAGCCGGGTAAACTGGCTTAAACCGGACCCGGGACTCCCCCTCCTTGCTTCCTATGAACCGAGATGATGTTTCTAGACCCGTCAACTGTCCGATCCGAACGCAGCATGTAACTAAGACTGGTCGCTACTCGCTCTATTGTTAAGATGTCAACGACTCACCAGCTTGGTCTATGGGAGGGATGTATACAAGTCCAGATGCAGCCTCCGCGAGTGGTTCAAGTTTTCAACGATATGCACTCGCGCAGATTGAGCCTCTGTAGATAGCACAGCTCGCAGACCGACTCTGGAAGAGCTTTGAGCCAACTGCAGACATAAAGGGTAAGGTGATTCCGGCAACTTCTCGACGGGTGAGTTTTTAAGATACAGAGCATGCAAGCCCTGATGACACTCCATGAATTCTGGATACTTAAACCCGAGCAACCTCGAGCGAGCAGCCCTGACACCTTCTTGTTGTCCAAACAGTAACTATCAATCACTACATGAGGGGTGCTTCCATTGATAGTACTTTCCCCCTCAGAATCATCATGACCCTCCCTTATATAATCTTTGTCCCCTCCAACATAACGTGCAACATGCATCAGATCGTGCATCTCGCATGACCTTATGATGCCCCCAATCATCCTTAAAGCCGGCGGCTCTGACGGCGAACACCGTGCTGCTCGGGACTCGCTACTTTCTCGAGCTGTGTTTTGACACCAACCCAATGTTCCCAGATTTCAGGAGGTCACGGAGGCCAAATGTCTGGCAATTTTCTCAATGGCGGGCAGGAGGCTGTTTCGGCCAGGTTTCTCTCGGAGAGAGAGAGGGAGAGACGAACTGCACTGGTGAGTGCCTCAGGAACAAGATGGAGACGTACTGAACCTCTACTGGTAGAAGAGCGTTTCTTTTCTCCCAGAACAGAGCACTGCAACTACAGATGCGGATCTGCCCCATTGTCAATTTAAAACCGTAACATCATCCATTGTTAATGCATCTACTTACAGTCTTACACATCACGAGGTCTTTCTTTATAACCTGGACGGTGCATTCGGAAACTAAAATGTGTTTTGACTCTTGTTTCTTCGATACCAATATGTCTCTCAACGTGCATTGTAAGGAATTAGCGTTCTTTCGAATCTTCATAGAGCCTTGGTGTATTTTATTTTTCGGGAAAAATTGCAAAAGCCGCCCTATAGTGGTTCCGTTTCTCAAAGTCTCTTAAGACTGAACTTCATTCCAAAGCGCCCATGAATTTGATTACTTTGACTCAATAATCCTTTGAAGTGGCGTCCGATTCTTAAAGTTCCTTTCGGACTTAAATTTTGTTCCAAAATCGCCCATAAACTTGATCCCTTGGGTCCAACATCGCTGGAGAACAACAGCAGCCAACTGATGAACACGTGCACGTTTGCCCGCTTCCGGGGGGTGGGATTTTAGTTCGAAAACAACACCTCTCTCGTGCCACTCACGCACATTAAAAACGTTAAACAGCACCAGACCCCCCCAACAAACAAAGTTCGCCCCGTCATTATGGATAAGAAAGCATGGCCGGGGCTTATATTGTTTCATTAGTCCGGTGTAGTGAGGTACGGTCCAATTCCCGCTAGTTCCAAATTTTGGAAATCAGGAATCATCTAGAATCAGTCGATTAGGTCCTTAAGTCGGACCCGGACCGTGCGCACCTCTATCCACCACCGAAACGAAACCAATCGAGAACGATTTCTCTGTATTGCTGCAATTTTAGGGAAAAAATCTCCACTACAAATTTAC
Organism: Syzygium grande; assembly: GCA_024733475.1. Taxonomy (NCBI): domain Eukaryota; kingdom Viridiplantae; phylum Streptophyta; class Magnoliopsida; order Myrtales; family Myrtaceae; genus Syzygium; species Syzygium grande. The sequence goes on from JAMXDD010000010.1 coordinate 30,602,874, forward strand.
CAAGACGGCGGGCCTGGGCTGGGTCACACCATATCGTAAATGCCGAGCCCCGCTCGTCGCGGCCTTCATACGTATGTACAAAGGGACGCCAAATCCGCAACGGTAGTTCTTCATCTCTCTCTCTCTCCAGCTACCCGACAGGCGTGTACCTGTCGCAGTTGGAGGGTGAGCCTCTCCTCCGCTTCGTCTACAGACCCCTGCTTCGCTTTCATGGAGCCCCAGCGTCCCTCGATTTAGGGTTTCTCTCGTATCGTCGTCGTCATCAACAAGGATGGGCGTCCTTTCCCTGTCCAACCCCAGCTTCGCAGCTCCTTTCCTCGGCCAAAAACTGTACCCTCTCTCTCTCTCTCTCTCATCGGAGAATCGAAGTTGTTGTTCGATGTTCGTATGGGATGCGTTGAGTTAGATTTTTTGGTTTGATTGCGCTTCTGCTGTTGATATGGATTCCAATTGAAGTTGGAATTGGACTGGTTGATTTTGCTTCGCTTTGAATTGTCATGTGTTTAGCTCCGTTTTTCTTTTTTGCCTTCTTCGTCTTTTTAGGTGGTAACTTGTTTTATCTTCTTGGTGTATGTACAGTTCGTGCAGTGGAACTTTAAAGAAGCCGGCGTCTTCCGGTGCCATCGTCCGGACGCCTAGATGTGCACTTGAAGGTAATGTTCCTACGTGCCATGCGTGTTAACCCTTTTCTTTGTTATTTCTTTTCTTGGAGCTTTCTAGACTGGTGGATGCATATGCGCGCGCGTTATCTGGGTTTATTTATCCATCATTTCTGTTTTACCAGAGGCTTAGGAAAATTTGGTTTTTTTATTTTAGTCGGCGCACGATGCGAATGAAGGTTTCCGTGACCGTGATCAATGTAATGGGTTAACAAAATGATGTAGTGGTCCACGCGTATTTATCGCGCTTAGCTTTGATGGAGATGCAAGCTCTGATACACGAAGACCCATATTTTCAGGCATTGCATTTGTGAGGAACCGTTGGAAGATTTGTTAGAGCATATAGGAGATGAATAACAAGGGTGAGAGCCTGTGGATTTAAAGCATTGGTTGGGCTGCGCAGGAGTAGTACAATGGATAGTTATAGACGTACGAAGAATTTATATTAGTTTGAAACTGCATAAATCACATCATTTCTGACTAAAGTCGAAGCTTAACTCAGTATCCATAGAGTATCCTAAAACGGAATTGTGAAACGAAACAGCAGCTATTTTCTTCATTATCTTATGAACTGGTTAAACCATGTTGACAAGTGAGATAATCAGTTGTTATATACTATAGTATACGGCATTGCACCCTGAAATTAACATTTGGATAAACCAGATCAGTTGTTTAACTCTTTTGACTAAAACTAAGAGACTGGTGCCCTAGGTATTCCGAGACAGTAGCTTGACAACAATGGCAGCATAAGTTATTTTCTTTTCCTTAGAGACATGGTATGATGAACTGACAATACAATTTAAAATTCTGTACTTCCTTCAGCTTCTCCATATTCAGATTCTTCCTGGCAACAGGGATATCCTTGAGGTGAAAATTAGGTTTTCAGCAATGGACGAACATTCTTTCTATCAGGAGGCCAAGAGAGATTCTTTGGCCATGAAAGTGGAAGATTTTTAATCCTTTGTGTTTTGAGATTGGTAGATGAGCATGACTGTTGGTGTATTTTTTCGGCAGAAAACCTTTTCATTTGGACAACTTTTAGTTTTATTCTGGACTTAAAAAGCCCAAATTTGCCAAATAGCTTATAAAGTTCAACTAGGGAGTTCTCTAGTCCCAGGAGAACACGATTTTAGTTATTCAATCTATTAAGGAGTTGTTTCATTCCTAGAGAAAACATGATTTTTTTTTCGTTCAATTGTGCCACAGCACTATCTCAAACTCAACATTATTTAACCTGGTGGCAATTCAAGGGTCATGTCACGTTTTCAGTTTTTTTTTTTTTTTATTAATTGAGGTACATGCAATTTTAATAGGGTGATGCACATTGCCATCCACTTGGCATGAATGGAGCGGCTAAAACCATGCTTTCCTACTTTAAACTCACCTAAAATACTAAGCTCACGAGTGATGCTAACAGTTTTACGTACTGTAGTCATCTTATTTTGTTTTCGCTGGGTCGTTGCATATACATTTAGTCATGTAAGAGGACTTTCCTTCTTTTGGCAACACAAGAGCATAGAATTTATTTGGTCGAAAAAGTGAAATATTTTTTCCAGAGCCATGTTCCAAAATGGGAGGTTTTATGGGGTGCTGAATTATGTATACATGAATTCATTTGAGTTCTTTTTAAGATGGCCTACTATGAAAGGTAATGTGCTGTTACAAAATTATAGTCCTGATGTCGTTTCATATTTCAAGTTCAGACTTCAGAGGGCTTGCTGTCTGTTTCTTATGTGTGTTTTTTGGTGACTGCTTTGGAGGAAATCAGAAATTTTAAATTTCCTATAGTTGACTTAGTGACGATACCCAGATTTCATCTTGAGGAGTTGTGTGAACTACGAAATGTCATTCTGGTTTTGCGGTGGCGGTGGGCGTGTTGATGTCTTGAGCTTTATTTCAAGAGGATTTTTGTTTTCGCTTTGTTCTAGGTAGTGCTCCAACATTTCCTCGACTCAATGTTTGGGATCCTTATAAGCGCCTTGGTATCAGCACTGATGCCTCCGAGGAAGAAATCTGGGGTTCGCGGAATTTTCTCCTACAGCAGTACTCTGGACATGAGCGTAGTGAAGAGTCGATAGAAGCTGCTTTTGAGAAATTACTTATGGCAAGCTTTCAGCAAAGAAAGAAAACAAAAATCAATTTAAAAAGCAGATTAAAGAAGAAGGTTGAGGAGTCACCACCTTGGGTCCAGAATCTACTCAATTTTGTTGAACTTCCTCCGACTGATGTTATATTTAGAAGATTATTTCTCTTCGCATTTATGGGTGGGTGGAGCATAATGAACTCCGCTGAAGGTGGACCGGCATTTCAGGTTTGTCTTTTTTCTTATTCTGGTCACTGCAAGTATGATTATGTAAGTTCTTCCTTTAATTATTCGGAGCATTCTTCCCGATTAGAATCATTTAGCTTGACTGGAAGAGGAATAAATAAGTAACTGGGGACTTGGGGTGCTGCTTGGAATCAAGACAGTGCATGGATGAGCTTAACCCTTAGAATAGCGGCATGTGGGAAGTCAAATTTTTAGCATGATGATTATAGTAAGATAGGTTCGAAGACAATAATGCTGTGGGGCAAACCATAGATCTGTGGTATCCGTCAACCTAAACTCAGTCTTCTTTTTTTCCTTCTCTTTCTCAACTTTGATATGCTGCTTACAAAGATAAATAGATCTCGCAAAGGAAGGAGCTTCTAATAATGAAGCTTAGCTAGTGGAACCGGAATGTCTTGTCCATTGTGGGAATGTTGGCATCAATTACTTAGGGAGCACTCTGATGCTTGTGTCTGGTGAACCGCATAATTACCTCATAGAGCTTTCGGTTGCATTTGTATAATTTCGAGGGAGTTTCATGTTCTCCATTTGGGTAGCTTTCCCTTGTTTCTTCCTATATTTCACAAGTCTGATACCGTCATTTAAGATTATGAGGTTTTTGTTTGCCTTTTCACTTTAGCGAAATACCAAATCAAGTTGGCTTCAGATCTCAGTTCAGAGTTCGAATGCGTCAAATTTGTAAGTTGAATTTAATTTTTGCAGGTGGCAGTCTCTTTGGCAGCTTGCATATATTTCTTGAATGAGAAGACAAAAAGCTTAGGTAGAGCTTTTGCTATTGGGTAAGTAAAGCTTTGATTATGCGATCCATTGTGCCTCCTATCTTCCACTTGTATTGTGGTCCTTTACTTTTTGAACTTTCGCTGCCTGCAGACTGGGAGCACTTGCAACTGGCTGGGTTTGTGGATCTGTCCTTGTGCCAATGATCCCAACATTTCTAATACAACCAACCTGGACGCTTGAACTCTTAACATCACTAGTGGCATATGTGTTCTTATTTCTTGGCTGTACCTTTCTCAAGTGATGGTCTTTAACAATAGTGGCACTGGAATTTTGTAGCATCCAGAGTTTGTGAAGTGACTAATATGTATTGCAAATTCAAATGTTTGAAAATGTTGGACTTCCATTTCATTTCCATCCGTGGACATTCTCATTATTTGTCAGAGGATAGTATGGACAATACCGATTTCTGGCTGATGATGGTCTACTCTGTTTATAGCGCGTGGTCCATCCAGATAAAGCTTATATGCAAAACTATGTTTGTCCTAATTGCGTGCATTGGCCCTGTTGAAATTGAAGTTTCCTTCCTCTTCTTCGAAAATGCATTGAGGCCATCTTTCAGCCATTACCATTGCCCTGTTGTACATGGTTATAACTGAATGTACGAGGTTTCGGCGTTGCTATGGGATGATTAGAAAGGTCGCAAAGCTTTTAACTGGAGTGGAGACTTCGGTAAAGGTGGAAGCTTCTTCATTGCCATGTCGTGGTATTAGAACGTGCTTTGGACAGACAATGGTAAACAAAGGTTGGTTGATCGAGTCCTCTTAAAGAGAAATAGCATTGGATGAGGGAAGACAAGTTGAATAGCTTGCAGAATATAATGCAGGCTTCCTAGGCAATCATACTCTTTACATTGCCATAAACAAGTAACTCTAGTGCTTAAGAAAACATTTTCATAGGTAAATAAAGTCTATGTAAAGCTTCATTAACTAGACAATCTAAAACCAATCAACCAAAAGAGTTGTAAGGTTGATTCGGGAAGATCATCATCTAAGCCAGCAGGACAACTTCAAGCATTACAAATTCAAGGATAGCCTCTGTACTTGGCATATACGCGGTCCTCACGATTGTTCCTGGAAGCGCAGCATCCGACGCTGTAGACAACCATGTAAATGACGACGAGAAGAACATTGCATATCAGCAAATCTCTCCATTCCTTTTTGCCATTGGCTAGGAATCCTCCTTTGCATGATTTGCAATCGTAACACAAGGTTTCCTGGTCGTTGCTCCACGTTATACAATCACTGTCGGGCACTGCCAGGCCCGATTTCGGAACGGTCCAATAGGTCGCATTCTTGAACTCGAAACCGCAATAACTCGGTGGCTTGCAACAACCGGACTGAAAACAAGCGAAACTGAGATTAATGTGAAATTTTTTTTAAATAAAAATTCCGCTGGCACCGTTTCATGTCATGAGGTTGGCTGAACTTCACAAATCAATAAGCTTCTGTATAAATTCTTGAAGTGCAGAAATTATGCACGACTCCAAGCTCATTCATAATTACTTGGAAGAGCATCAAATGAGTCTTTTGAAAATAAAAAGGCCAAATTGTGCACTTCTTCATTTGCACATATGCAGATACTTGCATTCAAATTACACTCGCTAAAGTTTAAAAATCAAAGAACAGTTTCACAATTGAAAGTACCTGTATGGGCGACAACTTCTGCTTATAAAACTCCGCCTCCGTCTGATGAACTTCTTCGCCGAGCCTCCCACAAAGGTTGGACTCGACCAAGCAGCTACGAATCCCATTCCATTTCTCCCCATTCACCAGATTATTCTGCATCCAATGCGAGTAGTCCCCTAACCGGTACTCCTTAAACCCTTGTCCCGAGACCGCCTTCCCCGCGCTCTCGTTCGTCACAAGGAATGCGAACACCGTGAAGGCGATGAGCGCAACGATGGACAAGAACAGCAGGGTCAAGTACGTGTATAGGAAGAAATTACTCCGCCCGCACGATCCGATGAGTCCGATCAAAGAGATGACCAATAGGATGACGCCTGCCATCAGGAGAGGGCTCTGTAGGGACTTTTGGCATTCCGTGCTGCTGCGCACCATTAAATTGGCGGACGTGCCGATGGCAACGAGCGCTAGGACGGCGGAGACGATGTTTAATATCGTGACGATGGTGTTGCTGATGCGAGCCATGGCATGGTCGGGGCCGAATCGAAGGAGAGCTTTCTTTCTTCTTTTCTTGGCGTCCGGGCGTGCGGCCTGTGTGTTTCAATGCATGAATTGGACGTGGGATTTGAGGTTGGTAAACGTTGGTCTTCTGGTTCGTGTAACAAAGAATGGTTTGACGTTTGTTCTAAGAGGAGATGGCAGTTAAAAAGACAGCTACGAAGAGATTGTTTGCACTTCTGGATTTGTAACTGCTAATTCTATATTTTCGTGCGCGTAGAAAGAAAGATGTTTACTTAACAGGTTTATCTTTTTTCCGCCTTTCGTTCGGAGAATCCCTAAATATGTTCTACACAAGTTCATTTTGCTTGCACGTGGAATGATTTGATGGGTTTCCAATAACGAGATAAGAAATGTCATCTCTCCTCTGAAGGAAAAAGGGTGCCAAGTTGCCATTGCCACACTATCAATTTACATCGACATGTGTTGAAATCTTGGTTGTCATCAAGCATTGTCATTTATGTTGTAGATGAAGGAGAGCACATTGAAAAATCGCAAAATCTCATGTATAACTTGCGATCAAGTTTTAAACTTTTCGATTGATACGGTGAATTCTAAATATGCAAGTGAGTACATGTGGCAAAATAACATTGAAAATTGTAAAGCAACATCTTTAGATTGCAGTATTTAATGTAGGTTTTCGATTTGATTATACTTTGCAGTAGAAACCGTAGAGTTGATTGGATCTATAAAAAATTTAAAACTTGATTACAAATTTAGGAACAACGATTTTGTTTCCCTTGGATACAGTTTAGGAGCAGAGTGGGGGCTGTTCTTATAGTCCTTCGATTCTATCTAGATTGTAAGTTTTGTATTATTGTTCCTTTTTCTACCGAAACCTATTTTCGTATGGTATACTCATAATATAGGGTTAATATCACGAAAAATTTCAAACCCGTATGCATATAACAAATTTACATCAAACTAATTTTTTGATCATTAAGAATCCTAAACTGGTTCACTTGTAACAAATTTACCCCAAACTAACTTTTGACTATAAAAAATCCCAAGCGGGTACATTTATCACAAATTTTCTAGGAAAGTGAGTTCATTTTTTGGTGTTTTGCTAAAACTTAAAAAAAAATTGGAAAGTATTTTTAGTTATTTAGTGAAGAAAATTTGATGGTAAAAATTATCAAAAAATTGTGTATTTTTTAAATTATTTTTTCTCTTTCCTTCTTCATCCTCCCATCTACCTCTCCACCTCAACCGCCTCTCCACCACCACCATCGCCCATCTCCGACAACCTTGCCTCCCCCCACCTTGGCCACCTTGACCTCGGGTGAGCTCGAGCGCATCAGGATCTGGCGAGGTCTTGAGCAAGCTTGCCTCGCCAGATCGACCTTGAGCTTGAGCCAAGGCCCTCGCCATGCTGCGTCTTGGCCAGTTGTTGGGCTACCAGTCGTCGCTGAGGCGTGCATCCAGCGGAGGAAGAAGAAGGAGGAAGGAAGAAAGAAAAGAAAATAAAAGTAAGCAAAAAAGAAAATAAAAGGTTAAAAACAATAAAATATTCAATTTTAAAAATATATATTTTATAAGAATAATTTCATTAATCAAGGACTTGCACACAGTCTTTGTGAACTCGACTAGAGCTCGAGCGTAAGGACCAAGCATGGCTTTTGCGGACCTAAGTTTGAGTCTCGGAGGTCGAAGCATCAAGTATGGGCACGAGGGGTTCGAGCCTAGCCTTGATGGTCTAGGGTGTAGGTTGGTGAGCTTGACCTTGTCTACTCACACTTGTGGCTGGTTGTCGGCCTCAGCAGCTTAGGACTAGCGAAGAGAGGAAGGAGGAAAAAGAAAAAAAATAAAATAAAAAAAATTAACAAATTCATAATGAGCAATTTCAGAAAGTATTTTCATCTTTTTATATTAGGGAATTCACTTTCTTAATTTTATACATAAATGTTTTTCTTGACCGAAAATGTTTTAAGTTGACTTACCATTTTCGAAAAATCAAATTCAAAAAATGAATTTATAGAAAGTTAGTACTTTCCCTCAAATAAACGCACTTTTAATTTATCAAAAAAGAAAGGAGAGGTTAAAGATTTTTTCCACTCCTTTTTTTGTATTTTGACAACAATATCCCTCGTGGGGTCTACCACTTCTGGTACAGCTATCCAAAAGTGATCTTTTTCTTTTAATTATTTGATCAACTTTTTTTTTTTGCTTTTTATTTTTTTCGCGTCCTACTTTCTTTCTTCTTTCTTTCTTTTTCACTTATTTAATGTCCCGATTCTCTGCTTTCTTGCAAATCATCTATACCTCCCGCCTCCTCCTCCTCCTCCTCCTCCTCCTTCTTCTTCCATACATCTCATCGTCCTCTATTTTCTATTTATGATGCCAACCCCGTCATCCTCCACACTTTGATTATAAAAGGAGCACTAGTTTTCTCTACCCAGAAAATAGGAAAAACAACATTAGAGAAAAAAAAAGATCACCTGATAAAAACATGATTTTCAATTCTAATAAAAAATGGGCAATCAACTACGAAATTGATTAATTCTAATCAATCACATTCGTAAAATTTTTTTTGTTGAAAATAAAATTTTCTAAGAAACCTAATTCTTTATGCTTTGTCAAGTAAAATCTAGAAAAATTTTAACATAGACACTTCTTTAACAAGATCACTTATTTATAAACTTTCAATTATGTTGTGTCTATAACCATCACTTTTTTACTCGGCAAAGCTTATTTCTACAAAAGTAAAATCCAAAAATAAAAAGGAAAACATCGTGCCTTTAATATATATACGGATTACCCACAATAAACAAAAAAAAAAACATGAATTGCTTAATTATGGCAACTAGATCCTAAATAGTAAAATGAAAAATAAAAAAAATAAGGAAAGAAAATTGATTTGGGGCCACACTTTAAATTCCAGACGAATCATTGAGGATAATTTTGTCTTTTCAATGGAAGATGGAGTGGATTAGTCGGGTAGGGTGTGGAAATCCCGCCGCCCTTAAAAAAAAAAGTCAAAAGAAACTTCATAATCCGCCGTGGGCCGTGGGGGCGGGCCCAACATGTTCAAAACAAAAAGCCCATACTGCTTTACATCCTCTTTCGTGATCCGACCCGATCAGACGGCACATGAAAAAGGAGGAACATGACCCGACGGAGTCTTATCGGTACGTGATACGATCCACCACCCATCTCTCTCCCTCCCTCCCTCGGCCCTCTCTGCAACCTTCTCGGCGGGAAAATTTTTTCGAAAACCTCTCGAATCGGAATCGCTATCGCTCGCGCTCTCGAGTTGTGTGGGGTTCAGATTCTTAGGGTTTCGTGGGAAATGGAAGGAAGCGAGAGCGAGGCGATGTTCGAGTCGCTGAATCTGAAGCCCCAGCTCTTCATCAACGAAGTCGTCAACAGCGTCGACGATCTGCTCGACGAAGCCCTCCTCTTCTATCATCAGTAATCCTTGCTCTCTCTCTCTCTCTCTCTCTCTCTCTCTCTCCTCTCTCTCTCTCTCTCTCTCTCTCTCTCTCTCTCTTTTTGCAATGCAATGCTCTTTTTCTTCTTGTTGTTGTTGTAGTGGTGATGGTGTGATATTTGCTTTTACAGACAAGCATCGAATGCTCTGGGAACCGAGGGCTCGGACAGGGCTCGAGATCTGGGCAAGGTGTTACACTCTTGTCGATGTCCCATTTGATCGGTTTCGAATTATTTGTTGCTTTGCATGGGGCTTGGTTTGTCCGGTTTTGTTTTCGGAGAGGAGTGAAAGAGGCTGCGAGGGAGGGGATTCGTTAAGCAATTTTCCTTTTCTTTTCTTTTTTTTTTTTTTTTTTTTTGGGGGGGCGTGTTTGTGATTGGCCGCGAAAATCGAATTGAGACACGTCTTAGACTCAGATTAGCAGCTCAAGTATCCGTTTTACCAGAATTCAACTGACTACCCACCTGTGGGTACCTCACAAAACCTAGATTTCTAAGCTTGAGCCGGACATATGAAATGTGATGCAAGCTGCGCGGTTAAAAATCTAAGCTTGACGAGATGTTTCATTTCCCCCATCCATCTAGTTGAAAGCCTCAGTTCTCTTTGGCGAGTTCGGGGGTAAAGGAGGAAACAAAGATCGTAGATGCGTTTAGTTAAATGGCTCATCTTTCTACGTCATGATCCCTTTTTTCTTTGAACCATGAAACTTGCGAAACTTTGGGGAGGACAAAGATCTCCAGTGTAGACCCCATCCCGATCCTTTTATTACTTTGTGGGCACGAACCTTCCCAGTTTCAATCTTGGACACTGGCTGGACTGTTTTAGATACTTTTTCTGATCTGATCATTTGAGAAAATGGTCAAACGCTTCTCGTTTAAGCATCATTGCTTTTTAGTGTTGCCTTTATTGCACGTTGTGGGCAATGGCGTTAATTTTCTGCTTATGGTTCTAGAAGTGACGTGCTCCTCTTTGTTGTATGATCAAAGTTGTCCAAGATTTGTCTTAACTGCTTATATCTGCTAGTACACTGTCTTTTTATGCAGGGTGTTGCCTACTTGCACAATATGATTCAATCAGTTCTGGATAAGCATCTTGGTATGTGGGAGAAGTACTGTCTTCGCCACTGTTTTAGTGTTCTCGAAGGATTTTCTTTTCCCAAAGATGTACGTTTTCTCTCCAGAGATTTATGCAATGTAAAACTTGCGAATTGTTACTTTGTAGTTGTTGTAAGAGAATGATTATGCCAGTTGTGACTTTTTGGAGCAATGATTTGCCCGACTCTACTCTTCTTGTCAGTATTTAATTGTGAAATGATTGGATATTGCGACATTGTTTGATAGGACCCAGGCTTCATGTTACCAAAGAAAAGGGCTAATAGAGCCCCTTTTATATGTTCCTAGACTGCCTTCGGATTGCAATTTATTCAGTCAGATTTGGAGAAGTTTGAATGCCATAATCTCATTACTGCATGGGCATCTTCAAATTTTGTCTGCTGAAAAGTGTAATTGGATGAGGTGAGGAATTGTGACATCAATAGACTTGGTAGTGGATGAACAGTCTTTTTGTTGGACTCTGAAAAAAGTGAGGTCTCCTTGCACCTTCCATTCATGGAACAGCAGATACTTTTCTGTTATCAGGCTTATCATAGTGTGGTAATCTTTTTTCCCTTTTATCGTTTGTCTAGAATACATCTGCTGGTGACATTCCTTCATCTCAAGATCCAATTGTTGATCTCAAGCTTCAAGAGCAGTTGGACTCATTGAGAAACAGACTAGTTTCGGTAATTACATTTTTAACCGTGATTGAATGCCTTCCAGTGAATTTCTGAGTTTATTTACTGAAGTAGGTTACACAGGTTATAAAGGAGTCTGCTGAGCTGAATCAAGAACTACAAGTACTTGAAAGGCATGCTGTCTCAACTGACCAGTTTTCTAAGGTTGTTACTGAAGCACTGGAATCCGCTAGTCAAAGCTCTCCGCACGACACATTCCAAGGTAATTTTCCTGGTCCATTTAATTTTAATTAACACTTGTCTTCATCTTTACACTGGAGTTCTGGAATTTGATATCTGGTGTGAGTATGGGTTTAATTTTCATGTCTTTCTTTTAACACATTGACAATTAAATTGCTCCATTCACATAGCTACTGTTGACATTTTCTCTTGGATAAGCATGGCAGCACTAGACTTTTGTGTGTACATTTCAACTGTTTTTAGCTCATCTTCGTACCTGATAATATATTCATATGGAAGTTAATCAAAATCTTACGATGTGCCAATACTTTCTTCAGTTTTTAACTGCGCTATTTGAAAATCAGCATCACCTGAACTGCAGTAGGTATCTTTGTGGACACTGGAATTATAAAAGTCTCTTTGATGCTCAATTTTTATTCCACTAGTTAGTGATAAACTAGCGTGACATTTCAGTGCTTGCTTATTTGCTGTTTAGCAGCCACTAACAACTCGTTTTGTAAGGGAAAATGAAGCTCATATCTAACTGTAGTTCCGTTCAGTCATTGCTCCAGTGACACTGTCAGTTGAGTTTGTTTTTGTATCTTGGCTTGTTATACTACTGGAAAAAGTTTCATTTTGACAATGATTTTAAGTAACTGAACAGAGGAGATAGTATTCAAGTTTATAGACTTGGGTCTCGATAAATGATGAATTTAGTCAAGTTTTTCTGACAATAGTTTGCTGACCAATTGTTTTGTAGAGATGATGAGAACTGCAGATGAACTTCGGTGTAAAATAGCAAAGTTCAAGACCAGAAGGTTGGAAGAGACAGAGAACTGTAAGAAAATGAGATTAGACCATCAAAAGAACAATTTCTCTATGGTAGATCGTAGTACTGGTAATGAATCTTTGCTAATTCTACATTTCTAAAGATATATAGAGCGACTCCCTGGTTATAGTTGGCATAATAATGTTTTCTAACCAAAATGGTTGGCGTTTATAATGGCGGTAACTGTTACCTTGCAGGCCTCTGCGGTGCAAAGCTGGAAGAGCTTCAAGACTTTTTGACCGATTTGAAGAAAATGTGAATTTTGATGATCTTTGCAGTCGATAAGTTCTTATAATTGCAGAATGGCTCGTGTGTACTATATATCCAACAGGGTTTCGTTTATAAACAAGGTTGCTTGACTCTTGACGATTATAAAGCAATTGTCGTAGCAAGTAGGCCGCTTTGGATTGATAGGTTTCCTCATGCGAAAACCAGCAATTTAGGGCGCATTTGGTAATGTTTCTACTTTTTTATTTTTCTATTCTTTTGTTTCTTGGAACAAAAAAAGAACAGAAATCTATTTGGTAATGTATTTTATTTTTCTATTTCCTGGAATAGAAAAATGATCAAAAAATAGATTTGGAATAGAAATAAGAAGTGTATTTTTCTACTTCTTTGTTCTCAGAAAAAAAAAATAGAAAGGTCCGGTCTTCAAGCCACGGCCTTAGCTCCTCCTCCATCCTCCGTCGTCTGTAGACTGTCTCAAAGCACCGGTCTGGCCCATTCTCGGCGAGAATAATAAAAAAATTCATAAAAAAATAAAAAGATTCCAAAAATTCATAAAAATCAGAAAAAGTTCTCAAAAAATCCATAAAAATCAGGAAAACTTAGAAACCCATAAAAATTTGCAAAATTCTCAAATTGAAAAAATTAAAAAAATTCATAGAAAATTTTCTGAAAAATAAAAAGAAACAGATTTTGGGAAAGTAAAAGATTTTAATAAAGTTTTCCCCAAAAAAAATCAAAAAAAATAAAAATTCACAAAATAGCTTAGAATAAATTAAAAAATTCAGAAAATTCATAAAAATTAGAAAATTTTTGAAAAAATCCCTAAAAAAAAATTAGAAAATTCCAAAAATTCATAAAAATTAGAAAAATTCTAAAAAAAAAATAAAAATAAAACTTTAAAACCCATAAAAATTTGCAAAATTGAAAAAAAATTTAAAAAAAATTCATAAAATCTTTTTGGAAAAAAAAAGAAACAGATTTAAGGAAAGTAAAAAATTTTAATAAATTTTCCCCCCAAAAAAATTAAAAAATTCGTAAAATAACTTAGAATACCTGTGGCTACCTACTTTGAGTAAAATTTAAATTTTTTAGGTGCCCAAGCGGTATTTTTTAATATTCCTTAGTTTAGGAATTAAAAGGGGTTTTAAACCCCTAAAAAGGATTAGACAAACCAATAAACCATGCTTATTGGTTTTTTTCATTTATAACTTGTACTTATAGTTAAATAAAAGATATAGATTTGAATGCAAAAAATTGAGAATAAAAATTTTGTGCTGTACAAAATACATTTCTGTTCTTTTTCTATTCCAGGAATAGAAATTTTGTGTAGTTACCAAAACGCATTATTTTGCTCAAAAACTCATCTGAGAAATAGAAATAGAAAAAACTATTTCTGAAAAGAAATTATTTCTAGAAATAGAAACGTCACCGAACACTCCCTTAGGTCTTGGGATGGTGTTCGTGTAATGTCATCTTGCAAAACAGCTATGGGCGGCCCAGGCACGGATTGACGCGACCTGCTATGTGCCGGCACAATGTTGAAGGAAAAACAAATACGACCATTGTTTTAGGCTTTTAGGGCTGACTTGGAATATGAAAATGATGCTTGTTTTTTGCGACTAGAAAGAATTTTAATAAATCCTGGATCCGGAGTTGATTTCAACATATGGAGCGTCCAAAACCCTTCGGTAGTAACTGAAATAATCGGCGGCCGTTTTGTTCTCTCATTTATCGTTTGTCAGCTGTTTTGTTTTCAAAGTTAATGTCGAATCTGCGTCATAAATAATTGGCGGCAGAGACAGGACAGTTCTGGGTGGGGGAAATTCTTCATCGGGCCAATCAACGGTTTCGTGCATACCCTGAACAATCAATCATGCTATTCTAGGACATGCATCGTAACTTGTATAGATTTATAAACTAGCACGAGGAATTTGCATGTATAAGACTTCTGTAATAGGATTAAAGTTGGCAACTGTAAGAGGACAATGAGAGAACAGCAGCTATTAAGGATCCACCTTATCCAGTAGTTCCTCAGCTCTGAAGTTCTTCACCTGATATTAGGACAGAAATTAAGGGGCGATCAGCCGACACATCATTCCTAGTTGGTTGAGAAAACAAATATAGAATTGTCAGTAAATGCTACGAAGCTCAAAAGTGGCATTGGCATATGCTTAAAAGATATATGATGCGGATTTTCCCTCATGCATCGCAGACGCATGGTGAGGCAATGGTGTAAAAGCAGGAAAATGGGTTATCTTCAGGCAATTGACTTGTATAAAGGAAAATAGAGAGCAGAATTGCCATTTAAGCTAAAGCATATATCACTAGCGATCACTCTCTATCATGGACAAGAGCCACTGTGGCAGCAACCTGTCAATCTTCCATTTACATTTTAGCTGAGCACAGACTTCAAGCAAGGATAGTAAAACATAAGTTCAATATCCTTGATCATATGTCATATTATGCACATTTTAGTTCTAGTGAAGGGAACGAGTACTTCAAACACGCACGTCATAGGTGTTTCTTGTAGTTCCCGGCAATCGCATTGTCGTCTTCTCTGCCGTGACGTATCCGGAGCCGAAGAAATGCCGGCTTGAGCGTCGGCAAAGACCGCCTGTTCTCCGGCGCTCAGAAGAACTTTACAGCGAGCCCCAAAAGTGTTCCATCTCCCTTCTCATCATCTCTGTTTGATGTATTCCCCATCCCCAGCGGCTCGTGATGCGGTTCCTTTTCTCTGATTTTCCCCACTTCTAATTGTAGCTCGAGAAGAGCTCAAGGATTTGTGCTTCAGTTTCAGGATTGAGCTCGACGATGCGGTGAGCAATCCTTAATCTATGTTTCATCCTATTTTTGCGGGATGGTTTGGTTGCTATGATTGAAGAGTTGCGATGTTTATGATCATCGGACTACAGAGAAGGCAATCATCAGGAAAGAGAAGCACCTGGAAGAAGAAGCTGATGAACACGAACAAGTTATCTACAAAATTAAAGTTCGCGCTAATGGTACATTTTGGGGCTGTCCACTATATTAATTAGTAGGTCTTTTTTTGTTTTAATAGTCTCAGACATGAGAAAGTGTGTTAGCATTGTTTCCCTTGAGATTCTAAGGTTTGTGAGAGTGGAAAGTTAAAGCAGGATAAGGACAGTAAAAGTGTCATAACTTTCGCACAACGCTCACTTGAATACTATAACTTTTTTGTCACTCACTTAAGTGTCACATCGGAGTAAAATAGATCATTTAAGTGTCACTTCCGCTAAATCATCCTACGTGGCATTTTTAATTAACTTTCCATTCGACGTGGATTTTTTAAATGTTTTTTAAAAAATTTTAAATTTTTTTAATTTTGATTTTTAGTTTTTGTTTTTCTTGTCCTTTTTCAATTTTCTTTTTTTTTTTCACGGCCGGCTAGGGTCATTAGTGACCATCGCCGTCTACATTGGGCAAGGGCCGCCTTGCCCTCCACCGCAAAGGCGCGGGCAAGGCCATCGCAGCCTTGCTGGCAGTGGGCGAGGCCATGAAGGCCGTTGCTAGATCTGGGGGTCGCAAGCAAGGCGGCCTCACTAGATCTAGCTGCGATGCCTTGCCCGCAGCCACTCAAATTTGGCGACTGCCTTTGCAGCCTTGCCCACTGATGACAAGGCCGCGATGGCCTTGCCCGGACCTTTGCGGAGGAGGGCAAGGTGGCCCTTGCCCATCTGGGTGAGGGCTTCGTAGCCGACGAGGGTTGCCAGTGACCCTCACTAGCATTAAAAAAAACTAAAAAAAGGAAAAGAAAATTTCAAACTTCAAAAAAAGTAATTAAAAAATTTCAAAAATTTTTCAAAAAATATATTAAAAATTATCCACATTAGCGTCGGCGAATCCATGTCGGACGACTGACGTCTACATCGAAGTTTCCGGCGAGGCAAATTGCCGATGGCACTTAAGTGATCATTTTTTCAAATTTGTGTATGACACTCCTAGTGTTCTTATTTCAAAGTTAAGCAAAGAGGAAAGTTCTTCCTCGTGCATTGATGGGGTTTAGCATTTACGGGAAACAGAAGAATTTCCAGGTGGGCGCATTGAATATATAGAGTTGGCACTCAATTTAAAAAGATATACGAGTGCCATGTCCATTCTCATGCTTCCTTCTGGGGAGAGATCTCCAGGTCATTTTCACACTCACAAAAAATTTTGTTCAATTAGTTTCTGAATTTTTCACGGTGTCCGGCTCAAGCGTTGAGGCCCAAATGCGCTTCAATCTACCGAGTCCACAGCTCAACTCTAGCTACGAAACTGTTTGAGCGACCATATATCTACAGATAACCATGCACATGGGAAGAAATTGCATCTCCTCAAGGACTAAATATTGACTTGGAGTACACATTGACAAGCAGGGTATTGATTTGCTCTATCACGAACTCAATTCTCAGGGCCATTCATTTCAGGGTTTCTTCCGAAATGAAGAGCATATATCATAAAATATACAAGAAGGCATCCTCTGATTCCTCTAGAAACTCAGATTCTCAATAATCGGTCAGTAGACCGTATAGCATTTCATTCTTTTGCCTAGTGAGTATTACCAAAGACTGGATGTAGGTGGTGAGAAAAAGCGCGCTTCATTAGCTTTAACATTCTCTTACGTCAATTTCTCCTTGAATTGTGAAATCATTAAACCCAAGTACGAGAATGAGAACATCAGGGTCAGTCCTTCTTCAGGGGATGCTTCCCATTTGAGATGGCCATAGCCGTTTCAGCTGCTGAAGCTGAGCTGCTGCAGCTCTGGTCCTCAAAACTGTTAACAGTGTCTGTGTATGATCGGGTATAAGGCCATCTGAACAGAAGTAATCCGTTTTAGCCTATGATGCAGAATGATAATTGCAAAAATTGACTATGTTATAGAATTTAGTGCACCTGCTCGACTTTATAACCTCACCATCTATTGTCAATTCCTCATCAAATATGTCACCTGCAATTTGAGACTTGATTCAGGGAAAAATTCCTTGATCCTCACAACCAACATAAAGGATATAACACTTTCCAATTGTTTTAATTTTTCCGTAGGGCACTGTAGGTAAAGAATGCATATGTTCCACATCAACATACAGAAACTAGTGCAATCCTGATCCTTAATGTCAGTCACGCCAATGCAAGAGACAATATGACAGGCTAATTCTGAACATCGAATCTTTGTTCTTGACTGAGCAGCCAGTATCTCAAATAGCATTTAGAGACACAATCATTGTAGCCTTTATGCTTCTGCTAATATTCAGCCTCTTGTCCCCTAGGTAGCATAAAGGCAAATAAGCTCAACTAGAAAACAACAAACCTCCGTATATAGTCTTTTTTGAGAAGTACTTTGCCACCAATCGTCGAGTATAGTCTGCTTCATATTTTCTGTACTTTTCAATGTCCCTGGCATCATTAGAGTCCCTGTCCAATATTGAGACCATCATTAATCACCTTGGCACTGACAATTGTGAATGTCAACTGTGACTGTTAACTTCTCAATATCCACGGCATTTTCAAGTAATGTAATTAATCACAGCAAGTGAAACCAAGAAAAAACTCAGTATGAGCTAGAAAGAGAGAGGACCATCTAATAGTCTAATACACAACATAAACAGCTGACATGCAAAACCACAGTGGCATACTGGACTCGGTATTTCACCAACATCTTTACCAGAGAGGTCATAAGGGAGACGACTGATTGTGACTCAGAGGAATCTGGGGTCCAGCATGCTCCAAAGAGTAGTCCCAACTTATAACTCAAAATTGGTACAACTGAAAAAATGATACTATCACAGAGATGACCCTGCCATAACAGTAATGGACAGGATTCTCCCCCATGGATGTATATACAATTCAATGAAAGATAAGCAACATCACACTGATCAGAAAAGCGCGTTGCGTTTAGCATGTAATTTCAGTCATTTCGATATTAGCAAACGAGAACTCCAAAACAGAGTGCCCATGAATCCGTCGAAGGTTGTTTCTTAGCAGCCAAACAAACTCCGACACTCAATACTTTGACTGAAGCCATACTTGTTCAATTCACGGTACTTCCCCGTAAACATTCCCCAAGACTCTTATAAGAAAGATTCAAACTTTTCAAAATTAAAACTTTTCAAGAAAAGCGCATTGTGGTTAGCATGTCATTTCAATCATTCGATATTAGCAAAAGAGTACTCCAAAACAGAGTGCCCACGAATCCATCGAAGGTTGTTTCTTACCTGTCAAACAAAATCCGACACTCAATAGTTCGACTGAAGCCACAACTGTTCAATTCACGGTACTTCCCCGTAAATTATTCCCCAAGACCCTCATACGGAAAGATTCAAACTTTTCAAGAAAGAACCATCACCCATGCCCAATTTCCAACTCTAGCCGAAACAATTCTCAACACACAACCAATTCGAGCTCGGCCCTCTTTCAAAATCCAGCTCAAACCGAGGGGATTCAGGAGACCTCGACCTAAACAACGATTGCTCGTCCGTCACGGAGTCCGAAACCCCAACCGCCCGTTAAGTAGTTCTAAGTTCTGATGAGCTCTAACACAGCGATTGCACCGCGGGTAATTTGGGAAGAGAAACTCACCGGGCGAGCTCGTTCGAATCAGGCTTCCTGTCCTCCGCATCTCCCGCAACGGCGCCGCCGCCGCCGCCGGCGTCGGCGTCGGCGTCGACCTGAGGATTGGGCGGGGCGGCGGATGAAGGATTGGGAGGTGAGGGAGGACCCATTGAAATCGGAGTTTGGAACTGGAACGGCTCGCTCAGTCCGCCATTGAAGTAGAGAAGAAGAGGGTGTTCACCGACGTTGGCAAAAGCGACTGTCGTTAGGGTGACCGATTTCAAGACTCTGTTTATTTTAGTCGGATCGCACTAGGAATCATATCTAGGATTTAATCAAAAATGAATAATTTTAAAAAACTATTTTTTTAAAATTGATCATTTACATCGCTTAGAATTCATGAAAATATTTAGACATAAATCACTATCGATAATGAAAATATCTTTTATTACACAATTTATTTTCTACGGAACATTCTCAACATCATTTCTTTATATAACAAGGCATAAAATATAAATAATGGGCACGTGTCAATGACACGTTTTAACATATGATTAAAACTCTTCAAACAATGTCATTGTGTCCGGGATTCTACCACATCAATGTAGCCCATGAGTTGCCCAGTACACGTGGAGTAACACGTCGGAGGAGAGGCGAGGTTTGGATATCGAGGCAAAAAAAGCAGTGCATTTTCATTAGGCAAAAGGAAAGAAAAAAAAAGTTGGGATCGGAATTGGGAAGCGAGATAATTTTTTTTTTTAAGGGAATTAGGCCAAGGTAGTTGTTGCTCTTTGCATTCCCCCTGGGTTCGAGAGTTGGCTGTGGTTTTGGAAATTTGAGTCTAAGTTTTCTAATCGAGTCACTTGAATCCTTGAGAGCTTTTGAGCAGTCAAATTGGCGTACAAAAAGAACAGGCTCAAAAGCAAAGTTTCCTGTTTTAGCAAAGGTAATGCACAAGCGATGTCATGCGACATTTCCCTCACACTTGCTACCAAAAGAGTGCTTCAACTCCTGAAGAATGTATGATGCAGCAAGAAGCAACACTTCCCCTTGTCCAGAGCCCGTTCGCAAAACTCGGCATATTGAAGCACCACTGAACAGAAACCCGAGAATGGATGACCGTTGTCCGAGCTGCTCTGCTTCCATCGGGCAACTGAAATGACCTTTCTGGGTCTCCCTGCCGAAAGTGCTTGTTTTCTTGGGCAGGCAGTCATGTTAGCTCTGACTTGTCTATTCGTCAGCCGTGACATCCCACATTCTTGAACAGATTGGGGTATTCTTTGGAGCAACCGCCTTTCGGCTTCGCTTTTTGGCTGCCACTTAAGCACCTTGCTTGGGCTGTCTATGCTTTATCCTTGCTGAGCCATAGTAATATGCAACTGGCTTTGATCCAATTGCTGAGGCATGACAGTCGATGATTCTCAATGATACCAATACGAGTACTCGCAAGTGACATGGAGCATTGAGTATCGATACAGCACATAATCACAAGCTGTAAAAGCACAAGGGAAAGTAAAAATGCTGGGAATTGCGAGTGTAACCAACAGGGAATCTTTGAACGTCGCTCTCTTGCTTCAATCGTATACACCAGTTAAATTGAGACAGACGGAATGAAACTCTTCGATCATATACAGTGTTCAAAACAAAAAAAGAACCTAAGAAAATTATATCCATGTATTGTCAGGCATTCAATGCCACAAAGCCATAACATTGCTAAACTTTTCAAATACCTAGCATTACAAACAGAACATACAAATATAAGTTGGTCACGCCGAATTGTATCAAATTTTTTAAATTTCCCCTCCTTCCGCGTCCTTTCGTCCATGCAAATTTCAAACGATTAACGCGTTCAGTTGTGCTAGCCACATTCTTTGGTCAGCTACAAGTACAACCACTCCACCATAATCACCTTCGTCACCTCACTTTTTGTTCAGTTATATATGCTTGTATCTTCTTCAATAATGGAACTCAACCCTGCTCGCATCTTTTTGCAGAATCCACGCTCCCTTCATCAAACTTGAATATGTCTGATCAAAATCATCTTCCAAGTAAGCTTCCTCTTTAGCTGCTTTCTTTACATTGCAGTCGGTCTATGCATATTGAGTGGTACTTCAATTTCATCTGTTCTGATTATGATTTTTTTGTGCTCCTGATAATTTTCAGAACACGCATCGGTTCCTGCAAATGCGTACACAGGTCCACCGGTAGTTCCTGTAAATCCCATGTCCATGAAAGATGCTCAAGGTCAAGGAGACCTCAAAGGTGTTGCTCATCCTGGAGATCAAACTAAGTCCAAAGGAGACGGGTTTTGCAGGGGATTGTATCTCTCTCTCTCTCTCTCTCTCTCTCTCTCTCTCTCTCTCTCTCTAATTTAAAGAGATGAATAACATTATCTGCCTGCTTTTATGCAGTTGTGCTGGTTTGTGTTGCTACTGTTGCTTGGACATGTGCTTTTAGCTCGGAGCTGAGGAAGAGCAGATTCATTTTGGTTCGTCATCATAGCATAGCATGTGCTGAAAAGGCTTGTTATCTACGTCATATTACGTTGTTTATTGTCTTGCTGTGACCGTGTAAAGTTGGGTCATATAACACTTCTGTTTCCTAGTTCCTACGAATTAGAATTATGTATCTACTCCCTGTTAATTGATGATGAATGAAGCCTATCATATTACGCAGTGGATTAAGTTTCCGAAGCATGCGAGAGAGAACTCCGTAGATTTGCGTCCCGTGTCTGAAAATACGAATTCTTATTCCATGCCACCAGAAAATTTGAATGAGTGGTAGTATGTGTTGGAAATTAATCTATAGGTAGAAAGAATGATCGTTATTGGTAACTAAACAAAACTTTTATGAAATCACTAATTCTTTTTTCCTTTCATTTTGGAAATTACCAATTTTTGTACTAACTTACCAACCTAAATTAGAGCGACTTACTATTTCGCCGGAATCAATTCCGTAGCGAAATATAATTCACCGAATGTCATTTTTTGGTTTTTTATGAGAAAGGATCAGGTTCGGTGGTGATTCCGAACAAGAGATATCCGAACGAGAAAAGAAACCCATTGCTTTAGCCAACTAGTACAGATTTAAACTGTGACAATACTTGATGGACGAAAAACTTGAAGGATACAATTGGTTCAAACAAATCCAGCCGGCCGCTGATTAGCAATGGCATCAATTGTGTCCCTCAAGTTTTTGATACCCAATTTAAGACATAAAGATCCATAGTTAAGGATATTGAAAATACAGTGCAGAAAGCTTTAAATAAAAAGACGACATTTTGATTGCGTTTTTGGGATTTCTCTGAAGAGTACGATGTGGCTACTTAAAGCTTACAATGGATGGTTAACAACAAAGGTTACAAATAAAAATTGCAAACGATTACTACAAAGAAATAACTTCGAGAAGTTACAAAAAGACGTTACACGATACAAACAGTTACTAACAGAGGTTACAAATGATTACCAACGGTTGCATTGAGTGCACAATCTTGACAGTTTCTTCTACTACACTACATTGGTAGTTACTTCTTCAGCAGTTGCATCCAATATTGTTGACTCCGCTTTTTGTTTATTCCTTCAAGTTAGCGATTCTTCAATGAAGTTCTTATCCTTTTTCCTCATCTTGACCAGTCATGACCTCTATAGTGTTTTTTTAGAAAAAACTCAAAATATAAAAGTTGTAGATTCAGAAGTCTTCGTTCTTTTGGCTTTGGAATCAGGTCAATCCGATCTTTATCGATAAAGTTATGACCATTTTCCCAAACTAACGTAAAACTGAAATTTCTGCTTGTTTTTGTGACAAAATCTCCATGTGTGCAAATCACTCTCCTGATCCTATTGCTCAAGTAGTCGACACATTAGCTACGTCAAAAAGACCATGACTTATTGACTAAGCCCATTACTTGTCCATAATAACAAAAAATTGGTTATTGTTTAGTGTAAACACTTACCAATTCTCATTTGAACTACTTATTAACGTTTTAATTATTTTTAATTTTACAAAATTTTCTATCGAATTATCAAAATTTATTCCCTTGGTTAGCAATCTCTTAAGACTAACTCTTTTTTTATATTTAGCGTGAGTAACCAATTTTTTTTCCATTAAGTTACGTTACAACTCCTTCTGTTTGATATGTTTTTTCTTTTGGGTCAAACCTTCCTTTTGATTTACTTACCGACTTTTTTTGAATTTTCTTAAGTTGCCAAATTTTCTTATTGTTTTACAAAGCTTTTTTACTTGTCTTAAAAATGCCTTAAATTTATCTAACTTTTTCTTAGAAATTACCAACTTTAATGCTTTACCACTTTTTTCTCCGATTAACTTGCTCATCTACTCTCATCCGACAATTTGGCTATGTTCTTAACTTCAACAATTTCTGTTTCCATCATTTTTTTTTTTTGCACAGTGAACGAATCTGACCTACATTTGGCCGGAAAACCGAATCTACATACAAATTATATGGTCCTCCGGGTAGCCGGAACTAGAAACCGCGCTGAAGCCGCCGATCGACATTGCAAGTGCTCACTGACCGGTTGACGGGGATGGAACAGGTTTTGCCAGGTGAGTGGGGTTTTCATCACCGGCCATGATCACAACTATCTCCACCACAGGGGGGCCGCCGGCCGCCGCCGCCACCGCCACCGCCACTTCCACTGTCGTCACCGCCTTGCTTAGCCGTTTGGGCATTGTCGGCTGCCCTGATATCGCGGTTGCTCCTGTTGACAGAAAGCTTTAACAAGGCCACCGTCACGATCCCGAGAAGCAAGGCCAGGCCACCGTAGATGAAAATGGAAGCGGAATTCCAATGGAGCGGTGCTTCAATGCCCCTTGGAGCTGAATGATCCATCTTGATCTACGTAGCTGGTTCTGAGTGCAGTATCAATGGATTGCAGATGGATCACCTCCGACCGCTTCTTATATCACGAAGATGGAGTCGATGTGTTTTGTGCAGTTTTGGTAGTGTCTTGGAGATGTCCTTATCTAAGGTCAAGTGCAGATGAAGGAATCTTCAAGGATTGGTGGGACATTCCTTAGTTCGTTCCCATTCATGCATGATTCAGGCTATTGGCTTATTATACTGGACCAATCTATTCTTCTGCTTTGTCATGTTGCACGAGAGTTCTTGCAAACTTGACTAGTTACACCGTAAGGAAATACCAATCCAAATTCAATAGTTCATGCAATCATTTGTCCACGAAACACTCTACGGAGCGACAGAAATGGAAAGAGAATCATTAAGATATGAGGTTCTTTTGTCGAGAATTGTCGAGCCACATCAGTAAAGTGGAGGTGGCATCGTAATAAACACGGCCACGAAAAGAGATTTCGCAAATTGTGTTGCAATTCGCAATCGATTAGGCCGAAAGATATTATGCACCACATGGCAATTTAACTAAACGACTTCAGACAGTTACTTCAATGGATTCAATGCTCAAACTCCCAAGCTTCCCAAGACAGTTCAACAGGTTCCTGCCCGTGTCGTGAATCAGCAGCAGCTTCCAAGAAAGCGGGGCCGGCCTGACCACGTGTGCATTAGTCTCCGTTCCCGGTCTCTCTCTCGGTGGGACCGGCTAAACGTAGTTTCCCAGAATACCCGTAAGACTGGTCAAAGTCGATCTCTTCGCCCCCGGTTGACGGTCGCTTTCACTGGTCAAACCGAGTGCCTCGACTTTCCACACACTTTGCCTCGTCATGATTCGTGATCAAGCCGAAGAAGAGGAAACACATCTCTCTCTCTCGATCTCTCTGTCTCTCTCTGTCGAGAAACTCTCTCAGAGATGCTAAAATGGGGTTGTGGGTTGATTGGAGTGTGGAGTCGTACCCATCGAACAGAGACTTTGCAGTAGTTCCCTTCTTTGCTATCTTCTTCCCATCTGTCCGGCTCTTTCTTGATACTTTCATCTTTGAGGTAACTCTTCAACTGCCTTCATCAAACAGATGGCTCCTCACTCGCCAAACTTGAAATTTCTTGATTTTTGGAGATCTTGATGGATGGTCTCTCTCTTAAATGAACATGTTGTGTAAATTTTAAATGCTGATAACACTAGCGCTTTTGATCAATTGCCTTCTTTCCTTTTCCTTCATTCTCCAATTTTTCTAGTCTTCAATATGAACAGCGGAAAAAGCAAACTTTCTTTTATTTTGGGGATGTGTGTGCGTGTGCTGGACTGTACCATCTATCACTATTCACTTGGACTGCGTTTGGTCGTCCGGATTTCTAAACAGGATAGGATTGGATATGATAGGATAAGAAATCCTGAGATTTCTTCATATCCTGTCCACTGTTTGGTGGACTACGGTTTAAAGTCGGATAGGATAATTTTTATTATTTTTTTTTGCTATTCACGGGTCCGGAGGAGTCGGTGAAGGAAAAAAGTCAAAAAATTTTTTGGTAAAAGCGCACAAGATGTGGGGATAAAGATGCCGGCGAGTGGGGCGTAGGATTTTTGGAAAAATGGATATTAGAAATCCTATCCGTGTCTATTTTACCCCCCTCCCTCCGGATTTTTTTATCCGGGTTATATCCGGTCTATATCCGACTTTTATCTTATCTTGGACAACGCCAAAACACGGGATAGGATAAAACATATCCTATCCTGGCTTTTTATACGGTCGACCAAACGCAACCTCGGAGTTCTTGCTGAAAGAAAATTTGTGGGTTGCTTGGAGCTGACAATTCGAAAAGGCAAATTTGATGTTTGCGCAAGTCGGCATCTCGTACCTCTCGTCGTGCTGTAGCATTGAATTTGTATCTTGACTTGAATTATGTCATTGGTAATACGCCCTGCATTTTTTCGACATTTTATTAGTGACCGCAAGAATTGCCATAAGAAAGGGATCTTCAGATTAGTTGAAATACTGCCTCGATTTGGTATGAAGTGTTTCTCATCATAAACATGGGCAAGTCCAGAACTTGTACGAGAAATCAGTGAGTTGAGTCATAAGGAGCACGTGTCGTAGCAATCAGGCCGTGGACTTAAACTTCTGCGAGGATAAGATTAGCTAGTTATCAAAAAACAACTTCCTGCTACTTAAATCGATCATTAATATTATTAGGCTGTCTCATCAATTCGTGCTGATATGTCTAGAAGAAATAAGACTAGACTTTTTACCTGACCTGATCAACCTCTAATCTTAAGTAGCTATTGTGCTTCTTGAGTTCATAATGATCTTGTGGTTCTGGCAGAAATCAGCGAGACGGCTGATTTTTGGAGACAGACATGCCAAGCTGGATCTTGAGGCACGTCATAGGAGGAAAAAGATTAACAAATTCAAAGAGTCGGCATGGAAATGTGTCTACTTCCTTTCTGCAGAGATTTTTGCTCTTTCAATCTCCTATGACGAGCCTTGGTTCACTAGTACCAAGTACTTCTGGGTTGGCCCTGGGAATCAAGTTTGGCCAGATCAGAAGATCAAGTAAGCCTCATTATTGAGACATGCTGCAAAATATTACCGGACTTGCTTTCGTCTTAACATTTCTTTTTTCAATCTCTGGTTGAATGTTGTATCATTTCCTTTTTATCTACTTCATCTTTTTGCGTGTTTTTTGCCAGGTTGAAGTTGAAGGGACTGTACATGTATGCCTCTGGATTCTATATATACTCCATTTTTGCCTTGGTTTTCTGGGAAACAAGGAGATCAGACTTTTTTGTCTCAATGGGACATCATGTGGTATCTATCATCCTCCTTGTCTTATCATATATGTTCAGGTGCGCTCCTCAAGTTTTTTATTTACCTATGTTGTTCTAATATATTGAGGTAAATGTGGAAAGAATATTGGCAAGAACTGCGTGCCAGATAATGATATATACATCCTTCCTACTTTAGAAGAAGGAATTACAAATGCTCTTAGCTTTGTATTGGAATCTCTTGGAAAAATTGAAACAGATGGTTCCAGTCTTCTCTACCTCAGTCAGGTCTTACTACATTTTGCAGGTTTGCTCGTGTTGGTTCAATTATCTTGGCACTCCATGACGCTAGCGATGTCTTCATGGAAGTAGCAAAAATGTCGAAGTACAGTGGCTATGAGAGGATTGCTAGCTGTTCTTTTCTTCTTTTTGTACTTGCTTGGACAACCTTTCGCATCATCTACTTTCCATTTTGGATCCTTAGGAGCACTAGGTAAGTGCACCACACTATATGAAAAGCTCTTTAATATAATCTTTTCAGCTCTTTGGTATGTCCAGACTCTTCTGACACTTACCGGTTAACCAAATTAGCACACGTTCCCTTGAATTTATCAATAGCACATACTGTCGAGTCCCACTTGTCTTAGATACCTCCTTTGCAATTTTTTCTTTTCCCCATTGTAATAAGGCCAAAACATAACACACTATTAGGTCTCTGCATGGTGCTTCTTCAGCTTTCTGATCAGGTTTCGAAAACCTAGTGAAAGTAAGTACAATCTTTTCTCTAGATTAATCTGATGTGAAAGAGCTTTACGCATAGTGAAAGGGTAAAGTCATTTGAATGAAAACAGTTCATTGCAAATTTCTGTCTTGTGAAGAAAAAATCTTATGTCTAATGGAATTTTGAGGAGCATTAGTCAAAATTTATTGTAGATACTGTCTGTACAATGATGCCAATCACTCAATTAAGCATTTTGTGCTAATATATTTGTTGATGTGCCACTCATAGACAAAAAGGGACTTATGCAGTGAAAAACAAAAAGTTGCAGGAGTACACTGTACTTCTCCAAGGAAAGCTTTAGTTACCATATCATCTAATTTACAGGTTCAATCCATTAAAATTTTATAATTTCAAATACTGATATTTAATTAAATGAGAAATTTTCAACAATTGAGATGTGACAGGTCTTTTCAATTGCACATTTGATACTCAATTTCGTTAACCGGAGTAAGATCTTTTTCTTCTGGAATAAGATGATTAGCATACGCACCAGCGCAGTGCTTATTTTCACTTACAAACACTTCAAGAAAAAATCTAAATGGGTTAGATATGTGCTCAGTTTTGGTACTTTAGATTGGTTCTGCTACTTTCCCAATTGAAGATTTAAAGATAATTATATTTTAATGACTGCCGGAGGAGACAAAGCATCAAGTTTCTGCCGATGAAATGGAGACTCGATGGTCTCAATTTCTCAAACAGCCAGATGTCATTAGCTGAATTACTTTAAATGGGGATACTTTCTATTAATTTTCTCTCTGTTTCCTTCTTCTTCTGCATGCGTTCCTTGGAAACTCGATAATCTTTGTTCTGTTTCTTGAATAAAACGGGGATCGACATAATTTTTCTCAATATTTTTCTGGCAGTTATGAAGTTCTTCTGACTTTGGACAAGGAGCTGCGAGTGGCTGATGGACTTATGTGTTACTACTATGTGTTCAATACTCTTCTGTTCTTCTTGCTTGTTATTAATATATATTGGTGGTGGTTGTTGTGTGGGATGCTGGTGAGACAGGTTCGCGCTAGAGGCCAGATAAGTGATGATGTTCGATCTGGTAAGGATCATTTGAGCAATAATGTTTTCTTTGTAGGTTTTACGAGCATCACTAAAAGATGTGCATAAATACAATCACTTGGACGTCAATGTTAGGACAAGGGAAAGATAAAGGTGCACGTGGAAGTAAATTAGAATGTTAAATGAACCATGCGCGAAGTCGTCATTCAAGTTTGACCTAAAAAGCATCTCCATCTCTACTAAAGATGAGCTTAAATAAAACCAGGAAGGTGACTAGCCTTTTAGTGACAAGGAAGAGAGTACAAATCCACGCAAGTCACCCTTTACCTGCTGTGTGATTGGATATCATAGAGCTGTGTTTCAGTTCTGGGCTAATGTAATCTGAAACATTTGTTTCTGTTCTGGGCTTCGTAGTCACAGCATATATTTGGGTAACAAGTGAGAATAGGAGACTGGCTAAATATGTGAATTAACCGGTGTTACTTAGCTTTGTTCCCCCTAGAAACTGATAGTATTCAGCTTAGTTCTGAGAATATTTGACTCCCAAGTCAGTTATCTTCTGCAGTTTACTGAAGCATAAATTTCCCAACATTCTACTGCTATGATTACATTAATGCAGGATTAGCTGCAGGCGTCCAGCCAACTCATTTGAATAGAATTTATAGACCAGAAAGGCACATGCTTATCAATGTTAAGGCACATGCTTGTCAATGTTAAGGCACTTATGTTCATACTCCCAAGTCCCTCTCCTAAATTTCGTAGCTGTTAATAATAATTATAGATGTTGACAGAAGGAAGAATGAACTGTAAAACCACTTCCAGAAAATGGGCTTCAATCCAATCTCTACTTCATTTTGTACAAGCAAATATATAGTGCAGTGAGCTTATCATTATTTGAGACAAGTTGTGGTTCTTGGTTGTTCTTGTTCTGAATATACGATCATCAACAATGATTTCCAGCTGACTCATGTTATTTCTTTCCTTAATCCAGATTCAGAAGGGGATGATGACCACACAGATTGATGAAGAACCAGAGTTACATGTAGTAGGTGCTTGGTACTCATGATTTTTGGCATTCTTCCGTGCTTGAATAGGAATAACTCCATTTTGCTGGGGTGCATTGTTTATGTTGAAAAACCTTAAACAAGTCATGTCAAGATCTCACTATCTATCGGTCTCATTCCTTTCTCTAGTTGTTTTGTGGGTAGGACTTGCTTATAATACGTGCCATGATACTCAGATGCCAAGTTGGGGAGACCCTGAGACCTCCATGAAATAAGTTAACAAGGCCACCATAGATTGATACACAGAGTTCAGGAATAAACATGTCCTTCTGCGACACTTTTTTTGTCAGCACACACATTAATCTCTTACCAAATAGAATTACCGATAGTTTAAAATCTCATGATGTTGTAGAGATTCACTGATAGTTTAAAATCTCAGGATGCTAACGAAAGATCTTTTCAGTCCTTTCCTTTCGCCCCTTTTACCGCTAAAAGTTCTTTTATTCCGATTACCAACGATTGACTACCATATTTTCTACTTCTAGTCTCTGCAATTGAGACATGCTTTGCGTTAGATAGACATGCTTCAAGCACTCGCCAAGATAAGACTTAGTTGTGGCTATCTAGATTCCAACTCATCTATACGACGTGTTGGTTCATCGGGCTTAGTATCTTTGCCCGGTCAATCATCACCTCCAGTATTTTTCCCCTTTATTCCTCCCCTGCTTTCCATTACGCTACCTGCCAAATTGTGGCCGAGCATATATTGCTGTGTGCTTTTGTCACTGCACATCTTCTTATGTGCTATTATAAGTGTGCACACCTTCATTTGTATGACAGAGCAAGAGAGTAGAGAGATCACGAGGTCAGAAATCCTCCGTGGAGAATATATTTTATCCGGGTTTCGGCTTTCTTGGCAACATCTTGATATTGGTGCAGTTCATCCGTTGATTCGGGTGGCTCAAGTTGTGACAGGGGTGACAAATGAGCAAACAACAAGTGTAGTGCCTTTTGAGAGTTGGAGAAAAGTGAGAGTGCCCCAGCCAATAGCGAGGCCGGAACAGATACTTAAAGCGAAAGGAGTAAGGCCTAAGTATCAACTCGAAACAGCCAAAAGCCACAAAGATACCTTCTTCCCACTTTCCTCCTTGTGGTTCAGCTTAGCTTCAGTACATGGGTGAATATCTTTTTTGCCAGAAAAGTGAAAGTGCATCCATCTTTCCAAAGTTCACCAGTGAGAATGACCCTTGACCTCATATGGGTCCTTGTAAGAGATTTATTCTTTTCTTATCCATTCAAATATCAGATTGTTTGTAGATATCACTTTAGATATGGAAGCCAAATAGTACGAGCATAAATGACATGTTGTGTTTCATACACGAAACCAGTTTTTTCCATGAAGTTCACAAAATATCTATCCCTGCAGTTTTGAACCAAGATGAGCTTAGTCATGTTTTCTGCAGAATAAATAGCCTAGGAATATCAAAAACTGCAATACATTAAACCCAAAGAAACTAGCCTTATGCTTACTGACTTGTAAAAGCTACTAAAAGGTGAAAAAAAAAAATCATAGCCCTTCAAGTGCCATCATATAAGCCAAATGGAACAGTAGCATCATGTTCAAGATTCTCGCAGGAAAAACAAAATCTCTCATCCTCTACCTTGCTAAGAGTCATTCACTGCAAAAGAGCCTGCGACCAAGCCAATAGCAACCGAGATACGGAAGCCTCCAGCACACTGAGTACGACCAACGACTATCTAGCACTCTTGCCAGAAAACTTATGGCATATCCCAGATGCTCGACCATTTTTAATGCAGCATCCAAGGGGCTTGGTGTTAGAGCTTTCCCCGCATCTCTCTCAGTCTACGAAATATTTGTTTCTCCTTTAACATCTTGTAGTGTGAAAAGCGCAGTCGACTTTGTTAAAGTTGAATAACGCATCTAGATTCTTTGCTACTTGTCAAAATTACTCTCCAAGCAAGTTGTCAGCACTACGTTTGACCTTGTATTAAGCTTCCTCCCCCCATTTGCTTAGTAATGATTCACTGCTCTAGTCAGAAAGTAACAATTCAGAAGACCAAAAGAGGCAGCGGAGACCCAGAATGATGTAAGACTGACCTTCATTGTTTAGTTACGATCACAAAAAAGATGCTGACAGCAAATCGTGAAATAGCTAAATGATTAAGCAAATCCGAAACTTATATATGATTTTATTAAACCAAATAGTTTGCTTGCGAGGATTACAATATCTGCCATGAGATGGTGCAGACAATAATCGTTTCTCTTAGTAGCTCAAGCAGATCTATATCTATTTAACGAAACTTAATACGCGAAATGAAGCCATAACCATAGTCTTCCATCGATAACATCTGATCTACTTCGAGTTCCGTAGCTGATCTCCTAGCAAACCTGCCTTTGACTCGAGGACGACTGTCGGCATAGGTCTTCCTCAAGGTGTATCTTATTTTCTTATCGAATTTCCTCGCCTTCCTTTTCTCTTTGTATCTCAAAACCTTGGCCTCCCTATTTATTGTAGGATTCTGAAACGGCCTTAAGAGTGGAGGGTTCGAGAACCTTTCTGTCATCCCAATTGGAAGCCTGGCATACGAAGTTGAGATCCCATTCATTGTTTGTGGCATTGATACGCTGGCATGGAAAAATGAATGAGAAACCTGATCACAAAGTAAAAGAACAGGTGTTATGACAGATGATGGTTGATTGATCACAGGACTCAATCTAGTTGAAGGTATGTCGAGGCTAGTCTTTGCAAACGGTAAAAAACAAAAGGCTAAAAGCCAAAGATTCTGCTGATTTATTCAATATAATTTTGAGAAGAAGCTTCCGAAAGAAGTGTTTCTAGCATTTCTTCACTGGATTTTAAGGTTTTTCTAGGATGCAAGAAGATGCATAAATGCAAACTAATCAAGAAAATTCAATAGTAAAAAAGAGAAGATGGTCTCTTGCAGGTGAAGCTCCAACCAAGGTTATGGTAGCATAATAGTCCTCCAGTCTCTGGTGTTCATTCATGTACGTGACGCCTTTCATCTTGGCTTTCTCAAAGGGCAAATTAAAATTTCGGCCAAAAAAAATGTCAAATTGGATTTACAGAATTTACCTAACAAGGCTGGACATAGTAGCTAAACAACAAAATAAGTATTTAACTAATGCAAATAACGAAAAAGAAAGATGTACAAAGAAAACTTTCTGCTTGCTGCTGCTAAAGTCTAGATTTATATATGAAAGGGTTTTTATGAGGGAAGGAGATACTACCCGGATATACAGTACAGAAGTTACTCCAAAGGAGGAAAATCTGACTTCCAGAATCATTATCAAGAAAACTATGTTGAAACAATAACACTAGAGAATCAGAAAGGCTTGTGAACTGGCAAGTTAGTGTGAATAACCACAAATCCCACCAACGTTCGCATTATACATTTAAAAAGACTAAACATATCTTACAGTATGGTTGCTTGAAGGGTTGCTAATGAAAGCATCTTTTGCTATTCCATCCTCCCTGTCCCAGCAGACATTCGGTTGGGCTGTGGAATCCATCAACTGAACCGGCACGACACCATCACTGGTGCTTTGCCCCTGATCGACACTAGTTTCATATGGATTGCACTCGTCCAGGGGTTGATGGTCGGTGCATGAACTATACTCTATAAGATCCAAATACTCATCAGCCTCCCCACCAAAGAGTAACTCATCACTAGTTTGGTTGCTTTTACTACTAGGTGGGTCAAGCAACAACCAGGAATCTATTTCATCTTCTTCAATGTGCTGATGAGCCTTTTGTCCTTCAGTCTCAGCGGTTTGATCCATGGTTGAGCTTGGAGGTCCGTAGAGGGAGCTGGACAATGGAGTCACTGGGACTCGCACGTGCCGGCAAGCTAACATATTGGCTGAGTGTATCTCGATGTCACAGTTAGCACACAAAACAGCTGCATCGGCCTCACAGGCAACACTAGCTGGGGCGTTTTCGCAAGCATTGCAAATCCAAACACGCTCATGTTGAGCATCACTAATGTTGCCTTCATGGGCTCTCTGATCACACCCAGCACAGAAAAAAGCCGAGTGGCTCTGGCAGAAGAAAACACAGGAGGCCGCCTTGCACACGTCGCAGAGTCGTGGGTAACCGTGTGTACTAGGATTCACATTCATCAGTTCTTTGTACAAAAAGGTACTTCCCATAAAGAGTGAAGTGTGAAGTAACGATGGAAGTGGGTTCTGAGAGGTTGGGGGGGGCGTGTGATCTTATGGTCCGCTGAGATTCTATCTGGACATGCTTTCTTGCCTTTTCGGAATGTTTCAGTAAGAGAAAGAAAAGGAGCTAGTTTTTATCACCAATCTGTGCTGGACCTTAAAGCATAGTGATAACCTGTCGTAGGATTCCTTGATTCAAGACAGTGTTCACTGATTGAAAGTAAAACCCATAGCTGCTTATATATTCATAAGGAAAAGAAGTCATGTATAAAACCGAAAAGAAGTCTGACATGAACTAAGAGAGAGGTTGTGAAGTAATAAAGTACAAACATACCCCCAAAAGTTCACCTCCTATGCACTCTTTTTGGGGCCTTGATCCGACTAGATTTAGATTCGAGACTTGACAAATGATGTAAACATTTACGTTCATCGAAAGTGCAAGAACTAAGTGCAACACAAAACCAAGTGCTATAACATGATAGTCGCCTCTTGAATCTGTGTTAGATAAAGTGCTGCATCATGGCCGCTGAGTTTTGGTCCACGATTAATGAAGTGAGATCATAAACATTATGCTTGTAGCTGGAAGGCATACTTCATAGATTCTTCTCTTTTCCTTTCTGAGGCTGGTCCCTGACCTCCTAAGTCAGTTAGCATGCATATGTAAGGAATCAATGATTCTGGGCCATACATTGGACACTGCTCACACAGCACGTTTTTTTCAAACTTGGCAACTCTAAATTCCATCTAGAAAACGGGGTTTCAGTTGCAGTTTATCACCTGATGAAACCAAAAGCAACAATTCGATCTCAATGAACTGAACTTATCAACTTTGATTTGCCGGGAGGATCTAATCATATTAAGCAACTCTTGCTTAAGAAGCATGAGAATATTTACAGTTAATGTTGTGTTATGTAGACCCATTGGATGTACTCTCTTCTCCGGCTATGACTTTGGTTCATAAGACATAAGCTTCCATTACACTATTGCTGCTAGGGCGATAATCAGGAATTTCAGAGCAAGAACAAGTACCTTGAAAATTATTCCCCCATTTAGATTACTCAACTACGTGCATTAAAAGTTCCATCTGAAAATATCAAATTCTAAGGAGCAGGTAATAGTCCCATTCCAAAAACCTCCCCAAGTGGAGCACCGGGCCTCCACACAAAAATGACACCAAAGAGAGATTTACAAATATTAGGAAGTAATGCAGAAAGTCAGCACCATCAGAGGTAGATGACACAAAGGCAGTTCAAACTGAAACCGGCATTTGAATTCCAGAAAACCTACATTCAAATGGTCTTACCTCTTACGTCCTTATCGCCAGTCTAAACGGAAAAATGGTTGTAATAATGACTTATATAGCACCACCATCACAGGCACTAGAAATACAAGCAATTGACCATACCCTGTTTACATCCATTTTGCCACTGTGTGGCTGCATTACAACGCCACTGCTGACATCCAGCCAAAGAGTATGAACTCAAAAAAAAAAGGGCAGCGGAGCTGTTACTTCATTTCTTCTCGACGTTCAGAACAAGGAGGAAGTCAGCTCGGAAATATCATTGACAACTTGATCATACTCTGCTTTCAGTTTGTCCTGTTTCTCGACACTTAATTCACCCTTTGTTGGCTTCTTTAGCACTAGAACACAGCATGTAGGCCTCTTGGTGGCACCTGCATTAGCTAGATCCTGAAGAACACGGAAAAATGGGTAATTTTCATTAAAAGATGAAGAACATGGACATAGGGAAGAGAGAGATTTAGTTTTCACTCCAGCACGACATGGACTAAAACAGAAGGCAATCAGCTTACTTCTTTTGATGGAACATAGACATAGGGAATGTCCGACTCTTCACATAAAATAGGGACATGAGTGATGACATCGATAGGAGATATGTTCCCAGCAATGATGCATAATCTGCACAGAGAGAAATACATGAAAAATCAACCTGTTTTGAATATCTGGGCTCAACGACAATCCAACATTCCCCTGCCAACGCCATGCAGAAGAAGAGCTGTTGGCTCCAAGCAACTACAGAGATTTCATTCAACCTGGCATCGACCGGCATTGGTGCTCAAATTAGAAAAGGGATAAATTTGTACCCTTTCTGACCACGTCGTATGCTTTTAACAACCTCCTTCACGCCTCTTTTCAAGCATTTGTCTTCGGCGGCTGCCAATTAAGAGCCACAAGGACATGCCAATAGTCAGCCAAAGAAACTCAATCTAACCCAAAACAAGCAGCACAACCATTTAAGCCCACCCCCTTGCGCGCGCGCACGCCATTCGCGGCGAATAGCCAGCTCATCTACAATGAGAACTGGTCGAACAACAATGCAGAACATCGCTGCTCCATACAGGGCATTCTAATACACCCAGTTCCAGTTAAAGTGTCATCGAATATCTCATAAGAGTCAAGACCGCCAGTTATTGTAAATTCGACGAATCACGTACCCAAAAGCTCGTTAACTCACCAATCAAACGAAAAGAAAGGGAACAAGAAAAAAACCAAAGGCCACTGTGAAAACGAAACTGATATTGTCAATACTCCCCGGAGAGTTTCAGGAAGCGCCTCGTGACTAACGCGAAAAAGGGTCGTGCGCGCATGATGTGAAGTGGCAAGACGAGAGGTTTGATGGGTATTACCTCTACGGACGAGCTTGAGGGCGCGCTTGCCGAGCTTCTTGCCGGCGAGAGGCTTAGCAATGGGGGCGAGCGCTAGCATTCTCTTCTTCTCCTTCTCCTTCTCCTTCTGCTGCGATCTCTCAGCTTCACTATCGCTTCCCATCTCTCTCTCTCTCTCTCTCTCTCTCTCTCTCTCTCTCTCTCGCTGAGCCTCGCGCAAATGGTCGGCCGGCGCTCAGGGGTTGGCTCTCTTCCTTCCTCCGTTAAGTTCGCCAACGATTAGGGTTTTAGGCCCCTTTTGTTCTCTTCTTCCCCCCCTCTTAATTTTCTTGGATTAGGGTTTTAGCCTGGACTAAGGTTTTGCTTTTATCTTCTCTTTTTTTTTTCAGAAATGGGAAAATTGATCAAAATCTTTTTGTGCTAGCTAGCCTCACGCACCGACTCCATTGGTGTCTCGATAAATCTTTACTACAAATGCATTCCGGAAAAAATTTTTTACGATTACCCTTATTTGCATAAATTAATAAATTTTTAGCTGATTGAAATTCGAACGAGGACATCGTCCTGCAAAAGCAAAAGATTTTATCCAGACGAAAAAAAAAATAATCACTCGACAATATTTCTTTTTTGTTTCCCCTTGTTATCAAGGTATATGTATCAGGGCCAAAAATATCTTTCTTGTCAAATGTCCAATTGTCCATGTCTATATATTTCTAGCTAAATCATCCCTGGTAATTTTATTATATGATTCGTAATGATTTACCTTTCAAGTGACACGATTGACAAATTTTTAAGCGGCCTTTTAAAGTATTATTTGAATTTACACAATCAATTTCAAGAGAATTTATATTAGGTGATAATGTGGATCGTAGGTATTGTTATGACAGAGCATTTCGAATTCTTCGAGCACTCGACAGCCTTCATTAGGTTTACTCATTTTTTTTCTTCAATTCCGAAATAGTTGTCGTATGGTAGTTTTGTTGAGAAATATTTGCACCATCGAATGAATATATGTTGAATGAGAAATTATTTCGAAATTTGAAATTTTATAGGGAAGTTGTAGTATGATAGAAAATATTCAAATTTTAATTTGGAAACATGTGCGGGATAAAATAATATTATGTATTTACGCATTTGTCTACGTGATTAAGAACATGTAATTAAGAATATTTGAAGAAAAAATTGATTGAAATCCCCTAATATGTCAGTTTAGCTAGTATGTTAAATTAATTGCATGTTAAACTATTTTGAATCACAAATGATTTTAACATATTACAATATTTTTCTTTTGTTGTATTGAGTAAAACGCTATCCATCATATAATTGGCCTAATTGTCAGTTTCTCTTTAAATATTATGTGCGATACAAACTCAATTATATTATTTGATATGAGAATATGATTAATATAATTACAGGATATTATGAGTAATAGCAATATGCATAACAAATGTTGCGCCAACTCTATTAATCAATGCACTTGTATTGTTTAATCGAGTTAGCGATTCGATGCGGTAAACTCGGAACTTAATGTTTGCCATGTTAATCTAGCTAGCGTTTTAACGTGGGGAAAGCTTCTTTTCTCTTTTTGGCTAATTATACATGATCTAGGAGTCCTTGTGGAAAAGAGCACATCCCGGATTTTCATGTGGAAATCGGGTGATTATACCATATCTTCATAATTCCCTTACATGTAGACCAAATTAAGAAGATGGAAATTACTTTTGGTTTTGCATTTAGAAGACCAGAATAAGAATATCAAAGATGCATGAGCCACAAACTACGTTTCTTCTCGGTTACATGAGTATGAAAGGACATTATGAGATGGTGATGCTTGAATCGAATCCATCCAATTATGAGGAAGGTTAACTCGTACCAACTGATGTAAACGTGATCTCCGAGAGAGACAAATCAAACTCTGATCAATGAGAGCAGAGACGCTGAAGAGAAGAAGACATAATAACAAACTCTAAACTTAATATTTTCAATTTGTTCATTCAAGCGAGTGCAGCAACTCCTGCAAGCCGGGCATACGATAATAGCCAACATAAAGTACTATTTGGGATTGAAGAGCCATTTGATGTAGTCAGTGCTCTCTCTATACTTTCGTCTGCAAAACTTTTTTACCATGTTTGATATAACTTGTCCACGTGCCAACGGACCGATTGGTTCGATGCTGCGGACTTAAAAAATGCAAGCAACTCCTTACACATTCCCCAAGGGGCTCAACAGGTCAGTCACCACGACCTGGAGCGAAGAGACCTTTTCTTTGAGCTGAGCGTTCTCTTGGACTTGGAGGATCTGGTGATTGCTCTCCAAAAGGCTAACGAGTTTCTCAGAGAGTTTGTTGTTGGCGCCTTGGAGCTGGTCCACTTGCATTTGGAGCTCTTCGATCTGCATCTTCTTCCTCAGCCGCAACCTCCATGCGGACGCCCGGTTTGATATCCTCTTTCTCAGCTTCTTCTCATGGACAACATCACCGACATGGTCAAAGCGACGAGGTTGGTCGACATGATCTTTGCCGGCCTCATCAAAGGCGGCGGAGTTGTCGCGGAGAAATGGGTTTGGAGAGAACTCGTTAGTGAGGTGGGGATTGGGGAAGAAACCGGCAAAGGGGGGTCGACGACATTGTGAAATCAGGAGGTGAGATGTAAGGGTGTGCATGGAGGGTGTTGAAACCGGGGTTTGGGTGGGTGATGGAGGGGAAATGTGGCAGTTTTTGTTGGGGAGGGAAATGGTGGAGAGTGTGAGTAGTGTTTGGCTGAGCGAGGCTGGAGTTTTTCACTCCACTTAACTGAGTTAGCTCCAGCTCCATGCTCAGAGAGAGAGAGGAGAGGGGGGTGGTGGTGGGCGGGGTTGAGGTGGGGGGGTGGTGTGTACGAGACTATTGGGAGGGCAAGAGGGTTTTTTATAGGACTAATGAACTAAGAAAAAGATGTCCAGGTCTTTTAATCAAGCATTAGGTTGGAGCTTTTATGTCTATAGTCCGAAAATGTGTAATGCACACCAAACCAACTATGCTTAATGTGATGATATCAACTACAATTTCAAGGTACGGAACTACTTTCAATTATGTCTGGTTGACAAAAGCGTCAAAAATAATGTAATGAGACCAAAACCAGCTGTAACTTAGTCACGAAAATAACTAGGCAAGTAACTAATAGACAGAGGACGCACTCCATAATCGCAATTAGCTCTACTTGTCTCACAAATTTTACAAGCAATGGAACTCAAAGCTTCAAAAAAGAGATGATCATTTCATTTTCCATATGTTTTACGCATTTGAAAAAGTGGGCTGCGCAAAAAGCGGTGAAAAGAGACTTACTCATCCCAATTTGGCAAACAGGAAGATGCTTGGCAATGACCATATGACCTAAAAGAATCGATGGACTACTGCCGCAAGAAAAAAAAATCGACACATGTCTCATCTCGATTGGCGTCTTGGCTCTCGGGCAAATTAATGTGTGACGAAAATGGGATGAACTATGAAGCAGGTAGTTCCCGACCAATTCTGTGTTACTGATTATGGATATTGTCCATGTGGACATGTATGGCTGTTAAGTAATTGCTTCTTGTGGGGGCAATGCCAATGGCCAAGAATGGACCCACACAATCGGTGCTGTAATTAAAAGGATCAAAAGACGGGTATTAGGGTTGATACCGAAAATAACCTATTGGCAAGAAAGCACAGTGGTTTTTAAGTGTTTCCCGGAATTTTAGAAGCCAAATCTTAACGACTGAGCACTTAAAAGAGTTTCTAGAGTTGGCAATGCGACAACAAATTGCATTCGAGCTGGAGGAATGGGGGCGACGTTGGTATTCAACATCCTTTTGACAGCCTCGAACCCCCCAAAAAAAAGTGAAAAACTAAATATATCATAAAATTAGAGTTTTTCTTTTGTCGGTCCTACTCTATCTCTCACTCACGATACACACTCAGACTTGTGCCCCATCTCTTGCAGGACGTGAACGTCGAAACCCACATCTTAAATTACGCGGCCCCACCCCTGCCCCCTCTGCGAAGATGGGGATTCGAACTCCCTACCTCCTCCTTCTCAAGTGAGAAGGGTGGCCATTGGGGTAAACCCCACTGGTTATAAAATTAGAGTTCAATTTATCTTAAATGAGATAAACTTAATTTTACTTCTGGTGTTAACAGGGTTTTCGTCCTTCATCAGAAAAGCTTTTGGAAAATCGATAAACAAAGAAGAAGAGGAAAAAACCTAGTAAAAAAATGCATATACTATCAACACAGGCAAAACTTGTCCTCATTTGTTGATTGAAAGGGGACAACTTTTATTGATGTCGAAAAAGCCAAGCAACTACTAAAAATTCGATTAACTCAAAACACTTAAACCCTACTTCCTCTTTGCAAAGTATAAATTAGAATGGTCATAATAATGACGAGTAGTACCCATCGGGAAGTCTAAGTTTAGTTCTCAAACTTTAACCAAAAGCATATCACATCTGCCTCACTTATTTCCATTACCTTTTCTTGTGGCTCTGGCGTTGGCATGAAATAGAAATTGTCAACATAAAACAAATTCTAAGACTTGCCCACTATGGTGTAACACAAGACAATAACCAGAGAGAACAACCCACTTAAAGCACGACCAAAGACACAAGAAATGCCGGGTACGATTCATGAACCCATAAAATAGTCCCTTCTCATTAAGGTGAAATAGCAAAAGATCAACCATGTACGATATAACACTAGCAAGTTGTAGTTCCCACCCCTTTTCTTCTCACTACGAGATAATAAAAAGGAAAAAGGCCCAGCACATAGCAGGAATAACATCCTTTACAAACGCAATAATAAAAAAATAGTGATATCGAGCATGTCATCCTAATGAAGCAGATGAGGATGGATGCCATCGCATGATGCTGCCCAACTTCACAAAAACCTGATACTTGGCAAGATTTTAAGAATTGTACCTGACCTCAGTCCATGACCAAAAAGATCAAGTCATGCTCTCTGCAGCATCCTTCTACCCTCATTGTCAGATTTGTCGGTGGGCAATTCATAACGACAAATAGGGCAAGTACTTCTCATGCGCAGCCACGTTAGGATGCAGTCTGAGTGGTATCTATGACTGCAAGGCAGATCGATGGCCTTCTCCCCTTCCTCAAACTCATCTTTGCATACAGGGCAAAGCCCCTTGTTCTTCTCCACATCCCCTCGATCTAAAACTACAGTAGGGAGATTCTCAATCACTGATTGAGAAGCTGGCAGCATACCCCTAGAAGCACTCTCACTCTCCATCACTTGCCCAACCAAAATCTCACTGTCTGCCCCATGAAAGTAAGCACGGTCAGTGAATGAAGGTTCCTCATTTTCCAAATCTGGATCCAAAAGCAAGTTGTTAGCATTCAACAGAACCTCCCACTCCACATTCCCCAGACCTCCCACTCTTTCCACCCTCACTCCGTCACCATCCTCAGCTGCAACTACAGGCGTCGAGGTCGAATTGGACCTAACACTGCCAACGGCATGAACAAACAAGCTTGAAGTCTCTCTCTCGTTGGCGCGGCCATCTACTTCCTCCCAGTCAAAATCATCATGAACCTCCTCCTCATCGTCCTCCATGTTCAGACAATCCCAAAACAGAGGGTTGCTCGCAAGATCATCATTCTCATTATGATCACAATCGAACCCATACTCATCATCCTCAAAGCACAAACCGGCCCTGTCATCATTCTCCGATTCTGAATCGGACTCAAACCTCCCACCAACATAGGGCTCCACTACACCACCGGCTGTGGACCGTGATCCGCCGGAAAACCTCCTCTCCACAAAGAAGACGTCATCACCATCATCACGCTCGCCGTAATAATGCTCAACAACGAAAGACCCGTCATCGTTCCTCTCTAATCCAAACCCCAATCCTAAACCTAAACCTAAACCTAAACCTAAACCTACCTCCGAATTGTCGACGCTCAAATCGCCACTTCCCTCAATAACAGCAAAATTGGACTCATTCAACGAACCCGAGACTAAATCGGAGCCGTCGCCGTCCATTACCTGGGACTGCTCCACGCGCTGATGAAACAGGTCCATGACGAAATCGGCCTGGCTCCCGGGCCCGCGGAAGAGA
Source organism: Syzygium grande (assembly GCA_024733475.1). Taxonomy (NCBI): domain Eukaryota; kingdom Viridiplantae; phylum Streptophyta; class Magnoliopsida; order Myrtales; family Myrtaceae; genus Syzygium; species Syzygium grande. The sequence goes on from JAMXDD010000010.1 coordinate 30,645,157, forward strand.
TCCGGAGAATCGGCACCGAACACAAGAACGTCGTCGCCGGAGGGATGGGATCGGGCGGCGGCGATCGGATCTGCGGGGTGGGGCGGGAAGGGATCGTCAGCGTAGACATCGAACGGAGCGTCGCGATATTGGTGGCGGCGGTGGAGGTGGTGGGACCAGGAGGGGAAATCGTCGTCGTAATCCAGGGCCGGGGAGGGATGGGCGCTCCGCCGTGGGCGGCGGCGGTGGAGGAGGAGGTGGTGGGAGCAGGAGGGGACGGAGGCGTCCGCCGCCATTTCTGCGGAGACGCTTTGGGCTCTTCTCGGGTGGTGTGGCGCTCGGCGATGCAAGCTTGGTTTTGCCGTTCGCAAAATTCGTTAACCTTCCTTTTATTTCATTTTAATTTTTTTTTTCTCATTTCGCGGAGCACACATGATTCGTGGGACTCGAAAATCTTAAAATACCGGGTTCTGATCATAGCGCACGTGTCCCGCACCAGCTGGGAGATTAAAAGAAAGAGGACCGACCAAATATTCATCCAGTGATATTGTTACCTTAATCAATCGCGTTTGTCGAGAGAATTCCTTCTCATTAATGAAGTGGCAAAATAAAAGCCTAGAATTTGTTCATATCTAAGTCTGAAATTTGCAAAATGTGTGATTTAATCACGAGGGCGATGGCGTCGAAATTGATTTAAGGTTTTGGCCTGGACATGAATGAAGAAACAAGGTGCGCTCGCGAGGATCACAAGAAACTAATCTTCACACCACCCAATTCCATTGTTTGCCCGGTTTTACTCGAAGCAGGTGGATAGGATTGGTACATACAGAAAGAATACTGTTAAATATGTGGTCAACCCGGATTGTCCTGGCCCCCGGGGATCGGTGATTTGCGGCGAATTCCCGTTTGTCCTAACGCAATGAGTACGGCCATTTCTGCTCAAAGCATCCGGAGCAGGGTCGAGATTTCCCGATGGTGCACTTTCTGTCATCTGTTAATTCAGTTTAAATCCTATTTTTCCATTCTCGGAAGAAGACGTCACTTAACAGCTGACTTCAAAAACGGGTTAGATGGGCGTTGAGGCGGTTGACGATGCGCTTGCCCTGCATTCTTGATCTTCTCCGGATTATCCATCGACTTTGGAAAGCTGGAACTTGGGCATTCAGATTGCAACTCATGCACATGTCCCGGCTTCTTCATCTCCCCACCGCCATTAGCCTCCGCGGCATTTTTCTGATGCTTGAACTTTGTTGCCCCAACAATTGGGATAGATGGATTTACATCCTCATCGATTTTGTCGCTACTGCCAACCTTAGTTCCTTCCTGTGATTTCACTTTCTTTATAAACAAAGGAGCAGATAACTTCGGTGTAGTTGATGTCATGATTGCTTCAGTTCTCTTCTCAGCCATGGCAGCTGCCGGAACACTAGTAGAGGCACTGTCTTTTATGTTCAAAGCTGGTGCATCTTTGGGTCTTTTCTCGGCGAGCAACCTCTCCTATAAAAATATATTTATCTTGCATGAAGTTCCATATTCAGGTTCTAATTGCTTACAAGTATCCAAGAACCGAGGCTTACCTCCAATATGCTGTTGAAACGCTCTGCCAGATTTGGAAGCTTCAGAGCAGTGACCAGCTTGATTGCGCCTCTTACAGATTTCTCGAGTGATAAAAGTTTCACAAGTTCAGTTGCCCTTGCAAGCTTGTCGCCTGAATAAGTACCATGAGCATGTCTTAAGCTATATCACAAACATTGAGAAAAGAAATAGCTAAAAGATGTAGCAGTCATGGTACTCTCCCCAAAATCAATTCGACATGATGTTACATGCTATGATGAATCACTTCTAGCTACACTGCTCGGCTGGAGCTAGAAAAGTTCAAAAAAGATGCTTACTATTGCAGCAGGATGCAATGAGCCTTAAAATGCATTTATCTTGAGCTGCTTCTACGTTGAAAGCGTCATCTTCAAGTGAGGTTACGTCATTACCAGCTTGAGCAGCTGCTTCCATTTTGTGGTGAATCTGCAGCAAGTAAACAGCACAACAAGACCCGTTTTGCTTGGCAATCAGTAAGATCAAACTATCCACACATTTAACTCTAAAGTGTGACAAGCATTTAAATATTGTCAACTTATTACATAGCATCAATTTGCCCATTCCACTTTCTTGACAATTAAATTTGGAGGCATCGACATAAGTAATTCGAAGATTTGACAAACCTGTGAGAGATGCGTGTAGTTCAAGATAAACTCATTTTCAAGTGTTTCTGCTCCAATATCAGAGGATGCAAGAGGAATCGAAAAGTTTAGAAGGGACAGAACTGGTTTATGTGCAACCTGCATTGCAAGAGAGGCAATCGTCAGAGGAAACAGTTACGCATAATCAAAAACAATTACGGCACGCTGTGTATCCTACCTGTGGGAACAAATCTGGACTTTTGCAAACGATGCAAAATAAATGGGTCATATTCAATCCAACTACCCAGTAGCTTTCATCTGACCTTTTTACTTTGCTGGCACTACATAAAAAATCATTTGAATTTCAAACTCATATTTAAAAAACAACAGAGAGAGGATAGTCCATATCTTAAAGGAAGACGGTCAAAACCTGAAAAGCGGCACCCAGCTGCCACCATATTGAATTGTAAATATTCTCAGAAGACCCTGCAACATATTTGAGTTTCAGCTGAAGATCAATTTTTTAATGGCAGACAAACATCCTACAGAGAAACAAGGAAAAGGGGGAAAATGGTCACATCACCTTTTATATTTTAAACCAAGTTTTTTATGCTCTTTCACTAATCTAGAAAAGCAATCGACTTTATGTCGACTTCACTAATTTTCCTTGTTCTTTTTTCATTCTAGTTTGCAAAAGCAGGAAAAACAGGGAAAATTTGGCTAAAGACATCTAACTATACCTTTGAGTCGTACGAACTCAACAGGCCTTCTTCACTGAAGCCAAACCACATTAACTGTGATCCAGGAGTCAGTGGCATATGTCCCTGCATTGCCTTTGTACTTTTGGAGATGTTGAATATTGTAAACTCCATCACCTGCCCAATTTTAAAGAAATGCCGAGTGCAACGAGGTGAAAAGTCAGTTTTGATTTCTAGCTGCTTTACACAAGTCGCCGAGAATTGAAACAACTTAAAACTCGGTCATGAACAATCAGTGATCAAGCACCATTGAGTCAAACAAACAAAGAAATGGTGAATTTATCGAGGCACAAAAGGGAGAGTTCAGTACCTGATCACCAGAAGGAAGACAATCAGAAGAATGAGTGACAACTGCAAGCTCATCATTGAAGCCCGATGCAGTGACAACAGGCCCATCAAGTGACACCACATGTTTCTACAACACAGGGAAGAAATCAGAGATGAGTACAGATCTTGAATGGATTGGTTCGACTACCGTGAACATGCACATAGGAAAATGGAAGGAAAGAATTGCTCTTACTGCACCTTCTGCACCACGTTCTGTCGCTTAATACATCTAATCCTTTCCCAGTAACTAGATATGTGACTTCCTATTTCAATATTTCTTCATTATTGAGTGGTCCCGCTCATAATGGTGAAACAGAAGACATTACAACCCATAAAATGGAAGAAAACTTCTTCAATGTTCATGTTGATAAGCATAAGTTTAAGATTCCAAGGTAAGCATGGACAGTAATAAGAGAAAGCTGCTATGAATCATAGGATGACTGTTCCCAAGGCAGAATGCAGAAATTTCATCTCTATTTCTGGGTGACAAACCTGCAGGCCACCCTCAGTGAATATGGCGTAGCAAATTGAGACTTGTAATTGCAGCCACCCAACCAGTGCCAAGAGCCACTGCCTTCACTTCTTCTCCCTCAAATCGCATAGACCACTGAAATATTGCCAGGAGCATGTATCAGCATATGGGACAAGGACACAGTGCAGATGGCAGTATTACTTTGCTTAGACGAATTTAGAGGTTTCAATATGACCAAATTAGAGCATAAGAGTGAAAATTTTCCGACCTCGCTGTTACTTGCCCAGCTACGGAATGGCCGATACATGAGGGTGCTCAAGTTTTTCTCGCCCTTGCAGGGATTCGCAAAGACGCTTCCATTCTCGTTTATTGATGCCATAGTGAAACCAAAGTGATCTGTCATTGATGGAACTCGAGGACCTTTTCCAGTGTCATGAAAATCTATCTGCAGCCAAAACAGGTTAAAATATCGGTGCAACACGAAATATCCAAGCTGTATTTATAATTAAACATCCATCATGGAGAGAAATGAGAGTGCACATTAAGTTAAGGAGAGCACCACCTCTATGTGGGAGTAGCCCTCTTGCTCGATTGTAGTTATACTTCCTATCATATTATAGCATAAGAACCTCCTTTTCCCTGGCTGCACAGGAGTGCTACCAGGCTGGAAAGCATCCTGCATTTTCGATCTAGCAGATAACATTATGCTTCCTAGACCCTCATGACCATTGTCTGAAGCCTTTTTTTTATCGTGATGTCCTTTTCGAGATTTAAGCTTTGGTGGGGAGCTTAATTCGTCATTGTCCTCTTCCTCCCAATGTTCATCATATGTGGACTTCTTTCTTAACCTCTTTCTGCAAGGGGGTCCAGATTCACCAAAACTATCTTCACCAGGATCACTTATACTACCAGCAGCACTGGGTTCTTCATCCTCCTCATCCTCCTCATCAAACAAAAGCAAACCATTACTGTTGTTTGATCGTGAATTTGGAATTCCTTCTGTTGGTGATTTCATTGATGAAGGAATAACAGATTCCCACACCCCATACTTGCCCACTGTATCGATGACAGCCAAGGAATTGCCAATTGGCTTCCATGACATGCAACATATCCTCTCATCAAATTTCTGCCTGTCAATGTCCTGCTTCTTATCAACATCCCAAATTAAAACCTGCCTGTCCAACCCAGATGTTGCCATGTATTTACCATTAGGTGACCATGACAAGTAACATACAGATTGCAAATGATCGCCTCTCAAAGAAAACAGTTTTTCTGCTGTGTCTCTGTCGTACATTACCACATCATTCTTCAGACCAGGGACAGCTAAAGTTTCTCCATCTGGACTCCAGCTAAGCACATTGATGACAGAAAAATCTGAACCACAGTTAGGAGAAATGCCTTTAAGCATATGCAAAGTGGTTCCAGAATGAAGTTCCCAGTATATGACTGTCCCCATTGAGTCCATAGATGCCAAGTATTCACCATTGGGATCAAAAGCCAAACCAGTAACCGACCCTTTATGTCCCTTCAGAACCCTGGCTATAGAACCATCAATTGTGTTAATTAGTTTAATTCCCTCATCATCACCAGCTGCAGCCAACATGCTTCCTGACTTGTTGAATGCAAGGGCACGAATTGGTAGCGTAAACCTAGTAACATTGGTTTGAAAATCCCCACCTGAAAGATATAATTTGCAATGATAAGCTTAAAAAATTGGAAGAAAACCGAGGGTAAAGTTTTGGCACAGAAATACATGGTGAAATGTTCTAAAGTGGCTGATCGATGCTAGAACTATTCCTTAGTTGAGAAGAAAGGCTTCCCAGTATGAACAATAACCTGATGTAGTGAATATTTCTATGCAGAAATGTCCGTGAGCTAACAATAAGGCTGTTTGCATATCATTTTTTAGGGTCAAACTTTATAATGGTTTCTATTTAGTGCTTGAAGCATGATAGGCAGATCCCATGGCCATCTAACTGTTGTAAACTTTTCGGGACTCAGGCATCACCTGGCTACTCTTCATTGAAAATTGCAGTTACATAAGGGAATTAGACTACACAATTGTAAATCCCTCCTTCCTTTTTCTAACCTATCTGCTTTTGTAGTGTATGCTGATGATTGCAAATTCTAGTTTAAGGCATAAAAAATTATGATCTCGAAGCCCTTGCTTTGTGGTTTCCGATGAGACGTAATTTGCTTCAGACTAACATGGGTTTTGAGAGTTCGGAAAGGATCGAATCATATAATAATACTCGGCATTTCGGTTGACTGCGCAATAAGTAAACTAATCTTGTAAAAATGCCATGAACTTTCCTATGGCACAAAACTTTACATCATCGCCTATTACGAAGTCTTGCTGACAAACTCTTCCGGCCACCAACACCATAAACGCTTCAACTGTAAAAAGGAATAATGTTCTAACAAACAATCCCGGTTCCCCAAACATCAAATTGAAGCAAATGTAATATCCAATCATCCCAAAGGTATACCTCACCTGCCAATGCACTGCAGCGACTAACCAACCCAATGTAATCCTAAGGCAAAAAAATAAGACGCAGCATACCCACATTTTCACATTGGCAAGAAAGAAAAAAGACCCGAACGATCACGGAATAATGAAGACTTCATAGATGGAAAATTCGGCAAAAAGCTTCACATCATTTTAAAGATCGAAAATTTTTTTTTTTTGGTAAGGTTTTAAAGATCGAAAATTTGATCGCTAATCAACGCTAGAAAGGGGCACAGCCGATGCTTTTCACCTGGGAACTTGTACAGCTTGACGGAGTGATCGATCGATCCGGACGCGAGGCAAGTGGAGTTGGGGCTGATCGCCAAGGCCGTGACGCCGTCCCTGTGGTGGCGGAGGATCCTCGGAGGGCCGGAAGGGAGCAGGGCGTCGTGAATCGAGATCGCCGGGTCGGAGGAGGAGGCGGTGACGAGGTGGTGAGCCTGCTGGTCCCACAGCACGGAGCACAAGGACGGGCGGCCGTCGCCGCCGCCGCCGCCGGCGGGGGACTTGTGAGCCTCCCTGAGCTTCAGCGATCGGATTTTCATGGCGGATTCGCGAAGTCCCTCCGGCGTGGGTTCTGAGGGTTTCGGCGGAAATGCGAGGGCCTTAGATCCTGGAAAATTTGGGGGGAAATTTGGCGGGAAAATTGAGGGGTTTTGGATTTCGCGGGCTAACTGTTTTCCTTGGAGGGGCCAATGCTTTGGTGGACGTAAATGACCCCGTCGATGCCGAATGGCCAAGAGGCAAAGAGCGGAATGAAAGAAGACAATGAAGGATATAACCGTAATTACGTCTTTTCTGATTATGTAATGCTTTTACTCCATACTTAGTCTACTCGAAAAAACCGGACTTGTTCTTATTTTACTGGGATAAGTAGTTCCAAAAAAAGTTTTAATACTCGATTGTACTTTTGTGATAAGTTTTACGTCTTTTTTATTGTACTTTTTACAATTTTTAGAATTCAATTGCACTTTTTGAAAACTTTAGAACTCAATTGCACTTTCATAATAAATTGCACTTTTATTATAAGTTTTAGAATTCCAAGTGCACTTATTCCTAATTTTATTTGTTTATCTCTTTTTCTATACAGTGCGTATCTGAAGGCATTGTCTTTATGACATATCGGTACCATATTGGGCATAAATCACTCGAATGTATGAAAGCAAATTGAATCGAAAATTTCAATCAGGCTAAACTCGTATGACATTTATGGGTCCATATGGGATTTTGACAATTTACATTATTTGATACCGCGTAGTTAACCACTTGCGAAATCAATATATCTAGACCTTTCTAGTTTATCAATCGTTTGACCGTGCAATCTTCTCCCTTCAACCTTCTTGTCAAGCACGGTCTAACGAGCATCCACGGGACTTCCTCTAAGAATGTTTGACAAGAATCGATTGTAAAAAAGTTTCGATTGAGTATCACACACGCATTACAATTTTCTTGTTTGATTACTTCGTCAGTACTCGAGGCATTTAACAATAAAGATTCTCTCTCTCTATCTTTTTTGATGGGTGTGATTTAGGATCAAAGAGCTCATCGTTCAAGGAAGCGCATTCAACACTCTATGCGATGTGGCCAATCGATAGATACAAGACTCTCTATGGTTTTAATTCCTGGGAAGCCCAAAAAGAACAAGACATTACCCTTCAAAAAGACAAATGACAAGTGGTTCTGTTTAGTTTCTGTCGTTTATCGCTCGCATCCGCTGTTGAATTAAGTTCCGCTGGATCCCCCTCCCCCCATTGGATTTGCTGGTCCCGAACGCCCCCTTATCATTGGTCCTTGAGAGCTCCCAATCAATCAGATAATAATATGTTAAGATTTCGCTATCTCGCCCTTTCGCGCCAGCTAATCCACCCGAGTGCCAAATACAATAATCGAATCCCGATCCCGACACCATTCCAACTCGGACGAAACAGGGTGCATCGTTGTCGTCGTCAAGCTCACACGAAATGCTTAAGGCGCATAAGGAGTACAAGTAATCATTCCCAAGGGAAATGATTAAAGCGACCGAGTCCAACCGGTCGGTCTTCGATTCTTATATTCCCCTAATGGCATGGGGACGAAAGGATCCTTCTAACTCCCATCCATATCAAAAGCTTTGGCTAAGCATCTCTTTACTTTGTTGACTGGGACATGACCGGTTGCCATGTCCTTGTCACCACGTAACTTCTACTCTAAAGGCCAAATCCACCAATGACATCAGACTCCTGCTTCGACCCAGTTTTTGTCATATAGAAAACGAGAGGCTAATGGCTATTGTAACAATAAATGGCCCACTTTCATTGAACTTACACTCTACTTGTTGACAATTATTTAGCTTCTAAGCACGCGTGCATATTCCAACCATCGCTCCCCATCCTCACTAAACATTAGTTCACATCAGTTTGGGTGGGCAAAAGAGAAACAGAGAAGCTGCAGTGGAGTATGAACAAATCAACTTTTTTGAAAGTATTATGTAGAGGATGATCCCTAAGCTGGGACAAAAGAACTAAAGAAAGACGTACAGAGCGGGAGGAGAGGACGGTGTGATTTACCTTTCACGAATTTCTTTTTCTTTCACTCCCAACAAATCTATATTTGCAACTTCCTTGTACAAGGGACCAAACGGACGCGATCTCGCCCCGTAATTCATGGGGCAGCTTCTATACATCTCAATTATTTTGCTTATAAAGGATGGAATCTTCCCTCCAGCTGCTTCCACAAGACATCTCAGGCTTTTTTCGAACTCCGGACTCTATCTAGATCTTTACAATATCTCCTCATAGTGGCACGTTTCGCAGGCACCATGGCACTATTCAAGATATGTCCAAGAATTGACAGCATCGCAGAAGCACGATATAAGGAATAGGCAGCATCGCAAGTGCTAACCGCTCATATACTGCTCAAAGGATTGTCTGATGGCTGCAAACATTCATAAGGGTTTGAATAGAAATAATCCTCTTCCTTTGGCCTGTCTGGAATAACCAAACGCTTCAACGGATTCCCCATTCGGTTTGCATGAGCCTCCTTCACTGTAGATGAGAACTCATCCCAGCTCAGTGCTCCTGCATTATACTGGTCTATCAACTCCACCAAAAGCCTTCTGTCCAACAGAATTGTCTTCTTGAACCCAAGATATCTGAAACAGATACTAACACAGCAATCAGCTGACATGCTTTGACCTATGACATACAACCGTAAAGATATGCACGACATATAAAATATAACCGCAAGATTAGCTGTGCAGAAAAACGACTTTTAAGATTGAAGTGACGGCATAGAAGTTTCTTTGTCATTACTCAATCTTCCAGTATAAGCAGTGCATAGTAAGAAAGTCTAACAAAAAGGCATCATTGTTTTTCCACAGACACGGTGAAGCAATCTCTTGGGGGAGGCATTTGACTGTTTTCAAGCACAAAGTTGGTTTAGGAAGCAGAAGAACCGCTCCATAAGATATTTCTTTACAACAAAAAGAGAGCAGCATTTGGTGGTAGTACACACCAAGACAAGAATTCTCAGTGGGAAAACTTTGAATAGAGATAGCCTCAGACCACAACACTACCTGCGATGTCCTTCTACAACCTTAGCCATGTTTCCATCATAGGTAGGAACAAAAATATCACTCTCCAATGACACCAGATAATCTAGGGCGGCCATTTGAGAAGAATGATTTTGAAAAAATCTTAAATCTGAGGCTTCCAGCAGTGTCTCTTTTCTGACCTGTTTCAAGATACCGATCAGCAACATATTAGAAAAGAAAAGCAAACTATAACTAACTACTAAGGCCCAAAGGGATCTTCTGCTCAGATTACTGACCAATCCAGGGTAAGCCTTGGTAAGACTCGCCATTCTTCTTTCGCCACCATATATTTCACCTGCTGCGATATAGATTTGGATATTGTGGTCAATTCCCAGGGCCCTCAGAGTGAGAGCAGTTTCTTCGGGAGTTAATGGACATAAACCATCTTTCCTTTTCTGGACAGAATCTATTCTTTTTTCTTTCCACCAGGGATAAGCATATCTGCCAAAGAAAATAAATTTGAGGAAGGTCAAATGAATAGAGTAGACTCAAATATTCCACACAAGGCACTTTGGGTAACAAAAACTCAGAAACAATGCAACATCACACCTCATCGTCGTCAATTCATCTGTTTCGGCATCACTGCAACCTTGCGTACAGCCCGAAAATGCCAACATGTCCATCTCATATCTTAGATGCAGTACTAGGAAAGGACCATTTTTCCTAAGAAGTTGGATAACCCTTCTACCCAACTCTTCAATCTGAGAGGTGAATCTGAGGGCTCTGAAATTCACTCTGCATCGTAGCTTCTGAAGGTCTAACGGCTGGCCGTTGTTAGCAAGTCGAGCATCAGTTCTGTTCAACTTTACAACTTTGTATTTCTGTATCAATGGAAGAATCTGCATGCACCAATCATGAAGAAAGCTGTCAAGGGATCCAAAGGAGGACATTGTACGTGCATGCACATGACTGAGATTCCAAATAATCTCTCTGAAAAGCTAATGAGAACATTGGTTGAAGAATTGAATTTCCTACCCACAACAGTGATTTTAACAATACTATACTAACCTGGTGCTGATAGTAAGAAATATCTGACCAACTAATTGGTGGCATTTGAAAGGTCAATCCTTGATCCACTCTCATCTTGAGCCTGGGAGGCAACTCTTTCAAAATCCGAACCTCATCTCTCAAAGAAGTGATAAAATGATCAACATCAAATATGTCATGAAAGTCACTGCCAACACAAATTCAGGATTAACGGACATAGGTACAGCTATAGAGATTGCGAAGTATCACCACGAGAAAATAAATCTCGGTTGCTGTACCTGGGATCGGCCCAAAAGGATGTCTTATCCAGCTCAGGCACTATAAGTGTAACATTTAAATGCCTTGCAATGGCGACCATATCACAAATCTGAAAGCCATATCGTAAGATAGAATGAATTAGCAGACCATAAGGTTCCTACACAAACATCCGCAGTTTGCCACCAAAATAAGAGACAGGGGAGCCCCCATCTCTCCTCCAGGCAGATGCAAGGGACATAGTTAACACAACTTACCGCCGCTCTCATTTGATTAAGTCCTCCGTTGCATGATATCATTAAGTAACCATTATTCTTGTAAACACCTGAAAGCAAAAAATTAATCAAAATCCCATTCAGTACCACCATTTAATCCATGATTGTAAAAAAAATGCTTCGAATGGATCTGAGTGGTTGATAATGACAGAAAATCGAAAATTCAGTGACAGAAAAATTGTGACGAAACAGAAGTAAAACCCAATTATATCTGATAAGCCTATCGAACTCCAAATGACCAGAATTATCTGGAAGAACTATCAAAACAAGAGTTACGATCTGCAACAAATGAATGAATAAGATGAGATTGCCATAAGTGCCCAAGAGAGAGGGAAAGTCTGCACAGTGTCCCCCCATTCTAAGATAAAATATGAGACTTGAAGCAGATCAAGCAATCTGCAGACTAACACCAGATTATATCTGCAGGAAAGAAATTCCAGACATCTAATCAACCGCATCACTAGAAGGGACGAGGGAATGAATGATAAGATTTCAACTGACATACGCCGGGCCTAGTTGGAGATGCCCAAGAAGCTTTGAAAGCGCTGATCCATTCATCAAACCATTCAACTCAAGAATAAATTTTGCAGAGCAAATTGAAGACCCCCCCCCCCCCCCCCCAAAAAAAAAAAAAATTGAAAGCTGCGCAATCCAGAACAGCTGATGTATTGATCTAAATCGGTCACGCAGCATGGAAAACATCAATCGTTCCAGAGGAACTGCAGGGAAAAGGCAGAGAGAAAAACTCACGCTTGGGAGGCAATACCCTGGCAGGAATTGCGGAAACCTTATCATCCAAAAGCGCAGATTCTTGAGACAGGCAAGAAGGCAAACCCAACAGCACTCTAGGCCCCCACGTCTCTCCCAAGGCCGTCAATTGCACCACGCACGTCCACAGCAACACAGTGGTGGTGGCGCGTATCATCCACACCTTCATCCGCGACCGGGACGAGTGCGGCAGCATGGTGTTCCTCAGCTTCTCCACCCTGCCCTCCCCGAACACCTTCAACCCCATCTCCAAGCTCCCTCTCTTCTTCTTCGCCGTCTCCCTCGAACTGCTCTTCACCTCGCTCCTATCCACCTTGCACATGTCGGATCAAAATCCGACCTCCTCCTTCACGCGCGCGAATCGCCGCCCATCTCCCCAAAACAAAAACTCTCTCTCCCTCTCACCGACCCAGCTCCCAGGCTGTCGACAGCGCTCTGCCTCGCAGGGTTTGCTGCTCGATATACCTCAATGTAGGATCCAGGAACGGCAACAAAGCCCTTCCCGATTGCCGATCCACAAAGCGCAAGAACGCGTCCCGCCGAATGACTTGCTCGATTTGGAACACTCGCCGCCGATCTCCTCGCGATCCTCCGAGATCCGAAACTCCCAACAGGACAAACTCAGAAACAAAATCCGCTCCAGCCGTACCGAGACAAAAACGAACGAATCACCATTAAAAAGAAAAGCCTCCAACCAGGCCCCCCAAATCCGACGATACCGCGCAGAAAAGGCAAGGGCTCTATTCACATTGCCCGAAAATCGCAAAGCCCTTCCCCCCGCCGTCCCCCACCGACGGCCTCGAGACCGCACCGAATCTCGCGATCACTCCCTCCTCCCCCACCCGCGCCTCCCTCCGCGAGCGCGGCCGGATCGAATCGCCCACCGGGAGAATTCCGACGCCGCCGCCGCGCGTCGCCGGAGATGATCGCCGGCGGGTGCGGGTGCGGGTGCGGGTGCGAGTGCGAGTGCCAGTAACGGCACGCGAAGCGTGGGGGGGGGGGGATTTTATATATATCGGCGAGAGATGGGGAGGGGTGGATTCGTTCTGCGCGGAACTAAAAACGCGTGAACCGGGAGGGAGGGAGAGAGAAAAGGAGGAGACAGGGCCGTACAATCCTCGAGTGCTCGCCAACCATGGTTGGCGGCCCTTTTGACCGCGGTTAGTTTTCCTTCCCCCCCCCCCTGGCGCGGTTAAGGGACCCCTTTAATGTGCGGGGGTGCCTGGATGTGGCCAATAAATGCCAGCAATTCTGAACGGGGGTTGCCGCGCGCCGCGGGGGGAGGGGGTGGGCCCCGGGAGATTTAACCGCGGCCGACGTGGCGGCGATCGGGGCGTCCGGGGGTGAAACGTGGAGGGATCGCAGCCGCTGGGGTGCAGGAGGTTTCCCCGTACGAGCGGGGCGCAGCTCGCCGTTGGATCTCTCGCGGGGCGAGATCGGAGGTGGTTGGGGATGCCGCCGACAATATATCGCGGTACTTTGAGAGATTTTTTGTTTACCGGTTTTATGGAAATTTGGAGGGAAATTTAAAAGGGAGAAATTGCGTTGAGATCGTTTTCACTTTTCACGCGGTAAATATCGAGTCCCCGATAAAATCAAATAGATCTCAACTTTCGATATCTGAAGATCTCGATTTGTTCGAGTCGCGGGGGACTAATTTCGTGCAAGTATTTTCGCACCCGTAATTGCGTGCGAAAGCTCAATTGGTTTGATAAACATTGGCATGAAAATCCAACTTGATTAGGTTGTGTTGTGTTTCGATTGTAATATGTGTGACAATGTTCTGCACGGGGAAGCCACTTCTTTTTTTTTTTTTTTTGGTCATTCATAGGGAACTAGAGGACTTTAGCTCTGTCTAAATACTTTGAACTCGATTTCTTTTTTGTATAGTTAATCGGGATTTCTAAAGACGTGACAAACTGCTTGAATTTCTTAAAGATAATGAGCATTTAACAGTCTAAACTGAAACGACGAAAATTATTCAGGCGACATATTTAGCACAACAAGTTTTCGATGCTCCAAGATAAACCTCGAGACATCGTATTTCTATATGCAAATTAAGGGACAAAGACTGCAATCGAAGAAGATGTACGGAATTACTTTTTACAGAATAAAACCCTCATCACGTGACATAAGCAGTGTCTCTAATTCGTCGCTGTTGCGAGAAAGAACGAGGGGGGCAATATGGGCACGTGCAAGAATCGAGATGAAATGCTGGCCTTGGCTTGAAATCCAAATCGCATCCCTTCTCTGGTAAAGAAAACAATGAATATATAATAAACACGAGGTGCGGCAAAACTACACGCACATCTGCAGGCCAAAGGGCGGTGCAAAGTGAGAACGTGACCGATGCGACGCCCGGGTGAACCCACGAGCGATATCGGACTGCCGAGACGATACGAGACGAGAAAGGGGAGAAAAGACAACTGGCCAACCGCCGTTAGCCTCCGTCAGGGTGTCGGTTGCGGCCGTGACCGCCGAGCTGACGGAGCGAAGCGAGCGCCCGCGGCCCGGCCCGGCCCGGGGGGGGAGGACAGGAGCTGTCAGAACGGTCGACCGCTCCCTCCCGCTCCCTCCTGCGGTGACCTTTGTCGGGCCACGTGTCGGGATCTCGAGGTGGGGCCCCCGCTCCCTCTCTCTCCTCTCTTCCTTTTTTTTTTTTTTTTTTTTGGTTTTTGGTCAAACTCCCTCCCTCCTTCCTTCCTTTGAACGAGCGGGTCCCGCTCGTTTTTGTTTTTTTTCCTCCTCTTCGCCCATTCCGACGTTTGGAAGTACGCTGTCCACCGGCCGAGAGGTAGACGAAACGTCGCCGTCCCGCGAGCCAGCGCCGCGCGCTGGATTGGTCGGGTTTTGCCTCCGTCGCGAGTACAGCTGGAGTTTTCGCGAGCGGAAAGAAAAGGGCGGAAGATAAACGAAAACAACGGGAAGAGCACGGAAAGACAAATTCTACTTTTACAAAGACGTTGTTGTACCCGACAGTGTTACCTCGCTCTCGTCCCGACGAGACACCCCAAAAAAAAAATGTCGCCACGTGCCGTATGTGATCGAATATAAAAAAAAATTGTCGCGAAATAGATAAAAATAGCACGCGAAAATATTTGACGGGCTTAAAAATAAGGGGTTGATAATAGCGAATGAAAAAACACGGGACTGCCACACACACGTGTCACCGATTAAGTCACCCTTGTGTCAAATTTCAACACTCAACCTCGACTAATTTTTTAACATCCAATAACTCAAAATGAAAAGTATACTTATGATAAATTTATTACAATTTTTTTTTTTTTTAAGGACTAATTTTTTAACATCCAAAAACTCAAAACTAGTATACTTATGATAAATTTACCATAAATTAATTTTTTGACCACTAAATATTTAAACTGGTACATTTATGATAAATTTACTCTCCGTTAGTTCCGTTAAATTGGATTAATATCACGAAGAACCACAAACCGATACACTTGTAACAAATGACAGGTAAAATCCTAAACTAGTGTACCCGCTAATTATTACCTGTCATATAACTCAACAATTTGATAGTAAAATTTAATGAAAGTTAACGGAGTTTAAATTTGCCAAAGTGTATCGATTTGAGGCTTTTGGTTGTCAAAAAATTAATTTGGAATAAATTTATCACATGTGTACTAGTTTGAGGTTTTTCAAAATATTAACCCTTATTTTTAAGCGGTTCAAATCTTTTCAAGTGAGAAATCTTGAAAACGAGAAGCAGTGCCTCTTTTAATCTGATCTATAGAAGATAAATGGGGTGATTGGTGAAACACGACCGGCGAGGGAAATCGAATTTGTTGTGTACAGGGAGGACACGAGACGTGAATGAATATTTAACCCTTTTTTTTTATCGTACTTTTGATTTTTAGAGCTTGATATTTGATCAAGTTTGCACCAACCAGTCTATGTTTTGATATAATATCGAGCAGAGAAGGAGCTATATCTTCTCATCTTTAATGTACGTCGAGGATCCAATTCATGTCACCAGTTCTATCTTGACCACGAAAGGTTTAACTCTTTATTTTTTTGCCGAAACTACAAAGGTTTGATTTGGACGTAGAAGAAGACCCAATAAAAATCGGAATAAAACCCGACACTTTATTTATTTCAAAGAAATCGCGGGGAAATCTTTCACGATCTTTCAACAGTCGAAAAAGTATTTATGCGCGTTACTATATCGAATTTATAAATGTAAGTTTGAGCAGGACTTATACGACAATTTACGCGCGGAATTATTCGCATTTTTCGTTGAGATAAAGGAGGGGACATTCATACTACTAGTCCTTATGTTGACCTATATGCAAAAGATCGATTATTGTACCTTTACTTAGACTCTTGCATCGGGCCCTTTTTTCCTTTTTGCACGAGCAAAGCGCTGCGTAAAGAAAAAAAAAAGGCATTTTCATTTTCCTTATATATTTGGAGCTTAGCATGCAAGTAGCTTCTTCTTGTATTCCATTCCCGCGTGTCGTTTAGACGGTACCCCAATATCAAAATAATTTAGGCGGTTTCTCATTCGTGTCGAGAACCAAACCCCAATAATTTAGGCGGATTCGGCGCGATCGAAGCCCCCAAACAATGCTGACTATAATACAAAGCAAAAATATTATAATCCACGACACCCCCCCTGTTGAATACAAAGAACACCATTCTGTCTCGGAATGCTAGGGCTAGTCGTAGAATATCTTTCGGAACTAGAGTAATCTTTTCCTCTTTTGATTAAGCTAATAAGTCAAGGACAATTGACCTTTTCAATGCGTTCCTAGCTTAAGATAGTACCCAACCTCGGTGGTGCCCACCATGGTATAATCTATCTAACCTGGAAAGAGTTTATTTAGCCCGTTCTAATGCTAGCTAATGCAGCAGGATTTTTGGAATCCCCCTCAAACAATCGTCTGACTCACGCAAAATCAAATAATTCGCGTCTGGAAAAAAAATCGTATGAATTATAATCCATGGTTCGTTTGGCGTGCGAACCCGCCCCTTGTTGAATACAAAAACGGTTTGAACACCATTTAGTCTTTTAAAACGAGAGAGGAGAGAAAGGAGAGACGGATGGCATCGAACGGAATCGAACACGGTCCCGCCTTCTCGGGACGCGAAGGAATATGGTTACCTAAGTCGAACATTCAATTTGGGGTTCGCAAACAAACGTGGCCTAAGCCTAGCCTAGGGTGCTTTGATCATCGGAGCTGAGAATAAAAAGAGTTTAGGGGGGAATCATGACGAGTGAGTGAGTGGTGGTCCAATTTGGAATTTGCACGCGCCGTAGTGGCAAGGGACGGTGGGTGGTTGAGGTGTGTATAAATGGCAAGTGCGCGTGCGGAGCTTAAGGCTCGGGACCTTCTAGGACGCTCGCCTTACAATTTGATTTTTCGCGCTATATCATATCATATCGTATTATATTGCTCTTCGAAATTGCCCTCTCCCCATCTCGATACCAGAATTACCCTCGGAAAATATACGCATTCGGGAAAAAAAAATGTTATTCTCAGGGATCTTTTCCACCTCTCAAATGTAAGTTGGAGGATGTTTGTCCCCAGCTCGACTGAGTTCTCGATCATTCTTGGCAAATCAAACGCATCAACATCCGGAAAACTAATTCGAGAAATTCCTTTTTCGCCAAGCAAATACGTCCGAAGTTAGAGTTTATCGTCTCGGGCAATCTCACGCGTCTTTCGAGCGATTATCGAAGAGCTATCTTGATCATTATGATCTCGAACGTATCGTATGTTTTGCTAGGCAAATACATAAATCACCGGGAGAAATCAACTCGAGTAAATTATTGCTCGAGACAATAGAGATTCAATGACCACTGCGCACAGTGGTACTCGTGATAAATGGCACCACATTCTGCCACCGTTAGAGTGAAGTTTGCGTGGATCTCACACGATCAAGCAACGATCCATTTCATTATGAAACGAGGGTTTATAACCTATACTTCTTCCAATTTCGTGACGCGAGAGACAATCGCTATTCTTTTTCTTTATTCAATTGTTGGCACCTTAACTAATTATCTCATTCTTTTTGTCAGCCAAATGTTTCCAGGACTTCGAAGCTCCTCTACAAAGAGCTTGACCGCCCACTTGGGGGAAACCCCGCAAACCTATAAATTCACCTTATCCGGAAGAGGAAAGTTTCGAACTCCTCACGTCCCGTGACCATTGGGGCAAGCCCCTAATGGTTATTTATCACCTTTTCCTTTCACAAACTCAACATCTTGATACTGGCAATATCCCTTCTTGCTACATTTCGAATGTCTTGATCATAAGATTTGATTTGTTTACCTTCTTCGTAGTGGGCAAGCTCAATCACGCCATCTTTTTCTTTCTTCTTTCGCTGCGAGCCGTGATCGGAGTGACCACCTTATTAACCCAAGCAACTTAATCAAAAAAGGGCTAATATCACGAAAAACACGAAACGGATATATTCATGATATATTTATCTCAAATTAATTTATTAACCATCAAAAATCTAAATTTAGTACACTTGTGATAAATTTATCTAAAATTAATTTTTTTACCACAAAAAATCCCAAACTAATATATTTGTCACAAATTTGCCCTATATTAAATCGGATTAATACCACGAAAAATCACAAATAGTTACACCTATGACAAACGGAGGGTAAAATCCTATATTGGTATAGCTGTCAATTACTACATGCCATCCAACTCATCAATTTAACGGTAAAATTTAATAAAAATTAACAGAGAGTAAATTTATTACGGATGTACCAGTTTGGAATTAGTTTAGGGTAAATTTGTCCTATATGTATCGATTTGGTATTTTTCATGATATGAATCCATAAAAAAGATGAAATTATTGAAGAAAAAGATAATTTTACCTTAGCCGTCGCAATCAAAATAAGTGTTTTCAAGATTTTAAGCCGAATAAATTGTGAGAACGATTCGCGCCCTTCCGTTTAAGGTGGGTGCAAATCAATTCAATCCCATCATAGAAAGAAAGACAGAGAGATTGTGATCGCTTGGATGAATTATCGTGCTGCTCGCAATCTCTTGTGATGTTGACGAGTCTCTTTGGTGATAAGATTGCGTGTATGGACTGAGGGTGAGATGCCGCGATCCTCCTCATCGGTGCGAGCTCGAGTTCGAATTCGACGTCTTGCCATTTTCGTTTCGAGCAAATTCGAAGGCGGGTTTCGATATCGAGCTCTTATCGGACAAGTTACGTGAAAGACAACAGCGAACGTGTATAACATTGAGACGGGTTACGATCCTGCACGATCAAATACTCGACAATCCCAATTCGGAAGTTGTCATCTCACTGATTGCCCCAACATTGAATCGTTTTTTGCGGAATGGATAATAACTCTAGTACAGGCTATGTTCAATACATCATTATTGTTCGATTTGAAATTTTTGTGCAAATTATAAAACGTTGAATGTGCAATTTAAGTGGTGGAAACTCCTTCATTAGTCACCGAAAGTGGTTCGGGTGGCACTTCGTTTTCTTCCTAAATCACATGATATTTTTTTGGGTCGAATTCTAAATCACATGATTTGACGACGCATGACTGTTAGGATAATTAAAAACTTCTATAGGATATTTTTCTATATAATAGATAATCATAATATTTATATCGATTATGCGTATCTCTTGAGATCGCACATATGTTGCACGTATATCTATCTCCCTTTGATTGTGTATATATATTGATCGAGATATTATCTTAATATAGTTATATAATAAAGTTTATAAATAAGTCGATGTATTCTTCATTAATATGCATATCGAAATATATAAAAATTTCACAGTTTTCTCGTCCGCTTTATCATTCTTAACCACTTTGCTTCGTTTTCTACATTTGGCATGCATTAATGGTGGACTTTTAAAGCAGCGCGCTTCGATATGATTCACTAAATAAAGCTCTAGAAGCACTTAAAAAAAATCATTGATTTTCTGCCTATCTTTGATTATTTTATTTATCGAAATGCGTTAATGGTTTTGTTGAACTTTGTTAATCTCTTTTAAAACCGTAAAATAGTAAATATCATCGTTCAAAAAATTGTAGCGCACTTTCATTTGAATGATAAAAAAATAAGCAAATCTCGATGCACGTCCCCGAGCTTGATAGCCCACTAGTGATAGGGCCATGCTATCTCTCACGTAGTGACAAGTTCGAATAAGACCGCGACTCCCGACGCGGGAGCAAACCTTATCGACTCCCGCCACGACGTTGGGGTTGTACCAACGGGTTAGGAGCGAGTTTGAGACCTTACGCTAAACGATTAGTAGACCTTAACTAATCTAAAGCCGGGACTCCGTTTTATGGCTTTCTGTTTTCTTTTTCATTAACACATGAAATCACGGAAGCAAATGAGGATCCTCTTGTCGTGCGAGTTTCGAGTTGGACGTCCGGCCATTTTAGTTCTAGCAAATTCGGAGGAGGATTTCAACTGGACAAGTCACGCAGAAGATCATGAACGTGTGTGATATTGAGACGGACGGTGGTCCTCCATAGAATCATGTGCATGACGATTCTGATTCGGAAGCTGTCATCTCATCGTACTAAATTTTGTATGATTGCCTGAACTTTTTAACAATTTTCAAATCTTGACATTATGAAATATGTAAACCGTTTCTGGGATGGTTATACTTCTTCGCTCTTCTTGCCACGTGCAACATATGCGGTTTTTTTTTTTTTTTTTGACTAGTAAAGATTAAGAGCACGATCAATCCGACTAAAAAAAAAGTACAGCAAAGACCAAATTTCTTTTTTTTGCCTGTCCTGTCTCTAACTCTATTCTCTCTCTGATTTTTGCTCTGCCTCTTGCAAAGCGCGGAAGTCGAACTCCGCATCTGTGATGCTTGCATCCTCACCCTCCGATTTCTTTATCAGCAGGGCCGCATGCCTATTAGCTAAGTTCAATACGTCACAATTGTTCAATTTAAATTCATAGCAAAAAGTTACATCATTAAAATTATATTTTTAAAGGTGGAATTCCTTAATTAATCACTAAAAGTGATTCGGGTGGCACTTCATTTTCTTTATAAATTAATTGATTTGATGACAACGAGTGATTGTGCTTCGTTTTCTACATTCGATGGGGAATTTTAAGCGGTGGGGTTACATATAATTCACTAACTATATTTAGTAGAATTGGAAAAAAAAGGAAAATAACACAAATGATCTATGAACTTTGGTTTAATATGCAATGTAGTCCCTAAACTTTTAATTTGTTCAATGTCATTGTTGAGTTTTAACCCAACGTGCAAGGTCATCCCTAAACTTTAAACTGATTTAGTGTAGTTCTTAAACTTTTGGATTATGTTTAAATTAGATCCTACACGACCAAAAATATATATATAGTCCTTGGAATATAAGAAAATATTAAACGTTGTCATTCAATTAATTCAAGTTCAGAATTAACATTGAACGTTTTTATATAGTTTAGGGACTAGATCAAACATAACAAAATATTTAGGGACCACATTAAATAAATTTAAAGTTCAAGGACTTTAAAGTTCACGGACAATATTGTACATTGGAATAAATTTCATGGACCAAGTTAAATAAATTAAAAGTTTATGGGCTATATTACACATTGGGTCAAAATTCAAAAAATACTCACGCCATTTTCCAAAAACAAAAAAAAAAGTATCATCATGACCCACCTCTCTACATAAACTATTAAATTGCCGCAAAAATGGCAACTTTCTTGTATATTTCAATGTTTCAAAATTAGGGAAAATTGTTCAGAAAGTCCTAAAACTACTATAGGGTGGCCAATTCAGCTCCGAAGTTTTTAATTTTGCCAATTTATTCCTAATTTTTTTGACAACTTACCAATTTAGTTATAAATATTTTGATAATTTATCAATTTAGTCTTAAACATTTTAACGACTTACTAATTTAGTCGTCGACATGGCAGTTTAGTTAGTACCAGCCGTTCTACTTGGCACAAAAGGCACCGACGTGGACAATTTTCTAAATTTTTTTGAAAATTTTTATAATTTTTTACAATTTTTTTCTTTTGTATTTGGCCAGTCATCTAGTCTCAGTGATGGCGGGTGACTAGTTAGAGGCAAGGGCTCGTGAGATCGACCTAGCCATCTCTAGGCGAGGCTTGCCTTCTCCAATTAAGTGAGGGCGACCCTCGCCAGATCCAATAAAGGCCACTGGCAAGGGCTAGCCTTGCCCAGCAATTGCGAGACTTGACCTTACCGTCGTGGCGAGGTCAACCTCGCTCTGCCCTTGGCAATGGTCGGCGAGGCCCTCACCTTTGGCGAGTCGATGGGCCATCGCCCAAGCTTGCTGATCGGCCAAAGAGAGAAGAAAAGAAAAAATTCAAAAAATCTATAAAAAAATTCAAAATTTTTTTAAAAAATGTAAAAATTATTCACATAAGTGATTTCTTGCCAAATTGGTCATAGTGACTAAATTGGCAAAGGACTAAATTGACAAGTTGTCAAAAGATTTAGGACTAAATTGACACAATTAAACAGTTCAAGACTGAATTAATTGCCATACAACTAAATTGTTGCACATTCTTCGTTTCAATGACTTGAAAATATACAGGTTTTAACACGTGCTAGTCATTTAGCAACACGTTATCGAGCTTGGTAATCCAATGGTCACAAGATCACGCCGCCTTTTGTGTGGTCACATATTCGAATAATGTCGCAACTTGCAAATGAACTTTCTTGACTTCAACCATAATGTTGAAATTGCAGTAACGGGATTACAACAGGTGTGAGGCCCTTTGCGATGAAAAACCAAAGGGGTTAGTTGTGCCGATCGCCTATAATTCAATTTATTCATGCCCTAACGAAAAGTTTGGGAATTATGTATAAGCATTGTTCAACCGTAGTAATTTGTTTTCCCTCTATATTTCTAGTGAAAATCAGCTCCAACCTCTCGATTAATAAAATTAGAGAAAATAGAATTCCAAAAATAAATATGCCGACAATCGTGGATGATAGCTTGGACGACCTATCAAAAGAATATACTATCGAGAAAAAAAGAAAAAATGCGTCCTTTCATCAGAAGAAAACGTACAGAGAGGCATGATCGAATCTTGGACGCATGATGGGTCAACCCCGACAAAATCAACCTGCCACCTGTCTCGAGCAAGGAAGATCATCAGAGGCGAAATTATCTTTTGCAGATTAAAAATGAATATTAAGATAAAATTATAGATTTTACAAAATCGGCAAGAGATTTGAGATCAGATGGATCTTAAGCCTCGTATATTGTAATGAAACGGCATCAGAAGACCGAAGACGTTGGTCTCCCAATCAGAAGGCCCGGATCAACAACAAGGACGATGCGGTCAATTAGCGAGATTCTCGGGCGTTCGTGTAATTAGCCAATGTTTGAGGGACTTCTTCGAATAATAGCATTAATTAAAGGAAATGGAAAAAAAAATTTGCTTTTTGAAGTTCATTTTTTTTATGATATGTGAAATGTTCATGACAGTGAGATTAGATCTATTCAGGGAAAAATGACACAAACAGTCCATGAATTTTAGCTCAATGTACAATTTGATCCCTAAACTTTTAATTTATTCAATGTAGTTACTAAACTTAACCCAATGTGCAACGTGGTTCCTAAACTTTCAATTTGTTTAATGTCATCCTTAAATTTTTGTATATGTTCAATTCAATCCATGAATTATATGAAAACACTCGATATAGTGTTTCCATTAATTCAAGTTCAGGGACTACATTGAACATTTTCATATATTTAGGGACTAAATTGATTATCTACCAGAAGTTCAAGGACCACATTGAATGAATTAAAAGTTCATGGGTCAAATCACACATTGGGCTATTTCAGGGACTGTATTGAATAAATTTAAGAGATCAAATTACACATTGAGCCTAAAATTTAGAGACTATTTGTATCATTATCCCAGCTATTTGAGGTTGAGGAGGTTTTCGACAAGTATGAAGTTGATAAGCCGGAGGGTGAATGTGAATTTTGGAGGATTAATTTGGTTTATTTCTTTGAACGGAAAAAATTGGAGTGAAGTTCGAGAAAATCATTGTTGATATTAATTATTTTCGTGTAGACCGAGTCAAGGGCTCTATCTATTTATTTTATCTGTGGCGAGTTCATTCTCAATGTAGTTCTCGCCCTAATATTTCGATTTAATTAACCAAATGCAGGGAACTTTGACTTCCTAAGGAAAGACCTCGCCGGCATAGAAAGAATCTCTTAACCGCATCCCTGCGCCCCGCGATAAAAGCAAAGTAGTGATAACTCCTTTGAGAGATTTTTTTCTATAATCTTAGGGAGCGCTCGCTTGGTGAAATTGACAATTAGGTTATGAAAATTTGAGTGTCAGATTTTAAGTTTTGAAAAAAGATTTACAAAGTTGTTTGGTGATAATTAATAATTGATAGCTGAATATTATGAATCTCTTACCGAACATAGACTAAAGACTATTGTTACTAATTTTCTATTATATTCGTTGAGATTCTTAACACCATTAATTATTTCCCATTGAACAAGTTATATAACCTCTCCCTTACAAACTAGATTAAGTGGAATTAATCTCATTAAATGCTGAATTTTTAATTTTTAACACTTAATTGAGTTGTCAAACAAGCCCACTTCACACACTATATGACGTGGCGGGTTTTTATCGGGTGCTTGAATGAGCTCACTAATTTAAAGGGAAATTTTCAAATAAAGGCATGAATTGCGCATGCCTTGTTTCAAATTAGGGTATGAAAGTGCTCTTCTTTTCTCAAATAAGGGTTTGAAGTGAATTTTATTTCAAATAAGGGCCTAAAATGGTTATGTTTGTTTCAAACAAGGACTCGACTTTCTAAATGGTCAAGGGCATTTTTGTCCTTTAACTTTTTTTTTGAATTTTTTTCCAACTTCCTTTCTTTTCTTTTTTCCTTTTTCTGGCTTTTTCTTTCTTCTTTGCCCGGCGATGCCCGGAGAGGGTTGGCCAGAATATTTAGCTGGCCGGCGACTGGTGAGGTCAGGTGCTTATTTGAAATTGCCATGGTTACTTTAGGCTCTCATTTAAGACCGACATACTTACTTTAGGACCTTATTCGACATATGCCATTATTTGAGAAATGAGGATACTTAAGGCTCTTATTTGGAATTTTCCTTATAAATCACCACTCATCTGCTCCATCATTTAGGGACCATTTAATTGCGTTTACATAAATAATAATTTTTTTAAAAGCGAAAAAAAGAAATTTCACCTAAAAGCACTATTTAGATGGTTACAGATAAGGTTGGTTACTTAAAAAAACAAAAATCAACATTATCTATTCTCATCAAAGCTGAAAATTTGCGTTTTCCATAATCACAAAAATGGTTCTGCTCATCCAAATTTTAGGTCGATGTAGGTAATGTCAGCTCCTTCAAAATTTTTAATTTGTCCTTTAACAGTTAGAATTTGCTTACGTCCGGTAAGAATCGATGTTATTTTTCTGAATTAAGAAAAAAATCGAGCAGCTTCGTTTTAATAATATCGAAAAAAGTGTTTCCTTGACTATTTTAATTATCTTGATCTCTGACGGATTTAGAGGGAAACTCAATTATGATAATCCTGCGGACATCGGAAGCTTTTGCTAATTTATTTTCGGGTTCAAACGCTCACGACCAGTTTGGGCTTCGTCGAGAGAATCACAGCCGGTGCAAGCCCATCATGCGACTGTGTTTGAGTCTTGTATTGGGCTTCTTAAGCCCATGAAGGCCAACTAATTGAAAATTTTCCTAATTCTATATATATATATATATTTAAGGGGTCAATTCACTAAAAAAACCCCACACTTTATATTGAGTTCCAAATTTGTCCTAAAATTTTTTTTGTCTAAAAAAACCCAAAAACTTTAGATCCAGTTCCAAACTTTTTTTTATCTCAGAAAAAATCCCAAACTTTAAGTTCAATACCAAATTGCCATGAATTTTGTTTTATGTAAAAAAAAATCAGTAAATTTCAATTTATTTTAAAAAATATACCCCATGATCCAGTTCCAACTTGACACGGTACTTTTACATTCATAACAAATCCACATTAGCAAAGTAATGGGACGATAGGTACAGATCGATGTCGTATTTCCACTTCGGTAACAAATCCAATTCAATAAAAATTATTAAAATTTTCCAAAATAAAACCATTTTAGGATATGAAAGTTAGGGACGGTAACAAATCCACCTAAAAAATCTTTTTTTAATTTTAAAAAACTAATTTTTAGGTTCAGTCCAAATTTGCTCTGACCTTTTCTTTATCTAAAAAAAAGTCCCATTACTTTGTTGATGTAAATTTGTTATCTATGTAAAAGTATTATATCAAGTTGGATTGGATCACAGGTATATTTTTGAAAAAAAATTGAATTTTGGTGATTTTTTTTTCGTAAAACAAAATTTGGGGCTGATTTGAGACTATACTTAAAGTTTGGGATTTTTTCCAAGACAAAAAAAAGTTCAGGGCAAATTTGAGACTTGACCTAAAGTTGAGAGTTTTTTAGGGAATTAGGTCTATATTTAAGTAAATAGGGTGACAAAAAAATGTAAATAGGGTGCGAATAGTGAATGGTGGCGTGGCTTATTGAATGAATTTTCAATGATTTTAACTTTTTTTTTTCAATTTATTGCTTTATTTTTAATGTTTGCCTAACCTAATGCCCATATTTTGCACCTCGAAAAATCAAGGCCATATCATACTATGGGAGATCCATCTGTTTTACGAAAAATAAATGATTTGAAAAATATTTTTCTAAAATTGATTGTTTGTATCGATTAAAAAAATGAATAAAAAATATACTCATTGCTCACGAAAATAGTTAGACATAAGTTGTTATTAATAATAGAAATATTTACATTAACTAATTATCTTAAGAAATATGAATGATTACTTTTGGATTTTTTTTTTCAATTTATTTACTTTTTCGATGCTAACAATTCCATTTATCTATTTTTCTATTTTTATATTTCTGATTTGGAACATAAATTTTTTTGGTAACACAATTTAATTTTTCTATTTCTTGAACAAATTTTTAGTCGAAAAATAAGTTTGGAATTGTTTACACAAAAAAATGGCCAACTTGTCGACATGGGAAATACATGACAGAGGCATGAATTACACGTCCCGTCGTCGACGATTGTAGAAAGTGATATCCATTTAGTGCATCGATGATGGTTCAGTCGTGGTCGATGAATGTTTGTACCAAAGATCATCAAGGAACACATGACAAAGGCATGAGGCATCGTGGAAGCAAATATCATCAAGTTGCCAATATAAGGGACACATGTCAGAGGCATGTGTCGCGTGTATAAGTTTACACCCAAAAATGACCCATTTTTTGTTATTATTGACAAGATTTGGAAAAAGAGCAGAAATTTTAGTTCTTCACCAGCTTAGGAAAATGGTCATGGCTTTATTGATACATATCGAATGGACTTGATTCCAATGCCAAAAGAACGAAGACTCATGAATTTACAACTTTTATGTTTGAGTTTTCTCATAAAAGTATTGTATAGTCGTTTATTTTGGAAGGAAGTGGATAGTTGTGACTTATTAGAATGCCGAAATAGGATAGGAACTTCCGTCAATGATAGCCAACTTGAAGGAATCGACTAAAAGTGGAGTTGCCAATTTTGGATAGAACTGTCGAAGAAGTAACCATCAACGTAGTAGAGTCAAAGCAACCGTCAAGGTAGTGAACTCAATGCAACCGTTGGAAAACCGCTAAGAGCATGCATGTATATTTTGAGGGAACAGTTACTTGGAAGCATGATCACGAGGGAGTTATCACTTGTAGACAAGATCTTGAGATAGTTATCTTGAAAGTAGGAAGCATTACATGAACATGAAGATAAGATTTTCGGAATGGAAGAATATGGGCACAACTATTGAAAACCGCTAAGGAGAAGTTATCACAAGACCATTATAAATATCAGTGGCCATCTACTGGAGAGCCTCCTAACAAATCAAATAGCATGTTATCTTTCAATTATTTTTACTTTCTTGTACCGCATTTTATCTTTCGTTAGCTGTAGCTTTCCTTTCGATTCACGTTGTCGATTAAATTCCAGTGTGTATCTTTATTCTAGGTGTTGCGTCGCTAATTAAATTCCGGTGTGTATCCCTATTCTGGGTGTTGCGTCGCTAATTAAATTCCGACGTTACATCTTTGTGTATGTATGTGGTTGTATTTTCAAGCTTTGTCGTCGATTAAATTTCGGCATGGTTTGTACATACAGCTTGGTTTGAAGTAAAAGTTCGCAATTATTTCTTATTTGCCCGGATATTTCCTGTTTGCGGTAGCTTTCCTTTTGATTCACGTCATCGATTAAATCCGGTCTCCTCTCACAAAAAAAATTGAAGAACGACGTTTGGTGAATTATATTTATGTTGTTGTATTTTCAAGCTTTGGGAGCAATTCTAATGAAACAGGAACAAAAGTTAGAAGTTCAACCAAAAAAAAAATCAGAAACTAGAAGTCAAAATGTTCTACTTTTCTATTTTTGGAAAAAAAAAGAAATAAAAATTCAACAAAAAAAAAAATCGCTCTAGAAGTCAAAATGTTCTACTTTTCTATTTTTGAAAAAAAAGAAATAAAAATTTTTCTCATCCGCCGCCTCCGATGTCACTTTGCTGTTCCCGCCAGTTGTCATTGACCCATGGGATTCTTTGTCGCCCGTCGATGAATGGAAAAGAGCGTCGTGTCATTATCAAACGAATTTCTATCTCGGAAAGTGAAATTTCGTGTTGTTATTGAACGCGTACCTCTATTTAGAAACTCGTATAAGAAGTAGAAGTACATGTCTATTTCTGGAACTAAATTGTTATGTATTAAGAAATATAAATGTTTACTTTTGGAATTTTTTTTTGAATTTATTTATTTTTTCGGGAATCAATTAATTTTCCGAAGGGCACATTGAACCCAACCCTTCTTGTCCTCCTCAGCGGCTCAGCCCACTGTCTCGTAAACAGGAATTGACACCTCACGTGTCGAAGAAGAAGAGCTTCAGAAACCGTGGTACTCTTGCGTTGATCCACACTAGTCAACGCGCCACGTTTCGGTCTTATCCTCCTTCGTCGTCGTCGTCTGTCTTTCTTGGGCCCCTCCGTGTGCTGGACAGCAGCCGATGATTCCTCGGCTCGGAGCTTTCCATCCGGCGACACCCCAGGAATAATCTAAAGAGGGTGGGAGGGGGGGGGGACCAAGCACGCCTTCTTCTCCCTCTTGCTTTCCAAGAAGCAGTAGCAGTGCCGCCACCCGTCTCCGTCCTCATCTTGATCCCGACAGCGGAGAAGGAATTCGTTGCCCCAAAGACGAATAGCAAAATCTGAGGGAAATCCATCTTGGGGCCCCCACTCGCTGTCCTTATAAAAAAAAGGCCGAAAAGGAAGGCGAAGACCGACCGAGCAGGGAGAAGTCAAGCCACTTGTCCTTGCGGTGGGCGGTCGTCCCCTAGGGAAGGAGAGAAGTCTCGCGAAAGAACCCAGTTCGGGTAGCATGCGAAAGATTCAAGATTGATGTGCGGTTGTCTGCTGATGTCTCCGAGGTTTGTGTATCCGACCTCTGCTCACATGGCTCTGCACTTGCATTTGCTGCATGTAAAACTGTCCGCGAATTTGTTTGGTTTGATGGATTCTGCCTGTGGTGGCTAGTCGTGTGGGGGGTTGTTTTGGTTGCTCCTGATTCTGGGTCTGTTCTGTATTTCGTCATGGTTACGAGCGTGGCTTGTTGGTTTTTGGTTGATCGTAGGTTCTTGTTCAGGTTCTGAATCATCGCTTGTTCTCGGCAAAGTATGTTGATTTTGCGCATGGATTCGAAAAGAGAGAGACGCCCGAATGTTAGATTAGGCGAGGTGGGAGATTTCCCTGCTGCCTTTGCATGTGTGTTCTCTCACAGATGCGAGGCAGGTCCGATTCGCAAGAGAAGGAACCGCGGTTTCTCGAGACTCGAACTCGATGAGCCCGAAAAGAGGCCGGTTTCGGAAGAGACCCGGCCGGAGTCTTTGGATTTGGACCGTGCCGTTCCGCCGGGAGTTTTGGTCGATCCTCTGCGGCGCAGAGAAGACGAGAACCCGGCTTCCGAAGCAGAGAGTTTGGGGGAAATGGGGATGGCCAAATGCGAGCTGAATTTCGGTACCGTCACTCGCAAGTGCCGGGTGATGAAGCGCCGGTGCCGGAGCGCGGCGGGGAGCAACAGGGTTTTCGCGAGTGGTTGGGGTTTTACATGTGGTCCTGAAGTTGCCGACGAATTAGATGGAAAGGTTTCGGTAGGATTCGCGAAAACTTTGCTCCCGACGTCGAATCGAATGATCTGTCGGGTCGCGAAACATCAATGACAGAAGGAACAGAGGATGGGAATGTCTCCCCCAATGCCGGTCGTGGGCGTGGAGTGGACTTTGCTGGAGTCGGACGAGATGACTCAAGTAGCGTGCGGGAATGGTTGGAGGAATTGGGGCTTGGTAAGTATGCCGACATGTTCGAAATGCACGAGGTGGACGAGCAAGCGTTGCCCCTTCTCACTCTCCAAGACCTCAAAGAAATGGGCGTGCGCGCCGTCGGGCCGCGGCGGAAGTTGTACAGCGCAATCAAGCAACTAGCGGGAGATTCCCGGTGAACGTCCGGGTGATCGTATCGGGCGAGCCGTCTCGCGGTGGGGGGAAGTGGCTAAGCATGTAAAGTGTCTTTTTGGGATGAAAACTGCTGTTTGAGGGCTAGTTCTGTGAAGAAGCTAACTTAACGCCGTGTACACAACTTGTTAATGAAGTATCTGGTAATGTGCTACTAGTTGTGCTAACTCCTTTTGGATGCGACAATCCTATCCTTTTGCTTTTTGGTTGATTGATGTTACTTTGGTAGGATAGTTGCTTTGAATAGAACCTCCGATGTTTAAGATATACGATTGGTACGAAGACGAACAAATTTATGGACATATGAAAATCGCTATAACCAATTTGTTTAGCTTGCGATGACTCCTTTATTTGATTCAAACGTCTCGATTTAAGATGCGGAATTCAATCTCTTAAGATCGGTGATTTATCAAATGATTATGATATGCTAATTCAAACCAAAACGATAAGATAGTTTCCTTACTATCGTATAGCATCACCACATGATTCACATGAAATTGTGCGATGCGCACGAAATTGGCGCTCGAGATGCACGTGCATAATGGCTAATGGCCAACCACTTCATCCACCGGTGGGCCTTTGGATACACATATTTGTCCCTGCTAAATGTCAATGTCCCCAAATAGTGGAACACCCAAAAAAAAAAAAAACGGGCTCATGATAAACAAAATATAGTTAAATGAATAATATCTCCAAGATAAAAATAAGACCAATCACAAGTATATTAAAAAAACGAAGTTTCAATTATGATATCGAACCGGGAGTCGATGGCGATGATCAAGACCAAACCTTGAGCAACAAGATTTCTCAACACGGCATCGCGTTGTTCGAGCTCTTCAGGTCAGAATTTTGATGGCCTTGACTTGATTAGAAAAGTTATACAATAAGTTCAATGACTTAATTAAACAAATTAATAATTGAAGGACTTAATTAGAAAAAAAAATTATATGTGTGAGTTCAAAACCAAAAGCAAGAAATACGACTTTTTTAATGGTCCATACCGTTTATTAATTTTTTGTAGTTCATCGACCGTTACTAAGAATTTTTTCGAAGAGTGTTTTTGAAGCACTCTTTGAATAATAGAGTAAAGGATGTTATATTTTTCAATATACCAATAAATCTCGTATTTTTTTTTCCAAAAAATTAATATATGTACAGCAATAAACGACTTTTTAATGGTGAAAATTGAAAAAATTTTTTTTAGGTTTTGTTTTTTTACCAATAAAAAAAAGTGACGAAAATTTTTTAGGTTCCATTTTTTGAAAAATATTTTTGAAAAATATTTTCGGGAAAGTCATTCTCCAGGAAAATGACAATATTTTCTGGTGTTTGGCTGAGTCCTGAAAATGAACCGGGAAATATTTTTCGTCATTCGGTATGGAAAATCTTCATTGCACTCCTTTTAATAATTTTTTATTTTATTTAAAAAAATCAAAATTGTAATTATTTTAATTTTTAATATTTTTTTTTTTTTCTTTTTTCTTTCTTCTTTCTTCCTCTCTGCTTTCACGGGCCATGAGGTGAGGCTCGACCTCACTTGCGCTAGGCCGGTGAGCTCGAGCCTTGCTAGATCTAGTGATGCTTAGCCTCGCCTCGCCTTGCTTGTAGCCGGTTGCTGGCCATTGTCATGGCTAGTGATTGACCAAGGAAGAAGAAAACGAAAAAGAAAGAAAAGCGAAAAAAAAGAAAAGAAAAGAAAAGAAAAGAAGAAAAGAAAATTAAAATTAGTTTCTAAAAAAGGAAACGAAAAAATAAAAATAAAAGTAAAATGTGTTTGGTGAAAGAAAGTGAGTGAAAGAAGATATGAAAAAAGTTTTCCCCTTTCTGAAAAAGCGAAAAACATTTTCCTCTATTTTGAAGGTGTTTTCTACATTGGTAGAAAATGTTTTCCTTGACTAGTTTATTTTCCATGAATTGAACGCCGGAAATTCCGAAAATTTTTTTTCTAGAAGTTTTTTTCCGTAAAACGAATGGAACCTTATTGGAAAAAGTATCCAAAAAATCTTAAACCTTTTGTATTGATACCACTCAAATGAGCGTTGTACGAAAACTTGTGATTTTTTTTATCTCTATTATTATATGAATGAAGTACATTAGTAAAAGGAGTTGTTTAGTAGGAACTAAGATTAACGTGCTATCTATCACAAGGGTATTAGCATACTACATTCTGGATGTCAAGAAAGGTCGGTGGAGTAGACGGAACAAGAGTTGAGGATGTGATCCTAGAAAATCAGTGTAAGAAGAGCAAAGAGAACGCTATACACATATTGTTCCTGTTCGTTATCAATCGAGAGAGATGTCCATCGCGAGCAGTAGTTGCAACAAGGGCAAGATCCTCGTTTTCGGAGGTACCGATTACCTTCGCAAACATGTCATGAGAGAAAGCGTGTCGTTTGGCTGCCCCACCTTTGTCTTCGCTTAGCCGGCCATCCTTGAAATGCCTCCCTCCCATCTACACCTTTGAGACGAATTTTTTTGTTCCCTCTCTCTCTCTCTCTCTCTCTCTCTCTCTCTCTCTCTCTCTCTCTCTCTCTCTCTCTCTCTCTCTCTTTCTCTCTCTCTCTCTCTCCCCCTTAAAATACTATGTAAGTGTTGTTGCGAATAATAGCCAAGCGAATCAGATAAAAAAGTCAGAATAAAAGAAAAGAAATCAAACATTAAATTTCGTGATTCGGTTCAAATATCGAAACCTACTTTCACGGGAGAGTAGTATAAAATTCTACTATAGAAATAATCGATATAATGGAGATTACAATTATTATAGTACTTAAATACTTTTTCGGTGTTTTTCAGCTCCTAATTACATCATATAACTCACTCAGTATTTAGCTCCTCATAATTTTTAATGAAATCTCACTTAAGAAATTATATAAATTCTACTCATAAGAATTTAATTGGCTAAATTACTCTAGTGTAATTAAGATAATAAAATCCCTCACGAGAAGGACTTTCTCTTCTCCCGGCAACCGGATGGAACTTGATGCACGCCTTCGTTGGACGTCTCTCTCTTTTATAATTCACAAGAGATAGTCTACATCGTTCATGACCATTGAATGGTCACCATTGCACTTCATTTTCTCTTTCTCTCTGTATGCGGAGAAGTC
Source organism: Syzygium grande (assembly GCA_024733475.1). NCBI lineage: Eukaryota > Viridiplantae > Streptophyta > Magnoliopsida > Myrtales > Myrtaceae > Syzygium > Syzygium grande. The sequence continues at coordinate 30,678,934 of JAMXDD010000010.1, forward strand.
CACTCGCATGCTATTCTCCTTCCACTCTCAGAGAATTCAACACCAATTAAGAGTCAGACGAATAAAACAAAAGAAGGGGCTCCTATTTGCGTTAAATGAAAGCAGCAAGGGCGCCCTCCATTTTCATGGCATGCAGGCCATGTGCAAGCATTAATGATGGAGAGAAAAAATGGACGTACATGTCCTCTTTCTTTGTCCCGTGGAGTGAATGCCCAGTGCACTTTCTTCACACACACCGGCTCCGATGTTTTCTTTGTCTTGGTCTTCTTTCTTCCTTTCACATGCAGAGCATTTGATACGGGAAGTATGGCCCGCGTGCTTAAGAAAATCGTAGACGATCATAAAAGTCCAACATGGACTTAATTTTCTCTAATAAAACTCACACGCTTTAATTTTTGATATTTGTTAAACTAGCTCAAACTCGAGATACATTTCAACAATCTTCATTTTGACTCGACGTTTGAGTTAAGTCATGATCACTTCAATGGAAACTAGGGGTGAGCACAGATCCAAGTAGAACGGGAAATCGGAGAGCCGAACCGTTGGGTTTGGTTCGATTCTTGATTCTAATGACGGAGGTTCTGATTCCAGATTCCATTTTTTTAGGAGCCATTGGTTCCGGTTTGGTTCCCGATTCCTATAGGAACCAGAACCAGAATCGAAACCGAGAATCGGAATTGAGAACCGAAAATAGAACCAGGAACTGGGAACTCTAAATCTAAAATCCCTAGTTTTCTTACTACTTCTCACTTCTTAGCTCTCAAATTCTCATCTTAGTCCACATACTTATTGCTTTGCTTAACTTGTCATGTAGAACATTTCTTAAGGTTTGTTTTGACCTTTAATTTATTGTGGTTTTAAAGTACCCACCATTTGCATCCTCATTGCGAATGTTTAGACCTTAACTTGTTATGTTTTTTTTGTTCTCTAGTGAGGTCAATTGTTTTCATTATTCACTCTTTTAAGAAATATCTTAAGCTTGATGATTGCATAGTTAGAACCATGGTGATAATGGATGGTGAAAGGAGAAAAGAAAAAGTTATAGTTGCAGTTGCAAATAATTGATACGCGACACTTCAATTTTAAATTTAAAACTATTATCAAGTTATTAACTATGATTGTTGTTTCTTTTGATTTTAGGTGGTCATAATTTGGAACAAAATTTCATGGATGTTTGAGGACTAAAAGCTCATCTTTCTTTCATTTATCTTGCTTTCCATTTTGTTTGTGGTTCTGGATATGGATATTGTCTTGATGGACATGCTAATCCCTCGTGAATTTTATTGCGCATCAATTTATGCAGTGACTTCTCGTTTTAATTGTATTTATTTGAACCATAATTCTAGGAAAACTAGTCTTTTGTATTCTCTTTGGTGAATAATAAGCTTGTTCAGTATTATTGTGTTCATTTTCGTTTTGTTTAACTAAAAATGAAATAAAAAGAAAGAAAGGAAGAACCTATTTGACCTTGGACTCAAAATCTGATGGCGGGATAGGTTCTATGTTCCATGTTTCAAAAGGTTTTAGATTTCAAAAAAATGAGGAATCCATGGAGGGTAGGTTGGTGGAACTTGTAAGGAACCTGAAACCGCTCGCCCCTAGTGGAAACCTTGTTGCTACTCTCCTATAGCCCCAATGGGCTCAATCACCACAGAATACTTCCAAGTTCAAGTGACTTAATCACAGTCGTGAACCTTATCAAGACGCCAACTCCACTTGCACAATTAGCTACTCTACATGGATTTTTCGACATAACCTTTTGAACTATAGATAAAGCAAAACCGTCTTTGCATCCATATATGATAGAAGGTCAAGCACGCACCTTGGCAAAACCAGTAGCTACAGCAACTGTCGACTCTATAGGCTCCACCTTGCTACAACTATCATCTGTGTTGATTATTTCGCTAATACTTGCTATCTCAGGAGTTTATGGTTATAGCTCCACCTTGAGCTGAACATCGTCCAGATTTGTATTAAGATTGCCATAAACACTCATTGCCAGAAGTACTAGAGACTCGTCAAAGGTAACTTCATTGCTATCAACAGGTGAATTTTTATCCAGGCACCAAAACTGATAACCCTACTCACTTTGTGCATAGCCATGGAATATGCACCTTGGCCTCCCATCGAGCTTATCATAACTCACTCGAAAATAACACAGGCAACCAAACATTCTAAAAATAGAATAACCAGCAACATTATCTGATCACACTTTTTCGGGAATCCGATATCCAATAGTAGTTGATGGGGATCTATTCATTAGGTAGCTCGTCATATAAAGCGCATCCGCTAGGACTCTCCTAGCCAAACCAGTACTAGAGATCATTTTACAGGCTGTCTTTAGTAATTTTCTATTTATCAATTCTGCAAATTGTTGTGGTTTCTTGGCATTAGTACGATGTTTCACTATGCCCTCTTTCATGCAGAATTTAGTTACTAGCTCCAAGCAGAACTCCATGCTACTGTTAGTTTGCACATGCTTGAACAACTTACTTGTCTCCACCTCGATCAAATCTCCTGACCATGTGTTCTTGACATCAGCATCAAACTTGTGCATCGGCACAAATACCCAGGTTTTTCTCGAGCAGAGACAATTGAACATATGCATCCAACGTTTCTAGGGCGAAACCTATCATTGTCTCACCTTGAAGTTTATACAGGCCACTGTGCTTGATTCCGCTCATGATCACCAGAGCACCTCAAACAACCTTCAGAACTCCACATTATGAAGAATATCTGCAGGCAGATGAATCTAGGGTACCCAAGGAATTTAAGTTCTTTTTCAATTTTGGAACGTGTCTTACTCCAGTCAATGTACTCACAATACCATCATGCATTCTGATTTCAACATCACCAACACCTACAATATCGCATTCACCATTGTTCCCTAAGTGTACTTTACCACCACTCGTGCACTAATAAGTGATAAACCAATTCTTATTTGGTGTAGCGTGAAACGAATAACCAAAATCCATAATCCATCCATCAAATGACGAATCCTTAGTGACAGATAATATACAATCGATACCATCAAAACTATTTTCAGCTATAGCTGCAATATCATCTGTAGTTTCAACTCTAGTTCCCCTACCCTTTTCATCTTTCAGCTTAAGACAATTTCTTCTAAGATGCTCACTTTTGCTACAATTCCAATAGACAACCCCACCAGTCCTATAATGACAACGTCTGTTCATGTTTATACTACTCCTGCTAATACGAGTATTAGTTCTTCCTCTACTCTCACCTACTAAAGCAGCAGGCACAAGTTCATCATATTCTTTCCTACGAATGTCTTCACTTAGAATCAAATCGCGAACCTCATTAAACGTCAAGCTTTTTGACCTAGAGGAATTACTAATAGCAGTAACAGTAGTATTCCAACTATCAGGCAATGAGGATAATAGAATCAAAGCACGTATCTCATTTTCAAAGTTAATTTCAATCGAACTCAATTAGTTAACAACCACATTGAATTCATTGATATGTTCAGAAACTGACGTACCTTCGCCCATCTTTAACTGAAACAGACATGGCATCAAATAGACTTTGTTGATCGCAGAGGGTTTCTCATACATAGTCGATAGAGGTCGCATCGGTCCCGCAGTTGTTGTCTCCTTTACGATGTTAAACGCGACGTTACGACCCAACGTTAGCCGAATAACACCCATCGCTTGTCTATCTAGCAATTCCCACCCTGAATCTTTCATTGACTTCGGTTTCTCTCTAGATAGTGGTAAGTGTAGATTTCTATAGTACAGATAATCTTCAATCTGAATCTTCCAGAAAGAAAAAATCTTTCTCGTCAAATCGGTCGATTCTCACCTTTCCTTCTTCCATTGTTACCAATTCGCTTCAAGTCAGTCAACACTGTCTCTGATACCAATTGTTGCGAATAATAGCCAAGTGAATTGGATAATATAGTTGGAAGGAAGGAAAGGAAATCGAACACCGGATTGATATGCTTCGGTCTGAATATCGGAATCTACGTTCACGGGGAGAGCAACACGAAATTCCATTATAAAAATAAGCAATATAACGGAGATTACAATCACTCGAGCACTTAAACACTCTTTTGGTATTTTTCAGTTTTCAATTATACCTAATAACTCACTCAGTATTTAGCCTCTTATAATTTTTAGTGAAATTTCATTTGAGGAATTATATAAATTCTACTCTAAAAAATTTAACTTGCTAAATCACTCTAATGTAATTACAATAAGAAAATTCTATTGGAAATATGGGATAAATTGATTGGTGAATGAATGAGAAATTGATGCTCAAAGAACACCCTTGAGTTGGAAGTGGGAAGTGAAAAGCACTAGTCCCATATTGAAAAAGAAGAAGGCTATAGAGTGCTTTTTATATCTGATTTACTTATTTGAAGTGGTAACTATCATAGCACAAACTCTCTTGCCTCACCAGCAGTGCGGGGGTGCAAATTCGCCGCCCGACAATTGAAATATGCGCGCATCTGCGTAGCACTAGTCCCATATTGAAAAAGAAAGGCTATAGAGTGCTTTATATTGATTACACTTATTTGAAGTGGTCGGGGGGTGCAACAATTCCGGAAACGCAAATTGCGGGACCGAAAAAGTGGGCCCTCGCGACGAGCCCATTTTGCTAGCCTTTTAAATTTAAAACTCAAAGCTTACGATTTATAGCGATATGATTAATGGTGCGTTAAACGGAGTTAATTTTATACAATCGTTATTCAAAACATAAATTGATTTTGTAACTTAATTTAAAACACTATTGATTTTGGTATTTAATTTTACTATTCCCAAACAGCTCTCCCCTTTGTTCTATTTTATCGAAATCATTCTTCTTAAAAAACCCGCTCTACTACTTTCTTGAAAAATTGTTCTACTGCATTTGCATCGTTTTCGATAGTGTGCGTTTTAAGTTTGTTCAAGTTTTTAGTGAAATTTCCACCGTTTATCGCGGGAGGAATTATAAAAATTCTACGAATCATTTTAAAAAATTTAACGGTGATTCGTTTGTATCGATTCCAAATTCAATTTCTTTTCTTTGTAATTCCTAATTGTTTGTAAATTTACAATTTGAATTTTATCAAAAATTCCTCACGAGAAGTACTCTCTCTTCTCTCGGCCACCGGATGGAACTTGGCGCACACCTTCGTTGGACGTCTCTCTCTTTTATAATGCACAAGAGATAGTCGACATCATTCAATGGCCGCGACCATTCAATGGTCACCATGGCATTTTAGGTTTCTCTCTCTCTCTCTCTCTACGTGAAGAAGTCTACTCGCATGCTGTTCTCCTTCCACTCTCAGAGAATTCAACACCAATTAAGAGTCAGACGAATAAAACAAAAGAAAGGGCTCCTATTTGCATTAAACGAAAGCAGCAACGGCGCCCTCCCATTTTCATGGCAAACAGGCCATGTGCAATCAATAATGAAGAGAAAAAATGGAACGTACGTGTCCTCTTTCTTTGACCCGTGGAGTGAATGCCCATTGCACTTTTTCTTCACACACGCTCCGGTGTTTTCTTTGTCTTGGTCTTATTTCTTCCTTTCACACGCTGAGCATTTAATATAAATTTGCATGCTCAAGAAAATCGTAGACGATCATAAAAGTCCAACATGGACTTAATTTTCTCGAGACAAACTCGCAAGCTTTAATTTTTGATATTTGTTCAACGAAGTTAAATTTGAGACACATTTTAATAAATGTTATATATCATCATGTATCTTCTCTCTACACATGAACAATTGTAAGTTATCAATCATCTCTCGGACTTCATTTGATCCATCAATTATGGCTAGCACATTTGTGTTAAAAATAAGTAACCATGCAATTATCCTTCGAAGAACCGCGGACTCGATGCAGCAATATTGGATTTGCGATATAAAAATTTGCAATGCATGAAAACAGGGAGAACTAGAGGCGCATGAAAAGATGGTATCCGCACCCAAACAGGTTGACATTGTGATCTCCAAGCTTCTGAATCCTCTCCCTCCCCATCAAATCAAAATAATCGATGCCATAATCGCCCCTAGCAAAGTTCCAAATTTCCTCAAAATGGAGATGAAGAAATACACTCAGATCATATGTTTTGAGTTTGTTTTCTGATTAAGTTTTGCTGACCATCAGTGATGACAAAAATAGGTGTAGACCAAAACATTTGGATCACCTAAACTCACTGTTCGTGTCATTCAATCGATTCTGTTCGTGAACTATGTGTTTGGTGTTGTCATGTCTGCATTCCAAATCTCGAGAATAAGGCCCGAGTAGAATTGAGTTAATTACAACTATGATTGATATGCATCATAAATTTGTTCCTTGCCTTGGCATAGTCTGTCATATCATCCATACCGATTTCACGGAATAAAACCCCCTTAAATATGGATTTTTTCATTAATATTAATTATTAATTAACTTGATTGAATTTTTAAAAATTATTAGAAGGAATTATTTTCAAATACAATGATATATTTATGACCGGAGCAAGTTGTTTTGCTCCCACCACCAAAACCAGCCAACCCTATAAATAAACCTGTGTTCTGCCCTTAAAAAAGTAGAAATTGGCCCAAATCGCGTTGTTTTGCTCACATGCACTTTTCCAGTGGCGTGACCGACACCCATTTTGTTACTTTTGGATCTTACTTGTTTAATATTTGGGACGAATAATTTGTTTTTTTTCTCTTTTAAATAGCATGACAATGCATTCAAATCTTGGGTTAATACTACAAAAAACCTCAAAATGGTACACTTGCAACAAATTTACCAAAAACTAATTTTTTGACATTAAAAAACCCAATACGGGTACGCCTAGGGTAATTTTGCCCTAAGCTAATTTTTTGACAACTAAAAATTTCAAACCGGTACATTTGTAATAAATTTACCTTCCATTAAATTGGATTAATACCATGAAAATCTCAAACTGATATACCTGTGACAAACGGAAGGTAAAACCCTAAATTGATAAACTCATCAATTGTCACATGTCATCCAATTTAAAAATTTGACATCAAAATTTAACAGAAACTAACGGAGGGAAAAATTATTACAGGTGTACCAATTTGAGGTTTTTGATAGTCAAAAAATTAATTTAGGGTAAATTTGTCATATGTGTACCAATTTAAGATTTTTCATGATATTAACCTTTAAATCTTATGTAATACGAAACAACTCAAACGTCCGGTAGGTATGATGTTGCCCGGAAGTAACCAATGATGGAGAGATTCCATACCACTATGATAAATCTTGTGCTAACCATAGCGAAACATGATCAAGAAGATGGAACGAACTCAGGTAAACAAGAGCAGAGGTGATCCTAGATTGGGTAATATTACCAAATTCAAGTAAGTCAAGTCTCATTGTGCTCTCAAGCACATCAAAAGCAATGCCTAGTTCGGATGAACAAGTGCAAGCCACTTCAACCGAGATCCAAGTTGGATCCCCGAATTGAAATGTACAATCCTTTCTCTTTTCAAGGCATTGCCCGACGGAAAATCGAGTCTCAATCTCGTGATATTTTGTAGTAGGTCAACCCTTTTGTACAATTCCGATAAAAAAAAAAAGCCCTTTTGTACAATAATCAGAATTATAGGGAAAAGTTCTTTTGAAGCACTTGTTGAATAATCAAGTAAAGGATTGTTATATTTTTCAACATATCAATATATTTCTCATAATATATACGTATAATTAATACTCTGAAAATTGAACATTTCTTTATTGAGTGGAGGAACACTTTTTAACGAGACCAAAAAATACTTCTATACTGGATCTGTTTGGAGTGACTTCCATTTTTTATGTTTTAGTTTTTGCAATCCTATGGTTTTCACATTTGACTCTTGCTGAATGTAAAACATGAAACCTTTCAAAATATATAAGCACGCAATATATATTTCAATATATTGAACATTACATACTTTTCTTTTATAATTCTTTGAAATCTAAAATATATATATATATTTTTTTATAACCCAGGGAACCCACGCACGGCCGACAGCCGGGGAGTAAATCCTGGGGGCGACACGTGTTAGCCACCACACACATGCCACCGGTTAAGTCACCCTGCAGCGCCCGGGATTCGAACACTCAACCTTTTGCGAGAGGAAGAGTGCGCGCTCCAGCAGCGCCACTCGGGCGGGTGGTCTAAAATATTTTTCTTTGTCTCCATATTTTTCAAAGAAAAAATAAATAAAAGAAGCAGAAGTTGCTCCGACGGGCCTTCAGACGTTTCATTTTTTTTAACAATAAATTAGGTCTTCAGATGTTGACTATTTTCGGTCTCCTTTGATTATTAACTCAAGTTTTTGTTTTTGAAGAAATATTTGTCGCGTTTGCAATTATTTATTTTCATTTTATTGGAGTGGCAACGTGATAGCCACAGGGAATATTCTTCCCACACCACGTGACATTTTTATTATTTCTTTCCGAGGAATCTCACATTGTAAAAGCATATTTAGGATTTACAACCACCTAAAACTCTCGGAGCTTTATTTAACATTTTCCTTTTCCATTTCCCGAAAACATTTATCGTAGCCTTTGTGTTCTTCTAATGTTGGAGGGATTTGCTCATAAATTAATCGCATCGAGCATGAGGTTAGTCGTATACTATATTCTCCAGGCGAAGACATGCGGTGGAGGTGAAGATAGAACAACTGTGCATGAGATCCTATATATAAGCAGCGTAAGAGGAGCAAGGAGAGATGGTACATGCATATTGGTCCTATTCAATTATCAACCGAGAGAGAGATGACGATAAGAAGCAGTGGTTGCAACAAGAGCAAGATCCTCGCTTTCGGATGTACCGGTTACTTCGGCAAACATGCTGTCAGGGCCAGTGTGTCGTTTGGCCACCCCAACCTTGTCTTCGCTCGGCTGGCCACCCCCTCAAATGCCTCCCTCCAATCTATGCCTTTGTGATGAATTTCGATCTCTTGGGGTTACTCTTTTCCAAGTCTCTCTCTCTCTCTCTCTCTCAAAATAGTGCTGTATATCACCATCTGTCTTATCTTTATATATGATTAATAGTAAGTTACCCGTTGTCAAGTTTGAGCCTATGAAAAAAACTCTACCAAAGAAGAAATTCCAATCAGAGTAAGTCTTAGGGTTTAACGTCCGAGCAAGCTAGCAAGTATTGAACTAAATTCCACGCCGGAGTAGAACTCCTAATTTGAGTAGGTCTGCAGCTTGAGTTGGCGAGTCTCATAAGTACATGGTAAAGCGCACACAAGAGAAGTGTTAGGGCGTTCTTTCTATGAGTTTTCAGAGTGGGTTTTTCTTTTTGTGAGAGATTAAGAGATAACACTTTGTGGGTTTGCTTTAAATGTAATCTAGAGTTGGGAAAAACTTAAGCGACTACAACTTCATAATTTTCCAATTCATAGTGGATTTCTTTGGCTCTTTTGTGAAGTAGGTATTGACACTTGGACGGAAAAATTATTCAAAAAATGCTAAATCTATTGTATAATCGCCAATTCAGTCTTACACTTTCAAATTTGGCAAATGTAGTTTAAACCTTCTGACGATTTTTCAATATAGTCCACCCGTTCAATTTAGGTTAGAAATCACTGACGTGGCGATTTAGTTAGCCCCGGTTGGCCTACATGGCATTAGGGAGGAGAAAAGAACTATAATGAACAGCCTCTATCTCGAATGATACTCCGGTAGGACAAATTACGATTGACCTTCCCTAAATCAAAGTTGGACATATAATTTAGTGTCAAATGTTACAAAAGCACGCGTAATTCCCTTAAAAAAACTCCCAACTATAGGTGCAATCCCAATTCTGTCATGAATTTTTGTTTTGTCTAAAAAAATCATAAATTTTTAGTCTAGTCCTAAATCTGCCCCTGTTAACCTACAATCCAAAAATCGCCATTGGTTTTTTCAAGATTATCAACATCTAGGCAATTAGAGGTTCATTGTAAAAATGTACATCTTCATCAGCACTCTTGAGAACAACAACAGTCTCCCATGTTGATAATTATGAAGAAACCAGAGTGATTTTGTATGGAGGGTTAATGAGCGGAGAGCTGGGGTTAAAGTAAAAGTTGGTGATTTTTTTCTCAGAACAAAAAAAGTTTAGGGTATAATTAAGATTAGACCTAATATTGGTGGGTATTTTAGGGAATTAAGCCTACAAAATTAGGGCTTTCTACAAAAGAGAAAGGGAACAAGCGTATGAAATCGAAGCTCATCGTAATCATTGATAATATAGAATGTGGGCTGCTAGTGATCGGTCTGCGAAAAACAAAATAGCAGATTGGCTTCTCTTGCCTAAATCTTCACGGTAATCCTTGACCTCTTTCCATCGGCCTTGTCTCGCTTAACTTGTCGAGCAGTGATTACCTTAGAATGAAGATCCGCTCAAAAAGTATAACAAAAAATCCGTTTGAAGATTAGCTCCAAGACCCTACTTTTATCATCGGTGCTATCATCGTGTAATAGAATAAATCCCTCCTTAATGTTCATTTCTAAGGTACATGATGGAACCGATATTGTTGCGATCTAACGCTTGATATTTTCTTTAGATACTTTTTATTAGGTTCTTTGTGGGAATTGAGTATGATATGAGGTGAATGAGGCGGTAAAGGACAATACACATGCATGGAGCGGAATATATGGTGCACGACGTGATTCACGTGAAGTTGTGACTATTTTAGTTCTCTCTTTTTCATTCAATCCTACCGTCTCAGTTCTTCTCCCTAGAAATCTTTCGAATTGATTGATATTCATTTGGAGTTATGTAGGCTACTGGCTTCACCCCGATGAGTGGGGCCCAATTGCGTACACTTGAGAACTAATTAATGGATTTATATATGAATCCTAGTACTACTCCAACGCCCAAAATCGCAAGACTTCTCCTACGCAGCATCACCTTCGCCATCCCTCCATCACGTCATCACTCCATCAGTGCTGACGTTTGATGGATCAAATCAAAATAATCGATGCCATAATCACGGCCGGCAACATAAAGGCGGAGAGCCTTCTTTTCCGGGCGATGAGATTTCGAACAGGGCTTAGTTTGTGCTGTATGGGCACATATTAACCAAAATTTTCTGCTTCTTTTTCTGTTTTTGTTGTTCTAGAGGTTCCTACCATCTGAGTTTGGGTGCGAAGAGGACAGGATCACCCTACTCCCACCATTTGAAGCATTCCTGGAGACGAAGAAGAAAATCAGGAGGCTCATCGAAGCATCTGCCATTCCCTACACTTTCGTCTCTGCCAATTGCTTCGCCGCATACTTCATCAATCGTCTGCTTCATCCTCATGACCCACGACCAGACTTCGTTGTCTATGGGACTGGAGAAGCAAAGGGTATCACTACATTGCTTATTTGATATTGAATACTAAGCAGCTAGTAATAACTCTTTAGCATTAATACTTCACTGAATATATGGTAATGTATTGTCAGCTGTGCTTAATTATGAGCAAGACACTGCCAGATACACGATCAAAGTGGCGAACGACCTGAGAACCTGCAACTGTGTAGTATCAAGGAACTTATTCTCTCAGAATGAGTTGATCTCGCTGTGGGAAAAAAAAATGGTTCAGAGTTTCGAGAAAGTACTCATGCAAGAGGATGAGATGATCAAGCTCTCCCAGAGTAAGTCGGGACTTATTACATGCTGTGTCAGGGTCAATTACTACTACATTTCGATCGAATTTCTCGTGGAAAATAACTATTTTTCTTGTGATACGTGTAGCCCTGCCAAGCCCGGACAACATAGCGGTGTCCATCATCCACTCCATATTCGTGACGGGAGATTTGATGAGCTTCGACCTAGACGAGGACGACCTTGAACCTACGAGCTTGTATTCCGAAATTGATACACCACCGTTGACCAGCTCCTCGATATATTCCTCGTTGAACCTCCTGTGGCTGTATCCGCTGCATTGGAATGAGGAGTTGTACTTAAGCACGAGACTGATTGCTATAACTGCGTGTACCAATGATGGTAGTCGCGACTTTGTGTTGCAAATATTCCTGTGAGTATGATCATTCCTCGTTTTACAGCGCTTGAACTCAAATTCTAGTCGGTGGGATCGTGTTTTAGTCATCAGGTCGTGGTTTGTCAATTACTGATAACACTCTCTTACTTTCAGTCTAGTGTCGCTCGTGTGATGTATTATAATGAAATGATGTTCGCATATAGAGCGTCCGATGTTACAAAGTAGAACTCCCTTCAAAAGAGAAAGCGAAGAAGTATACGAAATCGAAGGGCATCAGAATCGTCAATCATACAGAATGTGTGCCTTGAGCGACCGATCTGTGCACAAACAGAATTGTGGGTTGGCTTCTCTTGCCTATAGCTACCCAAGACTCTAGGGTTCTTTCAAGTGGCCTTGCGTCGCTTAACCGTCAAGTAGTGATTATCCTAGAACGAAGATCCGTTCGAAAAGTATTGCCAAAAATCCATATGATGATTACCAAATTGAGAATTGAGATGGAAAAGAGAAAGTAATATTCTGTAGGTAATCAAATGAAGAATACATAAACCTATTTATAGTCTATATAGGATGATATCTAAGGTAACAAAATATCAATTACAATTAATCGGAATCAATCAAGGGAAATATACAGAATCTTCTAAATATATCTCTAACATCCCCTCAAATTTAAGGTGATTTGAAGGAGGTCAACTTGAGTTTGGACAAAAATCTACAAAACACACAAGTGGATATGTTTTGGTGAAGACACCCATAGTTTGTTCAGTTGATGAAGTAGAGGCAAGTCAGATAGTGCCACGAACGTGATATCAGATGAAATAATAGTTTATTTAAATGAAAACATCACTATGTGCTATTTGGATAGCATTTTGGTTATCATAATGGATGACTGCTACGCTATGATGATGCACTCGCATGTCTTCCAATAGCTATCGCAACTATGGTAACTCTAATGTCGTATTAGTAAGAGCTTGATATTCTACTAGTGTATTAGAGTGAGCGGTAATAGTCTATTTCTTATGGGCCCATTTGGTTCAACTTTTAAAATGTTATTTGGGGGAGTGCAAATTCCTTTAGGTTAAAGTCTCTTGGGAAAATGCAAGTAGTGTTTGGTAAAAAAATCATTTATAAAGCTATTTTGGCCCAAGTAGTGTTTGGTAAAATTTTTTTTGCTAAAGGGCTTTGGGAATTATCTGTTTTATTAAAAAAAAAACCTATCCTACCCTTTGCCGGAGCTGACAAGGGCCTACGGCTGCCGGCGAGCTAGATTTGGCGTCGGCGGCTGTTGCCCGAGGTCGAGCGACCCTCGGCGAGCTAGATTTGCCGCCGGCGGTCATTGCTCGAGGCTAGGTGACCCAAGCGTCGGCTGCCTGGGTTGTGCGACCTTGCTGGCCTCTCGCCGGCCCAATCCGATGTCGGTCGCCCTCGCCGGCCACCTCACGAAGAAGATGAACAGTATAAGAGGGCCAAAATTGAAATAAGCCAAAATAAGTGAGAGTAGTTTGGGGACAAAAAATTTTGGTTAAGCATTCTAAATGCTAGCATTTGGCCAATGCTAGGCCTCATGCTGAAATGGTTCAGCATTTTGAGAAGGGGCTTTCGAGGCTGAAAGCCCATTCTCAAAGCTAAACCAAGCGGGGCTTTACTACGCCATGAGATAAGTGAAATGCCAAAAAAAAAAGTAGCTTGTAGTGAGTGACGATATTGAGGGTCAACAGCCTAGTCAACATCAAAATAAACTGTCAACTCCAAGGTAGAATGAGTAGAAAAGTGAGGGCCATGAAATAATACACCATTGTCATAGTGAAGAATTCAAAGGACTATAGCAAAATGAGTTATATAGGGTGCGATCATGTAGTGACTAACAATGTGACAACATAGGCGATGTCAGGTTGAGTAACAGTGAGATATATAAGACTGCCGATTAACTGTCTATAGAGTGTAAAATTGAAAGAGGAGTCCATCTTTGACAGCAAATTTGGCGTTGGTCTAATAGGAGTTGTAGCGACCTTATTGTCAGTGAGTTCGGCTTGAAAAATAAGATCATTTGCATAATTTGCTTGTGAAAGATAGGGAAAATGACACAAATAGTCCTTGAACTTTGGCTCAATATGCAATTTGGTCCCTAAAATTTTAATTTGTTCAATGTAGTCCTTGAACTTTAACCCAATGTTCAATGTGATCCCTGAACTTTTAATTTATTAGCCTAAACTTTTGGTACATGTTCGATTTAATCCCCTGAACTATATAAAAATATTCAATGCAGTCCTTTCCATTAATTCAAGTTTAGAGACTACATTGAACATTTTCTTATAGTTCAAGGATGACATTGAACAAATTAAAAAGTTTAGGGACCACATTGAATATTAGCCTAAAGTTCATGGACTACATTGAACAAATTAAAAGTTTATGGATTAAATTACACATTAGGCCAAAGTTTAGGGACTATTTATGTCATTATCCCTAAAAGATAATAACCAGAGTAATTTGAATTGACCTCCAAGCCTAAAAAGTAGTTGACTCGCCCAAGATCTTTCATTGTAAACAGTTGACTGAGATATTCCTTGAGTTTTGAAATGCCAATATGATTATCGCTATCCATATCGTCCACACACAAAAGCAATGTAATAAACCCACAAAATGTGCACTAAACAAAAAGAGCATGGTCATAAGGACATGATTTGAAGCCAAGAGATTCTATGGTTAAGCTAAACTTAGAATACCATGCATGAAAAGCCTGTTTTAGGCCATATGATGCTCGACATATTTGACACACTTTGTTGGAAGGATGAATATCTCCAAGAGGAGGCATCACATAAACTTCCAAGTGAGATCGCTATTCAGGAATGCATTTTTAATATTCATTTGGAACAAAGACCAGTGCTTAATCGAGACAATGGCAAGAAAACTGTGGACTGAAGTAAAGCATACAACAGGAGTAAAAGTCTCTTCATAGTTAGGTTTGTATTCTTGAGTAAAACCTTTTGCCACTATCTAAGCTTTGTAACAGTTCACAATATCATATGCTGTGTTTTAATGTTATGTACCCTTTTACAACCTACAACAGACTTACGAGGAGGCAAATCAACTAAATCCCATATATGAGATTTGTCTAAGGCCTACAATTCATCTGCCATAGCTTGCTGCCAAAGAGAATTAGTACTAGTTTCTTTATATGTGCGAGGTTAAGAAAGAGCAGAAATGGTAGAGTAACAATGGTAAGTAACTTACTCTTGTAGAACGATGGACAAAGGATGATGGAATGTTAGCCGATGGAGAATCTGTGGATTGAGTAGACATGTTAGAAACTGCCGAGGTGGTGTCGCCATAAGAACTTACATCAAGACTAGAAGAAGAAGGCTATTCTGAACAGGAAGATTCACAAGTGGATGGAAGTATGGGGCCTTCTAGGAATAAATCCACTAAAGTGTTGGTAAAGAAAGGAATGTGAGTCGATGAGTTGAAGGGATGAAGAGATGAAAATATCTTGTGTTCCCAAAAGGTAACATGACGAGATACATGACGACGATTAGACATAGAATCCAACATCTATACCTTTTGTACTCAATGTCAAACCCAAGTAAGGAATATAAATGGGCACAAGTTTCTAACTTTGTACATTCACGTGGAGTGTACAAAACAAGCTCTACCAAAAACTTGAAGAAGATTGTAATTGTGGATGATACCATACAAGTGGTTATAAGGAGAAATGTTACCTATTATAGCTGACAGAGCCCAGTTGATAGTGTATGCAGCCAGTAAAATAAGTCTCTCCGTAAAACTGTTATGGACAAGAAGTGGACACTAGAAGAGTGCGTGTGATATCTTAAATATGCCTATGTTTTCTCTTTGCTCGACCATTTTGTTGAGAAGTCCTGGACAAGAATGATGAATAATAATACCATTTTGAGAGAGAATTATAAGAAATTCGGTGTCTCTATATTTGGTGGCATTATTAAAATGAAAAATCTTGATATCTTATAAAAATTGTGTTTTTATCATAGAAACAAAATCACCGTTGATAGTAAATTCAAATTGACTTTCATAAGATAAAGCCAACTAGAACGAGAATGATCATCCACAAATTTTACAAAATAGTGCGAGCCTACCATGGTGGGGGTTGGAGATGGTAAGTATTGTCGCCGACATGGCCGTATGGCATCACAATTGCTATCGTTTAGGACCTGAGCAACCTATTGGACAAAACAATCAACCCTGAAGCTAAGGCTTACATACATGTTCATTTGCCACTACTACTATCGTAAGGACTTTTTCTTTCCATTCTTTGAGAATTTGATACTTTTAGCTACTTTATCTCTTCTACTATGTCTATCGCTTCAGATAATTCTAATTTATGGTATTTTTCACCTCGCTTGTTGCAATCACATGAATTCAAATTATAATTTGTTTCAGTCAAAATCATTTTTACAGGCCCTTACTATTCACATGGCCAATATTAACGAAAGAGAGTCAACCATGCAGGAAACATTTCTACATTCACATTATCCTTACCTAACACCTTCAAGATTCTCAAATTCTATTAAATTTAATTTCAACAGGACAAGTGTGTGAACTTCGTTTTGATGTTACTTCTCTTGTTATAGTTGTCATGTGCAGGATCCATAGATGGGTCAGATCATTGGGATAGGTCGTAGAGTGGGATGTCTATTTATGCTTGTTTCAAAAAATTCTCAACTCTTTTGCTGGCTGTGCTACCATAGCGTCATTTGAAACTTGGTACTATTGGTTAGGTCCTGCTTCGTCTTCCAGATTAAGATCTTTAATTTCAAGTGGTCATTTAGGTTTTGTTGATAATAAACAAAATTCAACCATCATATGCACTTTACCGGCTTAAACACAGCAAATTGGACAAGAAATGTAAAAAAAAAACAGTACCAGAAAAACAAATATGGAGAAAATAAGGCCAAAAATTGGCGCGCCTGGCGCGTGTAGACACGTAGAGATCCGACGGCATGTGAATCTCACACGTAGAAGCTTTGTTGGCAAGTGTGGGCGCGTCTAGTGGCGATGGGCGACGAGATTTCACGAGGTGGATCATCGAACGGTGATGAGTCTAGTGGTGTTTGTCATTTTTAAAAACAAGCGGTAGAATAGCACCGACTAGCGGCGAGCTCGGCGGGTCTGAGACGTGGTAAGGCACGGCGGTGCCTGTGACTGCGTCCGACTTGCGCAGGCAACAAAACTTCGGGATCTGACTCGTCTGAGAGTGGCGAGTCTGATGGAGATGTTTGTTTTTCGAAACGAGCGGCAGAATGTGCCGAACAACAACTAAGGGCTTCGGACTTGGTGGAGAAACCAAAGCAACGCGGCCGATGTGGCTAGCGTCATGACGACCACCATGGAGAAACATGCCCGATACAGCTGGCGTTGTTATGAACAGACTCTATGCGCACTCCTCAAGTAACAAGGCTCTGATACCAAGTTGTGAATAGAGATGAAAAAAATAAGGTAATAGTCTATATGTCATCAAATGAAGAGTAGATAGGATGATTATCACAAAGAACAGAATATCAATTGCAATCAATCAATAACAATAAAGAGAAATATACAGAATCTCTTAAATATACCGTTATCCGAAGACATGATGCTTCCCGGGTCAAACATCTTCATCGTACCCCACGAGGGTCATGCCCAGATGAAGGGAGTGGAGTTCCTGAAGGGTAATAGAAGGACCGAGAACTGTCCCAACGATGGGATGCCCGAGTTTGCAATTTTGGGTTGGTCTGATGTGGGCAAGTCTTCGCTTATCAACGTCCGTTTCGGAAGAACGAAGTAGCACTTACGTCCAAGAAACCAGGTCCTTTATTTTTTTTCCCGTACTTGATAGTTGTCCCCAAATGATGCCGTTTCGTGTGGCTTTACTTTGGTCGCGAATTGACTGATGTATTTTGCAGGCAAGACTCAGCTTATAAGTCACTTCTTGGTGAAAAAGAGTTCTCATGTTGTGTGGAATGAACAAGAGTTAAATGTGGAATTGCCAGGTTATGGGTGAGCTTTAAGCACCTGGCTTTTGGCTTGCTTAAATTTCTCATGTTGTGTGGCAGCTTATAAATGCAAAAAATCCCGGAATGTGAGCTAACATGTAAGCTTATAAATGCCAAAAATCTCAGAATGAAACTCTATGAATATGCAATGGAATGTCATCTTCGTGTTATCCTCAAACACTGGAAACAGGCATGATAAACAGTCCAAATAGCTGCCCCCCTAGACTTCGTTATCCATAAACTAAGTTAAATGTATTTTGTTGTTAGGTACACGGAATTTCATCTTCGTGTTATCACAAAATAGATACTGCTTATGCTGTTAATATCAGTAGATGCTAACTAGCTGCTACCCATTGCATATTCATAGAGTTTCTGGTATTCTTGTTATTCTGCCTCCTTTGCCCTGTAATATCTCCAGAATTTTTCCATTTAATCCGTTCTCCAAGATACATTTCTTTCCAATTTTTTTTAAAGCTGAAATTTAGAGTTATGATCGATGATCATGGGCATATGTATACCACCTCTCCTCAACTACCACCATCTTCAAAGATGGATATAGAAATCTTGTAGGGTGTGAGTTTGAGGATAACAAAGTCAAGGGTGGCAGCTATTTGGAATATTTATTCATTCCGTTTCCAGTGTTTCCCTGCCAAGAAACAACAAAATTAACTGATTATTCTTCTTGTGTGCTGCTCAACTTTCTACCAGGATGCATTGACAATGCGTTTGGTGACCGCAACCTGATCTGCTCCCTCCTTCCAACATCACAAGTTGTTGAGGAGCATGCAGCAGCTACAGCCTAAAATCTCTCTCTCTCTCTCTCTCTCTCTCTCTGTGCCTTGATCTGGTTCAAGTATTTCAACAGTCCTGGTCTGGTTGCACATTGCTTTGCCTCTTTGAATAGCGCTCCATGCCTATGCCGAACACTCAGAAGGGTAAAAACTGCCCACTCTTTATCTGTGATGACCAATGTAATAAATGTCTTGAATGAGGTCGGACGTAAGAAGGATTATTCATGGATGAATGAATTATACAAATTAAGAGTACACCACACCATCACAAAGAGGTTTAAAATATCCAGAACATTTCAATCTATACATGGGTTATCTCAAGAATGTGGATGATTGCAAACGCCTGCAAATAAAGGTTGAAGTTGACTTTATGGAGGTGTTATATGGGAATTGTTTGGTCCCTTCTATCGGTCCCCAGTAGTTCCTAAGCCGGGACATGCGCAAGGGAAGCTCGTCTCTTCCTAAACCGGTGACACTGCTGGTCATGTTAGAAATATAACGCGAAAACGACAGGATCTTGCAAATTAAGTCAATGCGAAAATACCAGAGAAAAAAACAAGAAACGATAAAGGACACTAGAGATTTCGTGGTTCGGTCGAATATCGGTCACATACATCCGTTTTAGGGGAGGCGGTACAAATAATCCACTATAATCGGAAAATCGAGTTACAATCGCTCAAAACTTATTTCCGAGTGTTCCCACACCTAGGTTTAAGCCCAAACCCAAAGTGTTTACGAATAAACAATTTAATTGGACAAATAAATTCACTGCACAAATCACCGTGTTCAGAGAATTCCTTTGTACGATTTCTCTTCGGTGATCGCAACTTCTTCCTGTGTGGCTCTTCACGGCTAAGAAGAAAACCCACGGTTCTTTGTTTTCTTTATATATCCACGCGGCCACCATTGGTTAGAGAAGAGATTTTTGTTGTTTTCTCTCATAATGACCTTTATGCCCTTGGATAAGACAAAAAAAGAACAATCTCTTCAACCGCATAACATGAATGCTCTAATCTTCTTTTCTTTTACCCTTGGGCCCACAAACTATCCATAAAAGAAATATCTAAATTGTAGAATATGTATGCCCATCTTTTGTATGAAGGGAGTGGAGTTCCTGAAGGGTAATAGAAGGACCGAGAACTGTCCCAACGATGGGATGCCCGAGTTTGCAATTTTGGGTTGGTCTGATGTGGGCAAGTCTTCGCTTATCAACGTCCGTTTCGGAAGAACGAAGTAGCACTTACGTCCAAGAAACCAGGTCCTTTATTTTTTTTTCCCGTACTTGATAGTTGTCCCCAAATGATGCCGTTTCGTGTGGCTTTACTTTGGTCGCGAATTGACTGATGTATTTTGCAGGCAAGACTCAGCTTATAAGTCACTTCTTGGTGAAAAAGAGTTCTCATGTTGTGTGGAATGAACAAGAGTTAAATGTGGAATTGCCAGGTTATGGGTGAGCTTTAAGCACCTGGCTTTTGGCTTGCTTAAATTTCTCATGTTGTGTGGCAGCTTATAAATTCAAAAATCCCGGAATGTGAGCTAACATGTAAGCTTATAAATGCCAAAAATCTCAGAATGAAACTCTATGAATATGCAATGGAATGTCATCTTCGTGTTATCCTCAAACACTGGAAACAGGCATGATAAACAGTCCAAATAGCTGCCCCCCTAGACTTCGTTATCCATAAACTAAGTTAAATGTATTTTGTTGTTAGGTACACGGAATTTCATCTTCGTGTTATCACAAAATAGATACTGCTTATGCTGTTAATATCAGTAGATGCTAACTAGCTGCTACCCATTGCATATTCATAGAGTTTCTGGTCATTCTTGTTATTCTGCCTCCTTTGCCTTGTAATATCTCCAGAATTTTTCCATTTAATCCGTTCTCCAAGATACATTTCTGTTGACACCTATTTTTAATTTGCCCAAAATTAAATGCACAAAATTTAGGAATTAATTTTTTAGTTCCTAAAACAAAAAATATATTTTTATTTAAATGCATTGCATGTAGAAATTAGACATATTTGCATTGATAGGGCTTATTAGAGCATATCTTCTTAATTAATTTTCAAAAAAAAAATCAATCAAAAAAAATTATTAATTAATTAATTTACCAAAAATCTCAGAATCCGAATATGCAATGGAATGTCATCTTCGTGTCATCCTCAAACACTGGAAACAGGCATGATAAACAGTCCAAATAGCTGCCCCTAGACTTCGTTATCCATAAACTAAGTTAAATGTATTTTGTTGTTAGGGTACACGGAATTTCATCTTCGTGTTATCACAAAATAGATACTGCTTATGCTGTTAATATCAGTAGATGCTAACTAGCTGCTACCCATTGCATATTCATAGAGTTTCTGGTATTCTTGTTATTCTGCCTCCTTTGCCCTGTAATATCTCCAGAATTTTTCCATTTAATCCGTTCTCCAAGATACATTTCTTTCCAATTTTTTTTTTAAAGCTGAAATTTAGAGTTATGATCGATGATCATGGGCATATGTATACCACCTCTCCTCAACTACCACCATCTTCAAAGATGGATATAGAAATCTTGTAGGGTGTGAGTTTGAGGATAACAAAGTCAAGGGTGGAGCTATTTGGAATATTTATTCATTCCGTTTCCAGTGTTTCCCTGCCAAGAAACAACAAAATTAACTGATTATTCTTCTTGTGTGCTGCTCAACTTTCTACCAGGATGCATTGACAATGCGTTTGGTGACCTGCAACCTGATCTGCTCCCTCCTTCCAACGTCACAAGTTGTTGAGGGCATGCAGCAGCTACAGCCTAAAATCTCTCTCTCTCTCTCTCTCTCTCTGTGCCTTGATCTGGTTCAAGTATTTCAACAGTCCTGGTCTGGTTGCACATTGCTTTGGTCCTTTGAATAGTTCCCATGCCCTATGCCGGACACTCAGAAGGGTAAAAACTGCCCTCTTTATCTGTGATGACCAATGTAATAAATGTCTTGAATGAGGTCGGACGTAAGAAGGATTATTCATGGATGAATGAATTATACAAATTAAGAGTACACCACACCATCACAAAGAGGTTTAAAATATCCAGAATATTTCAATTATTTTATTTTATTAAAAATATTAAATTTTAAAAAAAAAAAAAAAGTTTTTCTTTTCCTTTTTTTTTTACTTTTTTTTTATTTAAAAAATTCAAAAAATTTAAAAAATTTTAAAAATTTTTAAAAAATTTTAAAAAAAAAAGTTTTTTTTTTTCTCTTCTTTTTCTTTTTCCGTATTTAAAAAAAAAACTTAAAAATTAAAAAATTTCTTTAAAATATATATATCCTTTTTAATTTCTTATTTCGTTTTTTTAAAAAAATTTTAAAAAATTTCAAAAAAAATTTATAAAAAAAAATTATAAAGATTATATTTTTTTTATTTTCTTATTTCGTTTTTTTATCTCGATTTTTTTTTTTCCGAAAAAAAAAAATTCCAAATTTTTTTTTTGCATGACTTATCTAGGTGCTCTAATCCTTTATAATTATGCATGTTGTTTTATTTAAATTAAACAAGTCTGAAATCGCACGGTAATTTGTTGCATGTTTTATTATTACCGTCCGTGTTATTGTGCATTTTAATATAATTGCCTAAGTTATTGTTTGTTTCCGAATGTGGCCACCATTTAGTTAAGGTTAGACTTTTTGTTGTTTCTCTCATGAATTATTGTGTTCTTGATTAAGACAAAAAAGAACAATTATGCACTCGCTTGATGAACCTCTAATCTTGTTGGGAGAAAGGTCCTAAAATCAATCCAAACTATCCATAAATGTTTTCTAAAAAATGAATATGTATCCCCATAAAATGGTCCCGAGTGGGGAATTATTTTCAACTTTTGTAAACAAGTCCCCGAACTTCGGTTATTTTTGTTAATAGGATTAAACTTGATTTTATCCATCTCAAATTTGGGTTTCTAATCGACCCAGTTCAAATCGATTAATTTAACAATTCATGTAAATCACCCACATGTTAAAAACTTAAGTTATAAGTGCTCATCTTCCATGGGCTTGGGAACGCCTCGTTAAGTCTCGAACCTAGACTACGCCCAATTATGCTCGAAAGCCCCACTTTTTTTGCAGGTTGTCCAAACAAGGGGGCTCGGAGTCGATCATGACAGATTGGGTTCTTTGTTTGTGGGGACTTGTGTTTTAAAAGTGGACTTAAGCCAAAGACATCCCGGATGAAAATAATTTTTGTTTGGCGCCAAGGACTCATAATGACATTGACAGTAAGGTGTTATTTGTTCTTGCAGGTCCAAATTGATTCCAGGTATATCAATACTTTTCTGATCCAACCCAAAGTCTGAGAGTAAACCTTTTAGCCATATCGCCTCTTTCGCTATAAAGGTCTAGTGCCATATACTCTGCCTCAGTCGAAGACAAGGCAACGCGATCGTGTAAAGATGCCTTCCAACTAACTACACCACATGCTAGTGTAAATACGTACTCTGCTAAAGATCTGCGTTCATCCAAGTCACCTGCGTGATCCGAATCCACATAACCAGTGGTCTCACTGCCATTATTGTCCCTTCGGTACACAATTCCAACGTCTACTGTTTCCTTTAAATATCTGAGGATCCACTTCACAGCTTCCCAATGAGCTTTACCAAGACCCTTCATATAACAACTAACAATGCTCACTGCTTGTGAAATATCAGGCCTAGTGCATACCATAGCATACATAATACTACCCACTGCACTAGAATAAGGAGCGTGGGACATATGCTCCTCCTCCTCCTTAGTCTGTCATGATAAATTATCTGAAAGTTTAAAGTGCATCGCCAAAGGTGTACTTACAGATTTCACTGACTGTATATTAAATCGTGCAACAATCTTTTCAATGTATTTCTTCTGAAAAAGACGTAAAATTCCTGCAGTCCTGTCACACAAAATCTCCATACCCAAAATTTTCTTTGCAGTACCTAAATAGCAAATCTCTCTGGTTGCCTCATGTAAATCCGCTCCTCCAACTCACCGTGAAGAAAGCTGTTTTCACATCTAACTGCTCCAGCTCGAGATCATGTGCAGTAATTAAGGCAAGTAAAATACGAATAGAAGTATGTCTTACCATAGGAGAGAACACCTCGTTGTAGTCAATGCCCTCCCGCTGTGTATATCCCTTCGCCACAAGTCTCGCCTTATATCTCTCTCCCTCGACACCAGGAATGCCCTCCTTTTGTTTAAAGACCTACTTGCTACCGACAATCTTCTGACTCTTAGGTACTTTAACCAACTCCCATGTTTGATTCTGATGAAGTGATTCCATCTCCTCACTCATAGCCCCTAGCCACTGCGACAACTCAGAACTAGCCATCGCCTCAGAGTAAGACGAAGGCTCATCTGTCTCTACCTCGTCACCTACAGTCAATGCATAAGCAATATCTGTATAACCATAACGTACCGATGGTTTAATTTGCCTTCTCTGTCTACTCGTGGTTATAGTGTGCTGCGGCTCTGCTGATTGTTCATTATCACCGACTTCAGGAGCTGCGGCCTCATCTACAATCTCAGCTTCTGTTACCTTGAGGGTCTGCGGGTCTCCACAGATCTCCACCTTCTACGACACCACGATCATATGCCTTTCTGCTGGTTGTGTCTCAAGACCCCTCCTTTGAAGCATTGCAGTCTCGTCGAAGATCACGTCTCTACTGATTAGAAAACTTGGTGATCTGGGATCAGTGCACCACAATCGATAGCCTTTCACCCCATGTGCATAACCCGAAATATGCACTTCTTCGCCCTCGGCTCAAGTTTACCATCACTCGCATGAGCATACGTAGGGCATCCGAATACTCGTAATCCGGGTAATCAACAGGTTTCCCCGACCATACTTTCCTCAAGAGTCTTCCACTCTATAGCAGATGATGGAGATCGATTTATTAGGTAACATGCCATGTTTGTTACTTCGGCCCAACATTCCTTGCCTAAACCTGCATGCGAAAGCATGCTCCGAGCTCGCTCCAATAAAGTTCTGTTCTCCCATTCTGCAACGCCATTCTGCTGTGGTGTTTCGGGCACTGTGCGGTGTCTCACAATCCCTTCTTTCTCGCAGAACTTGATAAAATCTCTACCATAGAACTCTATGCCATTATCGGTTCTTAGGCACTTGATCTGTTTATCTGACTACTTTTCAATCAATGCCTTAAACTTCTTGAACCGATCAAACATATCAGATTTGTGCTTCAGAAAGTAAACCCATACCTTTCTAGAGTAATTGTTGATAAATGTCAACATATATCGGGCACCTTCTTTCGAAGGAACCGGAGACGGGCCCAGACGTATGAATGAATGTACTCAACCGGTCGCTTGGTCGAATGAACTGCTGTTGTAAACTTAATCCGACGCTACTTTCCAAAGATGCAGTGCTCACATAAGTCCAGCTTCCCTGTCTTTTGACCCTTCAACAACCTCCTATCACTTAGCATCGTCATACCTGCCTCACTCTTATACCCCAAACGCATATACCATAACTGAGTCAAGTCAGAATCGACTCACCTGATGAAACTGCAGCAGCTCCGGTCACGGTCTCTCCTAGTAGATGATAGAGAGAACTCACTTTCTTCCCCGTCGTCACTGTCATGGCACCTCGAGAGACCTTTAGCACTCCACCTTCAGCGGTATACTTACACTCGATATCATCGAGTGTCCCTAGAGAAATAAGGTTCTTCTTGAGCTCGGTACATGCCTCACGTTTGTCGATGTGTGTACCACCCCATCGTGCATCCGAATCCGAACTGTTCTTATCCCTACAACATTGCAGGTTGCATTATCCCCCATCAGAACTCTATCACCATCTGCAGTCTGGTAAGTAGCAAAACCAGTTCTTACGAGGCGTCATATGATAAGAACACCTTAAATCTAGCACCCATTTGTCTCCTAACAAATTAGTAGTCACACACAAGACGGCCTCTGCATCACTAGTGCTCTCCTCAGCAACGTTTGTCACACTACTTGTAGCATTTTACTTGTCACCTCTATTTCTCCACTTCGAACAATCTCTCATGATGTGCCCCTCCTCGTGACACTCAAAGCACTTCACGCATCCTTTAGACTTTCTATTGCATGACTTTGACTTGCTTTTTCCTCTGCTGCTATTGGACCCTCGATGTTGTTTTCTACCTCGAATCACTAGTCCTCGCGCTATATCTTGCGCTAGACTGTCATCTTGCAACTTCCTCTGCCACTCTTTAGAGAACAATGCTGACTTTACCTCTTCCAAGGTAATCGTAGTATGCCCTTAGAGTAGTGAATCAGTAAAGTGCTCCCATGATTCTGGTAAAGAAGCCAATAACATCATGCCCTGTTCCTCATCATCAAGTATCTTACTGACGTTTTTCAAATTCATCATGAGTTTATTAAATTCATTTAGGTGGGATCTAATCGACGTACCTTCAGTATATCGAAATTGAAACATCCTCTTCAACATGTACAAGCGATTGTTTAAACCCTTCGTCACATAGAGTGCTTGTAATTTTGCCCATAATGCTACGGCATCCTTTTCCTCAACCACCTCTATTAACACTTCATCCGATAAATTCAGCAAGATTATACTCTTTGCTCTCTCCATTAGGTCTGCTTTATCAGCCGCTTTCATTATAATGGGCAACTCATCTTCGCCATCTAATGCTTTGGCCAAACCTTGGGTTGTTAATAGCGCACGCATCTTGACGCTCCATAACCCAAAGTTGTTCCTCCCATTAAATTTCTCAATCTCAACTTTCGCTCCAGACATAATTGCAATAGCAGAATTTTAAGATAATAATCAGACAAGCAAAAGCCCCAAATCACAATCCAGAAAATCCAACCCTCAAGCTCTGATACCAATTGTTGGAAATATAATGCGGAAACGACAGGATTTTACAAATTAAGTCAATGCGAAAATATCAGAGAAATGAACGAGAAACGATAAAGGATACCAGAGATTTACGTGGTTCGGTTCGAATATCGGTATCTATATCCACGGGGAGAGCTAACTACAAATAATTCACTATAATCGGAGAGTCAGAGTTACAAATCGCTCAAAACGCTCAAGTGTTTCCCACACTTAGATTTAAGCCCAAACCCAAAGTGTTTACGAATAAACAATTTAATTGGACAAATAAACTCACTGCACGAATCACCGTGTTTAAAGAATTCTTTCGTACGATTTCTCTTCGGCGATCGCAACTTCTTCCTGTGTGGCTCTTCACAGCTAAGAAGAAAACCCACGGTTTTTTTTTTCTTTATATATCCACGCGGCCACCGTAGATTAGAGAAGAGAAAAACAAATCCTTGTTTTGTTCTCTTCTCTCATAATGACCTTTATGCCCTTGGATAAGACAAAAAAAGAACAATCTCTTCAACCGCACAACGTGAATGCTCTGATCTTCTTTTCTTTTACCTTTGGGCCCACAAACTACCCATAAAAGAAATATCTAAATTGTAAAATATGTGTGCCCATCTTTTGTCCTGTAGTGCCAAAAATATTTTTCTGCTTTTATCCGAAACAGAAGCTCCTTCCTTGAGTTTTTCTTAATGCGATTAAATTTGGATATTTATCCAATCAAATCGAATTTCATAAACGGTTCAAACTTGAGTCATAATTTAACAGGTCATGATCCACAGCGGATGCTCCTAGTAGTTTTCCCTAATCCCTTCTTGAAAGCTCCTTATATTCTCATCAGGCCTCTTTCCTCCCTTCATCTTGTCGCACCTCGTAAGACGAAGGTTAGAGATATCTGAACAAGTGGAGAAGAGTAAATTCATCCACATTCAGCCACTATTGAATGTTACGTTCTACAACTAAGATATTAAGAAAGCATCATTCTTTGTTGCGTCCCCATCAATTAGCACAATCAAGGTCAATCTTTTGAGGAGGAACACTCGCATCGATAAGAAGTAAGATGGCAACTAGCGTATCTCTGTTAAAAAAGTAGCCCTTTGTAAATGCTGACCATTCCATTCGAACAGATCCGGGGCTTTAGCAAGCCTATGAATGAGCAAGAAGGCCACATAGCAAATGCCTTATCTCATGTTCAACAACCTAAGGGAAACAAACCTCGGGCCGTAGAAAGCAAACACTCTAGAATATCTCATCCAAGGACAAGATCGAGATGGTTGGCAAACAGATAATACAGCACGTCTGTGGTCTGTTGAATTTGCGGAAATGCGGTACTAGTATAAAACCCAAAAGTCTCACTTTCACTATTATAATATTATCTCAAACCACACATGATGCCCTTAGAGCATCCTAGCTCCTACAAATACGCTCCCAACTCTTCTATCTTTCCTCTCGCTCACGGAGGGACAACTCGGTCGCACAGAGCTACTCTCTCTCTTTCTTGTCCTGCTCACACAGTGCTCTTTCTCTCTCATTCTGAAGCTCTTACAGGAGGCCCTCTTTGGCCTATCTTCAAGTGCTTCATCCTTCGCTTTATTTATAGGCAAAAGTTTCACCGTCTTCAATTGCGGACTTCAAAAAACGAAGGAAGGTTGCCGTAACTTTTTCTTCGAGTCTAAGGACACGTTGGCAAGTTGAACTTTGCTTTTATTTTCTTCTTTCTTCGATAGCTTACTCGTTGCTTCTTCATGATTCTTGATTTTTCTTTTCTGCGGCGCCCACCCCTTTTGTTTACTTTGAAGTTGGTGTTGTCACTTTCAACACGGTCGCCTTGCCTCGACCCCGACATGCTCAAACTCGGAAAGAAAACCACAGTCAATCTCAACAGTTTTGGTGAGAAGAGCCAACTAAATGCAAGGTTACCACAAAACGCAAAGACTCGTCAAATCTACTTATTTACTGCAAAGGGCCCATGACTAATGATTTCGGCTCACCAACTGTAACTGGAAGCGGGTATAACAAAGGCAGGTCCCAAACTGTTGTAAGACGCCTAAAGCTAAATCTGTTGCACGTAATAGCTCGATGACTGCAGACAAATCAGACCATAGTTCTATGTTGCACCGACACCGACACGCGACACGCGACACGACACGACACGCGACACGACAATTCTAAAAAAATGCCATTTTCCGACACGTTGGGACACGTATATTAAATATATATTTTTAATAATTAAATATACCATAATGACAAAAAACAATTGGTTTATTATAACCCATAAAACCATTAAGTTCCAATAAAAAGATGAACTTGACTAGTTTAAGTTCTACAAACTCATCCATAAAAAGAAGCACATTTACAAATTCAATTAGGGAAATAGGGTATATGCGATATGCAAACTTCTCCTCAAAATTCATCAACAAATATAGAATGACCTACCATAATTGTAGAATGACATATCTAATAATAATCAGGCCATCACAATTATAAAATTACCTATCACAACTCTTAATAAGAAAAAAATATGCAATCCACCACAATATCTTTCCCCCCGTCCATGTAACCTCCCCATCTGACCTCCCCATAAAAAAATAAAACCCAGCCCACCCACCTGACCTACCCTACCCCACCACTTTTTCCTTTTCCCCCAACCCCCTTCCCCGACTTCTCCCCTCTTTACTTATCTTTCGAAACAGAGAGATGTACCGAGCGGGAGCGGGAGAAGGAGAGGGAGCGGCGAGCACGACCACGACCGGCTAGCGGGAGCGGGAGCGGGAGAGGGAGCGGCGAGTGGCGCGGAGGACGGGAGTTCGTCGGTCACAGATAAGTAAAGAGGCACTTGTGTTTGAGCCCTAATTTGGAGGTCTACGCGCTTTTATTGTTCTCTGTTTTTAATTTTTTACAAATTTACTCTTCGGACACGCCGGACTCGCGTGTCGGAGGCGTGTCCGGAGAGTTGACTTCGTGTCGGAAATCCGACACCGTGTTGACCGCGTGTCGAAGGCGTGTCCACGCGTGTCGGGGTGTCCGACACGCGTGTCGGTTTCCGACACCGACACGTTGGCCATTTTAACGTGTCGGTGCATCATATCCATAGTTAATGGGATGGACCACAAAGGATAAGAAGATTTCTGTGGCTGGCCCCTACTTACTTACTAATCACGAAAGATTTCATCGGAAAATCATAGCGGATCCCTATTGCTCTTCTTGTCCACAATCCTCTTAGACCACTTACACATACTCTGGGATTGTAAGTTTGCGAAGGCTATTTCCTAGAAGATTTTGCCTACAAGTTTAAGGGGTCATTTCTACTCTTGATTTGCACAAGTAGTTGTTAGCGAACCTATCTTCTGCAACAGTCCTGATAAAAGAATACAACTAGCCACTGGGATTTGGTGTACCTTGTTGGCATTTGTGGAATTGGAGGAATCAAAGATTATTCTAGACAGACTTTTCCTTTTCAAGTACACCTGTGAATCTGATCTTAGAATATGCCAATGATATTATGTCTGCTCGATTAGTAGAAAATAGATTATTTGTCAAAAGGGAAAAAAGAGATAAGTTTGTGAGTTGGACCCCCTCTTTTTGATTGGGCAAACTCAATTCCAACAGGCCTCCAAGACAATCTGGTCCAGCTTTCATTAGGTGAACTTATTCGTGATGACTTGGGTAATTGGCTTGCTGGATTCGTGCAAGCAGTGAGAGTGTGTTCTTCACTCAAAGCAAAACTGTTGGGCATATTCTTGGGCCTCAAATTGGCAATTTCTTTGGATATTACCAAACTTATTATGGAGACAAACTTGCAAACGGCCATTTCTCTATTTCGGAAATAAACTTCATGGCATCATTTTGATGACACTCATTTCTTAAATTGGAAGTATGCTAATGTATTTTCAGTAGGTCAAGATTCTCCATAATTTTATGGAGGAAATGCATGTACAGATTGACTAGCAAATTGGGTTATCCAACCCAAAAATGTGGGTGATAATTATGTAGTAGATAGGCCACCGATAGGTTTGCTTCCTCTATTGTTAGGGAATTGAATTGGATCATGTTTTGTTAGGAGAGTAACGATATAATTTTCGAGCTCTGCCCCTTTTCTTACCAAAAAAAAATTCATGCTATAAACTACCCTAGAAAGAAAAGCCGGGTAATCTAGCCAGCAAAAAAGAAGCCTGCAACTTTAAGCAGTTTCCATTACTCAGAGAACCTAGAAACAAAATCACAAAAGCTGAAAGTATTGGATTAAACTCCTCCTTCGTGAAGGTCTTAAGTATTTCCAATGATGTTGATAGTGTCGGCAATATCTACACAATATCCAATATTATATAAGGTTTGTTACGCATTACAATTTATTAATCATTTGTTACCGGGTTTGCTTGATATACTTAAAGTGATGAATTTATCTCTTGCTTATGGATAGTTCTACTCTATCTATTTTTTCACCGTGTGCAGATGAGATCCATAATAAAATTGATAAAAGAAATCGTATTGTCCAAGACTTACAAATCGATCGAATGGTCATGACCATAGATATAATGGATGATAAAGCACGCAATAGAAGCCCGATACCTTTAACTCTCCAAGAGGCGCTTAAGTCCGAGCTCGACATTTACTCAAAAGTTTAAATTAATGAGTAATGGATCGACTAAACATATTAATCCTCACACATGCATTTCAACAACCTCTCCGCAACTTGAATCTCCATCAGACCTGTAATAAAAGCCTAATACCTTCTCTTGAGGTGATTGTCAAGAGGGAGCCCAACTCCTAGCCTGTGAATATATCTCGATGGACTTATATTTACTCCAAAGTTTAAACCAATGAATTATGAGCAAATTAGGATTAGTAAAAGCTCCACTTTACATCAATTCTCCGATGTTGAAATTTTTTAATACAACTCACACGTGCATCTCAACCGAGATAAATTTGGAAAAGGATTTGTCATAGATATACAAACTAGCAAAGAAAAAAAAAATCTAAATGTCTCTAGCATAAAGTTTATTAAAAACCAAAAAAAAAAAAAAATCATGTAAAACACCATTATCTTATGAACGAAGTTCAGTGACAGGACTTTGTATAATAGGAAATAAGATCAACGGTCACTCTCTCGCATTTTTTAAGAACAAAAGGTCAAATCCGATGTTTGTCTTTCTTACTCTCTCGTCAATGGAGTGTATCGGTGAATGAAGTCTTTTGCCAAACACATGAACTGAACCCAACAAGAAAACGTCAGATGAAAATGAAAACCTAGTCGCATTGAGCACAACGTAGTCGTATACGATATTCTTGAGTCGAAGACATGCGGTGAAGTACAAGATTTAACAATCGCGCACAGGATCCTATATAGGTAGTGTAAGAGGAGCAAAGAGAATGGTATATGCATATCGGTCCTATTCATTATCAACCGAGAGGGAAATGACGACCACGATCAGTAGTTGCAATAAGAGCAAGATCCTCGTTTTCGGAGGTACCGGTTACCTCGGCAAGCATGTCGTGGGGGCAAGCGTGTCGTTCGGCCACCCCACCTTCGTCTTCGCTCGGTCAGCCACCCCTCAAACGCCTCCCTACAATCTGCACGTTCGTGACGAACTTCGATCACTCGGTGTTACTCTGATCGAGGTATTTCTCTCTCTCAAAATACTGCATAAGTGTTATACTTTGCCATCTATCTTCTCTCTACACATGACCAACCGTAAGTTACCCATCGTATGCAACCATCTGTCGGATTTTCTTTTGTACATGAATTATGGCCAGCAGATTTGTCCAAAAAAAAAAAAAGTACCATGCAATTATTCTTCCAACAACCACGAACTTGACGCAGCAACATTGGATTTGCGATTTAAAACTTTGAAATGCATGAAAACAGGGAGAACTAGAGGAGCATGAGAAGATGGTGTCCGTGCTCAAACAGGTTGATATCGTGATCTCTGCGCTCCCAAATCCTCTCACTCCCGATCAAATCAATATAGTCGATGCCATAATCGCCGCCGGCAACATAAAGGTAAAGAGCCTTCTTTTCCAGGCAAGAGAAAATATTCTATGCATCGAGGAAATACCCTTTTCTTACCAAATAGAATTCGAAAAAGCTGGGCGTAGTTTGTGCTCTATGAACACATACATATTAACAAGAACTTCTTCTTCTTCTTCTGTTTTCTGTTGTTGTAGAGGTTCGTACCATCCGAGTTTGGGTGCGATGTGGACAGGACCACCACCCTCCCGCCATTCCAGGCATGCCTGGATAAGAAGAAGAAGATGAGGAGGCTCATTGAAGCATCTGGCATTCCCTACACCTTCGTGTGTGCCAATTGCTGCGCCTCATACTTCATCAATCTTCTGCTTCACCCTCACGACCCTCGACCTGACCTCGTTGTCTATGGGACTGGAGAAGCAAAGAGTATTCCTGCAATATCTATCTAAGATTATATTCTAAGTAGCTAGTAGTAGCTCGTTAGTTTCAATGAATCTATGCTATTATATTGTCAGCTGTGCTTAATTATGAACAAGACATCGCTGAATACACGATCAAAGTGGCGAATGATCCGAGGACGTGCAACCGTGTCGTGATTTTCCGTCCGCCGGGGAACGTGGTCTCTCAGAATGAGTTGATCTCGTCGTGGGAGAAGAAAACGGGTCGGAGTTTCGAGAAAATACTCAAGCAAGAGGACGAGATGATAAAGCTCTCCCAGAGTAAGTCAGGACTTATTGCCTGCTGTATGAGGGTCAATTAGACCGTTCGTTTCGGTCCAGTTTTCCATCTACGACCATGTGTCGTGGAAAATAACTGTTTCTCTTGTGATGATTGTAGCCTTGCCGAGCCCGCATAACATATGGGTGTCCATCATGCACTCCGTGTTCGTGAAGGGAGATTTGATGAGCTTCGACCTAGATGCGGACGACCTCGAAGCGTCGTGCTTGTATCCCGAAATTGAGTACACCACCGTCGACCAGCTCCTCGATATATTCCTCGTCGACCCTCTAGAGCCTGCTTGCACTCCATTGGAATGATCGGCCGCACTTGAGCATGCGACTCATTGTTCTAACCACATATGTTGACGGCGATAGCGCGACTTTGCATGGAAGACAGTTCACACATCCTCGTGTAATTATGATCATTCTCGTTTGAAAGCGCTTGAACTCGAATTGTGGCCGGTCGGATCGTGCTTTGTTCATCAGGTTGGTGATTAAGTTAGTATAGACAGAATGTAGTCGTAATGTTTGTGGTTATGTGATGTGATGCATTACTACGAAATGAAGTCCGCATATGTGTCGTCAAATGTTACAAAAGTAGGGCTTTTCACCAAAAAAAAAAAAAGCCAAATAAGTGTATGAAATCGAAGCGCATGGTGTTATGATCGATCATTTGGAATATACGCTGCGATTGATCAAGCTGTACAGTGAGAGAATAGCATATTGGAATGATCAATCGTATAGAACGTGTGCCATGATTGATTAGTTTGCGCTAGGGAAAATTGTCTAGAAAGTCCTTAACTTAGTATACAGCGATCACTTCATTTCTAAGTTTTTTTATTTGGCCAATTTAATTCCGAACCTTTTAACGATTTGCCAATATAGTCATTCCAATTAATTTTGGCCAGAAATCATTGACGTGACGATCTAGTCAATATCAACCATTTTACGTAGCATGACCTATTCTGACACGGACAATTTTGTAAATTTTCTGTATTTTTCCTTTTTTCCTTTCCTCTTTTTTTCTCTATTTCCCTCTGACGGTAGATGAGGCCTCTGCGATGACCAGCCAGGGCATAGCAACTCATCCTACGCCCTCGCCTATGCCCTTGCCTATGGTACCTGACTTTCGCCTTTCATAGTGAGACCCCGACAATCAATAGAGAAAAATATGAAAAGGAAAAAGAAAAAAAAAGGAAAAAAAGAGAAAATTTCCGAAATTTAAAAAAAATATTAAAAAATTTATTTACGTCAATACTGGTCATTTTACACTAGCTGTGTCACAGAAAATGACCGGTGTCCATGTCCACGGTTGCGGGCATACAATAGATTTAGGATTTGTAGGATAATTATCCCGTCTACGTAACCACAAAATAGGACGTTGAAATCATCGATCGTACAGGACGTGCGCCCGTGGGATTCATTCGTTTGAAACATCATTCGAAGTTTTCAACTAGAACAAGTCAAAACTGTCGAGCTACGTGTCCAAAGTGTGAGCACCGGAAAAGGCCAAAGGGACACGAGCCAAATTGTCAACCGAGTGCGTGAGAGAGCATATCAAATTGTCAACCGAGTGCAATGCCACGGCAATTCCTTTCGAAGTTGTGTGAAAAATCGGATAACTGAACACCTGTTAACGTTTCGTGCTATCTTATATAACTATGGTAATTCCTCTGAGTTTCCACGAGAGTTTGCCGTACGAAAGCTCACGCTGTCGGCCAAGGGTCAAAATACAAAACAGGGGGCGATGACAAATTCATATGGAAAAATTATTCAAAAGGTCTTAAATTTATTGTATGACGACTAATTCGATCAAAAAGCTTTTAATTGTGTTAATTTAGTCTTAAATTTTTGTTAACTTGCCAATTTAGTCTTAAATAATTTGATAATTTGTCAATTTAGTTATTCAAGCCAATTTTAGTCGGAAATCGCTAACGTGACGGTATAGTTAGCACTGGCGATCCTATATGGATCGTCCTACGTGGTGTAGCCTGAGGCGGCGACCTCCACTTGTCGGCCATCGACGAGCCCCGGCAATGGCCGGTGGAGGGAAAAATAGAAAAAGGAAAAAAAAGAGGAAAAAAGAAAAAGGGGAAAAATTGGCTGGATTTACTAAATAGGGCCGGGGAAGAGAAATGTTGTCATTCACGCCCTAGACCGTCACATCAGTGATTTCTTACTAAATTGGCAAATTGTTAAAATGTGTAGAACTAAATGGCACAATGGTAAAATTTAAGACTAAATCGACAAGTTGTCAAAAGGTTTGGAACTAAATTGGCTGTCATACTATAAATTTATGACTCTTTGGACAACTTTCCCATCAGTATAGGGAAATTTCATTTGACATGCAGACATTCAAAAAGCATCGATACGCAAGTTGCTTCATTGAAATTCAAACTCCAAATATAAGTTCAATCGATACAAAACTACAAAATTGGATAAAAAATCCAAAGATACATAATTTCATGTTCAAGCCACACAAGTCACGGCAAAAACTAATGACCAAAGGAGGAGCTCTGGACGGGAGGTTGAACTGCTCCTATCCTGATTGGACACAAATATTCTTCCGACTAAAGTAGCGAGCCTTGACTCGGCCAGCCGCCGCTCCTTTCTTATTCATCTTACGGAAAGAAAACTGATGTAAAAAAGATAAAATAATGCCCGTTGACTAAGGCTCCGTTCGTTTCGCGAAAAACATGACATCCGAAAAGCCATTCTCTAGAAAAATGATAATATTTTTCTGGTATTCAGCTAAAATATTGAAAATGAGCTGGAAAATATTTTCCGCCGTTTGATATCCAATTTGATTTTCTAGGAAAAAGTATCAAAAAAATCGAACTTTTAATTATCTTTTCTTTTTATTTTTTTCCCTTTTGTTTTGGTTTTTTCTTCTTCCTTGACTGGTCACCGACCACAAGCGAGCTTGAGTCCGGCAAGGCTTAAGCTTGCCTGGTGGTCCGCAGCCATGGCCAGCAACCACTCAAGAAAGAAGCAAAGAAAAAGGAAAAAATTAAAAGAAAAAATTAAAAATTAAAAACTCAATTTTTTAAAAATAAATAAATAAATAAATAAAAAAAAAAGGAAAATGCGTTATTTAAAAGAAAGTGAGATGAAAGAAGATATGAAAAATGTTTTCCACTTTACATTTTCCCCACTTTTGAAGGTGATTTTTCATTGGTAGAAAATGTTCTCCATGACTTTATTTTCTATGGAGCAAACGGCGGAAAATGTTATCTCGGAAGTTATTTTCCGTGAAACATACGAAGTCTAAGGAAAGGGAGATTTTGAGGGCCAGCGGTAGGGCTTTTGACGTAGACGGGCTGTGTGCAGTGGCCGGGCAAAAACATGAAGAGGTCGTGGATGTTTCGAGGAGGGGTGTCGGACATGGTGGAAGGCTAATTCCATTTGTTTCGTAGAAAATTGATAGTTTGGAAAATATTTTTCTAAAAATAGTTGCATATATTGCTCGAAATGATCAGTCAATAAAAAATACTTTTATTATCCACAACAACTTATATCTAAATATTTTCACGGATAATAAAATATATTTTTATTTATTCTTTTTATTTGTAAGCGATATGAACAATCATATTTTTTTCTCGTGAAAATAATTCTTCAACATAATAATTTGATTATATTGCCTTTCTTGGGTCTCACTCTCTAGTATCCCTCTTCTGCCAATGTTTTAAGAAAGCATTGTTCCATTTTTACTGATCGTGTCTTTTTTCTTTTATTAATTTTCTAATTTCTTTTCTTGTGGGTCCCACGTTCACTGTCTTTATCTTTTTCATTTTCTACGTTCTCTTTCATATGACCACTCGCAGCAATAGAAAGGTAGAGAAATGGAAACTTCCTCGCTTGTGTAGGCAGAGTCAATTGAATTGGTCTTTATGACCCACAACAGCATCTTCTCAAGCCGCCTAAGTAAAGGCTCTACGTCACATGTTTTACGGCAATAAGGGGATGGTGTTTGCGGAGAGTGCCGTATACTGGCGGGCATGATGGTGTTGTGCACTATGCATTTGATGAGCCGGGCGAAGGTGGAGTAGTTCGCACTGATGATGAGAAGGAGCTGGGAGGGCGATGGGGAGACTGAGAGCCGCCGCCGCCTTGAGGCATACTCTCTGTAATTTAAAACACTTCGTCACGAAACTTTTTTGTGCATAAATAATCAATGAAATTTGTAAAAGCAACGTTACTCACAAACAAACCCTTTTGACATTTCATTACCTCTCGGTGACTGACAATCGATTTCCTCGCCTTCTCTCCATCCGGTGTCGAATATATCCCCCGACCAATTTGCTAAATTTTTCGCAAAGAGCATGCATTAAAAAAGGGGGGTTTCGTTGATGTCCCGGTGGTGGGTTGGTGCGGCCCTACCTAGGATATGCGAGCACAAGGACGTAACCTTCATGATTATTCCATTTCTCCGCCTCTCGAGAAATAACAGGACCAAAAAAAAGAAAAAGGAGAGATGATGAAGAAGGTTAAGGAAAGTCAATGTGGGACTCACAAGAAAAGGAAATAAGATGTCAATAAAAAAAAATAAGGATAAAGGGACGCTAAAAAGTGGGACCTATAAGGGGCAATATCATCACGATACCGTGTTAATGGTTGTTTTTACCCTATATGGAGGGAATGGAGGAAAAAAAAGCGTGTCCCTTTTCAAATCAGTCGTTTCTTGTGAAAAAAGGGTGCGAATGATAACTATTTCTGCTCCTAAATCAAATTCTTGCAGGAAATTGATTTTTGGAATTCTTTTGAAATTGATTTTCTAAAACTTTTTGGAAAAAACATGACTAATTGTCTTTATTGATTTACGGAATAGAAATCTATTTTTATTTTTTGGGCACCTCAAAAAAATAAATTTCACTCAAAGTGGGTGCCCAAAGGTATTCTAAGCCCTTTTGTGAAGTTTTTTTAAATTTTTGATTTTTTTTTTTTTGGACACCTCAAAAAAAATTAAATTTCACTCAAAGTGGGTGCCCAAAGGTATTCTAAATCATTTTGTGAAGTTTTTTTTATTTTTTGAGCACCTCAAAAAAAAATTAAATTTCACTCAAAAGTAGGTGCCCAAAGGTATTTTAAATCATTTTGTAAAATTTTGAAATTTTTGATTTTTTTTTTATTTTTTTGGGCACCTCAAAAAAAATTAAATTTCACTCAAAGTGGGTGCCCAAAGATATTTTAAATCACTTTAAAAGTTTTGAAATTTTTTATTTTTTATTTATTTTTTTAGCACCTAAAAAATTAAATTTCACTCAAAGTGGGTGCCCAAAGGTATTTTAAATCATTTTGTGAAGTTTTGAAATTTTTTTATTTTTTGGGCACATGAAAAAAAATTAAATTTCACTCAAAGTAGGTACCCAAAGGTATTTTAAATCATTCTGTGAAATTTTGAAATTTTTTATTTTTATATATATTTTTTAAAAATTCACCAAATTTCCTATTTTCTCCAAATCTTGGGTTTTTTTTATTTTCTGGAAATTTTATGAATTTTTCTGGAATTTTTCAATTTTTATGCATTTTCTAAAAAAATTAGTGAGAAAAAAGAAAAAATAGAGAGAGATGACGAGGAAGGTTAAGGAAAGTCAATGTGGGACTCGCAAGAAAAGGAAATAAGATGTCGATAAAAAAAATAAGGATAAAGGGACGCTAAAAAGTGGGACCTATAAGGGGCAATATCATCACGATACCGTGTTAATGGTTGTTTTTACCCTATATGGAGGGAATGGAGGAAAAAAGCGTGTCCCTTTTCAAATCAGCCGTTTCTTCGCGAACTAAAAACGCGGCCTACAAAGGAAGGAGCGCGGCCGTGTCGTGTTTGTTCTGCAGAGGCGTATCTTGACGTTGATAAAAACCCGGGTGGGCTGCGAGGAGGGAGGGGGAGCGGCCCGGGCCGGCAACCTAGGGGGGGCAATTCCGTCATTTCGCGCGTTGCCAACGGAAATAATTCGATTTCCCTTTGGGTCTTCTTTTTGAAAAGAAACAGCAGCAGGCCGAGTTCTCTCCTCCTCCTTCTTCTTCTTCTTCTTCTTCTACACGGTCGCACTTTGCTACGGTTACTCCTCCCGAAATCTGCCATTTCCCCTTTTTCCCTTGTCATCATCCGTCCCCCACCCCCCCGGCACAGTCTCCTCCGCCTTCCTCCGTTCGAACGGGCAAAGGCTTTCTTCGTTTTCGTTTCGCCGTTCCCGCTCCCGGTCGGTCGATCGGTCTTGGGAGAAAGATGTTCGAGGCGCGGGGGTTCGTGGATTTGGGCGGCGACGGCAACTCGGGTCTCGCGCTGGGGGATCCGAAGCTGTGGCTCTCCGGGGACGCCAACCCGTCCTCCCCGACCCACCTCCCGTCTCACTCCGCCGCCGCCGCCGCCGCCGCCGCCGCCAACGTCGACCGGGTCCTCTTCAACGACCTCGTCGAGATCGTCCCTCTCGTCCAGTCCCTCATCGTACCTCTCTCTCTCTCTCTCTCTCTCTCTCCTCGCCCTCCTTTTTCTTGAACTTCTTGGCACTGGGTCCGTTTCGATCTATGAATTTGAGCGGTTTCTTGGGAGTTTCTTGTTCTTTCGTTCTTGGGGTGGGTGTATCTTTAGATTTTTGGATTGAAGGGTGCAGTGCCGTGTCTCGGATTCAATGCGATAGTGTGCATTGGGTGGGGGGGGTTTTGGCGGCATTGAAAAGAGGAGTTGATGAAGGAAACGGAGTGCTGTAGATTGCTCATGTTGTTCTTTCTTGATTTGGGGCAATTGAACGCGGTAGCTGTCCTGAATTCAGTGTTCTTTCTCTGTCTTTACCGTCTCTATGTTGCTTTTCTTTTCCTTTTTGCTGAGATTTTCTTTGTACTGATTGATGTTAGGATCGGAAACCGAGCAGTTCTTTCACGCGACGGGGATCCGTGGTATATACTAAGACGCCTTCCAGAGAATCGCTGTCCAGAAAAGTAAGAACACTACAGTGTTTTAATGTGCTTACCCCGCGGTGTTTCCTGTCTTGTTCAATGGGCTTACCCCGCTGTGCTTAATCAGCTTGAATCTTGAATGTGAATCCATGGTAATCGTTTAAAGTATATGGGGAAGGTCAATGCAACACACACATTTATGTGCCTACTAGTTCATGTACACATACAAATCTTGACTGCAAGTGTGGAGGACTATGGAGTGTTGGCTTTTTTTTCACGTGTGCTCTTGTAAGAGGCATCCAGCCTTTCAATGCAAGGAAAGTTTTCTGTTACGGGTTTCTCTTTAACAAACAAACAAGACGTTGCCAGAAAATCTACAGCAATTTAAAAGATTTCTGTAGCTGAATTGTGAAGTATACTGGACAATTTAGAAAATGCTCATTCTTGCTGAAGGCAGACGGCAGTCAACATCTAGTCTTTTTTACCTATTGACCTTGTATTCTTTGTTCTTTCTCCTAATGCAAAACTTTAAATTGTGTCTGTCATGATGTCCTTTCAGTTTTGTGCATTCAAATGTCTTGTTATGTCCTTGACAGCATGACTTAATGTCTAACTGTCGTCATTATATGCGATGAAGGTAAACGAACCAAAAGTTAGAAATGCAGCTCAATCCATCCCTGCTAAAAAGAGAAGGGATACTGGTGATAAAGAACAAGGTAGGAATGAGAGTGGCAGCAATCAAGATGCTGACAACTTCTCAATTTACTCCTCAAGAGTTTTGGCAGCAGAAAGAGAAGAGTCGGTGCTCTTAAGAGGACAAGTGGAAGATCTTCAAAGGAAATTACTAGAGAAAGAAGAACTTCTCAAATCAGCAGAAGTTTTGAAGAACCAGATGAATTCTGTCCATGCACAAGTTGAAGAGTTGAAGCATGAGGCTTCACAAAAAGATTCTTTTATCAAGTCCATCCAGATACAGCTTTCTGATGCAAAGGTATCGAGCTTATTTTTAACTCTGATTAGGACCGTATTGAATGTTCCCAGCGGGATTATGGTCTGTATCTAATGACTTATTAGTATCACTGAGTTGAGACCTCGTTATGTCTATAGCGCTCCAAATTGGCGTTTCATAGTGAATGTTAATTTGAACACCTGAGCCTGTACCGGATTCGTTAAAAATCGGTTATGAAACTGCTGTTTGAGCCATTTATAAGATCCTTCAATGGTTTGGGTGGGCAACAACTCTTGGAGATCTCAAAACCATATTGAGTTTGTTCAAAATGATGGTAAAGCTATAAAGCTTTATTTTTCCCATGTTAATATATCGACATGAATGCACCAGCTTTTTTCTATGATCAACTGTGTCTTTATGAATGATCCATGGAACTTCCACTACCCTTGGCGGCAGGGATCTGACCATGGCTAACATTACTTACGGTGTTCACTCATATTATTACTTATACGAGTTATTTTCAGATTAAACTCGCAGATAAGCAAGCTGCACTAGAAAAGACACAATGGGAAGCAATGACATCTGACAAAAGAGTAGAAAAGCTCCAAGAGGAGCTTGATGCCATTCAGGGTGATGTTTCATTGATCATGTCACTTTTTGAGGGCTTGACAGAGCATGATGCAACTCTATATAGTGGAGATACTGACATCACACCATATCGTGCAGATGATCTTCCTTGGATGGTAAGATACCTACCTCGACCAGATTGTTGCTTCTTGTTCTTGCTCTGTATATGTGAATACATCTCTTCATTATTACTAGGTAACCATGTGCAACCCATGGAATATACTGACTTTTGAGCAAATAAGTGTCATCTTTCATCCATGAAAATTGTCCAAATGATATTGTAATTAACAGACTATATTAGTAGGATTATTGATGAAAGTTGAACTTTGAACTTTGAAATTAACCTACTAATTGTAAGAAGCAAGAGTGATTTTTGTCAGAGCCGCTTGTGTTGTAATATCGGCAGTTAATCTAGCACATTATTAGGAAGATGTGCTTAGCACTATCGCACTCGTTTGGTCATAATTTTAGGATTAAGTTTCTGCAAAGATGTTACGTAATTTTATCACATAAAAGGTCTTGTGCATATGCACTTTTAACGAGTTGGAACTATTTAATCTTGCTTGTTGCCCGTGTAAAATCTCCCAGCTTAATCTACCGGGGTAAGTACAGCGCAAGTGCCATAACTTTTGTATAGAGGATACTTAAGTGCCATAACTTTTTTTTGGCTCACTTGAGTGCCATAACTTAACAAAAAAAAAGGATCACTCAAGTGCCACTTACGAGCTGATCGTGAGGGCCCGAAACCGCGGCTTTTCCGGCCGAACAATGACCTTCCCGGTGAGGCGAGCACCACCAGCTTGAAGAGGGGGGTGAATCATTCCATGACCTCCGTTCATCTCGAAATTTCCGTTTTAGCCTCCATTGACGAAGGTAAAAATGCTTCGTAATCACACATTTATCGAGTCGATTTGTGTGATTACGAAGCATTTTTACCTTTGTCAATGGAGACTAAAACGGAAATTTCAAGGCTAACGGAGGCCATTTACCGACACCTCCTCTTCAAGCTGGTAGTGCTCGCCTCGCCGGGAAGGTTACCGTTTGGCCGGAAAAGCCGCAGTTTTGGGCCCTCACGATCAGCTCGTAAGTGACACTTAAGTGATCTTTTTTTTTGGAAGTTATGGCACTCAAGTGAGCCAAAAAAAAAAAATTATAGCACTTAAGTGTCCTCCATACAAAAGTTATGGCACTTGCGCTATACTTACCCTTACCTATTTTTCATTTGATTTTGGAAAAAAATAGATGACAATGAAAACATAGTGTTGTTACTAATTGAGGAAATGGAATATGAGGGCTCGCTCGGAAATGGTAAATATCGTTTGATCTGGTTAACAGTAAAACTATCTCTTTCTAGTTTGTGTACGAGGAATTTGTTCCTGGGAATGCCACCATAACAATTTACTAATGTGTTGTCAAAATTCCATACTCAGCTCACTGTGGATAGAAACTGTCTATAGAATGGTAAGAATTCTGCATGAATGCTTAAGCCACCATGGTCAAAGTGTCTCCAAGAATGTGACTTCTATATAGGCATCACCTATCAGAACTGTCTTCTGAGTCGCTTTGAGGACACGACCCCTAGTGTCTGGAGCTCTAGAGTTGTGAGTTTGTTTCAACCCTTAAAACTCGCAACTGAATTTTCAAGTTTGGTTCAAAATGCAGGAAAATTTGGATGTCACTAAGATGCAGAAAATGGAAGAAGCCAGACAAGCTTACATCCTTGCCGTGGCCGCTGCAAAGGAAAAGCAAGACGAGGAATCCTTGGCCCTTGCAGCCAAAGCAAGGTCGTATCTGCAGTCATTTGTTTTTAGAACCGAAAATATCTGTGATGACGAATTCAAATGCGGATGGGAACATGCTTAACACTGAGATTTGGCTTCTTTTTTTCTGCTCCGTGAAAATGTCTCCGGGTGTCCTGGGTTGTTTGTATTGGCTGTATGCTAATTGATGCTATGTACATTTCTTTCGTCAAAATGTCTCCTCATTGTAAAACTCTACTGCATGTGATGTAATGTAATGTTACTTCTTTGTATTATTGAGATTCGAATTCCTAGAGCACAAGATTGCAAGCGAGATACGTGAGCAAGTCACTGACAGACAAAAGAGTCAACTTCTATTTGGAGGCACTGGTCTTTCATGCCCTATACCTTATATGTCTCATGATCAAAGGATATTTGAGATTTTTTTGCTTATATGAGCTTTTTCAGTACTTCCATGTTGTGGTTAGTTACTAGTTTTAATTCGATACAAATTTATATTTTTGGGGAATTAGTCGGAATGTGTTCATATCTTTTTTGTTTTTTGGTCTGAAAATGTGTTCTTATCTATTAGTAGGTTTTTAGTTCACACAACCTTGTGCGGCGGCTGCATGTCAAAAAGCATTTGTAACGAATCGTGTAGGCGATATTGGTTTATTATTAGGAATTTTAGGTCTTTAACGGATAACCGGTAGTTTTGAATTTTGGGATTTGTTCCAAATATTCATTAACTTGATTTATAATAACAAAGTTCCTTATCACATGTGCTAGTCAATTGCGTAAATTACTTGTGCATGACAATAAAGAAAAACCTTGCGTCAACTGAACAGCCAATCCTTTTCTTTTTCTATTTCTTTTTGCCAGAAACCGAAGAACTAATGCTAAAAATATACAGTGCTTCTGCGTTGGTCATCTGTAAATCTTTGACACTGATAAGAAAGAACATGTCAAATTTGATTGCTTCCCCTTCTCCGTGAACAAGCATTCGAGGCAGATTATCAGAATCAAATTCTAAGCGCAACAGTTGAAATGCTGTTTGTTTGTGATTGCTCAAACGACTGCACGAACTCGCAAAAATGGAGGGAGAGCGATGGAAGATTCTTCAGAATTTACAGCACTTAAAACGAAGACAACTTGCTGTTGGCTTCCTCAAAGAGAGGTCTTCAGATCTTGGCATTTTCACTGGACTACCAATCCACTGCCCATGAAGCCTGCATAGTTGTCAAACTTGTTACCACATAAGCAAAACTCTT
The DNA here is from genome assembly GCA_024733475.1 of Syzygium grande. NCBI lineage: Eukaryota > Viridiplantae > Streptophyta > Magnoliopsida > Myrtales > Myrtaceae > Syzygium > Syzygium grande. The sequence continues at coordinate 30,723,662 of JAMXDD010000010.1, forward strand.
GGAAGTTCATATGAAATCGAGATCAAAAATTAGAAACGTAAAGGAGTCGGTGCTTCCATCAGACTGGCCAGAGTGTCTTGATTCTGTCGATCCTCGAGTGCAATCTCCATTTCCCTCCATTCGAAAACCCGTTCCCGCGCTGCCAAAGTGGTTGTCTTCTTCCAAGCACATGCTCTCTTCTTCGTCATCCTATGGCAGAGGCGTTAGAGAGAAGATACTGGCTACTCTTAACGAAAGGAAGAGAGATTCGTTGTCGCCAAATCAGCAAAATCAGGACATCTTTTCTTGCTCAAGACCGGATAAGTCAGAGAGAGATCGACAAGCTCTACCTCATCATCAGGAATGAGAACTGGGGAACCTCCAGTTGATGTCTCTTCGTTACATTCTTGGACCGATGCTTCTTGCTCACCTCTCGATTTGAGCTGTTTTTACAATGATAAGCAGGAAAGAATATCAAGTTCTCTTACTGTATTCGTTTTCTGTTCTCACTGTTGAATGATTCTTGCTTTCTGCCACAAAATCTCAATAATCAATCACTAAACTTAATGCTTACAGATCTTAAGCTCCTGAGCCCGCGGTCATCCTGGCAAACGGACGTTTGTGAGCTGCCATCTTTAGCTATATCGAATGTCCCATCTTCTTTTATGGAGAACACGATGAAATCTTTTTCTGCAAAACTGGTCCTAATCTTGTTTGCTACCCTTTTTGGAGTCGGAATGGTGCGCTTATCTACCCGTCTCTCTTTGTTGGTTCTCCTGCTTCGGGAGAACTTTCTGCTGATTGCGTCATCTGTATTGCAGTTGTTAGAGTCGAGTCTCACATTTCTGATTGCCAATGGAGGTATTGAAGGGGAATAGGTTCCTGTTTGTTCTTCTCCAAACACGAGAATGAAAAGAGGATGTTAGAGCAAAACCTACGCACCCATCAAATTATGATCAATATAACTGTACACTGAAAGTCAAGGCAGTCAAGTGATCAGGTGCTTGGTTCGGATGAGGCGGATCTCATGGTCGAATCACAACCATGGATCAAATGCTTTAAGCTTCCAATTACAATTTCTGTTACCTGAGTTCATCCCGAATGCCCGGAAGCATGACGCCCAGTGGCTTATGTGATGCCTTAAGAACTTAGTCACACAGTCCATGTCGTGCACGTTCCTCAATACACCGTGTTCCGTCGTCAACTCCGAAATTCCACAGAGCGAGAACTGAGAAAGGAAAGAGAAGGTTTGAATCATCACAGTGGGCACGACCATTTCGAATTTGAAAAGAGCAATTCAATGACCAGAGAGAGCTATCAGGTCATATTCTCTTCTTATGCTTGAAAACATGGTCGGTTACCATTCCCAACATGGTAAGAAGTGGAGAGAGAGACAGAGTTTTTCTGACAATTACAGACAATGTCGTTGCCCCGATAATTGATGTGTAGTAATGTTTTTTCCTGTTTATTTCGATGGCCACACCTTGATGTTTAGTAGTTCAAAAACTGCAAGAACGTAGATAATGGATTGATCCAATTTATTCCCGATAAAACACGAGGATACCTTTTCAACTGTTCTTACAATAGGAGAGGCCAAAAGAAGCAAAAATAAGTGATATGTGCATGGTCATGTTCGAGACACAAAAACAAAGATATACGGGAAGGGGGTATCTCGCCAATTTGCTTAATCCACTACATTGTTCGAAGATTCTGAGAAGGCAAATTTCAACCATTGCAAAACAAAACCTTAGCAGCACTTTCCAACTTCCAGAACTCCCGGTGGTGGAAGCACTTCCGGATTTCAGATTCATGCCTCGGCAAGCCACTTGGACCCTAAACGTGTCGTTAATGGCTTTTAGATATCTTCCCTCGTGTATTCTAAGAATTGGAACACGCACAAAATGTTGGTGGAATATAATGAGCTTATTGAATGGCCAAGCTGGATCATATGTGGGCCTGTATCTGCAGAATGGCATATTTGAAATAGATGTCAAATCACTTGTAAAAGATAGTACTGTCATTCTGCTACAAACTCAGCCTCAAAAAGCAATGCCTCGATCGACCTCTGAGCAGGTGAGAGAGAGAGAGAGAGAGAGAGAGAGAGAGAGAGAGAACAGATCCTGATTGTCAAGAGGAATGGATTGTTTTCTACAGCATCGTGGGAGAGTTGGCAAGTTTGCTTAATTCAAGATTCATACCTACGAGCTGTATATATGAATGGCCTGCCACTGGTGTCTTCTAGTTAGAATCAGTAGAAATCGCCAGCTTTGCCAATCTTGATCTTTTCACTCGCTAAGAACTCAGTAACAGCATTTCTCTGCCAGCTCTTGAAACTCCTGTTTCGCCAATGGCATTGGCAGGATTAGACATAGACTAATTGAGTGAAAACTATAAGAACACGAGCAATCACAAAAATCATGCCTTTCAGGAAAATACAATTGGAGATAGTTGAACTAGCAACCTAAGGTATTATCACAGTAGGTATAGTGAATGTCGACTCTGTGTGCATGCCTGAGCCGGTGCATGGACGTGCAAGCATGTGTGCATGGGACAGACAGAAGGCATCAGTCAGAAGAATATCAACTCATGAATTAGCTTGCAGTAATGCATCTCATAATTTCTAAAACCCGTTGGAATTACTCCATATACTGACTTAAGATCAAGATGGACTAGCACTTCTCCTCCAGGGAAAGCCAATCTGGTGGTCTCGAATGCAATCTTGATTGCTTCTCTCCACGTTCCTGCCACACCCTTTGAGTCGACTTCTTTTGAATCACTAGGTTCTTCCATTGGCAGGGAATATCCAGACAATAGATGGCCCACCCAGACGCCATCTTTCCTATAAATTGTAATAATAAAAGATATATGCAGAGAAAAGAAAACTTAGGAGGGAGCAAAAGAGCAGAGTTAAAATTGCATTGTAGGCGATACGCATCCGGTATTGACCGTGGAAATAACAATTAACCAATCCTTATTAAGAGAAATTTACCACACAATGTCCATATGCCGAGGGACATAGTGCCCTCCACCAATTCCAAGAAGTACTTTAGGTTGATCGCCTTTCCTGCATATCAGATAATGCAGCAATGTTTAGAGGGCTAAAAAGGTGAAAAAGACTTCTTGAACTGAATCCAACTGAAAACACACAATCATAAATTTAGTAGCACGTGACCGACAGTGATACTGAGGATTACCTGCTCCAGTCTCCTACACTGTTTCCACCCCCAAGACCTAGTCCTTCCCAAACCAACTACATACAGGAAGAAAAGCTCTTTCATCAACATTATTCGAAAGGGTAAATTTGTACATTTTTTTTTTCATATCTATTTGCCTGTTTCTTACAGACAACAATAGAAATGACTAATAGGCCCTCACAAGCAAGTAAAATAAATGACCTTCCAGCTACATGAGGAAATACAGTCCAGAGTAAAGACCAATGCATAAGACATAAGCAACAAAACATGGGATATTTATGACCACTCTGAATTTGGTGAGAACTAGGAAGAGCATGCTGAGAAACCTGGCTTGAATAGAGTTGAGTTCAAAGTGTTATGCCTCTACAAGTCCTCAAAAGAATGGGATTGGAGTCTATTACTCAGGATTTAAGATATATATGTAGTAACAGAAAAAAACACATATGGTGATAGTTCTCAACACAAGTACTCACCAAAGCAATAGCTTGGGCTGCATCCTGCCTCTTCCAGTACTCGTCTGTACTACCTATTGAAGAAAGATAGCGATCTATGAACCACTAAAATGAAAAAAATCCTCGACTGAATGAGAAAAGACTAAAATTGAAATGCATGAGGTTAATCCTTCAGCAAAGCTTAAAGGTCAAAAGGGCAAATGCTATCAACAATAAAAATTATGCAACTAAAACTGTATATGTTACCAATCTCTACGAACATTGTTGGTGAACTAATTACTGGTCCGTGATGTGTAGCCTCCAAAGTGACCTGCAGGTGGACATGAAGTTCATTTATCAACCAATAGTTTCATGGATATTTAGCATAAAAACAGAATGCTATGCATGATTCCCCCAATTCGTTAACCAACAACAAAACTGAGCTTAACAGCAATGACCACCTTTTAATGTTATAAAACCAGATTCGGAAGAAAAGATGATGATAAACCACGGTGCATTTCTACTGATTCCAAATCCTTTCCTTTCATGCTTTCAAATCAGTTCATGCATATAGAGATCGTAAATTGGAAAGGCTTCCTGAGGCATGAATAGTTGTCATGACTGACGCATAATTAATCAGCCTAGATACTCATAGAATCCAACAAGCACCGACAGAGCATGAGGAGTTTCTCTCCCTGTAAACGGCAGAAGTGTTTGACTGATTGACCAACAAGAACAATGAGGAAAAGAAAAGTGAATTAGGGTGGAAGAACCTCTATTTCTTACGAGGCCAATTTTTCAGAGTAAAGAAAACCCCTTAAGAGTTTAATTTCCCACATACTGCCATTTCTTCTTATTCTTTTCTCATCCCAGATCCCAGACAAGAAAGTGAAATAGCTTTATCACCTGCTTTCCAAATTGCCATTTCCAAATATTGAGAGGAGAAAACTGAAGATGATCTTGCATTATTTATACACATCAAGAAGAACGAAATTGGCTTTCAAGAAAGCATGATAAGAAGTTTAGTCAAATGATAGAGTGCCTGTTACATTATATCTAGCTGATATGCAAAACCAATCATCTCTGTTTACATGCTCAAAAGTTATAAAGAAAGTAGCGTGACGCAAATTAAAGAGATTTTATCTTTAGTATAATTCAACGCATAAAAGCTGCGGCAGAAAGTTACGAAATGGGAATCCGCAAACCTCAAACTCAGGAACTAGTTTGTGCGATTCGGCAATGTTCTTCAAGAGCCTCAGCCAGGGCCCAATCCTAGGATTTGGAAGGGCCGCCCATCCTTGCTTCCCACCAGCCAGAGGAACCTCATCTTGACGCAGATGCGGTGTACCTAAGGACACGCAATGCATTGCATAACAACAGCCTTTCAGTGTCCTATGTTCGTTAAACAACATTCAAGGCCAAAAAGAATGAATGCAAGATTCCAACCAATGAAAAATATCATACCGATTGGATGAATGGTGAGCGCCGGGCGGTTGGACGCAGCAACGTGCCTGCTGAGAAAAATGACTTCGTCGACCGACTCACCCGTCGCCTCCTCCCAACGCTTGTCCAGGTGATCCTCTCTCACGAGGTGGTTCTCGAGCTTTAACAGCCTCACCTTTGCATTGACAAAACTCGGCATGCCCTGAAAAGAACGGCTTCGGTTTTTAATGATTTGCTAAGCCATTGCTTTGAATTGTGAAAATGCAAACTGAGGACAACAAAGTTGAGCACTAAGGACTCTGAAGCCTCCGGTTTCGCGGCCGAAACGCTGCGGCATAAACCAAATCTTGCCATCAACAGTGATTCCGTGCAGGAATTATGTGCTAATTTGTTCGTAAGGGCCAGGCTGCCAGCACAACGTTTCAGCAGAGAAAGGGTAGGCGCAAAAGCTGCATCGCTAGCTATTGTGACGATAATCTATCTATTCTAATGGCTACAAAAGAACCGAACAAGAGAGAACTCAAAAAAATATGAACTTTTCTTCCTCGCAATTCGCAAGACGGGATGCAGAGACAAAGATGGCGGACCTGCACGGTGGGGCCTGGGTGCCAACCTGGCATGGCCAGAAGGGAAGACGCCGGCCCGATGGAAGCCGGGTCCGCGGCGGTCGCCGCCACCAGCGTCACCATCTCCGCCGCAGGCGGCGGTCGAGCGGGCTCCAGGCGCCTCCGGACACGAGCTGCTGACGTGGGCCGTCCCTGCAAAATAAGAGCCCCTTGCGACAGAATTCGAGGAAGTGGTCGTGAAATCCAACATACTCCTAACAAAGGAAAAATTCTGATTACCATGCCGATACTATTGTAAGCATGACTGTACAATCTTCTTGTAGCTAAATCAATGCGAAATTACTTCACGTGAAGATTCAATAACAAATAAACCGCCAATCAATCGAAGAATTGCATTTGAGTGTCGGCACCAATCCCATAAACAGAGCGACAATAAATAATCCACAAATCAATTGAAGAATTACAGAATAACAATCACTCGCCGCATGCGTTGTCTAAAATTATACCTACGAAGCCTCAAAATTGTGAGAGTTTCACTTGTGCTGCCTGAACGAAGAGCTACCCCTTTAAATTTTTGTCTTTCTTGTGCGGCTTTTATACCGAAGGAGGAAGAGAAAACTCGGATTCGATTGGCTCCCCCACGGTCAAACTCGATGTTGGACTCCAGCAGGCAACAGACCCACCGTATATTATACATTATGTGAATGCAGTATTCTACAAGAAGGAAATCTAATTTGAATAGGAAAGTTTTGCTGGGATTTTTGTTTCCTTTTAACAAATTGTTGCAAATCCTCCAATCGAGCCAATTGGGCCAGGTGCGTATACAATAGACCTATAAAATGGGTCGGTTGGATCGGATCGAAAATGATCCGATCCAAATAAACCCATTTAACCTGTTTTGACTCATTTTCATGTAATCCAAATTTACTGACTCATACCCGACCCATACCCGATCCGATCCATATTGTTAAAACACTTTTATGTTTAACTCAATTTAGGAAAACTCATAAGTGTGCAAAGTGAGTAAGTGCGAGCTTGAGTGAAGGCGAGAAAGATGAGTTGAGTTTAAATAAATTGTCAATCCATTTGACCCATTTAACATACATATTATGTTTATACCTATTTACAGAATATAACTAATTTATTTATGATCCATTTATTGATATATGGGTTAAAAATGAGTTTATAACCCATTTTGATAGATTTAGTATACGGACTCAAACTCGGGATGTAGTTTAACAACTTTACCGACTTATGTTTGGATTTATTGATATTTATTTTGATTGGTAATCTACTTGAATTGTATTTGAATTTCACCGGTTGCAATCAAAATTTAGTATCGATATCGAGTCACCGTAGATCCTGTAAATAAATGAAAAGGTTATTAGCTTCAAGCTTATAGGGAATTTCGTCTGTAGAAGACAAAATGAAAAGACAAAATAAAAAATAGATGATGAAATAGACGGTGTTTGAACTTTAGCTCAATATATAATATGGTCCATGAACTTTTAATTTGTTCAATGTCAAGGTTAAAATTTAACTTTTAATTTGTTCGATGTTTGACATGGAACAAATTAAAATTTCAGATACTACATTGAACATTGAGCTAAAATTCAGGAACTACATTGAACAAATTAAAAGTTCAGGGACCATATTGAGTCAAAGTTCATGGACTATTTGTGTTATTGTCTATAAAAAAAAAAGGAATAATGAAGAGGTAGGAAAAGAAAAACTCAAAAATGAATCTGAAAAGGGAAAATCAAGACCCCATCACGTGCCGTTGCTGGAAGCAACCGTTTCAGGGCACGTGATCTGAATTCCCCGCCACCGCGCGCCCCTATAAATTCCCAAAACTCTCTTTCTCTCCAATCAAACCGAACACTCGCCGCTCGCCGGCCGCCGTCGCCGCCGTTCAGCAGCCAATCGAGTTCCCTGGAAATGGAGAGCAGCGAGCGATCGATCCAAGTCCGAGCCCTAACCGGCGAGTCGACCGCCGTCTCGATTCCGACCGACAAAACCGTCGGCGACCTCAAGCATCTATTGAAGCAGACGTTCCCTCCCGCCGCCAAGTACCCTAACTTCAACCTCTATCACAAGGTCCTCTCCCTCCGCTTTCTTCCTTGAAGCTTTGCTCTTTTCCCTTTTCCGCATTTCGCTGATTACTCTGTTTCGGTGAGAAGAATGAGCGCGAGCATTTCTTGAGCTGTTGTCCTTTTCGTTCGTCTCTCATGCGCGTGTTTCTCTGGCCATTGTGTGTTAGGGCGTCAAGCTGAGCTTGCAGAGTCGAATCAGTAGTTACTGCATCGATGTCGGAGAAGTGGTGGGTTTCGTTCCGGTTGTCAAGAAACGGTCGGCGCCGGCGCCGGCGTCCTGTGGTTCTGGTGTTACTGGCCCGAACGAGACGCCCATTTCCAAATTCGCGGATTCCGCGTGGGCTGACATGATTCGAGAAATACGCGATGTGACGAGTAGGGACGAGAGAGCGTGCCATGGTTTACGGGGTGGAACTTCTGATGGTGAAGTGGAAACTGATCGGCGAGATATCGGGTCTTGTTCGTCTCTTGGGAAGCGTAAATGGAATTCAGATGGCGAAACGAAAGGATGGCCGGATGATCTTGTCCTCAGCATACTGCAGTCTTCTAGCAAGGATATGCTGGATGAGGGGAATCACGAGAAACTTCTTAGTGTTTTGGAGTCGGTTGATTGCCTGCAAAGTCCGGATACTGATAGCTGCTTGTTTCTCAGTGAAGGCAGTTTGAGGAAAGGTGTTCTTGGAGGGTGCAAAGAGAATAACAGTTCATGCTTGTGCCCACTGTGGTTGTTGACAATAATGAAGGCATTTACTTTCTTAAACATTTATGAAGTATTTTTACAACTTAAGCGGGAGAGAATCACAACGAATTGTGTAAAGAAAGCGCTAAGCTGGATTGGGAGGTTTGGGATCCAAGTCAATATGAAGGACATCGAGAATCTTTCGCATCTCTGCCCTAAGGTAACTTTTTAATGTCTGAGAATCTATACATTAGAGTTTGCCCTCTTATTGGTCTAAGGTGTAGCTGTTGCATTGACCAACATATGTGGTCAGTATGCATCCTAGGTTGTTTAACAAAGATGCTATGCATTCCACTGCCATTGCCATTGCCTCCCCTCCCCACCTCACCCAAAGCCTCCAAAAGGAAAAAAAAAGACGAATTAAAGAAAGACAGGGAAGAAAGCTTAGCTTGCTTCTTAGTGTCATGCATGGTTGATTGACATCTTACGCCAGAATGCACATGTGCATTCTGATATATTTTGTCAACGAAGCCTATTGCAGTTATTTCCTTGACGGTGGTGTTTGTGGGTTCAACCTGCTCTGCTCATTTACAAGATGTATTCTGTTTGCAGTTTTAGCCAAGTGATATTTTTATTATTAAATGAGTTCTTTCACTCTAATGCTATGTTGGGATCAATAATACCAGAATGAGAAAAGAATGTGGGAACTTACTCTATCGTAATTCATGCATTAGGGTGTGGATATGGAAAGGAAATGGCTTGTTGAAATGATGTTTGAGCTGAAAATTTTTGTGGAATCAAAATATGTGCCATCTCTTTAGTAGGTGGTGTCTTTTGTTGATTATGGTATGGAAAGGAAGAAATTTGGCGATGCTCTTGTTATCGTGAAGTCTCCTACAGAGAAGGATGATCAATTTGAAGACATTATTATAATTGGTATGTACTAAGAATGTTTACTTTTGCCACTTCCTAAGCTTTACTTGACTAAATTGTTGCCCTGCAGCTGAAAAGAAGGTTTCCTTGTCAAAGCTTTTCTATTTAATGGATAGGCGAGAAAAGTCCTTCAGATATACTATCAGATCAATGATGGTATGTGGAACTCTTTCCTTTTATTTATTCAATAGAAGAAACATTAATCTTAGATGATTCTGCTGCTATTGTTATGTATATTACCTAGTGCGAGGAACAGCTTCAGCCATAAAATCAAACAAGGCAGACTTATAATTTCCCACATACTATCAGGGAACCTGTTTTTATAACTCTGAGTCTTGCCTTGCATATATACTGTTAGTCTCTATCTATAAAATTCTTCTCTTATTGGTGTTTGGAAGTTAAGTATATGTGTTTTGCTAGAAAACTTCAATGCAGAGACTGTACCTTGCAGGGTTTGTAACCTGTACTGTTGCCATATCTGGCAATTGCTTAAAGTATTATGCTAGCAACAATGGCGATCATGGCATAGTGCTATTGGCTGACTTGTAGGGCCTTGTTCTAAGTCGATATTTGCACAAGTGGAAGATCATGCATGAAAATTATATAACTAGATTGCTGCTAAAAATGTCTCATTATTTTTGTGGGCGGCCTTTCTAGTGGAATTCTGAATCATCAATTTTCTTTGGCTATTGAGTACATGAGGATTTATGATGCAGTGTAAACTTGGAAATGGGAATAACAATTTTTTGTCCTTGGACGATCTACTTATGTCTGCAAGAGGAGATGTCTCTACTAGTAAGAATAAGGATTCAGCAAGTGTAATCGAGAAGAAGCAGGCAAGGAAGGTAGCTTCAACAACAGACCATGCAAAAAATCAATGTCATGTACGCATCTGTCTTATATCTATACCCTTTTACGATTGTTTAAATGTCGGTGCTAGTTACACTATAAACTGAATCGATCAGATTTTAGTTCTTCAGAGCTTGAGATAGACATTTATATAGTTTTAGTTCTTTGGGGCTTGAGACAAACATTTATATACTACTCTCAGATCAGGTCAGTTAATCAGGTGAATTTAGCCATTCAAGCAGAAATCATACGATGTTGGATTGTTAATAAAGTACTTGAACAGTATTGTCTGTCAATATGAGTGGAATGCAAAGCAATCTGTTCCTTTGAGAAGTCGTTTGAGAGAAAATAAACCAATGTGTAGAATTGGAGCGAGTAGCTTGAAAGAACTACAAAGAATATCCACTAGATTATCATGTTGTCCAGTGTTTTCATCTTCCAAATGCTCTTTATCAGGGGGATAGTGACATGCTATATATTACTCATCTCTCAACAGGACACCAATGTATTCCTGCCAGCGGAAATGGTTGATCATCTTCACAAGGTTGTGGGCTCTCAAGGACAGGTTCGATTTAACTCTTCTAGTACTTATTTTCTTGCTTGTTAACATAGGCAGAATGAGTTATCTGGATTATACCTTTATGGACTATTAAGTAGTCTTTTACTTTATTTAACTACTATCAAGTGGTCTTTCAATTTATTCCATAAATTTTTGGTCAATTGGTATGTTGCTGGAATAGTTATATTCTTGATAATGTATGTGTAAAGAATTAATACATTTGCACTGGCTTTTAGTTTACTCTTTGCTTGTAAAATGTGGAAGTATCAGGTGGTCTTTCACTTTATAAATTGATTTGTATATTGCTTGAATAGTTATTTTCTTGATAGTGTATGTGTAGAGACCCAACTGCTAGTTGAAGTAACTTTCAGTTTGATCTTTGCTTGTAAAATGTTGGTTTGGGCATCAATTATGGTTTTGACAGGTTTTGTATTGTCTGGAATACGATACATTCTCCTCCTCTTTATTTTAGAAACCAGGCACTCTTTCTCATGTACTACAAATGATAATTGTGTAGGAACACGAATACTAGTAAAGGAAGTCGTTGGGTCTTCTCTTGACTACTGGATTGCTTGCTTAGCCATAGCTTTGGATTTTCGTTATGAGAGATGCAAATTTATCAGTAATGCTTTCTTATGAGGCTTCTTGAAGTGCTAAAGAGTTCTCCTGGTGCAGATAATGCATGTTGAAGTGATTTCAGGCAGGAAACCAACTTATATGGAGATCCCAAATGATCTCTCAGAAGACACTAAGCATGCACTTCAACGTATGAAAGTCACTAAATTGTATAGTCATCAGGTTAGAATGTGATCCTGATATCCGTTGCTGACATTTTTCTTGAAAAGTTGGTTGTCTGATTTTGCTTTGATTTGTTGTTTCTCCAGGCAGAGTCAATACAAGCTTCTCTTGCTGGGAAGAATGTTGCTGTGGCAACAATGACATCGAGTGGGAAATCCCTTTGCTACAATGTGCCAGTTCTCGAGGAGCTCTTGAGGAATTCATCCTCATGTGCTCTTTATCTGTTTCCAACAAAGGTTAATGTTTGCATGTGCGAGGACATAGATCATGAATTATAGAAGTTACGTGGATATGAGTTGCCATGACCATAGTGCTGCAAATTGAGTTTTTGATAAAGGCAATTTATAGAGTGATGGGCGTGTTGTTCTCAATCTTGATCCAGTGAATTTGGTATCTTGTGTTGGTACTTCTTTTGGTGTATCAACAGTTTTGACAAATTAATGCAGGCTCTTTCTCAAGATCAACTTAGAGCTTTGACACATATGACAGAAGGAATTGGTGCTGGCCTGTGTATTGGAATATATGATGGTGATACACTTCAGGAGGATAGGACGTGGCTCCGTGACAATGCTAGATTGGTCAGTCTAGCGTCTTTTATTCTAATAGGATACCATCTCTGTCTCTCCCCCACCACACCCCCACCCCTCAAAATATTTTTGCCTGGTCCTATATTGACATCGTTTGGCATCTTTCTACAGTTGATCACGAACCCAGATATGCTCCATAAATCAGTTTTGCCATACCATGGAAAATTTATGTGGATTCTATCAAACCTTAGGTATGTAATTTTGGTGCTTTATTTTTAAGAATGGATGAGGACACGGGCTTCATTTGTTCTCCTAGCATTATGTGTTGCATAGGGTGATGTTGTAAGCGGTTTTGGTTTGGTTCCATTGACACTGAAGTAACAGTTGGTTCTGTTCCATTTGGCACTGAAGACCAAACTGGCCCAAAGAGGTTCAGCTTGACGATAATCTGAAGGTCATAGCAAATCCAAGGCCTCTGGAATTGTTGAGACATGATCTTCAATATGTCAGACAAAGGATAGCTTGTAGATCAGGAGCAGAGCCTGGTTTGTGGGCAAAAGAGGAAGTAGACTGCTGAGTCAGTTTTAGGGTTTCTGATCATTAGCCTCTTGGGTTTCGATTTGGTTGTTAGTTTTGGCTGTTTCAAGGATTTAGAACGTAAAAGGATCAGATGCTAAGGTTTAATATTTTAGCTGGGTTGTCAATTTGGGCCTGCCAGGTTTCTCATGGTGTATCTAGAGGTCAATTGGAATGGGAAATCATTATTGATTAAAAAAAAAACTGAAAGACTGTACCTGTATTGAAAAGAACCGGAATCGTTTTTAGGTTTGGGCTTTAGCACAATTTTTTTTTAGCACTGCTACTAGCATGGGTAGAAATTAACTATCCCGGGGACTGAATTCTCATATCCTCTTATCAGGTATGTTGTGATTGATGAAGCTCATTACTACAAAGGAGCATTTGGATGTCATACTGCTCTCATTCTTAGGAGGCTTCGACGGCTCTGCTCACATGGTACCTTATTCAAAAACTGTTGCTAAGATAACATCTATTTTTCAATGTTGATGCTCTCTTTATGCAATTTGGGGTCTAAACAACAATTTGTTTCACGTGTAGTCTATGGCAGTGATCCTTCATTCATCTTTTCAACAGCAACTTCTGGAAACCCTCGTGAGCATTGCATGGTGAGATTTTGTGCAACACTTTGACTTCTATTTGGGGAAGAATGCTTGAAGCTGTCAATATATGATGATGTTCCCTAGTGCATATTAGTTCCTTTGTTTAGTGCTGCTTTTCTTGGCAGACAGTTGCCATAGCCTAGTCTGCACTCAGCTACCCTTGTAGTTGCTGTTCTTTTTTCCCCATCATTATCTTAGTGGACAATGCTGAAGAGTGCCTCTTTATGTTTCCACCAAAAAAAGGTTGAATTATATTTGATTGTTCCTTTAGAAATCGGCCCGTAAAGCAACACCATGTACCGTGCGGCATTTTTAGTTTCGGTATCTGTGATTGAAGCAGCAAATTTTGCAATCATGGTATGCTGGGTATTTCAGGTGCTATAGAATTATGACTTCTTTGATGTTTTAGGAACTTGCGAATCTACGATCATTGGAGCTAATTCAAAATGACGGGAGTCCCTCTGCTCAGAAACTTTTTGTTTTATGGAATTCATCCTCGGTTGTGAGAACAGTACCTGGTTTATTCTACAACGTTGAAGGCTGTCTGCCACTTTCTTGCTCACTAGTGATTTTGGAATGCAGGGCCTCCGTATAGATGAGAACTGTGTTGATGCTCGTAAATCAGTGTATAAGGGATCGAGGTTAGATTCTCTACATTCTCTTAAAAATATAAGAATGTGTCCTCATATTTCACAAATTATACCCAGATTTTGTTTCACTCAAGTGAATAAGTATGTTTATCTTTTCTAGATATCCTTTCATGAATATGATTTGTAATTCGTTATATGCCTGTACAATTTATACATATTTGTCGCCATAAGTCATACATATATATGTTGTACATAGATCATCACATTGTATCCTTATCCGCTCAACTCACTCTTGCAGTCCGATTTGGGAAGTGTCTCGTCTGTTCGCAGAAATGGTTCAGCATGGACTAAGATGTATAGCTTTTTGTACATCACGTAAACTCTGTGAACTCGTTTTGTCCTATACGTAAGTTACATCACACATAGCATCTTTGTGGCCTTATTAAATCCAGAATTTAAGGCTGCTGTAAAAATTAATCATGAAGTCAAAGAACAATTGACTTACAAGTGCCGGGAATATTTTTTTTTCTCGTTACTTCTATTTAATAGGCAAGAGATTCTTCGTGAGACAGCTCCAAATCTGGTTGACTCAATAAGTTCTTATCGATCTGGATATTCTGCTGAGGTCAGTTTAACATAAGTCTTGTTAATGTTGTTGTCATATTGTATGCTTGTTACAATTTTATGTTTTCATATTTTTCTTTTGGTGGTTGTCTTGTACACAATGGAGCATGATGTAAACTACAGAGAATAACTAGAAGAAATAACTCATTGTTAATAATGTTTTTACATGAGAGATGCCTGTGTGTCTAGTACCTTTCTATCCAGCCTTAACAGTCACATTGGTGAATTAGAGAACTTCATCTCTCCTTCTGACTTCTTTGAGCATGAAAGTAAGAAATCCAATCTTCTGAATTTTCTCAGCTGCTTGAGAGATTTTTAATTCCCCAAATTTTATGTGATTTTACGCCAAATTAGAAAAATAGGCGGTTTATGTTGTACCAAAGCATGGTGTGGAACTCAATGGAAATCATTTATAGTGATCCTACTAGTTTTCCACAAAAACCTGCTAGTGGAGGAAGACACAAAGAACTCATTAGTTATAAACTTTAAAAACCTGGTATGAGATTGCTTATTTGTGTCTCCTTTTTTGGCTGAAGTCACTTGCATTTCCTGATACATTTTTGTCATTTGGAGAAGGGGATAATCCTCTTGTAGCTTTGTATATTTGACTGAGGAATAGACTCAAACCTCAGAAAAGTCAGCTATTACATAATGTTTGCATTTCCATTGTTGGTACAGGATAATACACACACCATGGATTCAATGCTTCTTGACCATTCTTCTTGCCTCTTATTACATATGAAAGCTGTAAATGTTCATTAGCAATTTGAACCTGACCAAGGTCTTATATGGGCTGACTATTAGAGCAGATTAGGAGGGCAATAGAGAGTGATTTTTTTGGAGGGAAGCTGCGAGGAATTGCTGCTACTAATGCTCTTGAGTTGGGTATTGATATTGGACATCTTGATGTAACTCTGCATTTGGGATTTCCTGGTAGCATTGCTAGGTATGGCAATCAGATGTTCAATTGCTTTGCTCATAAAAGAGATTTTCTGCTGTCCTTTTAAGCATTATTTGCATCTGTATTTGGCTGTAGCCTGTGGCAACAAGCAGGAAGGTCTGGAAGAAGAGAAAAACCATCTCTCGCCGTGTATGTGGCATTTGGAGGGCCACTGGACCAATATTTTATGAAGCATCCAGAGAAACTTTTCAAGAGTCCAATAGAGTGCTGCAGTATAGACGCACAAAATCAGCTGGTTATCATCATCGAATCCTTAAAATTTCCCTATATAAAAGTTCAGCTTGAGTTGTGATCTGCAATGCCTTATGCTTTTTGGTGCTTATTGTTCCAGGTTCTTGAGCAGCATTTGAGCTGTGCCGCCATAGAACACCCGTTAAGTTTGCATTATGATGAGAAGTTTTTTGGTAATGGTCTCAGCTGTGCCATAACAACTCTCAAGAATAGAGGATGCATTAGTTCTGATCCATCCCGTGATTCTTCAGCTAGAATATGGAATTATATTGGGCGTGAGGTACAGCTCTGATCTATCGACAGAAAACAAAAACTCTGAACTTTCTTTGTGTCCAGTTGAGACATCTTGTGGTTCTTTTGTTGGTCTTTTATCCTCTGTTATCATTGATTATAATTTTTTTTTATCCGTGACCTATCTTAAGAAAAAGCCTTCGGATGCTGTCAACATTCGAGCAATAGAGACTAGTACGTATCTAGTGATAGATATTCAAAAAAATGAAGTCCTAGAGAAAATTGAGGAAAGCAAGGCCTTCTTTCAGGTATTACTGCCTTTCCATAGTTGTTTTTTTCAAGTTCATGTTTGGGGCAGCTTCATTCTAATCTGTTTGTGATTATGGTAACTCGAGTTTACATAAGTAAATTCTTTTTTTAGTTTGGTAGCTTTGAAATATGTGCTCCCATTTTAGATGTGAAAATAGGTAAAGTTTTTGACTGATTTAATTCAATGCAGGTACATGAAGGAGCCGTGTACATGCGGCAGGGCAAGACCTATCTGGTAAAAGATTTGGATCAGTCAGCTAAAACTGCTTGGTGCCAGGAGGCAGATCTAAAGTATTATACAAAAACTCGTGATTACACGGACATTAAGGTTCTTGGAGGTGATATAGTATGTCTCTCTCTCCACAGAACTACATCCTCTAGAAGTTACCTGCCATTTTCAGGTTACGATGCACAAAAGTACGGGGGCAGGAGGACTGCAATTGGATTAGATTCAGTTAGAGCTGCTATATCTCATTGAGAACGCTTAATGATTTGAGAAAATAACTTAGTTTGTTGCTTAGTTGATTTTTTGAGTTACTAGGGTGGACATTCCAGGAAAAAGAACAACAAAGTTCTATGACTAGATAAGCAATTGCAATTGTTCACAAGTATGGGATGATGTAGTCATTGTAACATATATAAAGCTTCAAGCACAGGTTGAACTGGCCAAATTCTTATATCCTTCATTTTAAGGTATGAAGAAGTCAAGTGTAAGCTCGTATTAATGTCTGATGACTTTACTCAGGTCCATAAAATTGATTGTACTAAGCATGAGAGAGAGAGAGAGAGAGAGAGAGAGAGAGAGAGTAATCTGCATGAATCACAACTCAATTTCAAAATCAAAGAATGTCGTTCACATGAAATGAGATGGATATGCTTAAAAGAACAAAAAATTGTTTAGAAGGGACTTGAAGAAGAGTTTGGAGCAAAAGGATAAATTGTGTTGACCAACTTTACTCATTCTCTCAAGAGTACTCTCCCCATCTTTTGGTCCATATCTAGTCAATTTATTCGAAGTTTAATGTATTTAGATTTCTGCTATCTCCTGACCCTTATTCTCCTCATGTCTCTGCTTTCTCTGCTATCAATAGTTTCTGAAGTTAGATCTTACTGTCTACTGTTGTTCAGGCCTATCCGGTGACCATGCCCAATTTTCCAAATACAAATGTTGGAGCAAGTAAAATTCTAGAAACAACTGCTCTGGCTAATAGTTGTAAAGTGATTACAACTTGGTTTGGATTTCGTCGAATAAGCAGAGCTGGCGGTCGAGTCCTGGATACAGTTGACCTTTCACTTCCCAAATATTCCTATCAGTCACAGGTGCTCTTGCAATGCCAATTTCACTTGTCTGGTACAATTGCTGTTTCCTCCAACTCTTTCCCTAAACAAAAGTATGTTTTAACCTTGCACATGCAAACAGGCAGTGTGGATTCCGGTTCCACAAACTGTCAAAGAAGCTGTTGAAATGAAAAGTTTCTCATTCCGTGCGGGCTTACATGCTGCTTCACATGCTCTTCTGAATGTTGTGCCTTTGTAAGTCTTTGATTTGCAGCATGGCGGCATTATTTAGGCTACTCCCTGTTAGGCATTTGTGAAATCAATGCAAAGCTCATCAAAATTTTCTCGTCACATGACAACAGGAGTTAATATTTAGTTATGGGATTGCTAATATTGGGTTTATGCCATATATCTTGCTTTTCAGTGTGGTAAAGGTGACAGCAACCTCTCAATTCTTGGTGGAGGTTGGTCAGGGGTTATCCTCATTTGTAGGATAGGAAACTCTGTTAAATATACTTTAAGCACATAAATAGATGAATATTTCATGTGAAAGTTTATGTGAACATCTGGCTCCAAGGGGATTGTAACCGCCATCAGCCTCCCTCAGGTTCATCTAAACGGTGAACATAGTAATTTGGTTATATGTGTATTCAGATATACAAATTTATCACATATATGTATGCATTCATATGGACATATGTGACAAGGATCCTTCTTTAGGTATAGTTAATTGAGTCATAAGCTTGTGCTGTACTACGATGACTTATGGTGCAAGATCATTTTACTTCTGTGAAAGATCCCTTGATGTTGCCTCTACTTAGAAACATCTATCTGCCCACATGTCAAACTTTGTGCTGTTAACTTCATCTGTATATTTTCTATCATTTTATTCATTAAAGCTCTGGCTTTGAGGTCCCTTCAACTTTCTATTGTGTTCAGTAAATATATTTTCCATGGTGATATACATGAATGGAGTGATAGTTTATCTCAAGATAACAATGATAGACAAAAGACAATGAATCAAAGTCAATAATTGAATGAAATGAGAGTAACTTGAGTGGTTTGAGAAGAGCCGAGTTTAGGCATGTACAGTGGAGGATGTTATAAATGCCACACGCACCATCTTATTTCTGATGTCTTATGTTTATGGTTCTTTCCTGCAGATGCGTAATATGCAATTCAGCTGACTTGGCTCCAGAGTGTTCAAATCCGCATGATTCACGGTCTTTTCAGGAGCGGATATTGTTGTATGACAAGCATCCCGGAGGAACTGGTGTTTCATTGCAAGTGAGTAATGGGAAACTCAACCGTGTAAATATAAAGAAAGTAACTGAATATTGCAGGCATTATCTCCTTTCTTCAGTAGAGCACCCATTCTCTTCTGATGCATGTTCCCTAGGTTACAACTGATTCAAAACATCAGACCATGATCGTGTTGGTGATTCAATTTGATCCATTAATTTTTTTCCAAAAGTAGCGAAGGAAGTCAGAATTTCCTTTTTAATGGACTATTACTGGTTATCCTTTCATAATTTTTGTAAATGGCTGATCTCCTGCTTATGTGAAGATGTCTCGTGTTACAGGTCCGTCCCTATTTCCGGGAGCTACTAACTGTTGCTTTGGAGGTTCTTTCATCTTGCCACTGCATGGGAGACACTGGCTGCCCTAAATGCATCCAGGTCAGTTCAGCTGGGGGGATAAGAACCTTGTTCTCGTCTCGCCTCATTTACTAAATGTCAACTTGACAATTTGCTCTTGCATGGTGCAGAGCCTGGCTTGTCACGAGTACAATGAAGATCTCCACAAGGATGCCGCCATTATTATAGTCAAGGTGATTGAGCTCACTGCTTTCAATCTCTCTATTGTACTATCTCACGACACAACCAAGTAGCTGACCGATTGCCTTCATTGTCTAGGGTGTCCTGGATGCAGAGAAATCTCATTTCGGTCATTCTCCACACTCCCCAAAAACCTCTTGACCGACTGTGGTAGAGCCAGTGGCTTCCAGTAGTCACTTTTACATGCGGATAAACTGTTGGAGTGTGCCTAACTGTGGATGACCTTCCTTTGCAGGGATGACCTTCCTGACTGGATGACATTCTCTACGTTACAAATACGGTCGCCATTTTGGTTGCGAACGTATGGGTAAATTGTATCATATTCATTCGACATGTCCAGCCGTCAGTCATCTCCCGGTAGTTTAGGTTGATCTAAAGGAGGTTCGAGTCTGGAGAGAGCCAAAAAACAATAGGGAAGAGCCATTGCAGAACATGCAGAGGTTCTGCAGGGTACTGTTTTTGCCACTAATCTTACAATGCGAAGAAAAATACATCAGATCTAACTATTCAAGGGAATATACATATTATCTATATCTTCAATTATATAAGCGTAGTCACATATTGAACTGTTGTGTACATACTTATTTCGCTTTTTTTCATGGTTTTCGTTCTTGTTTGGCTCTTGAAATCGCATCTCACAAAATCCAACTTGTTTTTTTCATGTGTAGATGGGTTGAACATACTTGGAAAATTTTTCGATAGGCCACATCCACCACTCTCGAATTCACAATCCAATCATCTTGTAGACTATATAGAATTGGATGGCCTATTGCATGTACTGATTAAGAGCACGTTATGGTCGCCGAAATCTCCCGTGCTATCCCGCTTTCCCTTGGGGAAAAAAAAAGGGAAAATTTTTCATGTTGGTTTACTTCTCGAAACGTGGATAAAAAAATCAAGGAACCACTAATCCAATTATTTTAGGGAAAATAAATTCTTTACAAAATATTTTCCTAAAAATGATCTTTTCAATCGATTGAAATAATTAGTAAATGAGAATTTTGTTCGTTGCTAATAATGATTTACGTCTAAATGTTTTTGTGGATGAAGAAAAAAATTTCTTCAAAGTGATATAAGTAATCATTTTTAGAAAAATATTTCTCAAATCATTCATTTTTTGTAAGACAAACAGAGCCTAAATTGTATGTCTAGCAACAACATTTTATTTCAAATTATAAGTGTTTACAATTTCAATGAAATCAACTTTTGTTAACGTAACTTACAATGCGATTTACCAATTCTTATACGAAATTACCAATCTTGATTTAAATGGGTTGCCAGCTAAGATGAAGTTACCAACAAATTCAAGTCACATGCCAATCTTTATTAGATCGATTCTAAATTGTGAACTTTATTTTAAGTTATTGATTTTTATATCGAATTACCAACTTTATATGTTATATGGAATTCAATTAATATTTTGTGAAACTATGAAAATATAATATACATCATAGACTAAGATAAGAAACGGCATTATTAACATTATGATGACTCAGAACAAATCGAAAGATGCATATCGAATCCGTGGTACAAATACAACGAATAGTGTCGTGCATATTAAGCCGATTAACCTATCTCCAAGGAAAGGATAACTCAAAACAATTTCTAAGGGGGGAAAAGCTACAAAACTTACCAAAAGAAAAACATGAGAATTTGAATTTCTGTCAAGATCCGGATAAGACCAGTTATGACAAAGTTCTTATTTCAAAGTGTACTCCACAGCTTGAAGGAGATAAAACTGCAAACCTGCCAGCCAAAAACAATTGAACTATCCCATGCCTCTTCATTGTATGATAAATACACTTTCTCTGACCATCCAATGTGTAAGAATCAAGTTGTTAAAGATGTTACACTGGAAAGGGAGAATAAAAAATGTCCTACAAAAGTAGCTGTTCTACTTCTCTACCTCTGCATTGTATCGGCGATGTTGCTGTTCTGGAGCGACAAAAAAAAATGTCTCGGAAGTTAACCTAATCTGAGAGATGGCTCACATGTCAACTCACGGCACAGTCTCGGATGTACGGATGATGCCGATTTAAATACCTGTCCCAGAGAGGTTTATACCTGCCAATGGCCAACTTCAGCCACGGCTTCATGTTACCATTGAAGTGAACAACTGCTGCACTCTCGATCAGATGGTCATCTAGGTTCATATCATAGCCTAATCCTAACACATGCCATCTCCGATCGAGCGGCTCTGTCAGTCCATAGAAAGCTAGAAGGCCAGGAGGCAGAGTACCTAGCTTCCACAGGGTCCTTTCTGAGTTCTGCTCTTGCCAGTAATGATACCTTGCAGTCACATTTGCTCTCCTCCAAGCAACCAAGTCAAAGACATTCATGCCGAATGCCCATGCACATGTCTGAGGATCAAATTTTGAGCTGATCTCCAGATTGGAGAAATTGAGATACTTGTAGTAGCGATGGAAGGCTTCTAGACAAGTCTCAACAGCTCCGTTTACGTTGCCGTGCAGATCTATTGAGAAGAGTGACATCAGATCCTTCTGGACCACAACATCATCATCAAGAAAAACTACCTTTTCCAGCTGAGGATAGATTTCTGGAATATAGAATCTAACGTGGTTAAGAAGTGAAATGTACTTTGGGTTCCGCAGTTTTGGCTCGTCTTTTGTATCTTGAGGATTACCGAAATAGTAGGCCTGAGAATCTGCATCAGAAAGCTGTCTCAGTACAGGAGCATATGTAGGAGTCAACCAAGAGAACTCCTCGATATTTTGCACTATAATGGTGGAACCTTTGAAGTCGTTACTAAGGAACCATGCTTGCATCGCTCCATAATTTACACCATTTGTGAGAATGTGGAAGACGATCTGCTTTGGATGATTGGCATTGGAGACAGTAGAGTTTACAACTACGGAGGTAGCTAGAACATTGTCTGAGAATATGCAGAAATGATGAAGATTGTTGTCAACAAGTTGAGGATATTTTCTTGTGTTATCAGCAAGTTTTTGCAGAGGAAGTTTCTTAAGCCAATCCAGAGACAATTTGACACTTAGGCAATGGAGGCTTCTCGGCAATGCTTCAGCTGCCAATTGTCCAAACACAGCGCTCTGAACTAAAGCTGCATTAGCGCGCTCTTCCAGGGCTTCAATATGGGATCTCATGGTCATCATGGTGGTCGCAATATCATAGTGCATGTCCTGTGCGTTGAAGATCAGAGATGATAGGCTTTTAATTAATGGCTCTGCTTCTTCAAATTTGATGGGCTCTCCTCTCATTGCAGCCTTTGAGAGTGCTAACTGGCAACGTCTTATCTTTGAGCTCAGTTGCCATGCCAGGTGAGGGTTGTTGTGTTCTTTCGCTACAATAAGATAAGCCTTTGCAAGGATCATTTGCTCAGCCAACTGCCTCGAATATGACATGGCGCTGACCATTTGCTCCGTAAAATTCGAATTCCTATGGCTCTCCTTAAATAAGCTCGCACTTTTATCCTGAAAAAACAAAAGCAAGAAAACAAAGTTCTGAATCGAAGCCTAAACCCAAGAATAGATTGCCAAATGATAGAACAGTTAACTCAAATCAAATCAAATGGTTAATCAATTACTGAGAATGAATCGGGGCTGCATTGGGAAACATAGGAACATATGCTCTTGACGGGAAATTGGATCATTTCGAATTCACATCTTTGCATCTAGAATCCCCGATAGGATGGCAGAACGGAGGCAAATGACTTAATTTCGACCGTCTACTTTTCTTATGACAAACTAAAGATGTAATTTTTCTACCGGAAAGCGAATCTTTTCTCTCGACACCTATGGCCTCGAGCTCAATAACATTCGTTGCAGAAACAAACACAGATCACAAAGCCTAAAGACATAGCAAAACGATCAAGCAGTAACTATGGAGGTCAGCAGAGAACAAGAATTCGGCGCAACAGGCTCTCGTCAGAATCAGGCGGCCTTCGATTCATTGCGAAAGCGATTCAATTGGGAGTCAAAGCTCGAGGCACGAATTGTGTTTTCCCGATTTCCCATTCATCGATCACCAACAAGAATAGAATAGCCCAAAAAAAAAAAAAAACTCAAGCTGCGAAAACTGCGAGTACCCATTTAGGTTCCTTATGCAGAAGAGACGAGATCAACATCCAAATTAGAAAAAAACGAGAAAGTTCATTCAATTCCCAATCCGATCCAAAAAACGAGAAGCAGCGGTTCCTGTCAAAGCTCAATCAAGAAACAGGGTCAAACGGGTCGAGAGCCCTTACCGTCGCTGGCTTCCTCATCTCATCACCGCCGTGGTTATGCTGGAGCGCGAACAAGACCAACCCCGCCACGAAGAAGGCCCCCAGGAGCGTCCAGATCCAGCGCGAGAGCCCCCGCCGCGCGGGCCGCCGGAAGTCCACCGCCCGCCGCCGCATCCCCCGCCACCGCCGCCGCCTCCCCCCCGCCGCCGCCGCTCACGGCCCGACCGGCGGTGTCGAGCGAGGAAGTTTCGAAGGAGGAGGAGGAGGAGGGAAGCAAAGCTCTCTCGCGAGAGCGACTTGACCCTGTACTGTGTCAGAGGAGAAACGTCGGAAACGACATCGATCCCATCTCAGTCCCCGAAAAAATATAAATTTTGAAAATTTTAAAAATTCTTTTTTCCTTCTTCCTTTTTTTACCCTTTTCTTATGACATTGTCTTTTTCTTCAATTTGATCATTTAAATTTAAAATAATAATTTAAAATTTCAGTGGACACTCGAGAAAATCCTACACAATCGCACTACTCATGATTACATAGATTAATTCATCGTAATTAGCCGTTACGGCCCCTCGATTCGAGATCTTATTTACCATCCCGTCTAATTCGTACCACATCATATGCCCAAAGACATATCCTCTTTCGATTAATATGATGTAAATGGGGCATCGTCAGTACCCCCACAGTGCAAATGTACTTAAGATGTGTTATAGTTACAGTTACACACGACTCGATATACACGATAACAAACATTAGATGATATTAATTGCACATGGTGCACATATCAAATTTAAGTTCCAACATTATTCTTGGAGGTGGCTAAGCATCCATGAAGGGAGAAGAGTGGCATTGCGATGTTGGGGTGGACCAAGAGCTGTTCCCTCCTCAATTCCAGTTGAATGGTAAGTACCCCTGCCAATTGGAAAAAATGCACATACCCACTTAACTTTCCAGTCATAAATTCAAAATATTAATAAGACATAACCTTAAACAAAAGGTTAAAAAAAACAATTTTTTTCCTTTTTCTCTATAATATGTATCATTTCTTTGTAACATGTACTATTTGAATGGACCGATTTAAAGGAATGCTTAATCATTCCATATCACCATATTTAGTTTAAGGTTACACTATCGATTTTTCTTATACCGAATTGCAGACATTGTTCAAACGAAAATAAGAACAAGGGCATGAACCGCTGGTATTCATGTCCTCATCGGAAAATAAGTTATTCGTACAAAATTTGCATTTGATGAGCATCATCAACGGATCATTGTGATTGTGGATAGGGGAATGAACAAAAAGTCCTTCCATTAAATAAATTCACCGTATATAAAACGTTATAGCACCCGGTAAATCATGCGTATGATGTAAGTGAATGATATGGTTAATTAATAAGCTTGAAACCATCATATTTCTTTCATGAAAACTTCCGACGTGCCCCATGAATTTATAAAGGTGAGAGAGCGAGAGAGAGAGAGAGAGAGGACCCAATGTTGAGAGGCTGCAAAGATTGAGAGAGAATAACCGAGGAAGAGGTGAGGGCATTATCTTGCTGGTTCTCCCATTGAGTTTGCTGTGCCAGTGCCTTCTCCTTCTCTTTCACCTGCTTGAAATTTTGGGTTCAGCACCATACTCTGCTTTATTAGGTACACAGCCATGCAAAGCAACCACATTTCCAGAGCTAATACAATTTTTGCCTTCATTACAGAACAGTAGTTATAATGTCTGAACAAAGATCATCGAACATCACCTTCTTTGCCAGCAGGTTGTTTTGTTCCTGCAGCGCCTTATCCTGTCACCAAATGAAAATTTTTTTTTTTTAAAAAATAGCTCAATTGATCACTTTCCCACATCAGCACCATAACAGATACACGGAATACTTTTACATTTCCAATCAACTGTGATAGTACTGATTTTAAGAAAGATGTGCTGCCAAATTGCCGTCTGCACATGTTATGCACGTACTTGATCATGAATGCTTGACACGCAATAGCGTGGAAAATCATAATCTCACATCAACCTAATCTAGCAGAAACATATCTGTCCTTTCTCCCTTCACCGTCAGAGATAAACTGATTTCAACGTGTTAAAGTCGAAAGTATATCGCAATTTGTACCTATTGCTTCTAGTCCAAGGAATAGAATTCATGCCCTATATATATGCACGATATAGAATATAATAAATCTTGTAACCCTTGATTTTTTTGGGGAATATATCTGCAGCAAAGTAAAAATCGTGGCATTTACAGGACTCACCTTTCTCTGAAGCTCAGAGATGGATTCATGCATGACTTGGTTCTGCGAGCATGAGGACAAAACAGATGAGAGTATAATAGGAGAATAAACTCAAAGTAACAACAGTAACATACTGTGCTAGACTCGACCTTTGTTAGATGAACCGGGCGGCAATCTCATTAGAAAGAGACACCCTCCCTTCGAAGGATAAAATTGACTCTAATTTACTCCAACGAGAGATCGACACATCTCGCTATCAAGAATACTATTCAAAGATCAATATCGATGTTCCCTTTTGTTATTCCTTTTCTCTACTTTTTTCCTAATCTTGTTTACTATTCACCCTAAGCAAAAGATAACATTCCGGTCGCCATCAACGGTTGTCGGACTTGACCTTTGCCTCCGCACCTTCAGTGTCCTCCGCCCCCAAAATATTACCCTCCTCTACCCTTCGCCGTGCGCGCCCACCCGGCCCTACCCCCCCAAAGCATTGTCGGTGTTTGCTAGGAAATTCGACAATCTAAGATTGGTGTCAGTGGATTGCAACAAAGTAACAGCACCGGGCGTGGTGGCGAATGCTGTTGGCCGAAGCCTCGGATGCAGGGAGGGGGGAGCAAGAGAGATTCCCCGGGTTTTTTTGGGTGTCGAGGATAATTTGCTGATGCGTTACAATTTCAGCCTTAAATATTCTGATACCACCGTGTCAATTTGTCAAAAGGGATGAATTGAAGATGTCAATTTGCCTCTAACGGACCCTTAGATGTAGAGAGAATCTTCACCCTTACAAGAAATTTGAGGGCTCAAGTGCGCACCAAAACTTACCTTTTTCGACCGAATGTGCTTAAGAGCTGTCTCGAGCTGGTGCTCCAAATTCTGAAGCTCTTTGAGGCTTAAAGAATCAAGTTCTTCTCCCATCAGATTCCTGAAGGAATTCAAAAAATCAGTGAAGTTTTCTGCCCTTCTAAAAAGTTGTACCCAGAAATTAAATGTATCTTACGAGAAGGATTTACTTTTGATTTTTCTGCAAAATCTCCATCCTGGCCTTGAGTTTTGCATGTTCCAAAGTCCAGTTCCCCTAAAATAAGAAGTTGCATATCATACTAATGCGCTAGTAGAGCAAAAATTACATAGATTATCAAATGAAGACGAGTAAAAGTGAAAAGAAAATGTGTTTGTGCACATATTGATATGAAAATCTTCTCCTAGCTACATGAAGCTAGGACCATTAATTGGGTAGAATGAACTTGACGAGTAATCGAACATTATGAATTCGACATTGGAATTGGAAATCATACATTGGTTTGAGCATCGTTTGTAAGAATCTGGCTCTCTGCATATGAATATCTCTCATAACGCTCGAGGATCCTCTCCATGCTGCCAAAAAGAAATATAATATGGGTTAGATTAACCCAATATAATTTTAAATCGCCATTTTTGCACTAAATTAAATCCTAATCAAGCTATAACTAATTGGAGGAAATTCGAACAAACATATAATCTGGGTGCATGAAGTGTACGTGTGAGGCGGTATTTTGATGCTAAGTGATATCATTAGCTTTTGGTGAAAGCCTAAGCAAGTGATGTTTATATACGGTGCCATCGCAATAAATACATAGTGATTAATTAGTAAATGCATACTACATATTTTTTTTATAGAGTATTTTAGAAGTTTCCCAATTTCTTGTTGTGCAAAGCTTCAAACTTTAGTATCTTTGATAATGAGGCAATCTCGAATGGATAAGTTCTTTCGAACTCTCGAAGAAAAAAACATCAAACCATTGTAAAACTCGATGTAAGTAAACCACAATTGAACATTAAACATCCCTAATTTTATTTTGTCATATGCATCGAGACAATATTCGTCTTGTTTCTTGAAGAACTAGAAGCAATCTTAGAAAATAGAATCTAAGAGGTGGTGTAGTAATATATGGCTTCTTTTTTGTGAATATGATCATTTCCGTATCCTAGCTACTTCAATCTTTAATTATGTAATCTATAAAGATTATCCACTATTTCTTAAACGTATTTGAGGTTTTGATTCGAAAGCGAAACCTAGAAAAAGGACACGACAAGATAAAACTACAATCCTAGCTGAAGTGAAATCTTATAGAGCAAACTACATCCGGGAGTACTGTTAATATGCATTGTGGACTTTATTACATTCACCAGAAAGGATGTTTTGTATCCCTAAGCAATCGTGTACATAGGTAAAGTCTAATCTGCAAATGAACCAAGGGCTTCGCAATCAAAAAATTGCTTGTGGGAAGTAAAATTTCCACGAGATTGTCATCTAGTAAATTTCATTCAATTCACGAACTGACAAACTACAGTGATACAACTAAAAGGGAAGTAAAGTTTTGATGACAAAAGCCTAAAAAGTGCAGAGTCATCCACTGCTTAGTAAATCCAGTAGATTACATTGCTTAGTAAAATCCCATTTTTCGGCGGTAAGGAGTAAAACAAGAACATTGAAAAGGGTTTCAAGAGCATCGCAAGACCGCTAATGCTGTCGTGAATTCAATCTTTTGGTAGTCTTTTCGTGGCTAAAGGAGATGTATTGTCCATGACCGTGCATCCCATTATGATGCTCCAAAGAAATTAGTCAACATATCTTTTGTTTAATTGGCCAAAGAAACAGTCGAGCTTTGATTAGACCAAACCATGCTATTATAATAAGCAGTACACAACAACGCAATTAAACTTTTTTTCTTTTTGGCAAAAAGTGCACATAGAGAACTTGGAAAAGAAATTTTTTCTTTTAGCTCATTGAAAGAGAAAAGGATGTACATCCAATAACATATTTTCCATACGAAAAACCAAATTTTGATATGAGGAATTTATTTGAACGTAACTTTTGATTTGATCGGCTCATGCAGAAGAATTTGCGTTTTTCCTACCGTGAGGAACTACTTATCTGATTTCTTGAGATAGATCATTCCTTATTCTTTTTAAAAAGAGGTTTCTTCTTTTGGGTGCGTGTTTAGTTCGACCAGTCTTTCGGTGTGGTTAGTGCCAACAGTCCCATATTATAATCCAGATCATGTGGTAATCTAGACGCCGCTTGTTCTTGCTCTAGATTATATGTTAAAAAAATGCTGGTAATTTAGATTATCCAAGAACGTTCCCAACCCCATTTCCGAGAGAAAAGGAGCTAAAAAAAATCCGTTTTATATTAATAAAAAGAAGTAGGTATATATGAAACTTTCTGTCTCTTCCGTCGCAGCGACATCTCTCGACATAAAACTTCCAAATTAAACGATGTACGCTCTCTCTCTGTCCAGTATGTCTCTGCGCTTGAAGAGAAGAATGACTTTCATTTTGATTGTGACGAGAGAGAGAGAGAGAGAGAGAGAGAGAGAGAGAGAGAGAGAGAGAGAGAGAGAGAGAGAGAGGGAGATCGATCTTGAGCTTTTGCCGCTTGTCAAGATGAGCAGCACTCACTTTACAGATTTATGAGCATATTATCCATCCTTTTTAGCGGGAATATAGTCACTAATACCTCAAGAAGGAGAAGGAGACAGCCCATCTCAGCTCCATCCAGAAAACAAATAAACTTTACGAAATAAAATAGGAAAAAGAGCAGAAATAATATGAGAGAGATGAACCCTACTGTAGAGGAAGAGATCAACCAAGTGACCGCCAAGAAATCCTGACGATGACCCCAGAAACGGAAAACAAGAATCGATACCCAGAAGAGAATTTTAGCAGAAAGAATGCAGTTTTTCAAAATAATAGTAAAAAGAAATAAAGGGTAGGGTTGGAGATCAGAATAACGTTTAGATCAAGAAACAAGTACTGAGAACCAGATGAACGCAAAATGGAAAAAAGAAAAAGGGGAAGGATATTGATCAGAAATATAAGAGCAAACAGATGAAGAAGAAGAAGTCGACGAATCAATTACGAGAGAAGCAGATGGACGCGCGCAGAGGGACGTACCAAGAGTCGGTGGCGTACTCGAACAGCTTGCCATTGGTGGAGAAGACGATGAGGGCGACCTCAGCGTCGCAGAGGACGGAGATCTCGTGGGCCTTCTTCAGCAGCCCACATCTCCGCTTCGAGAACGTCACTTGCCTGTTTATCTTGTTCTCTATCCTCTTCAGCTGCACCCTCCCCCTCCCCATCCTCTCTTCTCTCTCTCTGTTCTCTCTCTCTCTCTCTCTCTCTCTCTCTCTCTCTCTGTAACCACCGCACCACCGCAAGAACAAGATAAAGAACGGCAAGAACAACGTAAGAGCGAGTGTGTGTATAAAGCACGCACACGCACACGCACACCAAGAGGTGGAGAAGATGATACAATCGATGGGTCTGTGGGATTTATCTGCCTGTCTTCCTAAACTATTCTCGCTGTGTTTGGTGGGGACATGAATTAATGAAACGAATGGCCTCTCTCTCTCTCTCTCTCTCTCTCTCTCTCTCTTTCTGAATGTAGACAGCAGGAGGAGTGGAGAGGGACGGGTCCGTTAAGCTATTATATACGGAAATGGAAACAAAGTCGAAGGAGATGAAGGAGAGAGAGCGAGAGAGATGGCGGTATTGGAAACCAGGGAGCGGTTTTGTCGCGAACGCTGTCGAGCTCTGATTGGCGGAGAACCACCAGTACTTGTCCTTTGCCATCCTCCCTCCCCCGAGCCGCACCTCCTTTGCTTACGCCCTTGTTTACTGCTTTTTTATTAGGGTTCCACTTCCAGACCACCCTCAAAATAATAATAATAATAATAATATTAGGTTTCCTCTTTTTCTTTTTCTTTTTTTTATTTTTTCTGTTTCGGGATTGTGAAAAAATACCCGCCCAACCCGCCCCAGACCACCCGAACCGGACCAAGACCGTGGTGGGTTCTAAGGGTTTCGTCCGGTTCCAGTTCCATTTTTTTGGAAAACTTTGAACCCACCCACCCGCCCACCCGGGCCCGGACCGGTATAATATATATAATATAATATTTTTAATTTTTAATTTAAAAATTCAAAATCCTAAATCAAGATACTCTCCCACAAGTTGTGAGAGTGCTCAATTTCGGTTCCAATTTGATCTTGTTATTGAAAGTGCGCCACTCATTGGCTCGATCCGATCCGAACCCATTGGGTCGGTTGGTCGAGGTTAAACCTGGTACAAAAATGAAATAAAAAAAATTTCGATTGGTCCGGGTTGTCGGACCGAACCCATTGGGTCGGTCCGGGTCCTGGACAATATCGGTTCCAAAAAAAATTTTCCTAGGGATAATGTCCCAACCGGATGAATTTGAATTGATGGAATGACAATAGTGGACATTTTCACATAATTCAAAAACTACTTTGAACATATACCAAAAGTAAAACGATCATATTGCACATTGATCTAAAGTTCGGGAACCACATTAAATAAATTAAAAATTCAACGATTATATTAAGCATTTAGCCAAAGTTCATGGACCTTTTATACCATTATCCCTTCTAGGGTTATATAGTTAAAGCTATGGCTGGTGACTTGTGGGCTTAACTGAATTTTTTTCCCCTGCTATATGGTTTTGAAAAAAAATTATGAAATACATCTTACTGTTAATTTTACTTAGATATCTAAAAACCCCAAATTTCATGTTATGTCCCAAATCTACCATAAACTTTTTTCTATCTCATAAAAAGTCACCAACTTTCATTTTATACCTAAATCTATCCTCTATTATTTTTCCATCCAATTATACCCTTAGACTTTGATGTGTCATCTATTTGTCATTTTTTACACGTTAGTTTTATTAATTTTTTTTTTCTCCTTCCTTTTACCGCCGCCATGGACACTATTCATCATCTTCTTAGCATAGACATGCTCGGCCATAGTTCACCAGCGCTCACCCATCGCCACCTAGAACTCCGACGCCACACCACAACCTCCGACATCCCCTCCACGACTGTGGGTAGTCATCGGAATCATAGAAAAATGGTACGAAACCCATAGGGTAAAGTCATAAACCAAAATATGAGGAAGATCTAAAAATTACTTTTCATTTGTTTTCCAATTCTATATACATTTTCATCCGAAAATCTTTATAAAAAAAAAAGGTGCCAGATGCGCGGGCCTGAGCAAAATAGAATCTCAGCAGATTAGGGCCCAAGCAGGCCCGTCCAATGAGCGGGTCTAATTATTATATGGTTTATAATGTTGTCTCCTTTTCTTATCTTTTCTTTTTCTTTTAAAATATAATATTGTGGTGGGTGTTCTCATTTGCGGATGTAGTTAATCATTTTACTTAGAGAGGAAATAATGAATAGTGAATAATCATTGTACTTTTACGAGCAATGCCACGCTAACTATATTTACTAAGTGATATGACCATTTATTTTAATTGCGTATTTAAATAAGTTAATAAATTAATACATGAGGTTTCGCTTGTTTCAATACCCCATTTGAAACTTTGCCTCGTCATTTAATTAGTAAATTTTTGAGAGATTTCCTAGTATATTTAGTGTTTTTCCTCTTCTCTTTGAAGGGAAAGCATGTCGAAGGATCAGAGGTTAAAAAGGAAAGAGCTAAGTTTAGTAAGGCTTATTTATCCAATCGAGTTATTAAGTAACGCGGAAAATTATTAATATAGAACAAATATTTAATAAAAAAATCAATTTCAAAGTAGAAGAAATTATTAAATGAACTTAATGCATACTAAGCTGGTTTTGGGCTCCATATATATCTCGTAAGGGTTCCAAGTGAGTCCCACAGAAGCTATCAACGTAGATTCAATATATTAAATGTCCTATTTTCGTGCAATTGCATCCTCAAAAGCAAATGATGTGTACATGAGCGAGTGATTCCGAAATGGATATTTCTGGGTTATGTGTGTGGATGGTTGTGTGTTTACAGGAGGTATGTCGAAGGGTAAAATAGAATCAAGGATAGATTATGATCACAATCAAGGTATGAAGGACACACCACCAATCAAATTTGAAGATCGGGATTGACGAAATTCACCACCGAAGCTTATAGGACAAACCACTTGTCAAGGTTAAAGGACTTTGGGATAGGAGAAGCTCACCACCAAGACCTAAAAGAAAACCACCAGCCGAGAATAAAGCACTTCTTGGGTCACCACTAAGGAGTAATCCACCCTCCAAGTATAAAGAAACCAATTTATGAGTTATCCACTCTCCAAAGATAATTGCTCACATAGAGGAAAATCTCATGTATTCTGCATTACAATGGAATACTCTCCTATATTTATAGGGGAACTAAAACTTCCGGAATAGACAAACATTAAAAAGATATGGAAACTACCCAACCATTTAAGGACTTGGGAACTAGAAAGCATTTAAATACCTAGGAACTAAGGACTTTGACTCTTGAGACTCACATAATAGTTAAGACCTAGGAACTTAAAAATGCAATGATAACACATGGAGACTTGAAATCTTGAGCCTTCCGGTTTATTTTCCAAAATTCGTACATCATTTTTTACCAGTGGATAACCACCTTAATAAATTAGCAAATGCCATAGGAAATTGCTTGGAACAACCTCCCATAAATATATTGTTGATTAACTTTGAATTCGGCAAGTATTCTTGGTGTATCGATAACCATAATCAGTAACTTAGTCGAAAGTCTCTTCGTTGATGATCCACCGAAGCATGTTAAGAATGAAATTTACCTTTGCTTGAATGAAGCTAAATTTGTTCACGGAGTTAAGTTGAATGCTCCCGCATGAGCAAAGCTCATACCAGTGGTTTTCTTACTTTTGGATTTAACTTTTATATATTTTGCAACTCACACTTTCCTAATTTTTCTCAAGTGTAACACATATATTCCATATTTTAATTGTATGGACACTAACTTTTCTTCGATGTGCAATCCTTTCTTTTAAGTTTGGGTTAATAACACGAAAAACCCAAAAACTGATACATTTATGATAAATTTACTCTCCGTTAATTTTCATTAAATTAAATTAATACCATGAAAAACTACAAATTAGTACATTTGTGATAAATGGAGGATAAAACCCCAAACCAATACACCCGTCAACTGCCATGTATCATTTAACTCAACACTTTGATAGTAAAATTTAACGAAAACTAACAAATGGTAAATTTATCACAGATGTACCAGTTTGAGTTTTTTGGTGGTCAAAAATTAGTTTTTGATAAATTTTTCACAAATATACTAATTTAGGATTTTTCATGATATTAACCCTTTAAGTTTAAAAAGGTTGGTGGTGGGTGGGCGCTTAATAGGGGATTAAATGGGTTGCGGGATGGGTTTGGGAGTTCATTTACGAAGCCTACGAATTATAGTGTTTGGGGCACCTTTGGAATTTGACTTGTGATGCCTAACCCCAACACCAATTTACTAATTACTCTTCTGAAGATGCAAGTCCTACGTACCAAGAAACAAAAACTGCTTATTTCATTCACTTTTTTCTTTGCATCAAAATTAATAGTCTAATTTTTTTTTATGATACATAGATTTTACACAAGAATTTAATATCGAAGTGGGTGTGTAATCTCGATCTTCATGATTGCCGATATGTAATCAAAATATGGTCTTTTAGTTTACTTGGATTTCAATCACCTTCTTATAACAAACGGCCAAATTTAAAATAAAAAAAAATTCACTGGAGTACAAAAATGCCCTAACTTTCAAATAGCCCCTTAAAACCCACGAATTTTTTGCCAAGGTAAAAAATACATACCATTAAGTTTTCCGTCCATGAAAGCTGATGTGGCACATGATGACGTGGCCAACGGCACTGACGTGTACAGGAAGGCACGTCTCCAAGAGCCAAAAGAGATGAGGACACGTCAGCAAAGGCCAAACGACGTTGTTCCTAATTCCGCTTAATCGGGAGTATGCTTCACGTACATTTCAGGAGATCGTCGTGTCACTTAATTTGTTTCTCTAAAACGCTACAGGTGGCCACATACCGTGCTACCTCAACTTGCTTGGATGGAAAATTTAGCGAAGTGGAAATAACCCGTGCGCAAAGCAACCCTCCAAAAAAGTCAAGGTATTTGCTATCTTATAGACGAAAACTTAGGTTCTGTTTTTTAAAGAATTTGAAAATAAAATACTATACATGAGAATATGATAAAAGGTAGGAGTTTCAAGACCTCGTTTGGTACTCAATGGGTACCCGATAACTTGATTTAATGGGACGAGTTTTGGGATTACATTTGCAAAACTGTATCGGGTGTGAGATGAGGTTGGAAGATACTCAAAAGTTAGCTGGTTGGCTTTTCGGACAAGATAGGCAATCCCAAACCCGTCTCCCCGCCATCCTACTACATACGGCTATTGCAACTCATGAGGGTCAAATTACACCGATAGAAGAACAATGCGATTTAAGTTAAGACCCTCATCGGGATGGCCAAATAAAAAGGGCAGGAACAGATGATGAAGTTTTACTTTGGTATTGTTCTAGAAAATCTAATAGACACATCTTAATTCGTTAGCTCCTTTTTCCGGTCTATAATAAATCATGTATGCCTTTTTTCCCTCTAGCTCCTCCCTCCGGTCAAGAAGTGAATTTACTACAGGCTGACAATTCCATGACATAGCTATCCATTTTCCATGTACTTGGCCACATATTTTGCATCAATCGGTTCAATTGTCAAAGGCAATTGACCCAAAATTAGGGGTGTGCAAAACGGACCACTCGGATTGAAAACTGCCTGGACCGAACTAAATTGACCAGTTTGATCCGGTTCCTAGGAGTGTTGGTTTGGTTCTCGGTTCCTAAAAATGGAACCGGTGTCCGGGCGGTCTAGTTAGCGATTTCAAGGGGGAACTAGACCGAACCAAACTGATCGGACTGGGCTAATTATATATATTTTAATTTTTTTTTTCAAAATATTAGTAAAATGTGAACTAAACCCTAAGTGAACTACATCAACATAAATTCATTGACAAAAATTAGCAAAATGTGAACTAAATCCTAAGTAAACTTTATTCACATAAATTCATGGATAAAAATTAGTAAAATGTGAACTAAACCCTAAGTGTTTGATCAAAAAAGAAAGAAACTAAACCCTAAGTGATCAGCTCTATTGGACCGGACCAGGAACCGATCACCTCTACTCAAAACTAGAACAACGTACTACAACAACATCATTTTCCGCAAAACAAATTCGATAACAAAGAATAAAAAAAAAAGTTTAATACTACGAAAAATTTCAAACTAGTACACCTGTGATAAATTTACTTAAAATTAATTTTTTGACCATCGAAAATCCCAAATCGGTACACCCATGACAAATTTACCCTTCGTTAGTTTCCGTTAAGTTTAACCATCAAATTGCTAAGTTGGATGACACATGGCAGTTGATAGGTATATTGGTTTGGGGTTTTACCCTACATTTGTCACATGTGTACCAATTTATAGTTTTTCGTGGTATTAATCCAATTTAATGGAAACTAACAAAAAGTAAATTTGTCACATGTGTAGCAGTTTTTGGTTTTTAGTTATCAAAAAACTATTTTAGGGTTAATTTGTCACAGGTGTAACAGTTTAGGATTCTTAAGAGTCCAAGAACTAGTTTAAGGTAAATATTTCATAGGTGTACCAGTTTGTGATTTTTCGTGATATTGACCCTAGGAAAAAAGTGTGTATATACAGTAATGCAAGACTTTACTGAAATTTGTGGTAGTGTATGACTTTTGAACAGCAATAGATACCCTAATAAAAACGGTAATAATTGTACCTTGAGTGGAGTGGTTGGGTCTGCGAGTTTTCATTTCAAGTGATGCATCACTTGATTGGCCAAATTGGGTATATCGAAAATGACGTCATAGTTATCAGCTTCCCTTCGACTCCATGTTTTCCCTCTTCCCCCCCCCCCCAACCCCACCCCTCCTCTTTACATGTTGATGGTGAGTTAAGCTCAAATTTTGGTTTTCTCTTTCTTTGTCTCTTTTTTCTTTTTATAGTCTTTTCACTGGTTGGGTATTCATAAATGATAATATTAAGGAGATAGGCCAAAACAAAAAGGAAAAAGAGAAAAGGAAACTCATGAATTGGAATTCGAGAATCTCACCAGAAAAACCTAGCACGTTTAGTTCGCCTAAAAGGGTATCATCAAAATAACCCATTCATCTGAATTTCTAGTGAAAATGCAAAAAAGCTACTAGTCTAATTAGCTATTATAACAAGGGTTAATACGATAAAAAATCAAAACCGATACATTTATAATAAATTCACTCCAAACTAATTTATTGACCACCAAAAATCCCGAACTTGTATATTTATAACAAATTTACTCTCAATTAGTTTTCGTCGTTAAATTATATTTATACCATGAAAAATCACAAACTGATATACCTATGACAAACTGGTATACCCATTAACAATCAAATATCTTCTAACTCAGTAATTTGACGGTAAAATTTAACGGAAACTAACGATCCAATTTGGGGTTTTTGATAGTCAAAAAATTAGTTTGAGGTAAATTTGTCAAAAGTATACAAGTTTGGAGTTTTTTGTTGTATTAACCCTTATACAATTTGAGATGAACTTAAATTTTATTTTCTCGAGATGCGAAATATCCTGTAAATCGAATTTCGATTTTCAACTCTAAGGTTAAAATTAAAGTCAAAAGTCCATCAAAGCCCAGCAAAGCCAAGCTATATAAAGAGCTCTTTTCAGCCCCTACTCCTAACAAGTGAAAGTTACATTATCATGTTTAGTTGTGTGTTCACTCGTGAAAGCCATGAACATGATTGAAGGTCTATGTTTTGTGTTTCTTATACCTTGCATGCTTGAGTGTGCTCACTTCCTGAGACAAGGCCAAGGTTCACTCGGCTTGGATGCAACGTTAAGGCAAGAAAACTAAGCCACAAGGCGTTGGACAGCATTGAGGCGTGCCAATTCCAAGTCTTGCTCGGTGCGGGGATCGGCGCTAAACGTTTGATTCAAGCCATGAATCAAGGATTATTTCCGGCATATTATAAATTGAAGGTCATGACACACATATATTAGTTTTGAGTACGTCCACGGGCTTGTGTATACATTGGCTAAAGAAAAAAGATTAGCAACCAACTTGCATGAAGCATTATGTGTGATCACTAAAGAGAAGACTCGCCCATTGTCACATAGCTTTGGCAGTGATGCCTCGTTCATTGAACGAGATGCCCCAGTTAAGTTAGGATGCCTGAATTGAGGCTGAATGCCTTGGTAAACTAGTGTCGAAATGCCCTAATTAAGTTAAAATGCCTTGGTTGAGCCCGGATGCCTCGGGTGAGCTAGCCTCGGGATACCTCGATTTAGCCAGGATGCCCTGATTGAGCCCAGATGCCTAGCTTGAAGCTAGATGTCTCGATTGAGCCGAGATGTCCTGGTTGATCCGGAATGGTAATAAACGAATACTTCATGTGCTTTGGTATGTGCATAAACATGTTTATTTGTTCATTGACAAGACGAGGGTAAGTACACACTAAGCATTGAATTGCTATTGATCTGCTATCGATGATATATGTTGTGAGTGCCATATCGCTAGATATGAGGATGAGATGTCTTCCTAATAAGGAATTAGGAGTTTTACTTATTGAGTTTTCCCAACTCACTCCTTTTTTTTTTTTTTTTTTTTTCAGACTTATAGATATGGCTACTCCGCCTCCTGAACATTTTGGTTTACCCATAGATATGGAGATGTTTGTTGCGGATATTATCGATGTAGAAGAAGATGTTGCCTACCGTAGATGCATTACCACAATTTGGGTTGAGAAAAGGCTGGACAGCTTGGTTCCACATCTATATATTGCTTTGTACATTTGGTTTGATGGGATGTCATTGGCCCCCTTCATGGGTTTGACGAGCCACTCGGACCGAACGATAGGGTGATGCCCACTGTGGCGATGGCCAACCCCTAAGTACCGGCATATAGCGGACGAGATCCTAATTTTGGTTAATACAGCCCGTAGTGGAGCTAGGAATACCCCAGCCTTTTGTTGTAGCCAAAAATGAAAAAGAATAGTCTTGTAAATGAACTAACTTGTATAATGAAGAATAGTCTTGTCAGGGCCCCACGGTCCTCGGGGTTTATTGTTGCAACGTCCCAAGCTCATTGTTGTCCCGTTTCTTTTATCTTGTTAATATGCACATGCGGAAACATGTATAAACAAACTCCTAGACAAATAACAGCTGGAAATCAAGGAAGAACTACAAACATAACATGCTTCATTCTATAAGTCAGTTCATTTACAAGCTACTTTTTTTTTTTCCGATTACATCAAAAGGCTGGGGTACTCCTAGCTCCGCTATAGGCTGTATTAACTAAAATTGGGATTCACTTCGCTCTACGCCGATACTTAGGGGTTGGCCGTCGCCACAATGGGTGCCACCTCATCATTCAGTCCGGGTGGCTCGTCGAACCCACGAAAGGGGCTGACAAGATTGCCATCGAACCAAATGTACCAAGCTATATAACGGTGTGGAACTAAGTTGTCTGGCCCTTCCTCAACCCAAATCATAGTAGTGCATCTACGGTGAGCAACATCTTTCTCTACATCAATGATATCTGTGAGAGACACCTCCATATCTACGGGTAAACCAAAGCACGTGCAGTATTCGTTTACCGTCAATCTGGCTCAACCATAGCATATAAACATGTTTGTTTGCACATATCAAAGCACATGAAGTGTTTGTTTATTGTCATCCTGGTTCAACCAGGGCATCCCGGTTCAACCGAAGCATCTAGCTTTAAGCTAGGTATCTGGGCTAAATCGAGGCATCCCGGGGCTAGCTCACCCAAGGCATCCGGGTTCAACTAAGGCATCTTAACTCAATTAGGGCATTCCAGTGCTAGTTTACCAAGGTATCTGGCTTAACCCATGCATCTTCACTCAACTAGGGCATCCTATTTAATGAACGAGGAAGTGCCACCAATGCTATGTGACAACGAGCGCATCTTCTCTTTAATGATCACACATAATGCTTCACAAAAGCTGGTTGCT
Organism: Syzygium grande; assembly: GCA_024733475.1. NCBI lineage: Eukaryota > Viridiplantae > Streptophyta > Magnoliopsida > Myrtales > Myrtaceae > Syzygium > Syzygium grande. Next base: position 30,763,286 of record JAMXDD010000010.1, read on the forward strand.
TATCTTTTTCTTTAGCCAATGCATACACAAGCCCGTGGGTGTGCTCAAACTAATATGTGTGTGTCATGATCTTCAAAATATAATATGTCGAGAACAATCTTTGATTCGCGACTTGAATCAAATGTCTAGCGCCAATCCCCACTTCGAGCAAGACTTGGAACCGGCACGCCTCAATGCCGACCAAGGCCTTGTGGCTTGGTTTTCTCGCCTTAACATTGCATCCAAGCCGGGTGAACCTTGGCCTTGTCCTGAGGCATGAACACACTCAAGCATGCAAGGTATGAGAAACACAAAGCATAGACCTTCAATCATGTTCATGGTTTTCATGGGTGAACACACGACTAAAGCCGATGATGTAGCCTATCACCCTAGCCAAGACTTAGGAATTCTACTTACCTAAGGATGGTTTAGAAAGCTTGAGAGAGAGAGAGAGAGAGAGAGAGAGAGAGAGAGAGAGAGAGAGTGGCGTGCAAGGGAAGGGAGGATGAGAATGTGAGCCTAAAGTGTGGAAATGAAAGAATGATTTTTCTATTTGTAGCCTCCAACTTTATCATTGCTTCTCCAAGTGGTCCAATTGATTTTCTTAAAGTGGAAAGCCTACTAGAATGTGTTGGCTAGCCTATTGGATGAGTGGCAATCCTAACAAGAAAAGGTGGCATGCCTAATGGGGTGGTGTGGAATGCCTAAGCTCTTAGGGAAATCATGAAGCCAATGTGTACATTTCTAATTTGCAGACTTGGTCATGAGTCACTAACTTCTTCCCCAAGACAAATCTTGAGCAATCATGACCAAATCTTCCTTAGTCCACATAAGATGATGATTCACCCTCTTGCGTTAATGGCCAATGTTCTAGAGCCTTCTCTTTTGTCCATATTTTCAAGAATATGGCAAGCATGAGAATTAGGCCAATGGAAGCACCAACTTGGTCAGGTATGAGTTTTTCATGTTCATCTACGATCGACCATGCCTACCAAATCGAGGTTTGTAGCTGAGTCACCATCGAATGTGGCCAAACTTGTTTTGATTGGCTAAGTCGGGGTGGCCCATGACGTGGGCACTGTGGCCGGTGCTAGCCAGGCCCAGGGCCAGATAGACCAGGCACATGGCCCATGCCTGACCTTGTCGAGGCCCCGTCCTGTCCTGTCCCCTCAGCTGTGCACATGACCAAGATAGGATCGAGCTGACCAAGAGCATGACCCATGCCCGCCCCGCTCGTGGCTCTATGGCAAGGTCCACCGCGCAAACTGTGCACTTAGTCGATGTCAGGACCGGCCCGGGCCATACGGGCGGGTCCAAGTCCGGGCAATGGTCGACTATGGCCCGGCACAAGACTTAGCGTATGGCTTGGCACATGGCCTATTCGGCAAGGTTGCCAAATCAATCCGCAATCGATCCACGACCGGTCCGTAACCGGTCCAAGTGGCCTATGGCCAGTTCATAACTAGTCCATGGCCAAGTATACTTGGTCCGTGGCCGACTCTCGGTTGTCATGTAGTTATGTGGAATCGATTGTTCCGTGATCAACACACGATCACACGAATTAATCCATGGCCATCCACAGTCGGTACATGACCGTGCGGAATCACCTGCGATCGAAATAGGACCGCGCAGAATCGATCCATGATCATCCATCGATCCGCAATTGATATGAATTTGTGCGGAAGATGATCGGTCTACGAAGATCTATGAGTTACGAATTGCTAACCTCGACCTCCAATCGAACCTGTGATTGGTAATCTCGGTATGAACGCGACACGTTGATTTAACTGTATCAACCAATCCACTTAATAATGCCCACCAACAAGAGAATTTGCGATCTTGCTCGATAAGTTAAATTCGATCGCCATAAAGGAGCCTTGATAAGATCTAGTCCTCAAGAGAACTCAAGAAGAAAACTTTGCTAAATAAAATTCTGCCCCTCTTAGAAACCTATAAGCAACCTTATATAGGGTGCTAACCCTAATTCTAATCCTACTATGATTAAAATTACAAAAATAACCTTAATTAATAAAAATTCGTCCAAAAATAAAAAAAAGGCCTAAAAGTTCATCTAAACGACTCCAAATCGCTAAAAAACGCGTCATCAGTCACTACTAAAATAGTGTGTATTGATCAATGCCCGTTTCCAAGCGTCCATCCAAATTTGAGCCAATTCGAGTTCGTTAATTTTAAGCTCCTTCGAATTCACTGGATCAAAAGTAATCATGTTGCGCCAAAGAGTTTCAGAATTTTCAAGTTTCGAATTTCGATTATTTTCATTCCAAATATCTTGAACCATGATGCGGATAGCTTGTTTGAATTCCTTCGCTCTCGCCGAATGATCGGGCCTAGCGGATAGAATAACGGGTCCCTAGCACCTCCTCCTCGATAGGGTTCGATGTCCACATCATCCCCTCCGCATGCAAAGGATTTGCCCTCAAATCGGCGTCTGCAAAAAAAGAGTCAAATCGAAACATTAAAAGTAGTACTAATACCATACTCACCTGGAAGGTCAAGCTTGTAAGCATTATCGTTAACTCTTTCCAACACCATAAATGGTTCATCCTCTCGCGGTAGCAATTTAGAGTGTCGCTATTTGGAGAAACACTCTGTACGCATATGAACCCAAACCCAATCTCCGGCTCAAACACTACTTTCTTGCGCCCTTTGTTGGCTTGCTTTGCATACTGCTTTGTCTTAAGCTCAATATTCAGCCGCGTCCTCTCATGTAAAGTCTTCACAAATTCAGCTTTCTTAGCACCATCTAAATCCACACGCTTAGCAATAAGTAAAGGAGTTAAATCTAACGGAGTTAAGGAATTAAAACCATAAACAACCTCAAACGATGTGAATTTAGTAGTAGAATGCACGCTCCTATTATAAGCAAACTCAACATGCGGTAAACAATCTTCCCAAGACTTAATGTTCTTTTTAATGATAGCACGCAACAATGCCCCTAAAGTCCTATTAACTACTTCAGTTTGACCATCAGTTTGTGGATGACAAGTAATAGAGAATAAAAGTTGTGTACCTAACTTCTTCCATAATGTGTTCCAAAAGTAGCTTAGAAATTTAGTATCTCGATCAGAAACAATGGACCTAGGCATGCCATGCAAACACACAACTCCACGAAAGAACAATTCAGCAACATTCAATGCATCATCAGATTTATGACAAGGTATAAAATGAGCCATCTTTGAAAATCGATCAACAACCACAAAAATAGAATCCTTGCCATGCTTAGACCTAGGCAATCCTAACACAAAATCCATAGAGATATCAACCCAAGGATGCGTCGAGATAGGCAAAGGTGTATACAAACCATGTGGTTTAATCATAGACTTAGCCTGCTTACATGCAATACATCTCTCGTAAATTCGTGACATCTCGTTTCATGTGTGGCCAAAAAAAAATGTTCATGCAGCACTTCATAAGTCTTATTGATTCCAAAATGCCCCATTAAACCACCACTATGTGCCTCTCACACTAACAACTCACACAAAGAGCATCTAGGCAAACACAACTTATTTTCAAGAAAGAGATATCCATCATGCCTATAAAACTTTTCAAACGTAGCATGCTCACAAGCTTCAAATACTCTTCCAAAATCATCATCGTCAGCGTATAAACCTTTGATATGCTCGAAACCTAAACACTTTGCTCCTAGAGTAGTTAGAATTGCATACCTTCGAGAAAGTACATCGGCTACCACATTTTCCTTACCTTTTTTGTACTTGATTATATATGGAAAAGTCTCAATGAACTCCAACCATTTGACATGTCTTTTGTTCAACTTTTGCTGCCCCCTCAAGTACTTTAAGGTCTCGTGGTCGGTGTAGATCACAAACTCTTTTGGCCACAAGTAATGTTGCCAATTCTCCAAAGTTCGCACCAAAGCATACATCTCCTTATCGTAAGTCGGATAATTCAATGTCGCTCCGCTTAACTTCTCGCTGAAATACGCTATAGGATGTCCTCCTTGCATCAACACAACTCCAATTCCTATACCAGAAGCATCGATTCTATCTCAAAAGTAGTACTGAAATTTGGTAAAGATAACAAAGGAGCATTAGTCAACTTATCCTTTAACAGATTGAATGCTCTCTCTTGCTCTTCTCCCCACGTGAAACCCACGTGCTTCTTGATAATCTCGGTTAAAGGTGCGGCGATGGTGCTGAAATCTTTTACAAATCTACGATAGAAACTGGCTAAACCATGAAAGCTGCGCACCTCTCCTACTGTCTTAGGTGTTGGCCATTCACGGATTACTTTCACTTTTTCTTCATCAACCTGTATTCCATCAACATCAACAACAAAGTCTAGAAATACTAATTTCGGGTTATAAAACAGCACTTCTTTAGGTTAGCATATAATTCTTCAGCCCTTAAAACCTGCAAAATAGCTCGCACATGCTCAATATGGTCATCAAAGTTTTAACTATATATCAGGATATCATCAAAATAGACAACTACAAATCGACCAATAAAAGCACGCAGAACATGATTCATAAGTTGCCTGAAAGTACTAGGTGCGTTAGTTAAACCAAATGACATGACTAACCACTCATATAACCCATACTTGGTCTTAAATGCAGTTTTCCATTCATCCCCCTCTTTCATTCTAATTTGATGATAACCACTTTTCAGATCAATTTTAGTAAATATGCAAGCTCCATGTAATTCATCCAACATGTCATTTAACCTAGGAATAGGATGTCGATATTTTTACCGTTATGTTATTGATTGCTTGACAATCAACACACATCCGCCCACGACCCATCCTTCTTTGGCACCAACAAAACAGAACAAGACACGGGCTAAGAGACTCTCTCACATATCCTTGTTTTAATAATTCGCTAACTTGCTGCTGAAGTTCCTTTGTCTCTTCGGGATTGCTTCGATACGCGGGTCGGTTAGGCAATGGTGCACCAGGAATTAAATCGATTTGATGCTCTATGCCTCGAATCGGTGGTAAACCTCTAGGAAGTTCATCAGGAAAGACATCTTCAAATTCCTGCAATAAAGACACGACAGAACTTGGCAAATTCGGGTCAAGTTCGTTAATAGTAAACAGTACCTCTTTATACAAAAGTACAAGTATCGTTCAGTCCAGAAACAAAGCTCTCCTCACTTCGCTCGATTTTGCATAAAAATTCTTTTCTCTCTTTTCTTTTCTCTCTCCTTTTCTCTGGATTTTTACCACTCTACTCTTATTTTCCTCTCCTTTTACTTATGTCTCAGAGTTTCCACGCAGGCCCTTAGTTTTATCACTTTTTCTCTCTCTCTCAGCCTCACGTTGTAGTTTCAATTCATACACCTCAGTAGGTGTCATTGGTACCAACGTGTATGTCTTCTGATTCATCACCAATGAATATTGGTTAGTATACCCGTCATGATGTACCTTTCGATCATACGGCCATGGCCTACCAAGCAAAAGATGCCACGCTTGCATAGGTATAACATCACATCACCTCATCCTTATATCGTCCTATCTCAAATGGAACTCAAACTTGCTTCGATACTTTTACTTCACCACTATCATTCAACCACTGCAATCTATATGGTCTTGGATGCTTTGTAGTCTTCAATCTCAACTTCTCCACCATGGTACAACTTGCTACATTTGTACAACTACCTCCATCAACAATCAAGCTACAAATCTTACCATTCACCAAGCATCTTGTATGGAACAAGTTATCGCGATGCTAGTGATGCTCCTCCTTTTTGACTCGAACACTAAGAGAACGCCTAACTACCATTAATTCACCCTTTACTGGCATCTCAACATCACTACAATCCTCCAATGGTGGCATGTCATCATCCTCTTCCTCCCTCTCATTTTCTGATTCAACATCATTATGTCCAGTCATGACCATCACCTTCCTATTAGGACACTGATTTGCCATATGACCCCTGCCCAAACACTTAAAGCATTTAATATCACGAGTCTTAGTGTTAGGGTTTTCAGATTTACCTGAAGCCGGATTTGAAATAACTTTGCCATCCTTCTCCTTCTCCTTCAAAGTTTCAATCTTGATATTGTTTTCCTTCCAATTCGGCTTCTCGTCTCTCTTCCAATTAGACTTCCAATTCGAGCTTGAACCTCCACCACTATTGTAATTTCGATCCAACTTCAATTGCCGCTCAACTTTGATGGCTTTGTTCACTAATTCCTCCAATTCAACATAGTGTTGCAGCTTCACTACCCTTGCTATATCTCGGCTCAAACCACACAAAAATCGTGACATTGTGGCCTCGCGGGCTTCCACTACATTAGCACGGATCATAGCAATCTCCATCTCTTTATGGTATTCTTCCACACTCCTATTACCTTGTGTAAGATTTTGCAGCTTATGGAACAAGTCTCTGTGGTAATGACTAGGTATAAAGCACCTCCTCATCACTGCTTTCATCGCATCCCACGTTTCTATTGGTCTTTTACCATTGCGTCTCCTGCTAGTCACAAGTTGATCATACCAAATTATAGCATAATCAGTGAATTCAACAGCTGTAATTTTTACCTTTTTGAGCTCCGAATATCGCTGGCAATCAAATACCATCTCCATCCGTTTCTCCCATTCTAGATATGCATCAGGATCATTCTTTCCTTAGAAAGATTGAATCTTCATCTTGATGTTGCCAAGTTTATCGTCTTCTCGATGTCTAAATCCTCGGCGTCCGTTTCTCCTCTCAAACTTGCCATCTCGATCATCTTCTGTATCGAAAACATATGCATTATTAAATTGCTGTTGCCATCTAGGTTGTGTCCTAGGCTCCTCTCGCTGATTTTGTGGCCTCCCTCATGGTGGCTCTCGGTCATCTTCAAGTCTCGTCTCACATCTTGTAACTCGGTTGCTAAGTGCTTTAATTTGTAAACTCAATTGCTGGATGCCTGCTAGAATCGCATCATCCCTTGGATGAGTGCGATCCTCCCTTTGATTCACACTTTCCTGGCCTGAGCTTGACATTTTTTTTAAACCTGCAAGAAAATGTTAGAGATAAAAAAAAATCTTACTAGTCACTCCCTCGCGTTTTCCGCTTAAAGTGTTTGTCACTCCTCTTGTGTTTAACTCAATTTCGGCTTTTTCTTCCCTCAATTAAACTCACACACTCTTGCCTTTTACCTCTCGTTTCCTTCTAGAAAACTCTTTTTTCAGACTTGAATCTAGTCTCACAAGCTCATCATAACAATCGATAAACCACCAAACAAGATCAAATTCAACAATATATCGATCAACTCAGCAATTCGGCAACTTTTTGCGAGATTCGAATTCAACTTCAATTTCTGCCACTTAAATATTTTTTTTTTCTATTCGGTCCAACTATCAATGATATAAAAAAGAAACGAGTCGTCCTCTTGAATTTTTTTTTTCCTTTGCTTCTTTTTTTTCTTTGCTTTTTTTTTTGCTCTCTTTTTTTGCCTCTTTTTTTCTTTGGTTTTTTCTTTGCTTTTTTTTCTCTTTTTTTTTTTTTTTTTTTTACGAACTCAAGTACAAAATATAAAGAAAAAAAACAACTAGGACCGAAAACCCTAAATCAAAATTGAAATCACAGCAAGAACAAATTTAGAACCCTAATTCGATTAATAACGAAAAGTGGTAAAAATAGGATAAGTAGACCTTGTAGAACCAGCTCTGATACCAGATGATATGAATCTGTGCGGAAGATGATCGTTCTATGAAGATCTATGAGTTACGAATTGCTAACCTCGACCTCCAATCGAACCTGTGATTGGTAATCTCTCGTATGAACGCAACTTTGTTGATTTAACATGTGTCAATCAATCCCCTTAATAACGCCACAAACAAGAGAATTTCGATCTTGCTCGATAAGTTAAATTCGATCGCCATAAGGGAGCCTTGATAAGATCTAGTCCTCAAGAGAACTCAAGAAGAAAATTTTGCTAAATAAAATTCTGCCCCTCTTAGAAACCTATAAACAACCTTATATAGGGTGCTAACCCTAATTCTAATCCTACTATGATTAAAATTACAAAAATAACCTTAATTATTAAAAATTCGTCCAAAAATAAAAAAAAGGCCTAAAAGTTCATCTAAACGACTCCAAATCGCTAAAAAACGTCGTGGTTACTACTAAAATAGTGAGGATTGATCAGCGGCCCGTTTCCAAGCGTCCATCCAAATTTGAACCAATTCGGAGTTCGTCAACTTTAAGCTCCTTCGGAATTCGCTGGACCAAAAGTAATCATGTTGCGCCAAAGAGTTTCAGAATCTTCAAGTTTCGAATTCAGATTATTTTCATTCCAAATATCTTGAACCATGATGCCGATAGCTTGTTTGAATTCCTTCGCTCTCGCTCGAGTGATCGGGCCTAGCGGATAGAATAACGGGTCCCTAGCACCTCCTCCTCGATAGGGTTCGATGTCCACATCAGCAGTAGTACGTGACCGTCCCCCGACTAACCCTTATGGTCGAGCAACTGATCCATGACCAAATAGCTCGAGCCACTTGCGTGGTCATTAAACTGGTTCATTGCCAATCCCCAGATCATTCCAAGGCTGATCTTTCGATCGGACCATGGTTGATCCCTTGGCTACCCTTCCGATCAGGTTGATCGGTCCATGACCATTCCTTGGATTGGTCCATGGTCGATTTGCCCTACTATCGGCAAATGAAATCTATAGCTATTCCTCACGGTCAAAATTGTGGATTGTCGCGATCGACCTCCCGAGCCTTTTTTGAACATGCAAAAAGGAAGGGGCGACTTGCCTGGTACATACTAAGGCTAGGTTTGGGACTTAACTCAGGCTCTCCCAAGCCCATACCATATCACGACTTAGGGTTTAAGTATTTAACATGCAAGTAGTTTATATCAAGAAGTCGCCACTAATCAATTTGGGGTGGGTCGATTAGAAACCCAAATAGGATGATGGGAAAATCACCCTATTCCTACGAACCAGAGATTAACCGAGTTGGGGGACTTGATTACATTAGTTGGCTGACTAATGCCCTTTCGGTACCTTTTTACCATGTTCATTTTTGAAAATATTTGTCAGGCAATTTGGATTGATTTTAGGACCTTTCTCCTAACATGTGAGGTGATCAAACAAGTGCATAATCAGAAATGATCAGCAATCAAGAACATAACAATTCATGCAGCCTAAGGTTCTAACTTTAACTAAGTCAGATGACATTCAAAAATAAAACAGCTCATGCAATTGTATTAAAAAACATGCATAATAATACCACGGTGATAAATTAAAACACGTAATACCACGCGACCTTAGATTTGTCTAATTTAAATAAGACAATAGCATACATAATGATTACAACAATAAATTAAAACATTTAGATATAATACATAAAAAAGATCTTCTTTTTCTTTTTTTTAAATAAATAAAAATAATTTCTAATTTTTAATTTTTTTTCGGAAGGAAAAAATAATAATACAGAAGAAAAGAAGAAGAAAAAGAAAAAAAATACAACAAAAAGAGAAAAAAGAAAAGAAAAGAAATTTAATTTTTAAAAAAATAAATGAATAATATTTTAAAAAAATCAGGTCGGGTCGGGCGGATCCGAGTCGGCGGATCCGACCCGGGTCAATGGGCCCAACCCATCGCGTTGACCGGTCGGATTTCCAGATCCGACCCGCGTCAAAGGGTCAACCCGGGTATGGACCGAATTGGGCCCGGTTGGGGCCCGGTCCGTTGCATGAAGACAAAATTGGGCCGGTTTGACCAGGTCAGACCGGCCCAGATAGTTTGACCGGTCTGACCCAGTCCGCAAACCGGTCCAAACCGGTGCTCACGTGCTACAAGCACGCGAGAACATCGGCCAGCGAGATCGGGCATCTCGCCGGCCGACCCAGACCAAATCTAGCACGATTTTGAACTCCTAGGATACCCATGAAGCTCACCGACCTCCCAGTCCATCGTCTGGTCGTTCGCTCATCGGCTGGCGACCAAAAACATGCTCAGCCTCATTGAGGCATTTTACCGAGCAGGTGGAAGGCGCGACAAAAAACAAGGGTTCTCGACCTCCTCCGACGACTCGGTCGGCTCCGACAACCACGGCTCACTTCCGACAGCGAGTGGGGATCGGGATTGACGATGGTATGGGCGGGATTCGCGCGGAACGGCCGGCGCGATCTCGACCAAACCGAGCCAAAAAACCAAGGGAAAACAAGGGGTGTAACGGCCGTGAGGACTCACCTATGAAGACGTGTCTCGGGGAGTCACCAGAGGTCCATAGGCGGTGGCGAGGCCTGCTGGCTTCGTCTTCAGCTCTCGCAAATGCTCGACCTCGCCCTTGCTCTCGATTTCTGGCTTCCTCTCTCCCTCTCTCTCAGTTCTGTTTTTTGCTCAAAAGGGGGCCCCACCGATCGCAGTCGTGGCTGGGGGTCATCGCCGGTCGATCTACTAGCGCCGGGAAGTCAGTTGGCCTCCTCCCTAATCCTTGCAAACCCATAAAAAACGACTCTCTCCATTCCCTTCTTTCTCTCTCTGTTCCATTCTCTCTGTCTCTCAAAACGGCCGACTAGGGCCTCTCTCTCTCTCTCTCTCTCTCTCTCTCTCTCTCTCTCTCTCTCTCTCTGTCGCTGCCGTCGGCTCGGCGGCGGGGATGGATGGATAAGGCACGATGGCTGCCGGAAACTCCCTTTCTCTCTCGGCTTTGTTTTTGTTTTTTTTTTCTTTTTTTCCTGAACCCCCCAACCAGCCTCCTCCCCTTCTCTCTCCCTTCTCGCTGGCCTGTATAGACAACAATGATGACGCCACCCTCTACTCTCTTCGATGCTTTGCACCGACCATAACTTTTGTGGCAATTTTGCGTGGTGGCGGATAATCCGGCGATTGCGGTGGGGCCGGGACAAAGCAAAGCAGGAGGAGGCGGTTTTTTTTGAGGCGGGGAGGTGGAAGAGAAAGGAGGCTGGGCCGGGCCGAGCCCAGCTCGTGCGGGAAGAGGAAAAGAAAAGAGAAGGTGGGCTAAGCCCATGCGGGGAAGAAAAGGAAAAAAGAAAAGGGTCGCGTCGACCCGGCCTCAACCTGGCCCATCTCGAGATTTTTATTTTTTATTATTTTTTTGAAAATTTTTTATTTATTATTATTTAAAAAAACATTCTAATAGACCCTATTAATATAAAATGTGCCTAATTTCTATATGTAATGCATTTAAATAGAAATATTTTTTGTTTTAGAAATTAAAAAAAATTAACTCCTAAATTTTGTGCAATTAATTTTGGGCAAATTAAAAATAGGTGTCAACAGCTGCCCCTCTTTGAAGGTGAACTCGCAGAAGTTGAACTCGCAGAGATTACGTTCAAAGACAAAATGACACCTAAATTTGGCCCATGCATGCTCAATGAATGTTATTTTTGGTGAAACTCGAGTCCCATTTTTATGACGCGATATAAGATGATGCATGCTAAAGCAAATAAAAACATACCTGGGACTACTTACCTTGCTGAATGGTAGAGTAATTCCAGATAATTTATATTGTGTGTCGAGGACCCGAACTTTTCTTCGGTCACCTTGATTGGGGAAATCGTTTGCCTAGAACCCGAACCTATCTTCGGTCGCCTTGGCTGGATTTCGTTTATCTAAAACCCGAACCTTTCTTCGGTCGCCTTGACTGGGTTTCATTTATTTAGGACATGAACCTTTCTTCGGTCGCCTTGACTGGGGAAATCGCTTGCCTGGGACCCGAACCTATCTTTGGCCGCCTTGACTGGATTTCGTTCGTCTAGGACTCGAACCTACCTTCGGTTGCCTTGACTAGGGGAAATCATTTGCACAGGCCCCGAACTTATCTTCGATCGCCAGCCGAATTTCGTTTTATCAAAGTACCTGGGGGTCCTCGCCCTAGGATTTGATGGTTTGCCTGGTGGGTCTTTGCCAGCAGGTCTTGAAAATACTCAAACAATGAGCACCTGGGGGTCCTCGCCCGAGGATTTGTTGGTTTACCTGGTGGGTCCTCGCCAGCAGGTCTTGAAAATACTCAAACGATGAGCACCTGGGGGTCCTCGCTCGAGGATTTGATGGAAACAGAGGGGATCAGTCCCATGCTCAGGAGGGTGAACAGAGAGGTCAATCTAATGTTCGATTGGTGAACAGAAAAGTCAATCCAATGTTCAAAGGGTACCATAACAGTCGTAGGTACACGGATTTTGGAAACGGGCATAGTTAAAATATACTTACCTAGGCACGTTCTTGCCTTTTAAGGGCATGTCTCTTGTCAGACAAGTTTTTTTGGTGCAAACACATATCTTGACCAGAGAGTCAAGATGCTTTTCTTTTTCAAAGAAATACCCGGTTTACTTTATAGGTAGTTTGAAAAGAATTTGTAATTTTGGGACTGGGTAAGGGTAGAATGTACTTACCTGGGCACGTTCCCAGAGGTTTGATGTATCATCTGCTGAATAACCGATCTTTTTCGGGGCATCTCTCTTAGGATGATAATGAGGGCTCCTCCAATGCCTAAATTTTCGTGTCCTATCACTGGGGATTAAAACTCTAAGCTGTTAAGGATTATTAGCACAAATATGCATGCCCTCATCAAGGATAGATAAGCCAGGCTATTCCTGGATGTATATTTAAAACTTCATGCAAGGTGATTTTGCCATGTTTGCATTACCAAACATCCACCGAGGGTCAATCAAGACAATTTTTTTTCGCAAGGTGGACTTCCCGAGATGTTGAACGAGGGACTTTCAGTCAGAAAGGACTTTTCACTCGTTCTCATCGAAAAGGGTTATTTGTCTCATCCATTAATGCGGGAATATCGAAAACACTCAATCTAACCGCTATCACATCCACAAGGATCTGAGTTTTCTCGCAAGCGGTACGACGCTGTCAATCTAAGAGGTCTTCTTCAGGGTTGTAATGCTGGCTTGGTCAGTGGTTTAACAAAGGTGACTGTTCAAGTCAAGGCCATGAAAAAAAATGTTCTGTAATCATTTGCAGGTTTACAAGTCAAGAATCATATAAAACGAGATAAAAATAGTCTTGCTCGCACTTCCTCAAGCGTTGTTTATAAACATTTGAAATCCCACATTAATTCAAGTGCCCTAGTTAGAAGAGACTTCATGAGGAATGTAACGTGGGCTTGGTTTACAGGTTGAGGAACGAAATGATCGTTGGGCTCAAAAATGTGTAGGAGGGTGAGAATTAGTGATCATCTTGACATTGTCACCAGTCTTCTTCTCCACTATCAGGATTCTTTTGGAAGACTTCCTGGATAATCCTGTGTTTTAGCATCTTTGACAACTTTTTCTTAAGAAGTTTCTGCGTCAAGCATTTTCCTGGATATCATTCAATCTCTGTCCCAGTTGCTTTCTTAAGAATAAGTTCGTCTATCATGTGGCAAATCTTTGCTAAGATAGAGTTCCTAAAGTAGGAATTTGTATCAAAGGAGAACTCAAGTTTAAATCCTTTGGGGTTGTCTATTCTCCACCATTTAACAACTTTGAGGTATTGGAGAGCACTTTATCACGCTCAGAGATCTCCTCAGCTAAAACTTCATTATTTTTCATAGCAGTTACCTAGAAATTAGTGATCCTTTCTCTTCATCTTTTTTATCGTTTTTCTTCTTCTCCTTTTCTTTTTCTTTGTTTTTTATTGATGGGCATTAGCCTTGCTTTTACCAAGCATACTGCTTTTTCATGCCCCTAATTTTCAGTATTTTTTTGCTGTTCATTTGGTGTTGTCAGGACTAGCCTAAACAAAATTGAGCAGAATAATGTTTTTAGGCTATTGGAGTCTTCATCTTCATTTGGTACTTGGGACCGTGATATTCAAACTGTAGTGACTTTTGCCTTGCCCCGGTGTGAGGGATGATCACCAATTGGGTTCATACGAAATGAAATTATCGGCTCAATTAGGCTAGCAAGGGATATAATTGTATGGGATAGAAAAAGAACTGCTCTTTGTCACCCTAGGGCATTTAAACTATCGCAAGAGTTCATCTGCAATAAAAACACTCAAAGATTAATGCAAGTGAGAGCAAGAAAATTTCTATTCGTCTTTTCACCTTGTGCGAGCTGTTGCAATAGATGATCATAGAAACTTTTAAATATTACAAACTCCTCATCTTTCTTGTCTTGCTAAGTGAAAACATCACTGTTATCAATAAGATATTGGCATTTTGGACAGGCATTAGTTTGTTGCTTCTCTCTTGACAAATCCCTCTTAGCCTCGACTGTCCGGCCGTCGATGGTGTGCTTGTCTTGGACGACTCCGTCGAGGATCACGGGTTCCATGAAAACAATGAGGTCGAAGCCACGGGGGCGATGACCGAAAGGGAAAGAGGCTCTTCTTACTCCCTCTGAATTCAAATTCTCCCTATGATGCTGATTTACCTCAAGCTGCCCCAATGTGGGGTGGTTTTTGACAGGGGTAATTTAAAAACAATCTCTGAGTGTATGGGCTCAAAAATGGTTAAGCAAAGGATTAATGGTAGTGTATGGGGCAAAGAAATGAACGTCCTCTCGTCATTTTGGCTACCGTATTTTATGCGAGAAATCCCTTTACTTTGTAGAAATGAAACTTTTTCATTCATCTTGCAAGAGTTTAGTACGTGAGAATGTGTATAGACCAAGAATTGTCTCTCATCATCCTGACACATCTTGTTCAATACATCATAGCAGTTCGACAACACTTATCGAATTGTCAAAATTTTCATAGGGAATTGGTGAATTAAACAGGTAAAATTACCATGCAAGAGTCCCTTCCATGTAATGCACTTAAGGAAGAAAATAGTATCAATTTTCTTTAATTATTTCTTCCTTCTTGTTTCTTTCTACTATTATAAGAAGAGTTTTTTTTAAAGGAAAGAGATACTTACCTATGCTGCGACAGTGATGCACACCTGCAAAGTAATAAAAAGATTGTGTTAGTAAACGGCAAGGGATAGAAATTGGAAACGATACAACATTACTCTTCGTGATTCCCTCATTTGAGATTAAACTGACAACTCCTTGAGTTTTCTCGGATGTTAATAATTCCCTTCTGACAAAAACATGAGCTTATGTTAGAAGTGAGATGATTAAGGGTAAATTGAGAACGATACAGATTACCCTTCTTCCATTTTGCCTTCAAAGCTAGCAGAGTCTTTTATCTTCTTTACTTTGTTCAGCCTTCTCTGTCTCAGTCTGCTCCTCCATGCTCTTAGTCTTGAAGCTCGAATGAAATCCTCTATAATTAGGGGTGCTCCTGGATAGAGGATTCTATTGTCAACACGTACTGTGCAGTTCCAGCGTGAATGCTCTGATTTTTTACTGCATAGGCATGTGCAATTGCTTGTATGGGGATCTTCGCAGCAAAACTAATCTCTGCTTTAGAGGTCTTTGACGGACGTAAGCATGACCACGGTCTAGACTTCGATGGTTATCAAAATCGTCCTTGATGCGTTTTTTTTCATGTGCGAAACCCATTCCGGTTAGACTTGCTACCATGAGTGTTCTTTACTCAATTTTGTCCTATATAAAAAGAAAAAATGTGTCATTTCTATGCTAAAGTGGATGAACTTTAGAAACGAAATACACCCATTTTTATGGACTGGGAGATCGCATGCCCCCCTAGTCTACTCTTCCAATTAAGCACTTCATTTGTGCTGTATCCAACTCGAGAGGTCCCACTATTAGTGCTCTATTCGGCTCGCTAGCACGTCAGAATCTAGCATGTTTCCCATTTCATTATCTATAAGAGAAAAGGGGTGGAATGTCATTTTCAAAATTTGTTAAAGAATAGAGCGTACCTTTTTCTTTCAAAAAG
The DNA here is from genome assembly GCA_024733475.1 of Syzygium grande. NCBI lineage: Eukaryota > Viridiplantae > Streptophyta > Magnoliopsida > Myrtales > Myrtaceae > Syzygium > Syzygium grande. The sequence continues at coordinate 30,778,991 of JAMXDD010000010.1, forward strand.
GGTAATCTTTTCTTGATCTGCCCCTGAATTTTGTACGAAATGATGTTTCGCTCATCATGGAGTCAAGGAATGCTCAGCGTTCTCTTTGACTTTCTAGGGCCGATATCACCCACTAGTAGTAATGAGATCAGGGGCTGATGTGCTCTTCAGTTGGTGTTATTTCCAAATGCCCCATTTGTAATAACAAATTAAAAGGAGCATGCTCTGAGACACGAAGTGAGCGAGTTAGAAAAACAAACCAGGGCTATGAGCATGCATACTTTTCCAACACCATTATTCTTTTTTGCCCTTTTGGAAAATGACAAAACAATTGTTTTATTTTCAAAAGCTTAGAAACAGGGAAGCATGAGGAAGCCCGGGCCTCAGAACACTTTCCTTTACATGGTTGGATATCATCAACGGGCTGATTTGGCATACTTCCTCAGGCACTCAAAACAAAACATTTATAATTCTTTTGAATAATTCAGGCGAATTACATTTGTTGGAATGGAAATTGCAATACTAAAATTCAAAAGCATAATTAAAATTCAAAAAACCGGGAATCTTAGAAAACAGCGGAGATTTTAGAAAGCAAGAAAGGCTCCCAGATAGGGGAGGATTCAAACTATTAAATATGCCTCTATTCTAAGGGAGGAAAATTGAGCCTTCAGTTTACTCAATGACAACATCTGCGCCTTCTACTTGATTGGGTGGTACATTGCGGAATGAAAACATCTTTGCATCCAATAATTTCTGGACCTTATTTTTCAGGACAACACAGTCATTGACGGAATGTCCGATTTTGCCCAAATGATAGTCACATGCCTTGGAAAGATTGTAGTTGGGGAAACGCTCAGAATTTTCACGCTTTGGCTCTTTAGCAAGCAACCTCTTTTTCAAGAGAATAGACATTATTTGATATAGAGGCAAAGGGAGTGATGTGAACTGCTTTTTGTTATTTCGCCTTTGAGGCGGCTTACGGCCTTAGGCCGGTTGTTGTCCACTACTCATTTGAACCATTGGGAAAGACGGACGGTTTGGGTGTATGCAACATCCGCATCTATCAAGGGTTCTTTCTTCTTCTTTATGCCGAGTTTCTCGGAAGTGGGGTCTGCGAACCACCCCTCATGCGGTCCCGTTTCAATTCGTTTGCCCACAGGAATAAAACGATTAAGGGATTCAGCAGTGGCACCAACCAGGCGGTGTCTGTATTCGTGCGGAAGCGACTTTATGAAAAACTTCACTTGTTCCTGATCAGTGAGTTGTATGGTAACCCTGGGCGGCCAACTTTCTCCATCTGGCGGCGTACTCCTTGAAGGACTCACCCTTCTTCTTCTCAACGCGTTCCAGATCATCACGAGTAAAGATGACGTCGAGGTTGAACTGATATTGCTTGAGGAATGCATCAACAGCGTCATCCTAGGACTTAAAAGCATTCACATCTTTCGACATATACCATGTTAGGGCTGGTCCTGTCAAACTTGCTTGAAAAGTCTGAATCATGAGGGGTTCATTATTAATGTATTGGTTCATCCGCACATGATACATGTGTAGATGATGCCTAGGGCATGAGTTACCATCATACTGACATATTGAACTTTTCTGGTACTTTGACCTGTTTGTATATAGACAGGTCAAGTGGAACAACATGCTACGGGCCTTGTAGCTGTTTCAGTATCTCCTTGACTTTTGCAAGGCGTTTGTCATACTCTGTCGTCGGTGTAGCTTCAGGTTCAAGCTCCCTAACAGCAAGGGGAAGCGGATCGTCCTCTAGCAGAGGCATTTTGCTATCGCTAGCGGAGGCTTTATCTTTTTCAGTGGACGGTGGTAATAACACCACCTCAACTGCTGAAGGCGTGGGCATGGGTGTGAACTTGCCCTGAATGGATTCCACCTGCTTTGTGAGATTTTGGATTGTATTGAGGACCATCTTTATCTCGTCGTTCATGTTATTGAGGCGGATATTTTCTTCGGCTATTTTTCTTATTTCCTGGGAAAACGTTGAAATAAATGAGTATAATGCTCAATAAAGAATCATTTTATGGCCTAGTCACATTATTATTGCATAATTTATTTATTGGCAAAGAAAAAATGAGGAAAAAGATTTTTTATTTATATATTCATTACAGGCGGCGTCCCTGGGATTCGAACCCCGTCGCCTCGGACCGTTACGCCTCATCCTCGGATACCACTGGGCCGAAGGCCGCGGTAGTGTCACTAAGGGGCAAAAAATTTTATTTAAAGCATAAAAAGTGGCCCAAGCCATATTAGCATTAATAAAACCCAAAAACACTTTTAAGGAAGAAAACCAAAACCCCTGAACATAATTACTAGGAAATATAAAAGATAGAGGCTTTTTAATAAAAGGGTGTCCTTCTTGGATACTCATTCTATAAATGATGGGAAAACCACGGTCTCTCGGATGCGCTTATTTTTACGGACAAATTCCGTAATAAGCATATCTCTGGTATATAGAGTGCAATCAACGTGTAGCTTAACAATAACAAATCAATTGAATAAGTAGGTTTTATAATTAAAAAAAATGAAAAGGGATAGAATTTATACCTTTTCTAGCCATGGTAATCACAACGACATGCACATGAGGAGTGAGGCTCAATTTCTATCTAGACTAGCTCAACAAAGTGAAAGTAAAAGGGTGCCTAACCATCCCAGTCTCGCGTTGGTGTCAAGTCCTTTTAACCTCGGCCAAATCAAAAGAAATATCTTATAGTCACGTAAATAACGGCTAAAGATATTTCTTTACGATTTTTAGAAATAAATTTCGAGAAAAAGAAAGGTAACCTCTACATCGCAGGCTCGCGTTCGATGTCGTATCTTTCTTAACACCATCCTAAAATGTCTTATTGCGGCCCAGGTCCGGCAGCGTGGTTATGTGTGCAATAGTGTAGTGCTAAATCATTAAAGCATACACAACAATTTATAAACAATCAATTCGAACCTGCAAGATAAATAACACCTTAATGTCAGGATCATACCTGGAGTCTTTGCTGCCAAACAAAAATTATTTTGAACAGGGTAAAAATTTTGACCTAAGTCCACTTTTAAAAAAAAACGGAAGTCCCTAGTGGAGTCGCCAGTCTGTCACGATCGACCTCCTGAGCCTTTTTTGAACATGCAAAAAGGAAGGGGCGGCTCGTCTGGTACATGTTAAGTCTAGGTTTGGGACTTAATTCGGGTTTTCCCAAGCCCATATCATATCACGACTTAGGGTTTAAGTATTTAACATGTAAGTGGTTTATATCAAGGAGTCGCCACTAATCAATTTGGGGTGGGTCGATTAGAAACCCAAATAGGATGATGGGAGAATCAACCTATTTTTACGAACCAGAGATTAACCGAGTTCGAGGACTTGGTTACATTAGTTGGATGACTAATGCCCTTTCGGTACCTTTCTACCATGTTCATTTTTTAAAACATTTGTCAGGCAATTTGGGTTGATTTTAGGACCTTTCTCCTAACATGTGAGATGATCAAACGAGTACATAATAAAAAATAATCAGCAGTCAGGAACACAACAATTTATGCAGCCTAAGGTTCTAACCTTAACTAAGTCAGATGACATTCAAAAATAAAATAGCTCATGTAATTGTATTAAAAAACATGCATAATAATACCACAGTGATAAATTAAAACACGTAATATCGCACGAGCTTAGGTTTATCTAATTTAAATAAGATAATAGCATACATAATGATTACAACAATAAATTAAAACATTTAGATATAATACATAAAAAAGATCTTCTTTTTCTTTTTTTTAAATAAATAAATATTTTTTTTTCGGAAGGAAAAAATAATAATACAGAAGAAAAGAAGAAGAAAAAAGAAAAAAATTAATTTTTAATTTTTTTAGAAAAAAATTTAATTTTTTTAAAATTTTTTTAAAAAATAAATAATATTTAAAAAACCGGGTCGGGTCAGGCGGATCCGACCCAAGTCAACGGGCCCGACCCATCGTGTTGATCGGGTTGGATTTTCGATTCGACCCGAGTCAAAGGGTCAACCCGGTCAATGACCGGATTGGATCGGATTCCGTTAGGGCCATGAAGACAAATGAAGAACAAAATTGGGCTGGTTCGACCGGGTCAAACCGGCCCAGATAGTCTGACCCAGTTTGATCCGGTACGCAAACCGGTCCAAACAGATTCTCACGTGCCACAGGCACGCAAGAACATCGGCCGACGAGATCGGGCGTCTCGCCGGTTGACCCAGACCAAATCCGACACGGTTTTGAACTCTCGGGACACCCATGAAGCTCACCGACCTCCCAGTCCATCGTCTGGCCGTTCACTCACCGGCCGCGACCAGCTGTCTTTCGACCTCACCGGGGCATTTTACCGAGCAGGTGGAGGGCGTGACAAAAACCAAGGGTTCTCGACCTCCTCCGGCGACTCGGTCGGCTCGACAACCTGGCTCGCTTCCGGCGGCAAGTGGGGACCGAGGTTGGTGACCTTGTATGGGCGGGATTCGGGCGAAACGGCCGGCGCGAGTCCTGGCCAAATTGAGCCAAAAAAACAGGGAAAACAGGGGGTGTAACAACCGTGAGGACTCACCTGTGAAGATGTGCCTAGGGGGGTCGCCGGAGGTCCGCAGGCGGTGGCGAGGCTTGCTAGCTTCGTCTACGGCACTCGCAAATGCTCGACCTCAGCCTTGCTCTCGATTTCTGGCTTCCTCTCTCCCTCTCTCAATTCTGTTTTTTGCTCAAAAGGGGGCCCCACCGATCGCAGTTGTGGCGGGGGGTCGTCGCCGTTCGATCTACTAGCGCCGGGAAGTCAGTTGGCCTCCTCCCTAATCCCTTACAAACAAAAAAAAAAACGACTCTCTCCGTTCCCTTCTTTCTCTCTCTGTTCCGTTCTCTCTGTCTCTCAAAACGGCCGATCGGGGCCTCTCTCTCTCTCTCTCTCTCTCTCTCTCTCTCTCTCTCTCTCTCTCTCTCTCTCTCTCTCTCTCTCTCTCTCGCCGCTGTCAGCTCGGCGGCGGGGATGGATGGATGAGGCACGGTGGTCGCCGGAAGCTCCCTTTCTTTCTCGGCTCCTCGTCTCGGCTCTGTTTTTGTTTTTTTTTTCTTTTTTCCTGAACCCCCAAACCAGTCTCCTCCCCTTCTCTCTCCCTTCTCGCTGGCCTATATAGATGACAATGATGACGCCACCCTCTATTCCCTTCAATGCTTTGCACCGGCCATGACTTTCGTGGCAATTTTTTGCGATGGAGCGGATAATCCGCGCTTCTATAGTGGGGGCCGGGATAGAGCAAAACAGAGGAGCAAGGGGGAGGCTGAATCGGGGGAGGTGGAAGAGAAAGGAGGTTGGGCCAGGCCGGGCCCAGCTCGCACGGGAAGAGAAAAAGAAAAGAGAAGGTGGGTTGGGCCCATGCGGGGAAGAAAAGGAAAAAAGAAAAGGGCCGGGTCGACTCGGCCCAACTCGAGATTTATTATTATTATTATTATTTTATTTTTTGAAATTTTTTTATTTATTATTATTTTTTAAAAAAACATTCTAATAGACCTTATTAATATAAAATGTGCATAATTTCTATATGCAATGCATTTAAATAGAAATATTTTTTTATTTTAGGAATTAAAGAAAATTAATTCCTAAATTTTGTACAATCAATTTTGGGCAAATTAAAAATATTTGTCAACATGGATGTTACAACTCTACCCCTTAAAAAAAATTTCGTCCCCGAAATTTCAAAACGTACATGATCCTTGGAATAGATGCAAGTACTTACGCTTCATTGTCTCTTCACTTTCCCATGTTGCTTCTTCTATTTCGTGGTGTTGCGCCAAGCCCAATGGCTTCCATTTCTCCTTGGCCCAATGATTATTATGGTCTTAATTGGGCTCGATATGGGCTCAAAGCCTAGACCATTAGGTTACACAGCTTTCAATGGGCCTGAAATGAATTAAAAACCACAAGAAATATGATAACACTTTTTTTTTGTATATCCTACTTTAACTCTCAACTCACTCTCAGAAGTTTGCCCTGCCTCTTGCAGGGTGTGGGAGTCGAAACCACATCTGAAATTACACGTTCTCACCCCTAGCTTCTTTGAAAAGGTGGGGATTCGAACTTTTCACTTCTCCCTTCCCAAGTAGGAAAGGTGGCCACTGGAGCAAACCTCAGTGATTAAATATGATAACACTTAGACATGTGATAATTGACTTGAATGGGCGACCAATAATTGCAAAAATGGTCCCTGACTTCTGCCCAACATGCAACATCGTCCCACAACTTTTAATTTGTTAAAATGAGGTCCCTGAACTTTGGGTAAATGTTCAATCTAATCCCTAGAGTATATGAAAATTTCAATGTCATCCTTCCATTAATTTAAGTTAACAGAATTTGTTGATTTGATTTCCAATATGGTTAGCTTGAATGGCAAACAAAAAAATAACGTTATACGTGACATATAACAACATTACACGTGAATTAAATAAGTTCATGGACTGTATTAAAAAAATTAAAAGTTCAAGAAAGATATTACATATTAGGCTTAAATTTAGAGACCATATTGAAATAATTAAAATTTCGGGGTCGACATTGCATATTGAGTCAAAGTTAAGGGATCGTTCGTGTCATTTTCCCAATGGACAAAATTGTGATTTAAAATCTCTTAAGATTTTCCAATCAAACCATTACAAAAAACATCCACGAGGATCACGCTCCTCGACCAGTTAAAAAAGTTAAACATTCCTCACTAATGTCGAGAAAATTGTCCAAAAAGTCCTAAACATATTGCATTTTTGCCAATTCAATTCTAAACCTTTCAAGTTTGCCAATTGAGTCCTAAACTTTTTCATTTCTTGCTAATTGAGTCCATCCGGTCAATTTTGGCCAACAAGAGCTGATGTGGTAATTTTTAATATTTTTAATTTTTAAATTTTTGTTGACACCTATTTTTAATTTGCCCAAAATTAAATGCACAAAATTTAGGAATTAATTTTTTTAGTTCCTAAAACAAAAAAAATATTTCTATTTAAATGCATTGCATGTAGAAATTAGGCATATTTGTGTTAAATGGTCTATTAAAATGTTAACTTAAAAAAAATTTCAAAATAAATAAATAATAAATAATAAAAAAATTTTAAAATTAATTAATTAATTAAAATATATATAATAAAATAAATCGAGTCGGGCCGGGTCGGGGGCAGGCCGACTTGGCCCGTTCTTTTTCCCCCCACGCGGGCCCAGCCACTTCTTTTTCTTTTTCCCCGCGTGGGCCTTCTCCTCCAAGCCCGCTTCTCCTTTTTCTTCTTTTCCCATGTGACTGGGCCTGGCCCAGCCCAGCCCCTTCCTCTCTTCTTCTTCCCCGAGCTATATCTGTCTCTCCCCTGTTCTCCTCTGTTGCGGCTGCAGTTTACGAAGCGGAGCTGGGCCACCCCATCCCCATCTAGCCGAGGAGGCCCGATTTAACACGCCCGAGGGATCGCCATTAAGGCCAATCTCGTCCTCCCCGATTTTTCGGGCTCTCCTCTCCCCTTTCTTCCTCTCCTCTTCACGCATAGAACCGGCCCCCCCTCTGCAACGGCCTATGGCCGCGGGATTCACGGGGCACAAAGCTGGTCTGAGGCCATCGTCACCGATGATGGGGAGTACAACAAAGGCCCTGGCCACTATAAAAAGCCGTGACGGAGAGAGAGAGGCCCCAGTCGACCATTTCCAAAGAAAACAGAGAGAGAGAGAGAGAGAGAGAGAGAGAGAGAGAGAGAGAGAAGGTGAAAAGGTCGCCGAAAGCAACCTTTTCTCGGGCCGCCCCTTAAAAATACGAACGCCCGAAATTTTGGGTTTTGTCAGCCTTTCCTTCTTCTTCGACCCCTATTTTGCCTTTTTTAGTGAAAAAGGCGGCCTGGCTCACGGCCGAAGCGCTAATCCCGCCCATGCCGACGCCGCCCCCTTATTTTTTTAGTCTCACTTTTTAAGCTATGGTCGCTTGAGCCGATCCAGCCCACCTAAAACAGTCAATCCCCTATTTTGGTCACGCCCCCCACCTGTTCGATAAAAAGTCTCAATGAGGTCAGTTTTTGGTTTTGGTCGCCGGTCGGCGAACGGCGGTCGGACGGTGACCTTGGTGGGCGGCGAGGTTTGGTGATGGTCCTAGGGGGGGCCTGGCCTGGGCGGTGGTGCCGGCCTGGGTCAAGAGGGCGGGACGGCCAATTTTGGCCTCGCCGGCGCCCCCTCTCCCTGCAGGTCATTGAATTCGGGTCAGGCTCGACCCGAATCAACCGATCCGACCCGGGTCGAATCCGTTGACTCGAGTCGGTTTCGATCCGGCCCGGGTCAACAACCGAGTCGGGTCCGTTGACCGGGTCGGGACCGACCCGGTTTATTATATTATATTATATTATATTTTATTTTATTAAAAATATTAAAAAAATTAAAAATAAAAAATTTTAAAATATTTAAAAAAGGTTTTTTCTTCTCCTTTTTCTTTTCTTTTTTTTTAAAATAAAAAAAAATTAAAAAAATTTTGAAAAAAAAAAGTTTTTTTTCTTTTCTTCTTCTTCTTCTTTTTATTTTTGGAGTGTTTTTTTAAAAAAAAAATTAAAAAAAACTTAAAACTTAAAAATCAAAAATTTCTTTAAAAAAATATATTTCCTTTTTCTTTTCTTATTTCGTTTTTTTCAAAAAAAATTAATTAAAAATTTTTTATGTGACTTATTTGAGTGTTTTAATCCTTTGTCATATTATTATATATGCCATTGTCTTGTTTAAATTAGATAAGCTTGAGGTTGTGCGATAGTATTTTACATGTTATTTTTATTACCGTTGTATTATTACGCATGTTTTAATACAATTGCATGAGTTGTTGTGTTTCTGAATGTCATCTGACTTAGTTAAGGATTATAACCCTAAGGCTGTATATCTGCATGACTTCTGAACGTTTCTGATTATGCACTCGCTTGATCACTTTACATGTTAGGAGAAAGGTCATAAAATCAATCCAAATTGTCTGAAAAATGTTTTCAAAAAATGAACAGGGTAAAATGGTACCGAAAGGGCATTAGTTATCCAACTAGTGTAACCAAGTCCCCGAATTCAGTTAATCTCTAGTTCGCAGGAATAGGATGATTCTCCCATCACCTTATTTGGGTTTCTAATCGACCCACCTCAAATCGATTAGTAGCGACTCCTTGGTATAAACCATTTGCATATTAAAAAACTTAAACCCTAAGTCGTGATATGGTATGGGCTTGGGAGAGCCCGAGTTAAGTCCTGAACCTAGACTTAGCACGTACCAGGCGAGCCCTCCTGCTCTTTGCATGTTGTCCAGGCCAAGGGCTCGGGGAGGTCGGTCTCAATAATTTTTTAATTTTTTTTCCTTTTCTTTTTTTTTTCTAGCCTTCTTCCCTTTGGCCGGTGCTGGCAAAGTCGAACAGGCTAGAGGCGAGGGCCGGCGAGGTCCACCTCGCTGGCCTATGGCGAAGCTCGTCCCCACCGGCCCTTGGCTGGGCGAGGTCGAAACTCACCCAATCTCGCCGTCCCAACCCAAACGACAAAGACGGTAAGGTCGACGTCACAAGATCTGGGCAGAGCTCGACCTTGCCTCCGTTGTGACCTAGGCAAGGGAGACCCAGGTGATAGTGAGGTTGGCCTCGCCTTGGATGGGCGAGGCTCGACCTCGCCCAGATCTAATGAGGTCGACCTCGCTATCACTTGGGTCATGACAGCGAGTTCGGCCTCGCCTTTGCTGGGCGAAATTCGACCTTACCTAGCCAGAGGCCGACCAGGGTGAGCTTCACCAGAGGCCGACGAGGTCGACCTCTCCAACCATCGCCTCTGGCTAGACGGCCTACACCAGCCAGCGTTCACGTTAGCTCTAGGCGACCAAAATTTACCAGATAGACTCAATTGACAAAAAGTGAAAAGGTTTAGGACTCAATTGGCAAACTTGAAAAGTTTAGGACTAAATTGGTAAAAGTGCAATAGATTTAGGACTTTTTGAACAATTTTCCTCACTAATGTCTCCCCGTTCATATTAAGCTCTTGATACTTTTTTCCCAATGGACAAAATTGTGATTTGAAATCTCCTAAGATTTTCCATTCAAACCATTACAAAAAACAACCACAAGGATCACGCTCCTCAACCAGTTAAAAAAAGTTAAACATTCCTCACTAATGTCTCCCCGTTCATATTAAGCTCTTGATGCTTTATGATTAGGAAAATTAGGGCATAGAAAAAAACATCCACTAGGATCACGCTCCTTGACGTAAAAAACACTGTAACTTATAAAAGTACCGATTCTTTCTAATTGTACCAGTGCATGCTATAAAAGTCAATAGAAAGAAATTTGACTTGTTGAGTTTAGCTGGGTGTCGCGATCGAAACTCCCGGGTTTTTTTTTAACATGCTCAAAAAGCAAGGGGGGTTCGCCTGATACGTGTTAAGTCTAAGTTTGGGACTTAACTCGGGCCCTCCCAAGCCCATACTATATCGCGACTTAGAGTTTTAATGTTTAACGTGCAAATTGTTTATATCAAGGAGTCGCCACTAATTGATTTGGGGTGGGTCAATTAGAAACCCAAATAGGGTGATGGGAGAATCGCCTTATTCCTACGAACCAGAAATTGATTAAATTCGGGGACTTGATTACACTAGTTGGATAACTAATGCCCTTTCGGTACCATTTTATCCTGTTCATTTCTAAAAACATTTACCAAGCAATTTGGATTGATTTTAGGACCTTTTTCCTAACATGTGAGGTGATCAAACAAGTACATAATCAAAAGCGATTAGCAGTCAAAACGGATATGCAGCCTAAGGTTCTAGCCTTAGCTGAGTCAGATGACATTCAAAACATAGCAAGCCACGAAATTGTATTAAAAACATGCATAATAAACCACAATAATAACATGCAAAATAATATCACATGATCAAATTGGCTTATCTATGAAATTAAAACAACATACATAATAATACAATAATAAATTAAAGCATTCAGATATACCACATAAAAAAATTTTGAATTTTTTTTTTTAAAAAAAAAAAAAAAAAAAAAAATAATAAAATATATATATGCATCTGGTGGAAAAAAAATAATTTTTTTAATAATTTTTTTCGAAAAAAAAATAAAAATATATATATACGGTGAAGAAGAAAAAAAATTAATTTTAATTTTTTCCATTTTTTTAAAAAATAAAATCCGGGCCGGGTCGGATTCGGTTGACCCGATCCAACCCAGGTCAATGGACTCGACCCGGTCGTTGACCCGGGTCGGATCGGCTGATCCGGGTCGGACGAAATTGACCCGAGTCAACGGATCCGACCCGGTAGTTGACTGGGTTGGGTCGGATGATCTGGGTCGGTCGGGACCGACCCGAGTCAACGGATCCGACCCGTTCGTTGACCGGGTCGGATTTATTGATTCGGGTTGGATCCGACCCGAATCCCACTAACCCACTGGGGGGGACGCCGGCGGGGCCAAAATTGGCCGTCCGCCGGCTGACCCAAGCCTGCGCCGCCCCCAAATCGGCCCTCCAGAACCACCATGAGGCCATGCCACTCACCTAGACCACCATCGGACCGCCGTCCGCCGGCCGGCGACGAAACAAAAACCAGCCTCGTTGAGGCATTTCGTCAAACGCTTGGCGGGCGCGTGGAAAAACAGGGGATTTCGACCTCCCCCGGCGACCCGGCCGACTCCGACGGTTGAGGCTCGGTCCCGGCGAAGGATGGGGGTTGGGATCGGCAGCGGGCGAAAAGCTACCCAGCGATCTGGTGGCGCAAGTCGACCCGGTCCGTGCAAAAGCGGGGAAAGCGGAGGTGCTCGGGATCGGGGGTGTGGTCGCCGATCGGCCGGCGGTAGCTTGGCTAACGGCAGCGTGGTGGTAGCCCGGGCTGTTGGCTCATCACCGCTCCAGGCGACCTCGGCTCCTTCTCTCTCTCTGTTCTCAGCTCTCTCTCACTTTCTGTCTCTCTCTATGTGTTCTCTCTTTGGAAAAAATGGGTAGGGCCTCTCTCTCTCTCTCTCTCTCTCTCTCTCTCTCTCTCTCTCTCTCTCTCTCTCTCTCTCTCTCGCCTTTTTAGCCAGCGGCAGTGATCTGTGCTTCCCCATTGGCGGCCCGGCGGCTGCCCGACCCTAGGCTCTGCAGACATGGCCATAGGTCGGTCACGAGAGGGGGCGTGCTAACGCGAGCTTGTTGAAGAAGGGGGGACAAAGAAGGAGAAGGGCTGGGCCAAGCCAGGCCTAGTTGCGAGGGGGGGAAAGAAGGAAAAAAAAGGAAAGCGGGTTGGGCGGGGGGGGGAGGGAAAAAGGAAAAGGGAAAAGAAAAAGCGGGGGAGCGGGCCTTAGCGGGGAGAAAAGAAACGGGCTGGGGGGAGGAGGCCTGCGCGATGGGGAAAAAGGAACGGGCGGGTCGGCCTGGCTCCAATCCGGCCAGACTCGATTTTCTTTTTCTTTTTTTTAATTAATTAATTAAAAAAATTGAAATTTTTTTTGAAATTTTTTTATTTTTTTAAAAAATTCTTTTTAAACTCTAATAGGCCCTATTAATGCAAAATATGCCTAATTTATATATGCAATGCATTTTAAATTGAAATATTTTTTTTGTTTTAGGAATTAAAGAAAATTAATTCCTAAATTTTGTGCAATTAATTTTGGGCAAATTAAAATAAGTGTCAACACCGAGGAAACTATTCAATTGATCATAAACCTATATGTACGGATACCTATCGGGGTAAGTACAGCGCAAGTATCCATACAGTTGATCGCGGAAGAAGGGTTGGGGCCAGGAGGGAAAAGAAAAGAAAAAGGGAGGCCCGGGCTGGGAGGCCCAAGGGGGGAGAAAAGAAACGGGCTGGGGGAGGAGGCTGAGCGGGGGAAAAAGGAATGGGCGGGTCGACCTGGCCCCAATCCATTTCGACTCTATTTTTTTTTTTTTTTTTTAATTAATTAATTAAAAATTTTGAAATTTTTTTTTATTTTTAAAAAATTCTTTTTAAACTCTAATAGGCCCTATTAATGCAAAATATGCCTAATTTATATATGCAATGCATTTTAAATTGAAATATTTTTTTTGTTTTAGGAATTAAAGAAAATTAATTCCTAAATTTTGTGCAATTAATTTTGGGCAAATTAAAATAAGTGTCAACACCGAGGAAACTATTCAATTGATCATAAACCTATATGTACGGATACCTATCTGGTTCTAAACCTTTGGAAAATTCTAGTGTAGTCTTTATGGCCAGCGATAACTACACCGCCACGTAAGCAATTCTCGGCGAAACTTGACTCAAAGAACTACATTGAAATCCACATAAAGGTTTGGGACTAAGCTAGCAAAATTAAAAAATTTAGAACTGAATTCGTATCCGTACAAATGGTGGGTAAATTTCCTAAGGTTAACTCAATCATTTCACTACCCATAATAATAATAATAATAATAATACATTCGAAAATATCTAGGTCGCCTAAATGCTGTCGGGTGGCGTTGTCTAACCTTTTGACATTTTGCAATATTAAGAGGGTATTGTCTCTGTCGTGAATATAACAAGTGTAGGGTTAGGCAGAGACTCCTATGGTACCATGACTATATCGTAAAACACACACACACACACACACACACAACATGCATGACTATACCATGACTATATCACATATATATACACACACACACACACAATGCTGGTTAAGGTATAGTCATGCATGCTGTGTGTGTGTGTGTGTGTGTGTGTATGATGTAGTCATGGTTAAGGTAACTACACAACATGTATGGCGCCGCTAAAGTAAACATGCACAATCAAAAGAGAATTCCAATACATCAACAACATAGATGAATTCCAAACGTCAGCGACATAACAAAGCAGATCTTTATTCTTATACAACATAGTTAGCTAGATTGGATTCATATTGTCCGTCCTTTTTTGGGTATGTCACTTCCATGCATATTATCCGCGTATGGTGGACCGTCGTTCGTGTCCGTCGTCCGGAGGAAGAGTCGTATATCATAACACGAACCGGAAAATATATTTGATACGAAGCTTCCTGCGAGTAGTCTGCTGGCGCAACGATTCAGAGCATCCACCCAGGAATGAATCCATTGGGATGTTGGTCAGCAGCCGAAACATTAGCTTCATTCGAACCCATGGGATTGTACCTGTCGAATTAGAAAAGTAGATACGTCGTAACATCGAAGCAAAATGATCTATTTGAAAAATTTTCAGTGGGGGGAGAAAAACCCTAAAAAATGTGGTATCGATCCGCACGTGAAGGATCGGATTACCCGATCTGCAGTGTGGGATTGCTGCCTAAGGGCTGGAAGATCAAGCCTTGCGACGGCGTGGGAACGCGGTGGTACGGCATGGTATTGTGATCCTCGGCTTCCCATCCAAGCCGGAGAGGGATTCTTGCAGTGCTCTCTTCCAACTGATGAACGACATAGTCAGTCCAAGAGCAAATTAAATAACAGCATCAAGGGCTTGAAACTAATATGGAATCTAGAGGAGAATGAGCTTCAGCAGCACGAACAGATGCAAAATTTCTGTGAATATCATCAGTGCAGACTTTCGCCTCTAGCTTGAACTATAATGTCTCATGAACGTCGATGCTTTAGTTTCACAAGATGTAACATTTGATATTTTTGAGCAATGATCTAACAGTCTTAAGAAACTAATGCCATATATATCCGATCAAGTTCGACCACAACATATGTGTAGATGAACTTTAGGGAATGATATTACCTTCTTCCTTAAATCTCTGTTAGCTTCAATCAACATTTGTTCCTGGGTACAAATATGAAGAATCAACAACTTAAATTACAGTTAATTTTATATTAAAAAAAACACGGTGACAATCACACGAGATACAACACTTACCTTGTGCTGAAGATGAGCAAGTTGATGAAGCATGAATTGGGTCTGCATTGGATATAACACACGAACAGTCAACGAGAATTTTTTCTGGTATAAATAGTTAGCAAATTATACATTTGAGCGTCGATTTTTTGTGTCGTGTTCATCACCTTTGTAGACCGGATTTGCTTCAGAGAATTCTCCAACCGGTGCTCAAGTTGCTCGAGCTCCTTTGTGTTCAGGGGACCCAAATCTTCCCCAAGGAGGTTTCTAATGAATCGAAATTGAGCATTAGCCCGAAGAATATTATAACGATAACGATAATGATTGAGTCTGATCTCATTAATCCAGGTCCAGCTTATGGATCCTATCACGTCGTTACCTTTATTCAGCACACCAAAATTCATCGAGGAAGTCGGACCAACCGAAACACCAAAACCTTTTTCCATTTTCAGTTTGGCATAGAAATGTTCGAGGACACCGATTTTCTAGTTAATTAATTACCAACATGAGATTGTGAGTTCATTAGTATAAGCAGGAAAACTACCTCTGAGATCGTTGGAGAACCTCAACTCTTGCTTGTAGCTTCAAATACTCCTGGTAGCTGTTCTGTTCAAGCCAAAAACGATGGAGCTATTAAGAAGCGTCGTATAATATTTTTCGAAGAAGGCGGGAATGATTAGGTTAAATGGCGGTAATCAGTTTAGTGATTAGAGATGGAAACATGATTAATTAGTTAAAAAAAAGGGGCTATACCTGCATCTCATTGATGGAGCAGTTGGTTTCGAGTGAACCATAGCTACACTTCTGGTACTTCTCAATTGTTTTCGTCATGCTAAGGATGTCCAAGAGATAAATTGGGAGGAGAGGCCATAAGGTACATGACCAGAAAAGAATCACAAACAGAGAAGAAACGATAACACACACAAGTTTTATATTAGCTCCAGCATTTAGCAATTTCAATATATATATATATATATATATATATGTTAATATTGATGTAGATGCATGTAGATGTATAGCCATGTTCAATATGTTCAGCAAATCCATTCATATTTACTTTGTAAAACTGCTAACGACAATTTATACGTTCAAACATTTTGGTGGTTTTGCTCAAGCTACTTCTATTTAAGACCTCGATCTATCATAATTCCTGCAGTCAAATGATTAGTTGATTGGGCACATTAGGAAAGGAAGAAACTACTTAATCAATCCTAAACCTATTGTACAGATGCTAATTCAGTCATAATTTTTTCTAATTTTGCAAGTTCAGTCGTAAACCTGAGCACAAAATGCCAATATAATCATTCCGGTCAATTTTCGCCGGATAGTTTTAAGACTGATTGGGTAATCTTCCCCTAAGAAAAGAGATGAGCAGTGGTCATCTTGCATATGTGTAAAAACTAATTATGCAGAATTGGTCCGACTGATTAATATTTCCTTTCAGAGTATTCATTATCCGAAAAAGAAGCTTTACAAAGTAGTTGTTGATTTAATGAGAAACTATTAATTAATTTTGAAAGCCAATGAAGGCATAGGTTGCGTGATACATTGTAATAGTTGTATCACTTACCAATGTATTTTCACATTATTGTGCATTCATAACTTCATAAACCAATGGACAAATTATGCATGATGGGCGTATAGCTTCTCAAGCTGTCGTAATGTGTGCCTTTTGCAAACAAGGGCGACCGCTTCAAGTATTAGTGTCATGAATGATAGAGCGGCTCCGACAGTAGGCGTGGCAAAAGGTTTTATAAAGAAATACAAGGAGCATATAAATTGGTCAAATTGGCATAAACGTGCATTCGAGTTTACAAAAAAAAAACATGTTGATAAAACATTGATTCTCTTTTTATACTATATGGTCATCAGATACAAAATACATGTTTTCTAAGTTCCAAGAAATGTTGATAATATGTTCTTCGCCGGTTAGTTTTCATGGGATGTCCCCATTTGACAATGTTTTGATTGATTGACTTATCGTATTATCATGTTGTTCAATTATGAAAACAATTAGATCACGAGAGGTTTCAAAGATCTGCCCCTTGATGAATGCCGTCTTTGTCCAGGTTTTATTATGTGTATATGTATAATTTATATATATGAGAATGGTAAATTGTCCGAATATTTTCTTATCTTGAGTTCACTCCCTATTAGGATCTACGCTAAATAACATGAGAAACGGACTAATATAAATTTATAAGATGGGTAAATTAGCCTATTTTGAAGATAACCCCTCATAAGAACTGGAAGAAAGATACTAATTCAACATAAACCGAAGTGGAGGTGTTATGAGTAGAGAAGTTGCTTCGGCGTCTAGAGGGTTCGTCGGCTATAAATGGAATTAAAAGTCGATCCAATGTGCACTTTAAAAAATTGCAAATAAAGAAAATTATTTCAAACCGAAGGAAAATTTGAAAGGATGTAAAATTCCATGATGATTGACAGAGAAAATTAAAATTGTTTTTATTTGTTTTAGGGTTTCCAAAAAATTAGAAGCTAGCAGCTTCTTTGGAAATAAGTAACAGCAGCCTTTTCTCTCTTTCTCTCTTCCTTTTGGAAAATTTCCCTTAATTGCAACACCAAAATTGCAGCAGACTCTCACTGCAAGACATCACATCTCTGGGGAACATATCATAACAGTAAATTTCAGTTTCTTGCATCTGTTTTTCTGCTTTTTTTAAAAAAAATAAATCCATCAATAAGACACCAATTCAAGTTAATTGCTCCTGCTTTTTGTCCTACAATTTCCCATACGACAGCTTCTTGACTGATGGACATAATTGGGAATCCTCTCTTTAATAATGGAACGCACAAGAAACTTTAAGACAAATCAAAAGGGCAAAAAGGGAGCAAACAGTAGGAAATAAAGAAAAACCATGCTACAAGGTTGTTTAATTCTTCTGTCTGCTTACAAGTTAGCCAAAAAAAAAAGTAAAAACGTTCTTTGCAACGCTCAGAGCAAGCCCTAAAACGAAGAAACCTAACTTCATGAAGATCGGAGCCTTTTCAAAGGAAAAGAAGAACTGAAACTCGAAGGATTATTATTGTGAAGACTTTTTTAGGGCAAAATTAAAATATGTTGCTGATATGAGAAAAGGCAACTTAAAACCTCGCCAAGTTGCAGCAAGAATAGCATCATGTAGTTTGTCCAGAAATACCCAGATCCTGAAGAAAATAGGGTTCTGAAAGAAGAAAAAAACGAAACAACAAAAGAGAGAAAAATAACCCCGAAAGACCCAAGAGAATAACATGAGACATGAGCAGGAAGAAACGGAAAAATTAGCAGGATATAACTTGATTGATCAACAGGAAAATAAAGAGAAAAATAACAAGAGAAAATCCATCAAGAACGAAACAAGGAAAGAGAAAGCGAGAGAGAGAGAGAGAGAGAGAGAGAGAGAGAGAGAGAGAATTCACTTGCGGTATGAGGAAAAAGAAGAGATAAGAAAAAGTAGATAAGTAGAATACCTAGAACTGCTGCAGAATTCATAGAGCTTGCCACGGTTGGAGAAAATGATGAGGGCGACCTCAGCATCGCAGAGAACAGATAGCTCATAAGCTTTCTTGAGAAGCCCATTTCTTCTCTTCGCAAATGTGACCTGCCTGTTGATTTTGTTCTCTATCCTCTTCAGCTCAACTTTCCCTCTCCCCATCTCTCTCTCTCTCTCTCTCTCTCTCTCTCTCTCTCTCTCTCTCTCTCTCTCTCTCTCTCTCTCTCTCTCTGATATTTTCTAGTTCTGGTTAAGAGCCGAGCAAACTTTCTTAAGGAGCTCAAGAGTTAGGGTACAAAAAGGAGATAGGAAGGGGAACAGTTATTATCCTCTAACGAAGGAAGGGGAAACCCTGGTAGGTTTTGCTGGACATTAACATGTTCCCTAGTCAGCTATTTGTGCGCATTGCATTGTTTTAGACGGATGATGTGATGGGTCTACAAGAAAACTCTCAAAATTAGTAAGAGGTTTCTCTTTCATTAGTCTTGATGACGGTCTTTTCTTTCTTTCTTTTGTCAGATTAATCTTGATGAAAAATAAGTGGTTTCCTAAGCTATTTCCGGAAGCACAAACGATAAACTCTTTAAATGTCGAATGCATATTTGGCTCACCCTAGGTTAATTTGTATAAACACAAATGCAGAGGCTGCTTACGTAATATAAATAGAATAGAGAGATCTTCTTGAAATGTCTCTCATTACGTATAACGCGATATTTCGACATTAGACTTAGTTATTCGAATGCCCATTTCAAGCTAGTCATTCTACTTACTAAACTTTTTTAGCGTCTTTAGCATTGCTCTTGACAACATTTTTGGAGACTACATCTCTATTTACCTTAGAGCACAATGTGACAAAGCGTGTTTTCTTATGATTTCTTATCATGGTCCGATAGAACTGCAGATACCTCCGCTTTGAGAGATGCCCCGGTTATGGTCTTCCTAGTACGTGAGGAGGTGCCGATCGATGGACTGGACCTTGTATCAATTGAAAATCATAATTCCAGGATTAATTAAAGATCAATTTTCCCTCGAAATAGCCATTTCTAATTGCTAATATGACCAAGAATAATATACTAAAATCAATTATTAAATTTAATTATTAAGTAACGCTACGGAAATTTTTATCGGGAATTGAATATCATCCGCTTACTTATTATATCAATTAACAGTTCAGATATACTATACCTAGCATTACCTTTTCCCTCTTGCCTTTAGGGCCCATTTTATAATCATAAGTCTTTCTTTCTATGCACTAGTGGTTAAAAACTTATCTACAACTTATTTTAATTTTTATATTTAGTAACGATGCTTATTTATTTCATGGACTCTTCTTTTCACGAGGAAAATGAGGCGGGATTTTCCCTTTTGGTGTTAAAAATAACTTACATTCATCGTTGGACAGTTGACATACGTGTTTGAAGTTGGTTTTGTAATCAAATTCTCCCACATGTCCATCATTCAATGACAAGCATGTAATACGTTTTTTCTTACACTGGTACCAAACTTTATGAAAATCCACACGTACATTTTATAGCAATAAAGGTGGATATACTTTTATGTCTTAAACTGCGTATTTGGCGATTATGTAGTCATTTTTGCTCGGTAACCTTCTTCGGCAAGCTAGGTTTTCCGCCGCCTCCTCTTCACCTGTCCATCACGATGGCGTGATGATGTTGACCATCTCTTGCCGTATCAAGCAAATATCTGGCAAAAGAACAAAAAAAATACCGGCCAAGCAAAATGCTGACCAGAAACTTTCGTTTGCATTTGCAGGGTAATCACAGTAATAAAGTCTTAAAACTTGTGTTAATTTGTCACCTTGATTCTAAAACTTTCTTTTGATCCGTTTAAGTCCTAAAACTTGAGTTGTTCTCCGCGTTAGTCCTTCCATTATTTCCATACATTTTTCTTGGACAGAAAATTCATGTGGCAATTTTGTCATTTTTGTTTATATTTTTTTTTGTACAAATAGCACTAATATGATGCCAAATCAGACAAAAAACGAAAAAATTAAAGAAGACAAAAATTTAAAGAAAAAGAAAATCTTTTTGTATAAAACAAAGAGAGAGATAGGAGGGTGAGGGTGGGGAAGGGCGCACCGTTTATCGTCGGCAAAGGATTGGGGAGCTAGGCCAGGGTAGCCCTTGCGAGCTCCGGTCGACCCTAGCTCAATAGGGGCGAGGACGGCCGTGGCCACAACAAAGCGAGGGCACTCGAGGCCACCGGTGAGGGCCCGCCACCCCCTTCTTGCACGCATCCTCGTATGGGATCCCTCCCCCTGTGTTTAAGAATTTTGCCTAAATTTTCATAAAAATTGGCGGTTTAATACAAAATGACGTCATTTTGTGTTAAACTGTATTTTGTGATAAACAAAGTTGTTTCGAACCTTAACAAGCTCCCCTTATTAAATGACGGCCAAGTAGACGGAAAAAACAAGCCAGTTCAGATTTTTTCGTCAATTGGAAGTTAATAGAAGGACTAATTCGAAGGGCGACAACAAGTTTGAGGACTCAAAATGACTCAAGCAAAGTTTTAAGACTAATGTGAAGGATCAATGACACAAGTTTTAGGACTCTCACTCTCAGCATCTCTTCTTTTTTTTTTCGTAAAGCAGAGAATCCGAAAAAGTTAACCTAATTAATTTCAATTATTACACACGAATTGCTTGTTCAAGGTGCATTGTATTAGACTTCAGGCACAGTGTAGTGGAAAGATTATTTTGAATAGGGTATCCATAAATCTAACGTCGGATTTGTTGCCTTCAAATCAAATCCTTACTTACCATATGGATGGTTGGCTGAGTTAGTTAAGGTACTCCTAAGTGATTTGGAGTTCCCTTGATCACAATTTCGAATTTCCCAATCACTTCTCGAATTTATGAATGATCCTTGTTCCTCCACGGCGTATGTTTCAAGCATAAGGATCACTTTTGCTTTACCCCAACTCGCATCCGGTAGTGCTAGACAAAGGGTTTGTTAAAGATGAATAATAGTCATGGTTCAAACTGAACATTCGGACTGTAAGTACGAAACTATATAGTAACATCTAAGAGGATCGCCGACACTAGTAGTCACCTCCAACCTTTTGACCCATAAAAAAATCCTTAATTATAAGCTTATGTTTATTGGTTTTTAGGCCAAAAGCCACTAAAAACTCTAAATTATGCTTATCGTAATACATTTATTCTAAATATTTTTCTGTGACACCAAAAATCTTAAATTTGTACTTGTGTAACACATGTACCCTCTTTCAAAGTTTTATCAATGAAAACTGTTAAAAATCTGCCTACATAAATGTCAGAAAATAAATAATGTCATAGTGGACATAATTTGAAATTTTTTGTGATTTTTGTCCAACTTCTTAGTATGATGATTAATATTGATTTGACTGAAGACACAGATCACTCGGCAATGCCCACTGGACTTCAGCGTCAACCTTGAAAAGCGATCTGGGTTGGGGGACACGTGTCGACTTGAGGAGAGGTATCTAGGCTGCTTTACTTTTTTATTTCTTTCTTTCTAATTCTTGGAAATTAAAAATGCCACGGCATCTTTTCTTTTCTAGCTTTTTGCCCTTTTTGTTGGAGCCGCTAGGGTGCAATCGGGAAATCAAATTATCAAGGGATGCGATAAAAGGTAAAGGGATAAGGACATTAAAAGTATTATAATTTTGATATGACGCTCACTTGAGTATAATAACTTATTTTTTGCTCACTTAAGTATCACATCGGAGTAAAATTAATCACTCGAGTACCATTTCTGGCAAATCATCCCACGTGAATGTTTTTAATGTTATTTTATTTTATTGGTTTTATTGATTTTAAAAATTTTTTTTTTTTTTCTTCCTTATTTTTCCTTTTTTTTTTCAAGGTTGGCAAGGGTCGACGATGACCCTCACTAGAGGCCTCGCCCTCAGCCAAACTGGGCAAGAGCCGCCTCGCCATCGACCAGTATGGCCGCGAAGGCCCTTGGCAAGGCCATGGCGGCCTCTTTGGTCAGCAAAGGCTCTCGCCAAATTTGGCGAGGTTGCCTCTCCCACCGCCACGAAAACCGTTGGCGAGGCCATCGCGACCATGGGTGAGGAGGCGGCAAAGGCGGCGAAGGCTCTCGCCAGATCTGGCGAGGCCACCTCACTCGCAACCACCTAGATCTGGTGACGGCCTTGCCTAGGGCCTTCGCGGCCAAGGGCAAGGCGGCCCTCACCCAATCTAGAAGAAGCCTTCACAGCCGATGAGGGTCGCTAGTGACCCTCGCTGACATTGAAAAAAATCATATATTCAAAAAATTCAAAAATTATCCACGTCAGTTCCGGCGAAGTCACATAAGATGACTGGCATCCACGTCAGATTTTCCGGCAAGGCAAATCACCGATGGCACTCAAGTGATCAATTTTTCAAATTTTTGGCACTCGAGTAAACAACAAAAAAGTTATGGCCTCAAGTGAGCACCGTATAAAAGTTATGGCATTCCTAGTGTTCTTATCCCAAAGGTAAATCATAATAAGAAAACGATTTCTATTTGACTATCAATAAAAGCTTGGAAAGGAAAAATATTGATGAAATTTTGTGCTATTGTACTTAGTAAACTAATTTTATGAAGGGTTAATGCTATGAAAAATCTCAAACTGGTACACTTGTAACGAATTTACCCAAAAATAATTTTTTGACCACCAAAAATCAAAAACTGGTACATTTGTGATCAATTTACTCTCATTTAGTTCCCCGTCAAATTTGATTAATATCACAAAAATTCACAAATTGCGAAAACTCAAAACTAATACATTTGTCAGTTGTTGCGTGTCATTTAACAAAAAAATTTGAAAATAAAATTTAATAAAAACTAAAGGAGAGTAAATTTGTTACAAATGTATCAATTTGGGGTTTTTCATTATATTAACTCTTTTATAAATCAATCTTAAAAGTATTCAGCATTGCTATTGGTCCGAAAGAGATGTAAATTCGAAAGCAAACATACATGTTGACTTGTGCAACATAAGAAGCTTAATTTTTTTGTATCTCTAAACTAGAGTTACGTAAACACAAGCAGGTATTTATTTTAGCAAGAAAATAATATTTATTCTAGTAAAGGACTTTTATCCGGACTAATTTCCGCGAGCATACTCAAATAATGTATTTGTGTGCTCATTTTTTCACGCTCCTCTTAGTATTCCATGCATAGAAAAAAACATATCACGCAGGTGAATATAATACAAAATTTTCTAACACATGTAGTCCCTCGCAACATGTATATAGGCTCGTTTGTGTATGGTCTTTTGCAATGGCATTTTGTTAAGGAGTGCCTTCCGCACATTTGTTAGGAAATTAATTAAGGAAACTTGCAGTTTTCGATGCACTAATTGCTTCCATATTATGCACAATCAATGCCATGCTTGAAGATTGGATTATTCCAGATAAGTTACACTTAACAAGGTACAATATAAGTCCGAATAAATCTCTCTCTCCTGTTTGCATCAACAATCATTAATTCCCTTATGATTTAATTGGTGAAGTCGAATGCTATGCCCACTTAGGGCAGCATTCTCATAAGTAGGCATAAATGAGGGGGTGGAATTGATCTAATTGTTCCCCTTGCCTAATTAGGTTGCTTTTTACGTACAAAACCGTGTTCATAATTGCCTATGAAACAAGGTGCTGGTCTTTCTTCTCATAGAGTAGAGAGAGATTTCTATCCTGTTTATTTAAGAAAAGGGTCAGCATGCTGCACATTGAAAAGGAAAAATATCATAACTTGATAGATTGATGTTCATCAACCGTTCAATTATGGGGGGAAATTGTTCAATCAATTTTAAACTTATTGTACGGATGCCTATTGACAGACAGCCATGTTAGTAATTTTCAGCAAAAAATTGATCGGAATAACTACATTAGAATGTCACACAAAGATTTATGACTGTGTCTTCAACATCCATGGTTGAAGCTCGAGCACTCTTTGAAGCCCTAAATTTGGTCCTCTCTCTAAGACGCGAGGAAGTAGTAGTTGAGACTAACAGCCTTGACAAGTGATGCTCACGCCCTTAATTTGAAATGTAAAGATACGATACTCTCCTTTTCAAATATTCGGGTAGTCTGTTACTTTATAGAGGCCAACTTAATTGTGGATTGGGTAGCTAAAGCATACAGGAAAAACTCTCTACCTCTAAATCGGGACTTCCCCACCCCCCATTAGCTCTTTGGCTACATTTGGTAGTCAGGATAAAATTTCGAATAGGATAAACTTTATCCTATCCCATGTTTAATACCTACTCAATATAGGATAAAGTCAGATATATGAAGGATATAGACCGGATAAAATTATCCTATGGGAAAAGTGGGATAAAAGTGGATAGGATTTCTAATATCCATAATACAAAAGTTATTTTTCTCGAATAAAAAACTTGTTAAATTAATAAAATTAAAATAATATTCTAATATAAATAATATTTAAATTTTAAAATAAAAATTTCAAAATTCAAAATAGCAATAAATTCGTTTTTATTTATTATTATTTTTATTTATATATTCAAATTTCTTTCTATCTTATGATATAAATTTCATGTGTGTGCTGTACCAAAAAATAAATAAATAAATAAATTACATGTGTGTGTGTACACACACACACACACATTTTGGTATTTATATTTATTACATATTTTAGGCATATTTGTATAGTTTAATATTTAATAAAATTTTATTAGAGAATGATGGAAGGGGAAGAAATGAAAAAGAAATTAATTAAAAAGCGAGGGAAAAATAATAATAAATAAATAAATATGAAATAAGTAAGAGTGTCGTGAAATTTTTTTATTATCTCAGTTTGTGCAATTTTTAGGTTCATTTACATTGATATAACGTTCATAGAAAATAATAGACATAGTATTATGTGAAAATATCCAGCTTTATTACTGTGATTCACTAAATAGTAGATAGGATAAAATAAATCTCTTGGATTTTATATCTTATCATATCCAATCTTATCCTAACTAGAAATCCAGACGACTAAACGCAGTCTTTGAGATTTATTATGTAGCAAAGCTTGTCTCTCAGGCCCTACTATCTTTCACTAGCTTAATGAAGTAATTCACTTTCTGTCCAAAAATAAATTTGGCAAATATACAAAGTTTAGGACCGAGTGGACATCAATACAATAAGTTTAGGACCAATTGAGTAAATTTCCCTTTGATCACGTGTGCCGGTTTTGAAATCTCAATTGAAAAACTCTATTTCTAGAGACGTTTGTTGAAATCGAATCACATGTACAACTGAAAATATATAGTGTACATAACAAAATACTACACTCTCCGATCTTTCTTCTCCGTTGTGCCTTTGTTTCTTCTTGTCGAGGACATAAGGTGAGTTTGCAACAGTGTTCTTAGATCTATTTAGTTCTCAGGCAAGGCATGTGCAATAACTTCGCATCTCATAAATAGTACATCACTGAAAATTGACTTAAGTTTGGATGACTATGTAGGTTAGGGAGTGTATGAATTATTATCAATCCAAATATTTTTATTTTATCGAAACAATACAAATATTTGCTAAGTTATGGTTCCGCGTGAAGCTTTTTCTCACAAGAAGGAAGGAAGCAATCTTGCTGTAAGACTTTTTTTTTCGTGGAATTCATTAATATTGATAAATGTTTATTAACGAGTGCCTCGGAATACTTGTTAATCGTACCTAACAATTAATGAAATATTTGTATTTGCAATGCATTGATTGTGCATGACATGGGATGAAACATCGTTTTGGAATTGTCAGAATTTTTTTTATTTGGATATTTAATAAGTATCTCCCGGATATTTCTTAACAAGATCTCGTCAATGGAAATAAAGAAAGTTTCTTTTTTCTGTTGATAAGGACTTTCTATCAAATCCATCTATTTGCCCTTCAAGTTTTTCTTGATCAGTAGTAAAAAGTATGTCATGAATCTTAATCATCCAACCCATCTCGATGCAGTTTTTAATGGAAACTTTTATTTAGGATTGGGGATGAAATAAATATTTTGACCCTTCCACGACGGGGCCCATTCAAAATGATGATTGAAAAGAAAACAAGTTGTAAATGGAAACATAGGTTGCCATTAATGCCACATCATTTTCCCAAAAGGCCCCACCCCGACAGACCATATGGTAAACTTCAATAATTGTTTGGCCATTAATTGTTGATTCCAATAATTGGTGCTTTTGCAACAAACACAAAATTTGTGCAAACTTTTGCAATCAGGGCCATCCTTCAATGCTTACTTGTGATATGTCTTAGAAAGACTTGACCTTATTCTTCCCCATTGTATAATTCCTCTACCGAGCTTTATAAAATGTAGGATTTTGTTTACTTGTTAAACACCTCGATAAAAAAACAAATGTTTTTGTTTCCTATGTACCGCGTCCTTGTGTTATGTTCAACTAGCATATTGGAAATAAATAAAAAAATTTCTTCATGTAAGTGCAATTGATAGTGTCCCGAAAGCACTAGACGACAACCCTAACAAATATAAGGAAAAGAGTACTCGTGCTTAGGGTTTGGTAAACGGGGTGTGGAAAATCTTCCAAATTAAGTTTTGAGGATCGACATTTACTTATATGTTATGCAAAAGAGACTATGTGGTTAATAAATTAATCTCACTACAAGCGAAATATAAATCTCCCTAGTGTCATTGTTTCAGAAGAGAGATCAACCATTTGGAAAATATTTTTTTCTAAAATAATTACTTGTGTCGCTTAAAAAAATGAATCAACGAAAAGTACTTTCATTTTGTACGAAAATATTTAGCTATTGACGATAATAAAAATACTTTTATTTGACCGATTTCTTTAAGCAATATAAACAATTATTTTATAGGAAAATATTTTCTAAGTAATTGATTTTTTTTCACGAAAGACTCGCACCTAAAATTAGACGGTGAACTTTGTACATGTTGGGCAATGAACAAATTTTTCCCCCCTAAAAAACATTTTCAAGGTCACTCTTATGGTTTTGACCTGCACATCGTGATCTTGGAGGTCTATTATGTTTGGACAAGAAGGTGCATTTACTTCGAAAGGCTATTTTTCATTGATGCATACGTGGGGCAAGCTCTACTAGCTTAGAGTCTAATTGGACTGATGAATTTTCTTGACATTGATAGGTGATTATGAAATTTCATTTGATCCTACCCTACTCTAGTAATTAATTAGAAGGCAACTTCATATGCACCGAATTCTGCAAAAATTCGCATCTTAAATCATCAAGCCGGTCATCTATTTAACGTGAAGACTTTGATATCGCTGCTAACTCATGAAGAAACTCTTAAGCTACAGAAGGCTTGCATGGTCCGACAGTTGATCGTACTGGCAAATTAATGAGGAGATATATTTCAATGCATAGGGATTTAACAATGGATGTTCAATTATTTAAAAATCCCAATTTCTCTTAACAACAAGAGACGTGTCCTCTGAAAACACAGTAAAACGGGTAAGGCTTTCATGATAGAAGAAAGTTTTATCCTGTCCACTGTAAATACAAAATGTCGAAGAACGATTTGGTAGATATTATCTAAAGCTCAATTGATGATTATAGTCACAATTTCTCATATTTCGGGAGCATACATGTCAATACCTAATATCGCTTATATACATTACAATGTTTGATTGCACTAAAACTGGTTTATAAAAATTAAATTGATGTAATTAATCTTTTTCCCGAATAATTAGATAAAAAAAGGAGGACAGAAGCAAGTGTAATAATCTGTCGCATTTGGCTCTGGCACGGGGAATTCTTGATCCGATAACCCAGGAGGCATCTCGGCTGTCAAAACTCAAAAGGGTGCAGACAGAAAGTTCCGGTAACAGGTGACGTGTCGACAGGTGAGTGGCTGAACAGCACATATCTGCTCGGAAAGTCTGCAAGTAATTTGAAGTGGACTGATGGAACGAGGGACTTTTTTTAATTCTTTAATCATTTTGTTACAGGAAAAACACTCTGTAAAATCGACACGTGTCGAAACCGGGGGGGTGTTGGGGGGGGGCGGGGAAGAAGCGCATGGACCGGCGGTAAAATGCATGCATGCCTGGGGATCGCTTGCTCGCAACGGGTCGTGTGTACCACGAACATTAAATACTTCAGCTGGACAGCGAAAGTATAAAAAAGTTGGATTAATTACCCAGTAAGTCTGCGTGTCAATTCAGTTCTCAATTTTTTAAATTTATCGATTAAGTTTTAGATTATTACGGAAATTTCAAAATAGTCATAATGGCCAGTTGTTGCCATGACGTTTAATCATCATTGACCACGAGCGATTGGTTTCGAGATGGATGGGCCGATTCCCACCCGGGAATCAGAACAGAAGGGCCCATTCCTTATTTGTGGAATGGGAAACCGGCCCACCTAGTTAGGGTGGGTTTGAGAACTAGCGTGATTTCTTTCTCTTTTTTTTTTTTTACCTATTCCCTAGCAAGAAATGGAACATTGAAACCGGACAAGGGGTTGGAAAGAACATTGTTTTTAAACTCTTGCGGGAAATGGAACACTGTTGTAGAGTGCAAGTGTGTCTATCAACATTGTTTTTGTTCTCTTCTCTAGCCTCTTGACAATAAAAAAAAACTATCGGTTTAGTCCAGGTAGTTCGGTCCACACTTGAAATCGGAAACCAAACTAGTTATCATCGATTCCAAATTTTAGGAATTGGAATTGCCTAGAACCGGCTGCTCAGTCCAATTCCCCTTGCTCACCCTTATCGTCGATTGTCCTACGTGGCACATGACATGGATAACTTTAATTGGAACAACGTCTTATGTGGATCGTCATGTCAACGATTTTCGAGGGCAATTGGCCGGAAGGATTACGATGAAATTTTATGTAAAGAATGAAGACTATATCGGCAATATTGAAAAATTCATTCATGAATTGACATCCATTCAATAAATTTAGTACCGATTTGATAATTTTCCCAAAAAAGGTATACAAGAAAAAAAAAAGCTAAAGAAAATTTAGACCCACGTCCTACACACTGTGGTATGATTCCAAAATTTTACATTTTCTAGACATTAATTTCTACAATTGCTCATTTTTTATCCTCTGTGTCGTCCAATTATCAAGTGATTTGTACATTACAACATCATTATTAACGGTGGAAGAATAAAGAACCATAGAATCTAGAAAGTGAAAATATATTGTCTACATGTACAATGCCATAACCTTATAATGACTATCTTTTGAACAGATAGTATCCCAAATACAACTGTTAATTAGCCGCTGAAAATATAAAACGAACATAACCACATGTTATGGAGGGGGAATAAATTAGGGTTTTGAAAGCGCGCCAACAAGATTAAATTAGAAACAAAATGATTATGGGCTGTCTGGACTACGAACTCTAATTTTAACGTTGAAAATTAATCTTTTTCGACAAGAGTTGGGGAAACAGCACGTAAGTATATTAAACAAAGTGTTTTGAGCATTAATCATAGGACTATAATTAACTTAAAAGCGGGATAATCAATGGGAAGAACAGCAAATAGACATGCAATCTTGCTAATAAAGGGATTGGGGGATGGAGATGCTAGTATCCCAGGTACGGAGTTCAACTCCATCGCTCTGCAAGAGACAAAGTAAAAGTTAAAGAGTGAGCAGAATTAGAAATAAGACAGACAAAAAAAATGAAGACAACAAATGAGGACAACGGGCCTGGCGGAGACGTTCCCATAGCCAAATCCTATCATTGCACATATAACACCTTGACTATTCGTCTAACATTGTATATATAGGAGAGAGATATTCCATTAACAATTATATAATTATGGAAAATTTGAGATTCCCAATCCATTGTCTTTCTCATGTTATGCATACTCACACATATATGCATACCTTGATATCTACACAAGCGCTTTATCCACCCTTTAATTTGGGGATTGAAACCATTCATTCTTTCACTATTCATAAAAGCAAAGTTAGATAAAGAGATTGCAAAAAGAAATAATGTTAAATTTGGGGTGATTTTTACGAACAAATTAGTTCCTATAGAGAGCGATTTAAATGCATTCCCGATTTTTCTAAGTCGATCTTTTTTTTCCCTAAAATCGACTCATTTTCTCTAGTTTGATTCGAGGGTATCCCCGATTTGATCTTAATTTATGGAGGCCCATTTCTACGTTTGCTCTTCTTGATTATTACTTTTTTCGAAAAGAAGAAGAGGATGTACTACTCTTCTAGGTCGTAGTGTGGGGGCGATCAAGTCGACGGAACGTGTGTGGTTGGAGCTTTTGGACGCTAAGAAACCCCTCGTGTTCCGAGTGCCATCGACAACACTCCTTGTCCTGCCTAATTTTGGAAGTATTCCCCCTCATCTTATTTCACGAGCTCGACCCCCTTCTGCAAGCCATTAGGCCAAAAGCGGAAGGGGGGGTTGATTTGAGATTTTATTTGGGGCACGATGACCGCATCATCATCATTTTCGCCGTGGAATTTGATTCGATCTCGCGTTAAGCTTTAGCCGACAATAGCTCCAGCATCAATCAATGCATTAGCACTGAGTAAAAAACGTTTCTGTGGTGTCGGTGGAGGAGGTGGGGTCGCCTCTTCCATTTTCTAAATTGCTGATGACTATGAAACCCTAAATGTCAAATCGATGCTGGGTGCCACAGCACTCCTAGCAGATGCAATTGGAGATTTCACTCTCCTTCATTTGTCGTTTTTAACGTGTTTGGTCTTGGGGTTTTCATAACGTAGACAACCTGCGAAAGAACATTTGTCTTTCCGAGATTGTGTATTGTATCGTGTACGTGTGCTAAGTGCGCACTATGATATATAAAAGAACCCTAAGAAGATTTGTTACGTGCCGTGAAATACTGAATTAGTGCATCCGTGATGGGTATGTATCGATCATCATACAAAATGGCAATTGTTTGTTTATAGTTTGGTCAAGGACAAGTCGTTCACGTTGGAACGATATGATCCGTCGGTATCATTCGAACGTGAAGCCTCACACTTATCGAGGCCCGAGATGCCAATCATCTTGCCATTCATGTCCCAGCAATCACATCGGGTCAGGGCATTGTCTACTTCTTCGTGGAATTTACACGACACAAAACACCCCTCTTTCATGAAATATTTGGTCCATTAAAAAACAAATTTGTTATAGATCTGTCCCATTCTATCACATAACTTCAAGGCCAAGTCTCTATCCCCAATAATTCAACCTCAAAATGATGTCGAGTGCGCATTGAACACCCTTGTGGAGTGCGCAAAAAACTTTACATACTGCTGCTAATCGATTTTAATAGGGGCGGCTCGATGTCCATTGTCTAATTACTCAACATGCCCCATCCTATTCCTTAATCAGCATGAGCTAGTGCTCTCTAGACCCATTAAGAAGGTTGACCTCGCACAATCAGAAAAAACCACTTTCTCAATTGCGATAAATTTCATTTTTCTAATCTCTAAATTGAAATAATTAAATAGTTAAATCAAGGGTTAATACCATGAAAAATCCCAAACCGGTATACCTGTAACAAATTTATCACAAACTAATTTTTTCACCCCAAAAACTCCAGACCGGTACACTCGTGATAAATTTACCATCCGTTAAATTTTACCATCAAATTACTGAGTTGAATGACACGTGACAGTTAATGGGTATACCAGTTTGGGGTTTTACCCTCTATTTGTCATTGGTGTACCAATTTATGATTTTTCATGTAATTAATATAATTTAACAGAAACTATCAAAGGGTAAATTTGTCATAAATATACCAGTTTTTGGTTTTTGTGGTCAAAAATTTATTTTGAGGTAAATTTATCGTAGGTATATCGGTTGTAGTTTTTCGTGGTATTAACCCTTAAATATAAATATAAAGGGACAAGAAAGAAAATGAACTGTTTCCTTGTTCCTGAGAGTCCTAATTAAGGCCCGTTTCTGAGAGCCTGTCGATACTCTAGCAATTGGGCCATGAAAGGCCTTTTTCCTTTGACCTTCGGGCTCACGAATCATAGCCCTCGAATGAGTTTGAGCACATTAGAGACGAATTTCTTGAGGAGTAACTTGAGCAACGGAATTTAACAGAGCAGTTCATATCAAAGATTCAATGGTTCAACCTCTGATTCCGTTCCGATCGACCCTTCCAAAGCCCAATCGTCAGGTCGAAGCGGCTAGTTCTATAACCGGTAAGCAGACTCCAACCATACAATTCAGCCAAGAACGTCGATTTTAAGGGGGATGAATCAAGTCGATTTGGCCTCTCGGTATTCTGACGCTGTCATTTGCAGATGATACATCTCAAGCCGCTCCTCTATTTTGCAAAATGGCATCTCTTGATCCGCTTGGGATCTCCGGTCGAGCCAAATACTTGGAAAGAGACATCCCGAATATGCGTACTTTCACGGTGACACGATTTCGGCACTCGGAATCCACATGACATCTCATTCACATGTCGAATACGCACAAAACACAAGATGAGTCGCCTAAACGATCCGAATGATGTGCTCATTTCATTGCGGTACGTCGCATCTTTTTTCGAACTTTAAACTATCATATTCCTTGAGATGTTTAGGGAAAAATTCAAATCAGTGCTAGCACACCACATAAGAACTCAATAGCAGACTTGGTAAAACCTGAGTAATGATTACGAACCGGAAAGACACTAGCTTCCTCAGGTTTCTCATGTTCTCTCCCATAAGGTATAAAACCAATCATATAACAGAAGATGACAAAGCTGTACTCTACAGCATCTAAAAGCAGTAGCTTAGATGCAATGTAATGAGATCAATGTGGACAATCGACACAACTAAACAAGACGAAAGTACAATCTCTCCGACTGGCTTGGCCTTTTGGCCGTGGGTTTCAATTGAAAGATGGTGGGGTCTAAGTTTAAGTCATTTTCTTGTCCTCTCGTTCACAAGGTTGAGAGTCCCTTCTTGAGAGGGACTAGGGCATGAACCTAGGGTTTTTCTCGGGAGGCTTTTCGGATCTGTACTTACTCAAGAAGACAGCCGAAACTCGTTGAAGTTTGGACGTCGATATGGGCGGTCAAATGCCCACCCGCAATGTACGATGCATCGACTTCTTTGGACTCCGTCGTCTCTCCACCGTCTGATATGCCCATGAAGTTCCTCAGTCAGAAAACCAAAGGCAAGCTCGTTGCTCTTGGGTCACTTTCGGGGGCAAGATGTTCATCTTCTTAGTTTGAACGATTGCTATCCCTTTGCAGTTCAGCTTGTGGACAGGAAGTGGACCGTTTGTTATGTAAACCTGCATAGAGGCACAAGGGTCGATTGGTGAGCACCAACCTCCCTTGGGTGCGGTTTGCACTTGAGGTGACACCATTCTCCCATCCTAATCACAATCGAGTCGACACGCTTGGCCAACAGATTAGAAGAAGTAACTAGGAAAAAAAATATGGTGAAAGGACATTCGTTTATGTCATAACTTTAGGAGATTACAATGAATGCGAATCGAATTGGATACATCGCGTTTTTTAAATTGCAGAACGACTCGATTACCTTGCCAATTCAACTGATCCGAAGAGTTGATTAGGTGATTCCCACTCATATGGTTTTTGCCATATATGATGAAAAGTTACAAATGATGTGTAAATTGTCTAACCGGTAAGCCCGACTTAGTATTGAAGATAAAAATCTCGATCGATATATGCCTATATAATTCATATATTGTTAAATTTGTAATATAAAATTGATCAGACGAAATATATCCAAATGAGCACGCCACTTTAAAAAAAAGGAAATCACTTATGTGGCTGCCCGCTTTTTGCCCGTCAAGTCAACTGGGCAAGGGGCAACGGACCGGTAGGTGCGCGATGTGGCCTCCCAATGACGAATTTTGTATATCCGTACATTCTTGATCTCCCATTTTATTGGAGGCTTACGCTAAAGACAAGTGATTTGCAAGGACAAATGCTTCTGTGGCATAATAATTGCCGGCAAAGTACTTGCGAGGCGACGTGGTCCTCAAAACTGAACACCGAAGACGGTCTTCATCGCATGCAATAGATGCGGTCCAAGTGCTGCTTCTATTGATGGATGCATGTGCACCAAAGGTAATGAGACGGTCCCCGGTGCACTGCGGAGAAGTTCACCGCCCTCTCGACTCTAATTGATCTCAAACTCTATACTATTCTGGGGACTGCACACTTCTATCTTTGAGCAGCCCTCTCCATTGGCGGCAACAGAAATCGCAATTTTCTCTATCTTATCGTTTGCAGGAAGTCGAGGTACCCCGTAATTGCAATCGTCGGTGCGTCAACGGGGCCGCATTCGCAAACTCCCTAGCTTTGGAAAAGCAAAAGGAGAATGTCAATATGGTAAGTGTCCTCCGCTCTAGACAAGGGTTAGATCAACTCCCACACACCAAATCTTTCCGAGCGAGTCTCGTTGAATGCCCTAAAACTACTCTCCCACATTCCCAATGCGATGCGTGCACGTGCAATTTCCCGATAGGAAAAATTTCGAAGACATGGAAAATGCACAAGCTCGGCGAAAATGAAGGGCAATGGTGGGTGTTGAAATAGCAATGTGCATGACCTTAGATTGAGGAACTTCCCATAAGTCATGCTTGAGCTTAGCTAACCAAGGGCCCATGTCATCAAACCCAAAAAGGGCCTTCACCCAACATTGACCTAGGTCGGACTTTAATGTACAGTGGGGTCAGTTTATTCAGAAGCGAAAAACCGTTTTCGGGAAATCGTTTTCCGGCTCTCCGGTGTTTGGACGACGGAAAATGTTTACCACGGGCTAAAAATAATAAGCTTAGATTGAGGAGAAAAAAGGCTTCCCATTCTGGCACGAACGAAAACACTTTCCTTAAACCCACTAAACAAATGAAAAATAACAGTCTTCTTTGAAATAGCCTGTATTGAAAAAAAAAACTTCTCTTATCATGAGCTATCCAGCGAAACAAGTACACCCGTAATTGGAAAAAAACAAATTGAGATTGGACCAAATTGCCTTACACACAGAGCGGGTCACAATCTCTTTAGCCCTAACCACTGCGAGGAGCAGAATGTGGTGGGGGTAGTTCCCCCACGCAGAAACAAGTGCCTTACAATAAGGCTGTAATTAATTGGGGACCATATCAATAATGAGCAGTTGGCTACAAGACACACACGCATATATAAAGCTCTTGGTGGTTGTCTCTGAATTTGGTGATGTGTAGCTTTCACGCGCGATTTTCATTAAAGGGTAGTAATAAATTACCTTATTTGCTTGCCCCTACCATGCGTAGTTTAATTCACAAAACTATCACCGTAGTAGACCAGCCTATGGTCCTTGATTGTTCCCTCGATCTTTCCATCATCTTTCACGCGGGGCAAGAGTTCCCAAGATGCAATGAACGAGCATCCCCCACTTCATTGCTTCTCTAACCATGTCCATGCCATCAGTACATCGGAATCGCAGTCTTTGCAAGCTCCGATCCGAGGCGAAGTGATGTCGAGATGGCCAAGGTGGGGAGGAGCGGCACGCGAGCAATTTATAGTGCAAATCTTGGCGGCCCGTGCGTTCATGTCACGGCGACAATGGATCGGCTGAGATTTAAATCCCGGTTACGATCATTTTGATCGGAACAAATTCCGGGGGTTTGTCGTGAAACTATCTTGGCCGCGAGTGGCAAATATGCGGATTAGGTCAATTAATGCTGACTATGCTCTTGATATTTAAAGGGAACACAGGGTTTGTAGTTTTCGATAAGGTCCCAGATTTGATTGCATGGTTTTGTAGAGTTTCTATGCGCTGGTGACCTAGGAAATCTTGGCAAATGATTCTGGTATCTAACCTCCTTTTGTTCTTTTTGGCATTTTAACGTTATCCGAGCTACCACTCAATCTATCCGAGCGGTGGCCGCGGCCTCCATGTTCTCCTTTCGTATGCTCTGAATTCGCACGTTGGAAAAGCACGATCGTCCCCATCAAAGTGGTCCTGGGTTTTGTAACGCGGTACTAAGATTTGATAGGCTAATTAATCGATCTAGTAATCGCTTCGGACGGATCCCGATTGATGAGGACTTTTCGAAATCGGCGAATCCGTTAGGCAATAACAGCTCGCGGTGCGTCGAAAACGTGATTATCGCCTCGGGCCGCAAAGATGGGGCTTGCATGGAAGCGGAGCCTTGGTAGTGCCGAGCGCTATTGAGAGTTGCCTATCCTGATTATTCATTGAAGGATACCATTAAACACTCCATGGCCACGCGAGTATTTCTCCCGTCTCTCGATCGCGGATGATACACAAGTTGTCGGATCACTTTATCAAATCAAGGAAATTTTCATTTTCTACTAAATTTACGGAAGAAGATACGGGAATTGCCATAATACGCAATTGCCCATTGCGCGCCTTATTTATTGGATTGATTTTTTGTTTTTCGAAAGTCCGATTCGGGTTGAAGGGATTAAAAATTCATATGTTTAAGATCGAATTGTTTTAAATTAAAATCACAAGACATGCAAAAAAAAAAAAAGGCTAATATCACGGAAAATCCCGAATCGGCACACAAGTGATAAATTTACTCCGAACTAAATTTTTTACCATAAAAACTCTAAACAGATACATCCGTGACAAATTTACCTTAAATTAACTTTTTGACCACCAAAAATACCAAATTGGTATATTTGTGACAAATTTACGCATCCTTTATTCGCGGGCTTATCAATTTGTGACTTTTCACTGATACACTTATGATAATTTTACCACCCGTTAAATTAGATTAATATCACGAAAAATCATAAATCGATACACATGTGAATAACGGATTGGTGAAACCCAAAATCGGTACACTCGTTAACTACCATGTGTCATCCAATTCAGCAGTTTGACGGTAAAATTTTATAGAAATTAATACAGGATAAATTTGTCACGAGCATATCCATTTAGGGTAAATTTATTATAAAGGTACCAGCACGGGGTTTTTCGTGGTATTAATCTTGAAAAAAAAAGTAAAAACTCTATCTAATTTGCAAGGCATAGTGTTGTCTTTTCTCTTGTTTTATTTAATTATTTAATTTAAGAAAATAAGTGTGAGTATATATATATATATAGAGGTCAATACCACGAAAAACCCTAAACTGGTACACATGTGTTAAATTTACCCCAAACTATTTTTTTGACCACAAAAAATCCTAAACTGATACACCTATGACAATTTTACCCCAAACTACTTTTTTAACCATAAAAAACCCCACACTGGTATACTTGTGATAATTTTACCACTGAACTAATTTTTTTACCATAAAAAATCACAAACTGGTACACCTATGACAAATTTACCCTCTATTAGTTTCCGTTAAATTTTACTGTCAAATTGTTAAGTTTAATGACACGTGGTAATTGACATGTGTACCGATTTTGAATTTTATCACTCTGTTTATCACAAGTTTACCAATTTGTGATTTTTCGTGATATTAATATAATTTAACAAACACTAACAGAGGGTATATTTGTCACAAATGTACCAGTTTGGGGTTTTTAGTAGTCAAAAAATTAGTTCGGGGATAAAATTACCACGAGTGTACCAATTTGAGATTTTTGATGGTCAAAAAAATAGTTCGAGGTAAAATTGTTACAAACGTACCAGTTTGGGATTTTGGTGGTCAAAAAAATAGTTCGGGGTAAATTTATCATAGGTGTACCAGTTTGAGATTTTTTGTAATCAAAAAAATAGTTCAGGGTAAAATTATCACAGATATATCAATTTAGAATTTTTCGTGATATATATATATATATATATGGAAACGAGGGGGAGGGAGAGGTCCCGTCCATTTCCGAACCCACCGTTTTGTCTTTGCCATGGGGAAGCTTCCTCTCTCTTACCACCAGGACCCCCACGCGCTGGTCACGGCGCGTGGGAGGACACGACCGTCGGACAAGGACAAAAGAGAGTGAATGCGAGTGGGGGAAGCGGGGCCTGTCTTCTTGATCCCAACATAATTGAGAGAGAGAGTGGGAGTGAGAGGTCTTCTTGGACCCTTTCATTTCAATCTAACTTTCTTTTCATTTCTTTTTCAATCTGACTTTATGCACACACATATATATAGCCCTTTTTTTTTTATTATACGCATTACCGCATCAAAATTAAAAGTTTTTTAAGCTTTATTTACGTGAAGTAATAAAAATGAGTTAATATCATAAAAAATTCTAAATTATACCCACTGTGATACGAGTATCTCAAATTTTCTTTTTGTCACTAGAAACCTTAAACTCGCCCACAAATGCCCTAAACTTTTTTCGTGTCATAAAAAACCCTAAACTTATACTTATGTGACAAATATACTATAGGTATGTTACACATGTATAGGTTTAAGTTGGAGGTATTTGTATCACAGTGGACAAGATTGGAGTATTTTTGTTATGGTAGGCATACTTTGAGGTCTTTTGTGGTATTTTTCCCAATAAAATGCATTGTATTTGTAATTAGCATAATGAATTGGCTAGACCGTTAATGCCATCCTTCCAAGATACATAGGAATTTCTTTTAAAATATCAATTACTTATATCATAGCATGGCTCTTGTTTGACATTCGAAGATTTATGATAAACGAGCGCATTTAAATGAAGACATGGATTCTCATTAAGCTATTGTTTCACCGAAAATGCTCCCACGATGAAATATAATTCACCGAACTTCATTATTCGGCTTTTTTGTGAGAGATGACCGGGTTCAGTGGTAACTCCGAATAGGAAATATCTAGGAAGACAAGAAATCAGTAGCTTTACTTCGAACTTGAACCAAACTGTACGTACAAACCATGCTGAAATTTAATCGACGACAAATCTTGAAAATACAGCCACACACGTACACAAAGATGTAATGCCAAAATTTAATTAACAATGCAATATCCGGTATAGAGATATACGTCAGAATTTAATCGATGATACAAATCAAAAGGAAAGCTACAACTAAGGAAAGAAAAGGTGCAGTACAAGAAAGTAAAGATAATTGAAAGATAACATGTTGTTTGATTTGTCGAGGGGCTCTCCAGTAGATGGCCGGTGATATTTATAATGGTCGTGTGATAACTGCTCTTTAGTGGTTTCCAACAATTGTGCCCATATTCTTCCATTCCGAAAATCTTGTCTTTATGTTCATGTAATGCTTCCTGCTTTTAAGATAACTACCTCACGATCTTATCTACAAGTGATAATTGCCTCATGATCATATTTCCAAATAACTGTTCCCTCTAAATATATATGCGTGCTCCTCAACGGTTTTCCAACGGTTGTGTTGAGTCTACTACCTTAATGGTTTATTCGACTCTACTACGTTGGCAATTGCTTCGACTCCACTATATTGACAATTACTTCTTCTACAATTATATCCAAGATTGTCGACTCCACTTTTAGTCGATTCCTTCAAGTTGGCTATTATTAATTGAAGTTCCTATCCTATTTCCGCATTCTGATCAGTCACGATCATCCACTTCCTTCCAATATAGACGACTATTTAATACTTTTCTGAGAAAACTCAAAACATAAAAGTTGTAGATCCATGAGTCTTCGTTCTTTTGGCTTTAGAATCAGGTCAATACGATATGTATCGATAAAGCTATGACAGTTTTCCCGAATTAGCACAAAACTGAAATTTCTGCATTTTGACCAATCACGACAGTCCACTTCCTTCCAAAATAGACAACTCCACAATGCTTTTCTGAGAAATCTCAAAGCATAAAAGTTGTAGATTCACGAGTCTTCGTTCTTTTGGATTTGGAATCAAGTCAATTTGATATGTATCGATAAAATTATAACCATTTTCCCAAACTAGCATAAAACTGAAATTTTTACTCGTTTTCCTGATCTTGTCGATAATAACCAAAAATGGGTGTAAACATATAAACATGACACATGCCTTTGACATGTATCCCTTATGTTGGCAACTTGATGATATTTGCTTCCACGTTACCTCATGCCTCTACCATGTATCCCTTGATGATCTTTGGTACAAACAATCATCGATCATGATTGAACCATCATCGATGCACTAAATGAATATCACTTTCTACAATTGTCAATGACAGGACATGTAATTCATGCCTCTGTCATGTATTTCCCATGTCGACAAGTTAGCCTTTTTTTGGTGTAAACAAATATCGAGAAATTTTTATTGAGCCCGCAAGTTGATTTAGTGTATATGAATTCTCATGATCTCTTTCCTTTGGTGCTTAGTAAGATAATTGAATAGTTGGGATGGTTTCTAATTTTAACAGCTTGGCTTTTCTAAATCGTTAGGTTCTCGTTATTTGATCAAAAGCACCTACAACTCAAAATTTTATGGACATTGACGTGTAGAATGGTGTCGGTTTGCTTCATAACTTTCTTATATTTGCTTTAAAATTTTGAAAAGAAAAGTCATAAGTACCATTTCCTTTCTTTTCACATTTGACAAAAGGGCAAAAGAAGATATTTTAATTGTTTGTGAGGTCCAATACAAATAATAAGGAAACTCCAAATGTTAAAAGCAGTAAATAGTACAAAAGAAAAAGCTTGAAACAAACCCTAATAAAACCCCGGAAGTTGTAAATCAAAAGGGGTGGAATTAGCAATTGAGATTGTGGTGTCGAAGGTGATTTTAAAATTTTTTTAACTTTTTATAAAATTTTAGGAAATTTTTTGTATTTTTTTTACTTTTGTACGGTACCAAATACTTAAAGTATTCTAAATATATACGTATTGATATGTAGATTGATGTATAATATCTCTCAGTTTTTTGAGGTCTGAATACTACTTTATTAAATAACTTTTTGTAAAAATATAGAAAAAAAATTAGAAGTAGTTGGAAAAATTGCCTCAGACTGTCAGCAAAAGGAAGTCAAACACATCAGAACAGGCCTAACTCCCTAAAAAAAAACCCAAACTTTAGCTCAAATCCCAAATTTACCCCAAAATTTTTTTATCTCAGAAAAAACATCAAATTTTAGGTCCAATCTCAAATTTATTCCGAACTTTCTTTTGTCTAAGAAAAAACCCCAAACTCTAAGTCCAATCTCAAATCTACCCAAAATTTTGTTTTGTGTGAAAAAATCACCAAAATTTAATTTATTTTAAAAAATATACTCTCGTGATCCAATATCAACTTGACATGGTACTTCCACGTTGATAATAAATTCACATTAACAAAGTAATGGGGCTTCTTTCTTAGACAAGAAAAGTCCGGGGTAAATTTGGACTGAGCTTAAAAATTGAGTTTTTTTTAATTAAAATTTTTTTAGGGTGAATTTATTATCGTCCATAACTTTCATATCCTCGAACGATTTTACAATTTTATTGGGTTGGATTTATTGTCGAAGTGGAAATACAACGTCGATCTGTACCTATTACCTTATTACTTTGCTGATGTGGATTTGCTATTAATATGGAAATGCCACGTCAAATCGAGACTAAATCACAGAGGTATGTTTTTGAAAATAAATTGTAATTTATTTTTTTTACACAAAATAAAATTCGGAGTAGATTTGAGACTGAACTTAAAGTTTAGAGTTTTTTATGAGATAAAAAAAGTTCGTGGCAAATTTAAAACTGAACCTAAAAATTTGGGAGTTTTTTTTCTGAAATAAAAAAAGGATTAGGGGCAGATTTGATATTTGATTTAAAGTTGAGAGTCTTTTCCCATCTTTCCCTCTCGTCTCTCTCTCTCTCTCTCTACAGAAATTTATATCACAGAGGCTCAAAAAGCTCTCCCATGGAGTTTGGAGCTGTTAACTTTCCATCAGTGGGTTCTGTCGGCCACAAGTACGCGTCGAGTTAGTCCCGATTGGTAAAGTGCGACGAAGCTCTCTTTCGCATCATTTTGAGAACAGCTCTTGCATTTATTCCTCTTCTTGCTCCGCTGAAACTGTCTAACTCCCCCTCTTCACTCTTCACTGCGTTCTTGGAACTGGGACCACCAACCGCCCCCCCCCCCCTGCTCTTTTGTTTTCTTGCTCTCATCTGCTTTTCTTGAATTTCCCCTTGTTCTCCCTTTCGTCGAGTGTGATTGGTGGTATATGAACCGGGGTTACTTCAAGATTGGGTTCACGTGGGTTTGAAGAGATTTTTCTTGGCTTTTGTGCCCTTTTTCTCTGATGCCTGAGTTGTGAGTTGTGAGTCCGGAGCTTTCTTGGACGCATGGTCCTTTTCTCAAACGATAATCTTTGTCCAGGATCTGAAGATTCTTGGATTCGGGTTCCAAGAAGGGAAGCTTGTGTTGTGGCACTTTCCACCTCGGATTGAGCTTG
Source organism: Syzygium grande (assembly GCA_024733475.1). Taxonomy (NCBI): domain Eukaryota; kingdom Viridiplantae; phylum Streptophyta; class Magnoliopsida; order Myrtales; family Myrtaceae; genus Syzygium; species Syzygium grande. The sequence continues at coordinate 30,821,454 of JAMXDD010000010.1, forward strand.
AGCCTCCGGGAGCTACTGTACAGTGCTCAAGAAGTTAATTCAGCTGGCTAGTGGGTTCTTTAATTTCTAGGCAGGAATTTTAGTTTAGAAATAAGACTTTTGTGGGTGGAGTCGGGGTAGCAATTTTGTAGGAATTCTTTAATTCTGAAAGTCCGTTTCTTTTAATGGAGTCGTGGAGCTATATTTCTGAGGGGAAGGCTTTTGTATCAGATGAGACTGTCTCGCAATTTGATTTGCTTGGAAGGAGCAAAAATGCTGTCATGAATTGGGAGCTAAGAAGTCCGCCTAGTTTTGGCAATAGTGTGGTCGTCTTGGGTCAAGAAGCAGATGTTGGCCAAGGTTACGGCCAACTTGGTTTTCAAGAAATAATCAGGAAGCAAGTTCAACCTAAGTCCCCCAGGCATGACTTGACTGATAAATTTGATGACGGAAATGGTGCGAGTCAGATTATGGCTACCTTGGATGCTTTTGTGGGAGAAGAGGAGTCCACTTCAAATTTATCGGTCTCGGGGGTTGACTGCAGTACCCAAGATTCATTGCTCATTGACTTGAAATTGGGAAGATTTGGTGAATCCAGGGAAGTGCTCGGCGCAAAATTTCCTCAAGGAGGAAAAAAGGTTTTATCTTCTTCTGAATCATCGACACCTCCAAAGCGAGCTCGCTCTGGCGGTGCGAATTGCCATACCGCTTATTGCCAAGTTTATGGATGCAACAAAGATCTCAGCTCTTCAAAAGACTACCACAAGAGGCACAAAGTGTGTGAGGTTCACTCAAAGACTGCCCAAGTAGTTGTTAATGGAATCGAACAGCGTTTTTGCCAGCAATGTAGCAGGTTTGTCATCTCCCATCATACATCTTTGGATATACTCTCATCGTGAGCAATTACGCGGAAAGCTTCATAAATAAAAGGGGAGGAAAAGATAACTTTACAAGATTGCTCGAGCCCAAATATTTGTCAATCTCCCAAGTTGACTCTACCATGTTACTGTGTCGATATAATTTGATAGTAGACTAAGAAAAATGGTACCTTGACTAGTTCGATGTTGATTTTGTTGTTGATAGTGTATGTTCTACTACTTGACCATCCAGGTTTCATTTGCTAGCTGAATTTGATGATGGTAAGCGCAGCTGTCGTAAACGTCTCAGTGTCCACAATGAGCGTCGCCGGAAGCCTCATGTTGGCGTTCAGTCTGGTAGTGTTGGCAGGCTGTTGCAGTCATACGATGGTACTGCAAAGCTTTTACTTACTTAGACTCTCTCTCTCTCTCTCTCTCTCTCTCTCTCTCTCTCTCTCTCTCTCTCTCTCTCTCTCTCCGCGTGCGTGCATGCAGGTGAGAGTATGACATAATTGAGTGCAGGTAGTTGACTTACCACAGCAAATGTAGATGCTTCAGAAATTGATCTGTTTCTTCACCGTAACGACTGATTTGCCATTTTTTATGGTATTGTCTTGCGGATAGTTGGGATCAAGAATAGTCTGTCTTAATATCTAAACTTTGTTTGCAGTAAGTCTAGAAAGGAGGTGCATTACTTACTTTAGGCAGAACAGTAATGGATGTCTGTCCATTATCAGGGGAGTTCCTTATGCAATTCAAAACATCATTAAGTCAAGATGCGATCTCTTGAACTCGAGAATTTAATGATTCCTTGCGCTGTCTCCTGCTATTTGTTTTAGTCTCTGTTATGTAATGATGTGTCGTGTTTTTAAGATATGGAGCAGGTTTGCCCTGTTGACAGAATATACTCCTCTCAGCTATAAAGGAGAACTAACATGTGCATTCTGAGTTGCGAGGTCTGTATTTTCATCAACCAGAGGATCTTATCCAAAGCCAGTTCTCCGGTGCTTTTTACCTTGTGACTTGAAGTTACTTCAATCTTGTTGTCATGAATGAACACTGGTTTGCCAAAGTCACCAGGACATGGCCATTAGATTGAGTGTCTGTCATGATAGCTTGAATTAGCACATACTTGCAGGTTTCCCTAATCATGTGCATTATTTTCTAGATTAAAAATGCATACTGTATCTTGGCTCTAAATGTGCACTTGGAGTTTCAGGGTACTCAACTCTAGTGCGCATTGTGTCTGTTAATTCAAAATCACCTGTTTACGAGGTTATAGCTGATTCTGCCTCCCTCCACAATCTACTAAAGAGATGGTTCTTCCTTCACATTGTTTAACCTAAATATTGCAGTTTTTTTAGGGTCTCTCATATGATGTATATATTTCGCTTTCTTCTGTTGCTACAACTATGTTTAATGACTGCCATAGACTATCGAACTATGAACATCCGCTCTTTTCAGTTTAAGCTATAGGCTTGCAATAAATAACTTAAAGCCCCTGCTAATATAACTGAATGAGCTATCTTCGCATACTATCCCGATCGCTCTACTTGTATGTGCCACAAAGATCAGTCTTCTGATTGGGTTCAACTAGCTCTGGCTCTCTAAGACACCTTGAGGTTATGAAAGAAATGTGAAAAGTGAGACTGTCTTAATTCTTTTTGAATTATGTCAGTAGTTTCGATGTATAATAATTTCTAATAGATGTGTTTGGTAAGCTCTAGCTTACACTAGTATAAACCTAAAATAAGGTAAATGACTTGAGATTTGCCTTTACTACAGACTACGATAGCTCAATTTTCTCAGCATAATTCTCAGCTAACCTTATCACATGTTCCAATAGAAAGGGAAAGGAATAGAACGTACTCACAGTTCCAAGTCCCATTTGCTTTTATGGTTTCACATGGTTCTTTAAACTGGATGGAATAGCCAATTCCTTTACATGGAAGAAGACAGGATGGCAGTTTCATGTGCTATCTGCTGATGAATTTTCGAGGTGCAACTTGTGCGGCATCTGAATATTCTAGATCCCATAAGAGATATGCAAGATGTCCTGTTAAATGACCGAAGCCAGTCTCTACGTGGGACGGAATTGGAACTCTGGATTATGTTATTGGACGAGCCCTAAGATGTGTTTAGTTCTACTTTTGTTCTCTCTAGCTTGGCTACTGACAGCTCTCACTCTGCATTGTATAGTTGAATAATGTTGCTTTTTTTATTTAAACCATGAACATTGAGAAACCAGTCATGCTTCCTGATCTCAACTTAGTATGAATCTTTCCTGTTGTAATAATTGCTTGCCGAGTATGTCTTAATCGGAAATTCATTTCGCGTTAGAGAAATCCTCCCGTTTGTTTTATGCATTGTAATGACATTGTAAATGACTGCATGACTGCAGGTAGTGGGCTTGAGAGGAATCTGTTAGCGCCAACCTCCTTCATCTACCAAGATACACTTGCTAGCGAAAAGTTTCTGAATTCTGGGCTATATGGAATGAATAATTGGTATGAGCGCATCAAAGCTGAAGATGAAACCAGTCTTGGTCCTCCATCAGCTATTCCCATCCCAAACAGGCATCCGAATGCGATATCACTGATCTCTCCTTACAAATTTGAGAGACAATTTTCCCTCTTCGATGGAGGCAGAGTAAAATCCACATCATGCGGCATTTCCAGTAAAAATAGTCAGATTCCACGTGAGCTGGGTGGGCAAAACTCTTCACATTCCTCTTTTCAGGACACCTCCTTCGGTAGTGAGGACTTTGCTATTTTCGACACAGCATCAACTGTACAAGGAATATCGGGGATCGTAGAATCTGGCCTTGCTCTCTCTCTTCTGTCATCTCTATCTCAAAATTCTTCGAGCCGCTCCCGAATTCCCATGGCTCAGTCTTTGTTCATGGCAGGCACCGACTATCATTCCTCTCTGTGCGAAGCATCCGACAAGCTAGTGGATATGAGTTCGCATGCTTCCATAGGGGTGGAGTTAAAAAAATTGTCTTCGTCGATGATGGACTCTGCAGAAGGAAACCTCCCAGGTCATCCCATGATTTCTGATTTGGAGATCTCCGATGGGATTCTGCAGGGATCAGGTTTTGTAAACTCCAAGGACAATCTTTCTCCTAAAGGTGGTGGTACTACAATGAACTTGCTTCAATTGTCATCACAACTTCGCCGTGTGGAGGATCAAAGGCAATCCATCCATTTGAAGGAGCAAAATGATGTTTTCGGTTGTCCCAGGATCACTTGAGCACTCCAAGACGAGGTACAAGAGGAAATCCTTGAAACTCCATTTGCTCGATGGGTAGGTAGCGCCTGTATTTCTTTCATATTCAGTTTGCTTTGTCGACATTCGCTTTATTGGAAATCAACTGTATATACTATGAGGAGAAATTATTTGATTATTTTTTCCCACTTTGTGCTTATTTTACATGAAATGATGTTGTTTGGCAAGGTTTTTTCTTTGAACTTGTCTTGGCACTGAGCGTTAAGTTGCGCTAGGCTCTGGCTGATAAATAAGGATCAAGTCCCTCCTGGAATTGGAGTGTCTCAGTCGTGATGCCACCTAATTGCATAGTGTTATCAATTTTACGGCAACCTTCATCCTTCTCTCGGCAAAGTTGCTCGCCTTTTGGCTATGTCTATTTGTATATATAGACCGGCGACTTGCACTCTCACCTGAATGTTTTATTTTGTCTGAGATGAGAGGATGTTTGGGCGAAGATTGCTACAACCAAAATAAACGGGTGATGCTGACATAAGTAAATGTGGAACTGATATCTTTTTCTCTTTCGTCTACTGCTGTCAAACTTAATGTTGCAGTTCAGTTCTTTTAGCAACATATGCATTCTTATTTTTGCGGCAGTTACAATCGACAAGCAGTTTGGAGTCTTGCCTGTTTTCTGCATTGTTTCTCGATTATTCTGCTAGTCTGGCTCGAGTTCGTGATCTTGCCTTAGTAAAACAGAGAATTGGCTGATCGACTTTTATTTATCCTGGGGGAGAGATTAATGGTGGCAGTATAGGGAAAATCCGTATTCTCCGATGGCCACGGAAGGCAGTGGTACACCCAATCAAGCGATAAATTATTTATCGAAGTTTGCAATTTTTCTGGTCCAAGCAGTAAGCGGGAAAGAGTAGTGAATTTAGTCTATGAAGGTGTTAGTAATGGTGGTCAACGAGGAAAAATCAAGGATCGAGTAAAAATCCTCATGCGAAAGGGTATAATTCCACTAATTTGGTTTATAGCTACTACTTCTTCTGTTCTTCCCGCTTTCTGATGGTGATGGGGGTCCAACGTCTCCATGACTTTGGTCATGGGGAACTTGTCGCGCGTTGTACATCGATGTCGTGTCTGTGTCGGCTTGTTTTGTGGCTTTGATTCTGTGGCAACCATGCAGAAGAATTGCAAGGCCCAGCATGCAACCGCATTTTCATTTTCACAATATTAGGACATTGGCATTGACAGATTTTGGAGTCATGGATTCTTCACGTGATAAACAGGGGAGAAGAAAACACAGATTCATCTGAGGCTCTGTACTGAAGTATCTGGGCTGGATTCAGATCAGTTCATGAGGAAGGTGTTTGTGTTCCTTGAAACTGGCACTTGAACTGGCCGCTTGCACATGAAGCTTTCATAATTAATAAAGGAAAAAAAAGAGTTGGTAATAATCTTTCGGTTTTTGCACATGGGACACCGACACCTACAGCGCGTGGAAAATGCGGGGTGCAGGTGGTGACTTGTTGTAAAAGAGCCAAAGCAGCAGCTAGGTTAAAGTAGAGCGTCTTTCTTATACATTGTGGACGAAGGAATTCGTTGATACCAAAGATTCTCCTGCATCCAGATGGTAGATCTTTGGTTTTGTTGTGCAGCTTTCCTCTCCAATTTCCCTTATGTTTTGGGGGCTCTCGCAATACCCATCATCTGTTCTCTAATCTCAAAACCTATGAAGAAATTGGGGTACGTAACGCCTAATGTAAGTGTTGACTCATCGAAAACTGCGTTGGGCTATAAACTTCTTTAAGACGACGGGGAACCTCGGTGCGGAACAAGGAAGCTAAAGATCCATTCAATATCATGATATGATCCTACGTAATGTAATCACATGCCTAAGGTATATAGTCAGTGCTTCAAAAATGAAAACATTTCCGTATGCTTAGTAAGTGTGTCAAGAACGCTCATCGACAAGACCGAGTTCCAAGTCCTCCTATATGTAAATGCCACATTTCCATGTACAAATCTAATCAAATAATGTGGAAAGCAGAAACGCATATGCTTTTTCATCGAACCTACCAAGGTCATGCATTTCAATTTTGGGATAGCCTAAAAATTATGCAGGATCTATAAATATACAGATCAAGTCCATCCACAACATTTTCCCACTTAAAACTTCACACTCCCTCCAAGATCCCACCAACTAAGATTCCAACACTCCAAAGTCAACGAGCTATGACCCTGTACTAGGAAAGGCCCCTTAAAAAGGAAGAACAACCACACAGGCGTTAAGCAACAAGTCAGACCAAAGAAAAGAAGAAACAGAAAGAGGCAGTCATCTCACCTCAATCATATTGAAATTAAATCTCATCAAAATGCCCAATCTAATTCAGTACAGAATCCCTAAATAACCTTATTGTCCTGATCTCGTAGTAACATAAATATAATAAATAAGACAAAAAGAAGGCTTCAAACCCGCCACGTAAATGATGCTCTCGAGAGTCAAAAGGGTAAAAAACTAGGACGGAAATAATAAGACTGACGGTACAGGATCCGCACTATTCGAGAGAAAAATGCCTGTCAAAGAAACAAATCTCTACTTCGCAGCGCCGTTGGGTGCGGCAGCAGATTCTTTCCCAGATGGGTTGAGCTCGTCCCATGCCTCAACCCATGTGACCATGGCATCAGCCAGCTTGTTGAAGTACTCATCAACCTTGCCGAGCCTGGCTTTCACTTGCTTGGAGATCTCGATGTAGCATTTCTGGACGGAGGTGCACTCCTTGGGAAGGGTCACGGACTGGAAGAATGGGATCAGCTCCTCTTGCCAGTAGATGCCTTTGTACTCTTTCTTGAGGTTCACAAACGGATTGCTGGCTTTGCTGTGCCAGATGTAGGGGAGTCCTGTCTTCACTCCCAATCCCAAATGATCACAGATGACCTGCATAGTCATCAAAATGACTGATTTTAGCTTCTCTAATCAGGCGGATGAAAATCAAAATCAAATAATGTCCAGTCCCATTTCTCAGATGCTGATAAAATGTAAATCTCATCCGTCAAGCTATTTCTGAAAAACGCATTACAAGAGCAGCATGGATCATAACTACCTTGGTGCACCAGCCAGCCCACATATCGTCGTAGCGCCCAATTGGCTGACCATCACCCATGAGGCCAAAGTACATAGCAGGGCCGATCAAGTCACGGTTGAATGCCAAGTTCATTCCACACATAGGGAAAAGAGTTCCCTTTGGAATTGTCATGACAGCATCCACGAACCTGGTACAAGGAGGCACAAGGTAATCATAATCCCATGATGAAGCATGCATTGCACTTATACAGACACGGATCAGAGAGTACAAAGTCCAAACCTAGTGTTCCTCTCGAGAGGCTTGACGAGCTGAGTGGGGGCATCATAATCAGGGATGTTGAGCCAGAGGCCATGGGAAACAGCGGTTGGCGTGCCCTCGCGGAGACTGAAGGGATATCCACGAACAAAGTCGGCACCATCTCTGTATGGATCGTAAAGGGTGTTGAAGAAAAACGGTGTGGATGGAGTCAGAAGGTTCTTGATGTGCTGCTCAAGCGCGTTGATGTCCTTGCCAGTTGGATCCTTAGCAACCTGCCATTATTCACGAAGATACAAACAAATAAAGCCACAAAATTTTACTAATTTTCATCCTGACTCGCCAACCAATGCATCATGATATCAGAGGCAATGCGCTTATTTTCTATGGGATATCCGTATCACAATAGCATGCCCATAGCTTCACTCATACTTCAATCTCAAACCTAGTCCAGATCATGCAGCCTAGGACATTACACAAAACAAAAGAAAAAGGCTCAGATCTCGCGGACGGTCAAACAAAAAGTACAAAATTACAGCAAAGCAAGGATTTTTCGTTAGGATCCAAGTCTCCACGGGGGAGAAAAATAAAAATTCAAACTTGAAACAAAGAGAATGACGACAATGTCCCTAATCAAACTCGCTCAATCTACAGAAAATCAACAGATTTACCTTTCCCAACTCTCCGCCACCAGCCGTACGACCAAGAGCAGTAGTACTAAGCTCTCGGAGAAACCTAAATTGACATCCGCTACCGAAGTCTGCTAATCAAAATTACAGCACCTCCTCGTCAAGCTACTCGAGTCAAAACACAGATCAGCCCGCCCAAACAACCACCGACCGACTCACGGTGACCAGATCGGCACAGAACGAACGAAACCAGAACTAGATCTCCACATCACAAAAAACAAAAAAGGAAAGAAAAGTAAAAAACGGTCAACCAATTCTCAATTCAGCTAGTCGCGGTCAACCACGATCGAAATCCAAACCACCGGAAGGATGGGGAGGGAGGAGGGAGGAGGGAGGAGGAGGAGCGAGACTCACGAAGCAATCGTCGTCGATGGTGAAGATGTACTTCTTCTTGGAGACCATGTAGCCGAAGCAGCGGCATGCGGAGTCCTTGAAGGAGATGCAGGAGGCCTTGGGGCCGAGGATGCGGTTGATGTCGTTGCGGTTGTGGAGCTCGTAGTCGAAGCCCTCGGGGACCTTGATCACCTTGGACGGGTCGCCGTCCTGGACGATGATCAGGTGGTAGGGCTGGAAGAAGGGCCGCCACATCTCCAGGAAGTCCAGGTTCCGGATCGTCGGGATCACGATGTCCAGCTCGTCCTTCAGCAACGGCGTCGGCGCAACGGCGGCCGCGGCGGCGGAGGAGGAGGAGGCCGACGCCATTGTCGAGAGCTCCGGAGCTAGAGAGAGAGAGAGAGAGAGAGAGAGAGAGAGACGACGGGGAGGAGGGAAGATGAGGGAGAGTGAGAGGAGAGGAACGGGGTTTGTAGGGGCTTATATATGGTGCGTTGGCACGTGCGAGGGGGCGGGGTGGCGCGTGTGTGGTCCAGCTAAGCATCGCGCTGTAGGACGGGGTTTCATTGGTGCCACGTTGGCATGCTTCCACCGCCCTTTCACCTTTTTCTCTAAAAAAAAAATAATTAATATCACGAAAAACTTTAAATCGGTACGCTACGACAAATTTGCTTTCAAATCAATTTTTTGACCACAAAAAATTTACAAATTAATATTCCCGTTACAAATCTACCCTCCTTTAATTTCCGTTAAATTTTACAATCAAATTGCTGAGTTTGATAACACGCGACATTAGACGAATGTATCAGTTTGGAGTTTTCTAATTTGTGATTTTTCGTGATATTAATTCAATTTAACGGAAACTAATGAATAGTATATTTGTCAAAAATGTATTAATTTTTTATTTTTGGTGGTCAAAAAATTATTTCAGAGTAAATTTATCGTAGGTGTACTAGTTTTGGGTTTTTCGTGGTATTAACCTAAAAAAGGAAAGATCGTATTCAATTTAAGGTAAATATGTCGCAGATATACCAATTTGAGATTTTTCGTGGTATTAACCCTAAAAAGGAACCATCGTATTTCATTTTTTGGGAGATTTTTGTACCAAATTACCATAAATTAGATGTAGGCAGTCGCCCTTAATTTGTTACCTTTTATTATACGTTGACTCATAAAATTTTTTTTGCATGTGCAATGTATGTAACATTTAAAGAGTAAATATATATTCTCATCTTATTTTTTCATAGAATTATCTCCTTTACCTTGATTTTTTGTAAAAACAAAAAAACTAGACAACAAAATGAATATGACTATAACATGAAAAATAAAAATCGCTTGAATATGAATAAAATTAATATAGCTAATTAGAGTTTAAGGGAGAAAAAACACCAATGCCCGCTAACATTAGGGAGTTAGCATTGCTCTTGAATTGATTGTTCAAAACTGCCTTGTTAAGGCAATAAATATCGTTCCTATAAATAACTTGCATAATTCGTCAGTTTTCATTGCAATGTCACCTTTTTTTTTTTTATCATCACTCCAATGGGGGTTTGGGCCAAATGGAAGGACAAAAAAATTGCACAATTTCCGAGACCGATCAAGAAATTTCCAGATTCAACGAGTATTCTATATATTAGGTAATTATTCATTCAAAATTAATATAGTGAAGTCTCGTATAAAACTGATAAAGAATCCGCCGATTCCCATCAGTATAAAAGCGAATATTTTGAAATTAAAAACGACGCTGCTCTTGAAGGAGATAGTTCTATGCACGGAAAGAGAGCTCATGAATAAAACTCAAAGTCATCCGAGATGTACCGATTGAGCTAACAAAGGGACGAGGTTTCGCATCCTCGAACCTTATTGTAGCCATACTGGCCAAAGGAAAATCTTTATCTAAATGGATATGAAAAAGTTATCTCATGAAAAACGATAAAGATAAATATAATTTCTTTTCATATCTGTTCTGCCCGCATATCTCTCTTGATTTGTGCGCATCCTCGATCGATCAAATAAAATTAATCCCGTCACCTTGAAAAGTCATCTACAAAAGCTTACAAACGCGAATGTCACAAGCCGGGGGACATTGCACACAAAACGAATTGGAATGAAATCCGGCTCTTTGATATCGTATTGGAGCGCCCACCTCGCGTCAAAACAATAAAATAAAATAAAAATGGAGATCGATTCGTTTCTTTTTGGGTTAATTAAAAAAAAAAGCACCAACTTTAGATCGAGGGACAATTTTAGCCCAAACTTTCTTTTTGTTCAATAAAAAGTATCAACTTTAGATCGAGGGACAATTTTGGCATAAACTTTTTTTTTGTCCCATAAAAAGTATTAACTTTAAGTTGAGGAACAATTATGGCTCGAACTTTTTTTTTTGACTCGTAAAAAGTATCAACTTTCACTTGAATATCCAATTTGGCCTTTATTGACTTAAAACCATTGATTTTCCAACTTGACTATTCCACCTTAGCAATAAATCCACGTGACTTGTGAAATTGGATTTAAAGCATTATTCATTATCTTATTCTCTAAACCACGGTTTGAAGAATAGCGGTGAAACTGTTAAATCTCCTTCACTTCACCCAAGCAAGTCAAAATATATCTCTCAGATTGAATCTTACTAGCCAAACTTCGTCGTTTTTTGTGAATCAAGTCATGAGACCACCGCCTCGACGAGGACGCCATGGAAGAGATTCGCCGGGCTCACCACCATTACTTTTTTTTCCTCAAACAAGCGTAACCGAGACGAGAAAATTCAATGGGGGCCAAATTTGGGATTTAAATGAAAGCTGGTGCTTTTTCACGAGAAAAAAAAAAGAGTTCGGGCGAGAATTGTCCCTCGACCTAAAGTCGGTGCTTTTTTACGGGACAAAAAAAAAGATTCGGGCCAAAATTGTCCCTCGACCTAAAGTCGGTACTTTTTTACGGAACAAAAGAAAGTTCGGGCCAGAATTATCCCTCGACCTAAAATTGGTGCGTTTTTTTTTAGAATTAACCCTTTCTTTTTTCCACGCGTAAGGTGGAGAGAAAAAATAACGTCGTCAATGGAAAATTAGTAAAAGGGAAAAAAAAAAAAAAGAAAAGTGTTGGTGGGGGGGGGTGGGTGAAATTTCGGGGGGAAAAGACCCGAAAGGGAAAGGAGGGGAAGGGAAGGGAAGGGCCTCGGGGGGGAAGCACGTGAGAACCGGCGGGGGCGGCTCCTCCAAAGTCCCCCCCCCGCTTCGGTTTTAAATTCTTGGAGCCTTTCGGAAATTTCAAAAAAAAAAAAATCAGAAAAAAAAAGAAAAGAAAAAGAAGAGAGAAAAAGGCGAAAAGGACGTGGGGGGCACGATCCGCCGCCGGGCCCCACCCGATCCCACGCCGACACGTGTCCCTCCCTGGGGACGGGGTCCGGGCCTCGGTCGCGGGGCGGGGCGGGGCGGGGGTGTCAAGCGCGTGCAGGAACGGCGTGAGGACCACCAATCAGAGAAAAGGGGGGGGACTTTCGAACGTGTTCGGCGGGTGGCCAGAAAGAGGGACCGGTCAAAATTGAACCGAATCTGAAAATGAAACCCGTGTGGTGGGGGGGGCGAACGGCTGGCGATGATGTTAGGCCGCTCGCTCCCGCGCGCATTCGGGACGTGACTTCGTAACGGTCTTTAATAACGTACGGGGCACGGGGCGTGTCCGGACACGTGAAGATTCTCGGGGACGAGGGGAAAAAACACGCGGCCACTGGCGCGAGGGAATCGAGCGACCGACGGAGGCTCGGCTTTTTCGGTTTCCCACGCGTGCTCGTCCGTCTGGCGTGAACGCCGCGGTCGCACGGGAATATGCAGGGGACTATAGTCTAAATCTTTCGGCACGGGGCTAACCGTTGAATTTCTTTTGATGTTAACACGACACCACCGGTTTGTTTGATTCTTCGTGCTGCTGCATCCGCTACTCGCGCTACGCATCTCGTCCGGTCTTTCGCCATCCACTATTATTATAAGACGAGAATCGGATGGCGATAATAATTGGGCGAGGGCATACTCGCACGCACATCGATTGAAAAGGTCCAATTAGCAAGTGGATGGAGATGGATCCTGACCTGCGTCTAGGGTACCATGGGGCCACTACTTGCAAATGCTCGCCCCCACCAACCTCTCTTTCTTTTTTTTCTTAAAATTCGTTCGTTTTTCGCGCAGCACATGGTATCCGGAATTCCCGACTTGATTGACTCCGACCGAGGTTCCGGTTAAAGGGTTCCGGTCAAAAGGGGTTCCTTCCCTTGATGATTTGAATTGTTTCGAGATCGAAAGAAGATCCCCATCCTCCCCGTTTCCTCGAAAGAATACGAGGATCCGGACGAAAATCGGCGAAAGAGAAGAGGGAGAGAAAGGGAAGGCGCTCTCTGTGCACGCGCTTTCGAAATTTGGATTTATACAATGCCACGAGAAGAACGCGACAACACTTGCGACGCTTGGTTTTGTCGTGCCTTCTATTCAGTGTTATGCTGAGATCGCTTACCCATGTGTCCCCGAAACCGGGTCAAATGTCTAGGCCTGGAGATACGCGTTTGTAACCCTAGACAATGACCCGGAAAGGAAAGGAGAGAACGCAATTAAAGAAAAAAAAAAAAGGGAGATGGTGCATATAAGAAGACCAAGCTTCCAATCTCGGGTTCTAAGGCGGGCAAGAGACGAAACCGGGAAGAGAACAAGCTAAAAACCCCTCGTGCCGTCTCTTCTCCGAATCGAGCAACTCGACCCGGGCTCATTTGTCCGGCCCTAATGCTCTGACTAATTTCGCACTCGATGAACATGAATCGGTTCGGCTATAAGGTATGCCCCGTTCCAGCATCCTAACGCTTTCGGACTTCCGGAATTCACGTTTCGCGCACTCGGTTTCGTGTCGGTGCAGATCATTAGATTTCGATATATGGGTTCGATTCCTCGCGTTCTCTTTGGTTCATCCATCCATGGATTTCCCTTTCGATAAAATCCTAGGGATTGACCTTTTTCCATTGGAAGAATTGGTGCTAAGGAAAAATCGGATGCTCTTGAACGATGCGAAGCGTCCAAAAGGGAGGCTGTTCATTTTGTCGCGGGACATTGGGACCGTAGGGAAGCTCGTTCGTATCCTTTTGGCGATGATGGAGGTCAAGGGTTGTCAGATTACAGTTGGCAGCACGAGCACAGACAGGCAAAATTCGTATGGATCGAATCGAAGTCCATTATTGGCCGAAAGCATATTCCTCATTTGGAAGGAAATGCCGCTTTGCCTAATCAATTTCTAGTGCATTATTTAGTAAATAGATTAAAAAAAGGGAAATACCGATTTTTTTTCATATTGAGTATGTTATCGCGAAATGGTACCAGTTTTAGCTCTTAATTGAATATGATCTATCGCGTCGAAGAAGTGGGTGATCTTGCGGGTCTTAACGAGTGAAAGTTTTGCGAAACGACATTTGTTTTTCTTCTTTTTTTTTTTCAAAAAAAAGACACTGCAAGTCCTAAAACTCGTCGTAAAAGTAAAATCGAATCATGAAACTTTCAAAAAGCGCAATTAGGTCCTAAAATCTTTTATAAAAGTGTAATCGAGTCCCAAAACTGTCGAAAACTGCAATAAAGCCCTTAAACTTGTCACGAAAGTGTAATCGTGTCATAAAACTTTCAAAAAGTGTAATCAAATCCTAAAACTTGTTATAAAAGTGCAATCGGGATCTAAAACTTTTAGAAAGTGAAATCAGTAAAAGGACTTGACCGAACCAATTTAATAAGTTTCAGGATTTAATTACACTTTTTTATTGCGCTTTCGTGACAAGTTTCGTGACTTTTGATGAACTTTTTTTTTTTTTTTTGGAGGGGGGGTCGAGCGACCTCGGTTCAAAATAGCCGAAAATAAAAAGGGAAAAAAAGTGATTATATGAGACAAAAAAGCTGTTGGGCTAGCAAATGATGATTGAAGATCTCATAGTATGGACAGCGAAAAGGCTCACATGGGCCGCTCATCGTGGTCAATCTTATTTTAAGCTTTCAAGGTCAATAATGCTTCCCTACTTTATGATGAGCCAATTTATTTTTTGAAATAGAGTAAAAAAAAAAAAGAAAATAAGAAGAAATAAAAAAGGACAATAATTAAAAACATGAGGACATGTCAGAGAGAGGTCCGAACAGGGAGGACGAGGACTTCGCTCACCGACAGCACCGAGTGGGTCGTTTGCTGGACGCCTTTACCGACACGAACGTCCCTCCTTTTTTTTTTTTTTGAATTCGAATTGAGCATGCCATGCAACAAAGAATAGGAGATTTTGTCTATTAATTTTTTTATTTTTTATTTATCCGGAATAAAGTCGATTAATTGAATAAAGGCGATGTGACTAGAAAATTTTCAGACTCTACTCTCAAACTCGTTGTAACTCTATTTTTAAGCATGAAATTGATTTGACGAATCACTTGATGTGTTCAAACTCAAATTAATTGTGAGAAAAGAAGAAGAAGAAGAAGAAGAAAACTACGGCGAAAACTGAAATTACATCTAATAGGGCTCTGTATTCTAAAATTTATACAAGCAGGGCTAGGCTAAGTGCAGTGAAAGTGAATTCAATCAGAAAGTCAACTCTTAGATTGAATCTGTACATTCCTCGAATTAACTATTATGAAACTCAGGCCGCTCGAGTTTGATATGAATAGGGTCGATATCTTATGGGCAAGTCCGTCATGAGTAGCCGGGGCGAATACCTTAATTCACTTAATAATTGATTGGAATGAGGGTTAGATTATGACCAAAAATGATATTAAAGTCCAAGTTGGGGCTAACCCAAATTGGAACTCTTGGAGCACGCTCCATGGGCTTGTAATAGGGGTTCTAAAATTTGATTAGCATTTTAACAAATTCGCTTCTTGGGTAAATCGTTTACCATATAAACGGGTTGGATCTGGTACGAGTTAAGTCCGAGTCGGGTCGGGTGTGAGTCGCTGAAATTGTATCACATGCAATTTGGTTGACATGATTAGCTGCATCAATTTGGCTTGGATTCATCGTCGACCTGCCTGAACCCGATCCGATCCATCCGTTTTCATAGGTCCACGTAACCGAGATGAGCATGGTAATGTTATGGTACGAAAGTTAAGTTAGGTACATTTTATTTTCAGGGTCTCTCTGACTTTAGTGAAGAATCACAGTCAAAAGATGCTGGTACTATAGAACACACGAAAACCAATCTAATTTTGTCCATTTGAGCTATGTGACAAACTTCAACTTTTCGTTAATTAAAAAAAACAAGTGTCAACTGGACACCGGAAAGAAATTTCTAGGACAAAATCACGATCTCTCGATTCCCTTGTCCATTTTCTATGGATTGACCAATTCATATTAAGACATGATTAGGCTAGCTTCATTCCATTTCTGCAAAGTAATCTTGCTGAATTTCTCCATCTAATTCTACTACTACAAGCGCTTAATTCTCCGGCAACGCAAGCTTAAGAACCCATATTTTTTATTTATTCATTTTTCCTATTTCTGTGCTGTCCGTGGCTCGAGTTTGTTCAGAAATCCTCATCATTTGGAACTTAATTAGATGAACTAATGCACTAAAATTCTAGCAATTTGAGGACATTGCATGATTGGCCCATCAAAGTTTACATTTTCAATTTTTCCATGGCTTGTGCAAGAACTTTGCAAATGTCATCTCCTCAGCAATTGATACATCCATCACTTTCCCTAGAAGGAGCCAAAGAATCTGCTAAGGGAATCTAACATAAAGGACCCAACAGAATTGTACTCTTTGAGCTGTATTCTGATGCCACTTTGAGTTAGTTCTTATATAAGGACCTCACTGATCTAGTGATCCTTGCGTCTTCAGCATCCTCCAAACAATAATAGCAAACTTTGAGGATGTCCTCGTGTAACCTCGATCGCCTCGGAGTCGCGGTCATTCTCTTTATGACGGCATTGGCTCGAACGGGTGAGCTTCTAGCTCAGAGAATTCAGCTGTGAAGACAAAAAATTTATTTCCTAGCAATGATACTGTCATGTACCGATGCTCCCGCCTTTTCTAACTCCTCGTCTCGTTTTCAGCGGCTTATGACATGCTCGATCCTCATGGAAACATTAACATTAAATGGGACGTTATGTCGTGGACACCGGATGGTTACGTGGTGAGAATCGCTGTTCCAAAGGCTTGTGAATGAATGGTGCTTTCGTTGAATTCTTGTTCTGTAAGTTTGGGCAATGAACCGATCCTGAACATAGTAGCGAAGGCACTGACTAAATCTAGTGTGGTAACTTGTAGGCAGCCATCACTTTGAGCAACTTCCAAATGTTCAGGCACATCCCGAGCCCCAGGTGGACGTTGGGATGGACTTGGGCAGGCAAAGAGATAATATGGTCTGTTGTGGGAGCGCAGGCAAACGATCAAGGGGATTGCTCGAAATTCAAGGGAAACATCCCTCACTCTTGTGAAAGAAGCCCTGCTATCATCGACTTGCTTCCGGGAGTGCCCAACAATCAAAAGTACACTGATTGCTGCAAGGGAGGCGTTGTTGTGTCGTGCGGTCAAGATCCGGCAGCTGCGGTTTCGGCCTTTCAGGTCAGTGTCGGGCTCTCAGGTACGTCGAACACTACGATGAAACTTCCCCAGGATTTTTATCTGCTCGGGCCTGGACCAAGCTATACATGTAGCGCTGCAACAATCATGCCGCCTTCAGTACTCTTCTCGGCTGACGGACGGAGAAGAAATCGGCTGACGGACGGAGAAGAAATTGAGCCATGAGTGAGTTAGAAGCTTTTATTTTCTGTTTCTGGTGGTGCTCAATTTGTTTGAGTGTCTCTAAGATTTGGAGTCCCAAAATGACTACTTGGTTCAGGAACTATTTGTTTTTGACAGACTTTCCACGTGTCTGTTGTCATCTGCTTGATTGAAGCTGAACATCCTTTAATCATCTCCCAATGTCTAAAGCATTATATTCGTGAATATCAAAAGTTTCCGCTGAATAAATTCTTTCACTCTGATTCGAAAGTCATATCCATCTTCTGAATTCTCTTCTAATTGTTGTTGCAGTGTCATGGTACGTGACTTGTACTTACTCGCAAGTGGCCGTTTCCAAGAACCCGACCTGCTGCGTTTCCTTGTCCTCTTTCTACAACTCTATGATCACTCCTTGTCCGTCTTGTGCTTGTGGCTATGACGGAACAGCTTACTGCATCAGGTAAGTGTTTAACAACTTTTACGTAAAATTGTTTGCCTGGTGGTTGCATTTAGGACACTGATTCTTATTCTGGAATGTGATTCAGGAGCCAGAGCAAGATTCAGAGTGTGGTGGGACCACAACCGTCCATTGAAGGCCATGCGCCTTTGCTGCAGTGCCCGAACCACGTGTCCTATCCGGGTACATTGGCACGTCGAGGCCAACTATAGAGAATACTGGAAAGTGAAGATCACAGTCACCAGTTTCAACTACGGGATGAATTATACACAGTGGACACTCGTCGCACAGCATCCGAACTTCAACAACATCACTCGAGTCTATAGATTTGACTATAAGCCACTCGATGCGTTTGGTTCCCTCAGTGAGTACCATGGCCTTTATAGAAAAGAACGCTGTCATTGTTTGTGATTGGATTTTAGCTTTTTCTGCACGTTGATCTTCAACAAATTGGCCTAATTGTTGTGATAGGTGAACATGGTCAAACCACATACGTTCCACGATAAAGTAACGCGCATAGTCATAATTTGGTGAGTCGATAGACTTGACAAAATTTTAATCTCGTTTCTCGTGATTGCCTTATATGCAGATGACACCAGCATGATTTATGGCATAAAGTACTACAATGACCTACTAATGCAAGCAGGGCCAGAAGGAAATGTTCAATCAGAGATGATTCTTCGGAAAGACACGAGTACTTTTACATGGGATCACGGTTGGGCGTTTCCTCGAAAAGTCTACTTTAATGGTGACGAGTGCATGATGCCACCTCCTGATAAATATCCTTCTCTACCAAGCATAGCACCTTCGAATCGTTCTTTGGCTTCAGCCTTGGCTTTCTTCCTCATCTTGGTACTGATGCCGCTGATACTATGATGTGAACGGCAGCATATATACTCATCATCTCCATCTACTTGCACCCGGGATGATTGCGAAGTTGCCTCTGTCATAGAGAGAGGTTGGTAGCTCTGAAAGGAAAAAGTGCTGTTGCTGTAAGGGATTTTCATGGGAAGGCATATGCAAGAACTGTACAGAGTATATGATATCGAGTCTACAGTCAAAATGTGTACATGCTGGTAAAATCTGTAAAAGGGTCCAGAAGTACAATTATGTGAGAAAGATGAGGACTATCTTGATTAAATTAGCAATGGTGCGCCTAATATGTAATTAAATCTGGTGACACACTAGATGGAAGAAGCATTTAGCATAATATAATGTTTATGACCTAATGAGCTTGTTGCAGAAGCTGGCCAAATGCAAATTCGGTCCATGGATGATCCCTAGAAAGGCAACAAGTCCATTCCATTTGGTAGCTTAATATATGCGAATCAAAGGATTTTACCGATAATTTTCTAGTCAATAAAGAACATAAGTAAAATAACTTTCTCTAAACGTCTTCATCAAGTCGGTTCAGGTTAAACAATCCTGGTCAAGTCACGTATGCTATATAGCCTGTAGCGGTTATTCTAGTCAATTCAACCCTATAGGTCCTTGAGAGGCAGCAGCAATTAAATCAACTTGCGCAGCGGCAGAATGCTCGTCAGAAGTTGGAATGTCGTATGCAAGTGATGAGCAATGGGAAAAAGTCTTCTTTCAAAACTGATGTCCTAGTGTCTGTATAAACCGGTTTATGTTATGAATAAGTCAATACAGTGACTTGTTCAATTCTTTCCATTAACTTTTAAATCTTCTGCGAACCATTAGAGAGTCAAATTTTATTTCCGTCATGGTGCACCATCATCTTCTAGCATATTTTGTTTTGCAGAGTGTATTTTACAGTCGTTCTTAAGCTCTAATCCTGTCAAATCATGAGATTCTAGTCAGCTATAGGAATTTGCTTTCTCCATTTTGTACTGTGTCTTCTAACCACTTAGGTCCAACATCTTTAGTCACCTCATTTAGCTCTGGCAGATGGGAATCATTTATCAGATAGAGAGATCTGATCTCACTTGTCCTTGCATGGCCTTCTAAGCAACCGAGCTAAGCGGAACAGCAAATTCATAGATAAAAAAGCAACTAGTGTGGTACTTGAAGATGAGAGTCAACCAAATTAATGGGCTCAAGAAACAAACGGAAGACATAAAACACAAATAGAAAGGTGTCAATCAGCTGACAAGATGGGTTTGACTATCAGATTGCTGAAGCCATTGGGTGTTCCATGTAATTGAAGCTTGATGGTCTTTACTCTTTCCTAGTAGCGTGAAGAAGCATAGCGTGTAGAGCAAAATCACAGCGAACAAAAATAGAAAAGGTAAGGCTGAATAAGAAACTCCCTTAAGTTACAAGAATAAATTTGCTTTTTCCATCACCACCAATTTGAGCAGACAGTTAGAGGGGCATTCTTCTGTCCTGGCGTCGAGTGGGACATTCCAAGCCGAGTTATGGCCGTATTGGAGATTGAGAAAAAGACGTGAATTTTACTGAACATACATCTCCTTTTGATTTTCCTAGTATTTTAACTGGCTTTTGATGGCGAACAATCATTTGTCACGGAATTAAAAAAGCTTCAGATTTCAGTTTCCAATTTGAACGCTCAAAATCTCATTTACCAACTATGTTGCATTAGCCTGTTCCATGTATGCCGTACCCAAATTTCATAACTCAGAACTCTACTTATGTAACTAAGGCTACTGATCCATTTTCCAACATTCCAAATTTATTTCCCGGAAGTTCATTTTGCTGATAATTTTCGAGAAGAGATTGAGAAAGGTTTTTTTTTTCCTTTTTTTTAAAAATATAATCAGTCGCCTAAACTTATAGAGAAGGGATCATTTTGGCTACGGTCACAGACAAGGAACCGACCGTTCACATGTTATGTTCATCCAAACCAGGAAAATCTGCCTCCAGCGTCGCCATCATTCTCACCTGCATGTTGCTTCAAGATGCAAAAACAGAATTGAAGGAACAAGGAAAATTACTGTGCATGATTGCGAAACTTGGAAAAATCAGAAGAAAAGCTTACCAACTGGTAGGTGACACATTACATAGTCTCATCTTTCCTCCATACAAGATTTAACACACTCCTCGCACAAACCATTCCATCGCTTGTAAGTTGGCTGAAGACTGAGTGTATCTGGAGGCACCAGAAATGGAATCTGAAGGTCTCTTCACTTGTCAAGGGAAAGTTTATGAAGATGGAAAAAGCTCATTATCCCCAAGACTTGAGCTCATACTCCTGGCAGCCATCTTTATGCTAATGATTCCTCATACAGGTTGGCCTTGTCAGCATGTTGAATGCATGGATTTCAAACTTTTTCGCCTCACAGTTCTGGTGGTAATTAACTATCCCTTGTCCTTCTCTTCATAATTGCAGCTGCGTATGATCCTCTAGATCCAAACGGTAACATAACGATCAAATGGGATGTAATGTCCTGGACTGCTGATGGCTATGTGGTGAGTGCAATCATTTTGGATTGATGGTTGCCGTACTTTGAACATTATATCTTGGAATACTGCTGTAAATATTCTGTTGACCGTAAAAAAATTTAAAACCAGGCTGCTGTCACAATGAGTAACTTCCAAATGTACCGGCAAATCATGACTCCGGGTTGGACACTGGGATGGGACTGGGCAAAGAAGGAAGTGATATGGTCAATGGTTGGAGCACAAACTACAGAACAAGGAGATTGTTCCAAGTTCAAGGGCAATGTACCACATTGCTGTAAGAAAGACCCGATAGTTGTCGACTTTCTCCCTGGAGTCCCCTACAACCAGCAGTTCAGCAACTGCTGCAAAGGTGGCATCCTCGCGTCGTGGGGCCAGGACCCGGCCGCCTCGGTCTCTGCCTTCCAGGTCAGTGTCGGGCTAGCGGGCACCTCCAATAAGACGGTCAAACTCCCCAAGAACTTCACTTTGCTTGGCCCAGGACCGGGATACACTTGCGGGCCCGCAAAAATCGTGCCCTCGACAGTGTACTTAACAGCTGACCGGAGGAGGAAGACTCAAGCTTTGAGTATGTTTCTTCTTCAAGTGGACTAAACTTTTGATTAATTAAGTAGGCAATGCTGTGTTTTTTTTTTTCCATTGCTCGTGATCATACTTTGTATGCAGTGACTTGGAATGTCACCTGCACTTATTCACAGTTCTTGGTTTCTAAGAACCCAAGCTGCTGCGTTTCGTTCTCGACTTTCTACAACAACTCGATCACGCCTTGCCCGTCTTGTGCTTGTGGTTGCCATAACAAGAACTGCATTGCGTAAGTTCCATGACTTTCCTTTATTCTTTGGGTAATACACTTTTGTGGAATCTAACTGAAAATTTATCATATACCTGGTGACGGCTCTATTAAACTTGGTATAAGCCGTTTGTGCAAGATCTCCTTATAGATTTCTCAAAAACATATAAAACAAAAAGGCTCATGACCTGATGTGGCCAGGAGCGACTCCAAACTACTACACAAGGCGGGAATAAACACACCGAGGAAAGACAACGTTCCACTTCTGCAGTGCACGCATCACATGTGCCCGATCCGGGTTCACTGGCATGTGAAGCTCAACTACAAGGACTATTGGCGTGTAAAGATCGCCATCACGAACTTCAACTACAAACTGAACTACACCCAGTGGACACTCGTCGCACAGCACCCCAATCTCAACAGCATCACCCAAGTCTTCAGCTTCGACTACAAGCCTCTCATCGCTTACGAATCTATAAGTGAGTGCTAAGGCTACACTTCATCAGTCTTTTCCACCTAAATTGTTGGGAATTTCGGGGCAAGAGTCGGGCTAACTTTCTAATCAATCTGTGATTCTGATTGCGCAGATGACACGGGTATGTTCTACGGAATGAAGTTTTACAATGATCTACTGATGGAAGCAGGGCCACAAGGAAATGTCCAGTCCGAAGTGCTACTTCAGAAAGACAAGAACACATTTACATTCAGACAAGGATGGGCGTTTCCAAGAAAAGTATACTTCAATGGAGATGAATGTATGCTTCCCCCACCTGACAAATACCCATTTCTGCCAAGCTCCGCCCAAGTGAATCTAGTAGCCTTGTCAACAGTTGTGACCTCCATGGCTATATTGATACTGCTCATCCAGAAATCTCCCTAGAAGCAGACCCATTTCAGAAAATTTTTGAAAGCAAAGACATTTGCAAGCGATTTCAGACGTAAGCTGCACCCTCATCAGGTAAAATATCATACAACCTATCCGGACCTCCAAATAGAGCTTTCATGTAACGTCAACAGAAGATAGAAAGAACGTACCTGTAAAAATAATCATGCAAAAGCTCGCTCTCAAGTACTAACGGTTTTGGGTGTGTGTCATGCGATACTGAGTACTACTGCTTTTGTTCCTCGCAAGCCTCTCAAGCTGTGTAAGTAATCTTACCCGTCCATTTCTACATTCTGTATGGTTGACAAACATGGTACTCGTATTTCATTTCTTCAAAATCAAATAGCTTACAACATTTTGGTCACCGATACTCTTAACACACATTGATCCACATAATTAACAGTATAACATAGCAAAAGATTATTCAGAAGGAGATTACAAATGATTCTATCACCGGATGTATAAATAAGCTAAGTGGCAGGGACCTTGTAGTAGTAGATTCTATAGCACCCTGTTTCCGTCTCTACTCGCACCTGCTATTGTCGCAAGAACGTGTTACAATTGCATGGACAAATCGTGCTATAACCCTGGTGTGGTGTGGTGTAAACCTGATAGGAATAGCAGAGCAGCCATTTTAGCGGTTTGTCCCTGGGGTCCTCACACGAAAGCCAAAAACAACAGAGTAGATGCCACAATTGGTATGAACGCGAAAAGTCCAGGCAAAATTGGCCGAGGACTGGTATTTGGCAACCATGGGTAGGCATCCGGAGGTGGCATCACACAGTTATCACCATTGAAATAAATCCTCCGAGGAAAAGCCCATCCCTTTTCAAATGTAAAGGTGGATTGGTCCTTTCGGAATAATAGCTCGGACTGCACATTCCCATATGGCCCAGCTTCATTGAGAAAATCATTGTAGAACTTGACTCCCCATAACATCGCAGTATCATCTGCAATTAAATAACCAGAATTGCAACATCGTGAGAAAAAAAAGCAGCATATGGAACAGGCCCATTATAAGCGAATCAGGTATAACATTGCTTACTTAAGCCTGCATAGGGAGTCAGTGCCTTGTAGTTGAAGCTGAAAACTTGGGTGAGATTATCGAAGTTGGGGTGCTGAACGACGAGATTCCACTGGGTGTAGTTCATTCTATAGTTGAAATTTGTGATCGTGATCTTCACCCGCCAATACTCCTTGTAATTGAGCTTCACATGCCAATGGACTCGAATTGGACACATATGGCTAGTACACTGGACTAGCGGTGCATTGCTGCCAGACTTTCCCGAGTTAGATACAACTTGAGCCAAGTGCGGAGATTTTGCCCTGAAAGACCAGATGAGAAACATATGGTTATGAATCAATTGTTTCCACGTAACACTGAACGAGAACTCTATAAGACAAGTTCAGAGATAACTAAATCTTCGCATAAGTGTGATAACTCACTCTACGCAGCCGCCGGTATCTGTTGCATTGTTTTGACAGCCGCAAGTGCAAGTAGGGCAATTTACTATTGTGTCATTGTAGAATGAGGAGAGAGAGACACAGCAGGTTGGAGTCTTTTGAGCTAAGAATTGCGAATATGTACAAGTAACGTTCCACGTCACTGCAAAAGATCAAGCAGCTAAGGTCAGAAAAGTCAGATAACTGCATGCTTGAATGAAAGTTAATAAACTTGGAGCAAGATATCAAAAGTTGCAATTGTTTTCCGCATTCCAAAACTCACATGTAGATTAAATAAGTTCCCCTAGGCACAACAGCCAGATATTGTTCACACTTCAGAAAGATCCCACAATCGATGTGCGCATTGCATTACTCACATATCCCAGGGCCAGAAGAAGTAAAAGTCATTCACATGTTTGAAACTTTATAAACAAGCATATAGTTGATACTATCTTGGGGAATTGCTTGCATGTTTATAATGCATCTCATATGCAACCACTACGTAGTACTGAAGAACTTCAAATTTTTGTCTAAAAAGACTATCATGCACATGTAATTGCTTTGAAGAAACCTGCGAATAACTTACTTAAAGCTTGGGTCGTTCTCCTTTTGTCAGCAGAGACAAATTTAGTTGGTCTGACAATCTTTGCAGGTCCACAAGTATATCCTGGTCCCGGTGCTTTCAGTGTAAAGTTTTTGGGAAGCCTCACGGTCCTGTTAGTTGTTCCAGCAGCTCCTACACTGACCTGAAATGAACTTGCTGCATTTGCTGGGTCCTGGACCCACGAATTTATAACTCCACCTTTGCAACAATTTGCTATCTGCTGATTGTAAGGAGTTCCTGGCAACAAATCGACGACTGTCGGGTCCTTCTTACAGCAATGAGGGGTGTTCCCTTTGTATTTCGAGCAATCACCTTGCTCTGTGGTCTGACCGCCCATCATGCTCCATATAACTTCCTTCTTTGCCCACGTCCACCCCAATGTCCATCCCGGAGCTTGTATATGGCGATATTGTTGGAAGTTGAACATCGTGACAACAGCCTGTCCAACTCAACCAGAAAATGTCACAAGACAAGTGGGATTGTAGCCAGACTTGAGCCAGGGAAAAAAAATTAACTCTTCGTGATAGGAAAATATTTCCTGACTAAGCCTCAAGTTCTTCATAATTCATACCCCCCGAGTTCTTTGTAATTGATACCCCCTCAAATTGCCTTTATGGGACTCAGATCAACAACGATAGCAAACTACTTTTTTCACAAAAACTCAAGTAAGGTAAAGAAGATCTCGTTAACAACTAATGCATACCACGTAACCATCGGGAGTCCAGCTCATTACGTCCCACTTGATTGTGATGTTCCCATTAGGATCAAGTGCATCATACGCTTCTGCAAAATCGGGCATCAGAAGAAAACAACAGACATCAATCCGAAAGTATAAGTCCAGAGCATGCACTAAGTTACTTTTGAAAGTATGACATGACACATGAGGAAGGCATTAAAAAGATAATCACAAGATTTCGCAAAGTTGGGGTTCAAACTGCCATTTTAGCCACACATCAAGAGACATTATCAGCTTCGATGCCATTATAATTAGCATATGGAATCCATAAAGAGAGCACACGGATCACTCAAGGAAATAAATGAACACAAAGACACCTTCGCTTATTTCCTCTTAACTACTTCCCCGGATAAGTTCTTGAAGATAGAATTCAAAAAGAAACATAGTCTTCACACACACGTTCAAATTTCCAACGAACGCAACCTCCTAACCACCAAAAAACTGCCCAACATGCCGCTTTCGGAACTAATTACTGAAACAAATTAGGAAATAACACGGCTCTTCAGATCGCAGGGGCAATTTGATTCCAACTAACTTCGCAAGCCGGTCAAGAACTGCGAGAGATCGAGAATCAGGAAACAGACCCAGATGCACATTACCCTGATTTTCTCGCATCTCCCTCGGAGTTCGAGACATAATCGAGGCAGGGCAACAGCCAAAAAGGAACAAGGAAACAAGAAAGAGAAGGCTCCTCAAGAAACCGAAGTTTGAGAAGCAAGAAGCGAAAGGAGCATAATGGGGGGCACTTACCAGTGGATGGGAAAGAGGAGCAAGAGAGCAACAACAGGAGCAAGACGGCGATTCCACCGAGCTTGGACATGAAGCCGTCGGTGGAGCGCAAGGAAGGCTCCATTCTTGATGCAGGTTTCGCCCCTTCTGGTTCAAGATCTACACAGCAAAGATGGAGAAGAAGAGAGAGAGAGAGATAGAGAGAGAGAGAGAGAGAGAGAGAGATGTAGAGGGGTGCTGGCTTTTTCTTTCACATGGGAAGTAGAAGCTTTTGTTGAGTACGAGTGGACTTGTAAAAGTCTCTGAAAGAGAGAGAGAGAGAGAGAGAGAGAACAGAGACAGAGGCGTGACAGTTACTATATATTACCGCTGTCTTTGCTTCCACAGGTAGTCGTCGAGGGGTTTCCAAGAATACCCTTCTTCTTCTTCCTCTCTCTCTCTCTCTATCATTGAATTTTTAAGTAGGTCATCAAATGGTGAATTTAGTCTTCAATCTTCATCATCACTGCCCCAGAATCATTAACGACCCGCGATGTATCTATCTATCTACATGCTCTCTTCTAAGCTATTTATGAAGCATCCTATTAAAAGTACTTCATGGAGATCGAGTGCGCATTATGCTTATTTAGATCCGGTATACTCCGGTCTAGACTAAATTGATTGTGATTGCCTTGGGGTAATTCATCTCGGTAATCTCGAGATTCGAGACGAAAACCGAGATGAAGCCTTCAAAGACCTACTCAGGTTCGCACCATATATCTGTGCTCTTCTAAGCTTTTTATGAAGCGTCCCCTGAATTTTGAAAATAAAAGAATTCCACTCGATTTAGAGAAATTTAGAAGGGTTTTAAAAGCACTTCATAGAGGTCGTGAGTAGATAATACTTATTCAGATCTAGCGGACTCTGGTCTCGACTAAATTGGCCATGATTGCTGGGCATAATTTCATTCGAAGGTTGTAACTTTTGTAACCACAATCGAGATGGGTTCGCAATTTCCATACTCTTTTTTTCCTTCAATTTTCGATTTTTTTTTTTACCGACTTGATTTTCTGGGTTCGATTAGCTATAATCGAGATGGGTCATGGCCAGAGACGGAGAGGGATAATTATGGGAATTCGACCGAAAAACGGTCTGAAAACACACGCACGAACGGCCGTGGAAATTCATCACACGGAAAGAGGACTTGGAGCGAACGAGGCAAGGTACGGAAAATTGGGGGAGGCGAGACAGCGGGCCAGCGTGGGGCAATTCCGACACCGTCGGTGGCGGTACAAAAAGCATTACGATTGTCTTTTTAATTTAAAGGAAAACACGCAATTAATAATTCAAATCCCTCTCTCCTTCTGTCTCTCTCTCTCTGTAGAATGACGTGGTATCAGTGGAGAGTGTACTGGCGAGGACAGCGACGTGTTTTGGGGTCCGTTCTCCAATCGTCTTGCCATGCAACCACCGCCATCTTGACCATTCTAATCAAACATCAATTTCGTAAATTATCATTTGCTCCTACCAATTATTGTCCCTCTCTCTCTCTCCCTCTGTCGCGCGCACAAGCAAACGAACGAGGTCGGACCTTGTTTTTCCATTCTCGAGATGATGGGTTAGGCGCTTTTGGCGCACCAGATAGTCACGAATTCAAGATCGAGATTTTTCGGAAAGAATTTGGAAAATATAGTTAGGCGCTTGTCCAAGGATATGAGCTGCGCTTAATATTTCTATTTGAAGTGGGTGCTTCTGAAGGACTAAGCAGTCATGAATTCGAGCTAATTGAGGCGTTCGTTAATTCGCAGCGAGATTTTTCTAGAAAAATTTGGAAAATATCGTTAGGTGCTCGTCCAAGGGTATGGGTTGCGCTTAATGTTTCTATTTGAAGTAGGTGATTTTCTCAAATTCGAGGCTATAGAAGCATTAATCCACCACGAAGAGATTTTTCTGGGAAATCTTAATTTTCATAAGACGGTTGTTAGAGAATATTGGTCGTGCTTAATATTTGTATTTGAAGTAGGCGTGCTTGAATTTTTCAAATTTGTTAATTGTGTTATTATTGTTCTTGGTGATTTTTTAATTATTAACTCCATTACTCATGCTAAATGATAGACCCTTTCTTTTCATTTTTCAAACACTATGGCCATTTAACTAATTTTTTAACTATAAAAAACCTCAAACTTGTATACACATAATAAATTTATCCTAAATTAATTTTTCGACCATAAAAAATTTCAAAACTGATACATTTGTGATAAATTTACTGTTTGTTAATTACCGTTATATTTTATTAATATCATGAAAAATTACGAACTGGTACACTTGTGACAAACGACGGGTAAACCACAAAATGATACACTCGTTAACTGTCACGTGTTATCCAATTTAACAATTTGATGGTAAATTTTAAAGGAATTTAATGAATGATAAATTCAGTACAAATGTACTAGTTTGGGATTTTTATGGTGTGAACGATAACTATTCTATTTCGGAAATATATTTTTCTAATTCTATTCCCTATACGAGTTTTTGAGCAAAAATACTTGTTTGATAACAACATAAAATTTTTTCCTCTTGGGCGATGAGTGGGTGCATGGCGAGCAATGGTGGGAGGCGGCTAGCATCGAGCAGCGGTAGAGGGAGGAGGGCAGCAAGTGGACAAGCGGCTAGTAGCAAGAGCGAACGATGAAAAGAGCTTTTATTTTTCATTTCTGTTCTAGAAAAAAAAAAACTAGAAAACTTTTTTACTTCTCATTTTTATTTCAAACATATTTCTGAAAATCAAAATTTGTCACAAAAATATAAAATGAAATTGCGTTATAAATAGAATTCTATTCCAAACCTGTTTCGGGAACATAAAAATAAAAAATAGAATAATTATATGCACATCCTTAATTAAAATATTAATTTAAAATAAAAATATTATAAATGTATAAATTTGAGATTTTTCCTAACGATAATAATTTTTTTTTTCTCTTCCTTTTCCGTGTTTTGAGGCAAACGCCACGGAAAGATTTTGAACCTGCAAAAAATGGCGGCAGCCATTCCGCAGGAAATTAGGGTTTTAGGTGGACGACCTTCTGGAAACGTTCTAATGGAGTCCGCGAGAGAATCGATCATCTCTCGGCTCGTGATGAACACGGAGCTCGATTCTAGGGTTTGATTGTCCCAATTCGAAAGCAAAAAACTTGTCTTTGATCGAGAAATTTTAGGTGGCGGTTGGAAGTTAGGGTTTTTGATTTGGAGTGGAAGATGGAAAGCAACAGCAATTTGGAGCAGACGCTGCAAGATGGGAGGATGTACAGGCAGCTCAATTCGCTCATCGTCGCCCATCTTCGCGACAGCAATTTCACTCAGGCAAGCGACGATTTTTAAGGACAGGATTCGCGTATTTTGTTTCGTTCTCACTCCTGGGTGTCTTAAGATGATCGTTTTCAATGTGGAAGGAAAAATGGGAAATGATGGGGAGTGATGTGTTCCGTTTCGGTTGACCCGTGTAAAGTTCGGCACTTTCTGGTATTTGGGGAAATGGGGTTGGTCAATAACCAAGGCTGCCTCTAAACTGTTCTTCAATTTGCGATAAATTGCGGAAGAAAACTGGAAATGATCATTATAAGTTCCATGGCTTCCTCTGGTTCGAATCTCAGAGGTTCCCGGTGTTCTGTACTGATGTTCTTACTTTTTTAGTCTTAAAGGAGGCTTACTGATCCTTGAGGATTCCTGGTTGGTTTTCTAAAGTGTTCTGTGGAATAGAAAGCTTAAAGCTTCCGATGTTGTCCTCATTGCATTGTATTCAGGGTCATGGAGATTTAATTCAAACATATATGAAGTCATAGGCCGCCATAAT
Organism: Syzygium grande; assembly: GCA_024733475.1. NCBI lineage: Eukaryota > Viridiplantae > Streptophyta > Magnoliopsida > Myrtales > Myrtaceae > Syzygium > Syzygium grande. Next base: position 30,851,446 of record JAMXDD010000010.1, read on the forward strand.
TCAGTGGAAGTTGATATCTTTATTGAGTAAATTCATTGTATCTGTAACAGAACTTAGATCTCTTTCAAACGCTTGCCTTCCTCATCTTTTATTAAGAAACAATGAATGTTAGAACTCATAATGCTTTCCTTTGCAGGCAGCCAGTGCGGTTGCTTCAGCGACGATGACGCCGTTGAATGTTGAAGCCCCAAGAAATAGGCTTCTTGAGCTGGTTGCCAAGGTTTCTGCTCAACTTGTTATGCCTTTACTTTGCTCTTCATAGTTCATTCTTATCAGCTGTCATGTAAATGAAAGGAATGCTAAGGTACTAACAGGGTCTTGCAGTGGAAAAGGGTGAAATATTGCGAGGTGTTTCTCATGCTGGGACAAATTATCTGGGTGGATCAATACCTGCTTCATATGGCTTCGTTCCAGCTCCTTTGACCGCTGTTGATTTCAGGTAAATGCGGCTTCTGAATGCGTTCACTGGTGGCCATTAATAATGTCATTATGCTGATGTTGTTGGCTACTCTCCGTGTATGACCAATTCATTATTGCAATGCGAGTCAGTAAGAGATTTGATGAGAGAGAGGGAGAGAGCCTGGGGAGAGGGGACTCGTGGTGTACATATGATGATGGTCAGGCAATGTTATTGAGTTTTTTTCTATATAATTTGGTTTGATATGTACTTGGACTTCTATACAATTTTCCTTTGAGATATCAGTGACTATGTCCTTCTTCTTTTGAACTACTTAGAGTGATCTGCCTGCTAGTATATAATAATTTTCCCGAGGATGTAAGAACCATCAAAATTGTCTGCATTTATGCTATGTTTAGCGCTGTACAAGGCAGTATTTGCCTTCATAATTTAGTCATGGACAATTAAATCTTTTCCAAATGTCTGACAGTCTGAGTTTTACACTTAAGTTGCCAATCTGCACTTTTCCCTGCAACTTTTGCTGAGATACAACTGAGACAGTTGTTCCTAGATCTAAGTTGTGTTTGGGAGGACACATTTTTATAGACAGAATCGTTTTTCTTCTCACCTTTTTATTAGCCCATTCCTTTCCAAGAAGCAGACAATAGAGGCCCTTTGGGAGTTGACTTTTATGCTGAATTTGCTCATTCCACTTTGCTTTTGCTTTATAGACTAGAGTTATTTGGTATAACTACAGTTAATTCATTAGCTTGTGGGATGCAAATAAATTATTATCTCTATTCTTAAGGCATTTTGCAGTCTCTTTTGTATTAGAACTAATTTTTGCTTATCAAATCAGTTCTGTGCAAGACACAAAGGGCATGTCAAAGAGTTTCACTAAACATGAGACCAGGCATCTATCAGACCACAAGGTACCAATCAGCATGACGAAAGGAGATAGTGAATTTGTGATGACAATTTTTTTCGTGTTTTAATTTGTTATGGAGTTCTATCTTTGGACTTAATAGGTAAAAATTTTGTAGAATGTTGCCAGATGTGCAAGGTTTAGCACTGATGGAAGGTTTTTTGCAACAGGAAGTGCTGACACTTCAATTAAGCTCTTTGAGGTTGGATTTTTATTGTTTTAAACTTTAGTTTTGGCCTCCACATTCTAAAGTTTATTGTATTTTGTAGGTCTCAAAAATAAAGCAAATGATGGTACCAGATTCTACAGATGGCGCTATACGAGCTGTTATACGGACATTTTATGACCATACACATGTAAATCCACCTCTCCCACACGGCTGTGATATTACTGATGGCAATCACTGTTTGAGTTTTGGTCTACACACAGCATCTATGATGGAACGGTTGAGTTTTGCTGTATCTGCAATTAACTTCTTTGCTGAACAATCTTCGTTTTTGTTCTTGCGTAAGAACTACATACCCGGTTCAATAGCTGTGACTGTATCCTGGGAACATGCAGCTTTTACTGCATACTCTAATAAAATCCTGAAGCTCTGTGCAAATTCTTTTTTTTTTTTTTTTTTGGGGGAATTGTATGCAGTTTTTCATTTTGGACTTCTCGAGAAAATTTTATGCAAAGAAACTGGGAAGTTTCTATCACAGGAACTGCTCACTATTTGCACACTATCAGCTATTTGATCTAACATCAAGGTTTTAACTCTGGTATGCATATTTCTGCTATTGTATGACACTTGTATCAATGTGCTAAGGAACTTATGTATTACCATGGCTACTAATAGGGATTCCATTTCTGACTATATCTATGTGTCATTGTTTCTCTCTTCCTTTTTTGTTAATTTGAGTATTTTCTCCATGTTAATCTCAGCCTGTAAATGACCTGGACTTTCATCCTCAAAATACTGTCCTGATATCTGGAGCCAAAGACCATACAGTAAAGTATGTCCATCTGTCTTTTTGTTGCTTGACTTCAACAGATCTGTCTGATCCTGTAGTGTTATTTGCTGATTTCATGTGTATAGTGAAAACAACCATTACATAGCGTGCAGAAATTGTGCTATTTTATTAATACTCGTGTCACTCTTCAGGTTCTTTGATTATTCAAAAGCTACAGCAAAGAGAGCATTCAGAGTTATTCAGGTTTTTTTTGTTGCTTTATCATGGATTGTGGAACAGTTGTTAAATTCGGTAGTATAAATATGATGTTATTCTTTAAGTGTCCATCTTATCCTTGATCTTAATTATTCAGGATACTCACAATGTACGTTCAGTAGCTTTCCATCCTTCTGGCGATTTTCTTTTAGCTGGTGATTATCTTCTCGCTTTTGTGTTTATTGTATTTTTTAGTCAGTTGGAAATGGTTACCTTGACACGTGATTCTGTACTAGTATAGCTGTAGAAGTTTTACTAGATACCATAGGGCAATAAGTTCTTTTTCTGTGAATATATCACCCATTCATCTTTTCTTCTAATAAATTCCTTGCTTTTTGTGTTATGCATGATACTGGCATCACTCCAATACAAAGTTAATGAGTGCCTTTTTCCTATAAATGTTACCTGAAAAGTTTGGTTAAATAATATTACAGGGACTGATCATCCAATTCCACACTTTTATGATGTCAACACATTCCAATGCTATCTTTCTGCAAGTGTCCCAGAATTTGCGGTTAATGCGGCGATTAACCAGGTAGATCCCCTGCTTTGTTTTTTCTTTTCTTATAGTTTCTTAGTGTACTGTGGGCTGAATGGCAGACCCTTAAGAATATCGAGTTTATGTTCATGTAGGTAAGATATTCATCTAGTGGTGGCATGTATGTTACAGCATCTAAAGATGGTGCTATACGATTTTGGGATGGGGTATCAGCCAACTGTGTTCGCTCCATTGTGGGTGCACATGGGGCAGCTGAAGTAACTAGTGCCAACTTCACAAAGGATCAAAGGTACAGACAACAGAATTTTTTTTAATGGTCTTCCGAGACTTGTTTTGTAAAACTATTTTAATGGCCTCTAGATATTATGGTTCACGACTACCACGGTCTTGAAAAAGGGGCTCTAAAAATGGGCTTATGTGCCAATTCCTTCTGAAAGTAACGCAATCGCTCCAATGTATGCATGATTATGCATGCATCTCTCAGCTTTATCTAAACTTTGAAAGGGTACATATCGCATATTAGATATTGGCCACTACCATAGTTAGTCTTACGGCAGTGGAGTTTATAAGCACCACAGCTTTTGAAGGAGACCGTACAGTGCATTTAAACTGGATGCAGTTCAGTTGTTAACCATTATAGTGATTACCATGTTCCAGATATGTACTCTCTTGTGGGAAGGACTCTACTGTGAAACTCTGGGAAGTTGGCACAGGAAGATTGGTCAAACAATATCTTGGAGCCACTCACACGCAGTTGCGATGCCAGGTATTATTCTGCCTTAAAAATTCTGTTCTGGCATGTACATGGTCAAAGTTAGTCGTAGCTGATATACCTAAATATCAATAAAATATGATGTACCAATCATGTGCAAATTCTTCGACCAAAAAAGATAAAAATCATGTGCAAATTCGACATTTCTCCTCATGCTATTTTTTCCCAGTAAGCATATGTAGATCTGCACTAGGAGTGAAATCAAGTCATTTTTTGCAGCAGTCTTAAGACATGGTTTTCAATAGCTAATGCACATCGCTCCTATACGTTGCACTAGGAAACATCATTACATTTCTTTCTGCTTTAACCCAATGAACACCAAAGAAATTACCAGCTGTCCTTCTGCAGGCTGTCTTCAACAATACAGAAGAGTTTGTTCTATCCATTGATGAACCCAGCAATGAGGTTTGTGAAATCTTCTCGTTTTGTATATTATATCATAGTGGTTACTCCTCTTAGGTTTGAGCGAAGAATTTCCCGTATTTGCAGATAGTGGTCTGGGATGCCATGACAGTAGAAAAAGTGGCAAGATGGCCGTCCAACCATAATGGCCCTCCCCGTTGGATTGAGCACTCGCCCACAGAAGCAGCTTTTGTATCCTGCGGAACTGACAGATCGGTCCGATTCTGGAAGGAAACTCTCTAGGGTGATCTACGAGACAACCGTGATCTTTGCAGCCTCGAACATCCTAAAAGTGATCATAATTTGATTCTCGAGGATGATCACCAAATACGCTGCCCCCTCCACAAATTTATTTCCTTCTTTGTAAGGAACTTGTAAGGTATTTGAGGAGGCATTGTCAATAACTCATAATCCTACCTCTATTGGAGTTTTGATGCTTGAGTTTTGCATATGTGCAACATCACGTGCCTCACAAATTTTACAATTAAAAGGTTAGGAGGGTAATATTTAACAGTTGAAAGTTTAGACGCAAACATGTACTACGCCGTAGCTTGGGTGAGCGTTGCGTAATTTCCCCAGATGTTTACCACATTTGTTTTGTTGCGAATATGAGTCAAGACAACCTACAAATGTTCAGATATATGGTGTGTCCGTTGACTGCTGATGATAAGCATAAACTTCCATATTATTAGCAGATGAGCATACGCAGCAGACCATTGGCGTATCGGGGCATCATCATTTTACTGAACATAATTTTGGAAAAAGTTCATTAGAAACAGGATCAACTCGATTTTTCTTTGAGAGCTAAAATTTACGGCCACGCATACTAAGAGCTCCACCGATATTTACCCTTTCACATGCTCTTATTGACAATCACAAACTTCTCAGTCACGAAGTCGAGCAAGCTCATTGTCTGTGAAACATCTTGATCCAGTGAGGAGATTATACAAGCTTACATTGATCCAACTGGGTTAACTATGTATGTTCCAGCAGAATCGATTGGCAGTAAAATTCACCAAAAGAAGTGCTAGTCGGTATAAATCCATGAGCAAGAAATTTTAATGCAAGAATAGGAAAAGAAATTTGTCAAGTTGAAGATAGAGATGATTGAAGCTGGCTTTCCTTCCAAGGATCATTTCACCGGGGCAAAAGGAGAGATGAACTCAAACCTCCAATAATTTCCGTCACAAATTATAGAGGATCCCGAGAGCCGCTAATGAATAACTGGAGTCTGGAGAAGAGAAAACAAAGGAGAAAGGTCTACGAAATAAGAATAACAAGACCAAGCAGCAGGACGACGGCATGAAACATGATACATAAGGGTTGGTTTTCATAACATTGTGCAGACCATCAAAAAGGCATTCTCAATCCCAGGAGAGCAATATTAGATTTTCACTAACAAGGATCAGAGTATCTTCAAGCCAAACATAAATTACAACCAGAGAAAGAGGACTTCCGCACATGCGATACTGTTCCTTGTTCAGTATAAGCCCGTGTTCTCATTGAGAAAAATGCCGGCATTTGTTTGGTGAACAGCATATTTATTTGACATCCATCGCATATAAAGAAGTAGAAACCTAGAAAAATCAATTAGCTAATGGAAAGCAAGATCCAGAAGCAAAATTGGCAGAGATAAAACTACTCTCACTATTCCCACTAATGCCATTTGTAAATTCAAACAAAAGATTGACATGATCCAGGGAACCATTACTACCAAACCTCAAGAACCCTGTAGCAAGTGCAGTTTCGATCCTTTCCCTATTCAATACCAAGGCAGCACACAATCTTTGAACATGACTCCAGAGGATTAAATATGTGAATTACAAGAAAGAACCTCAAGTTGCCTTGCCACACTTCCATCCAATTAAATGGGGCACAAGGCTTCAAGTGGATCAGTATCCTCGCATCATTCGTTTTGGCTTCTTAACGAAACTTAAACGAATCTGCTTAAGGCGTCTCCTTTTTCTAGCCATTCTCAGGCAAAGTCTCTCGCTTTTTCTCACTCTTCTTGGCCTTGGGCTTCTTCATGTATCTGGGATCTAATCTATAGGCCTTAGGTTCCACAGGCACTCCTCTCCTCAATGCTTCGTTGAAGAGTGCATTAGCTTTGTCAAGACGATTATGGGCACAAAATTTTCCCATCAATAAGTCATATGTCTTAATACCCGGCTCACAGCCATCGGCCTTCATCTTTTTTAAAAACACTCAAAGCATGATCAATCCTCTCAATCCCACATAAGATCTTCAAAAATCCATAGTACGCCTTTTTATCCAACACATACCCTGCAGATTTCATTCTGTCAATCATCTCGTCTCCTTCTCCCACCCTTGCTGCCTGATACAAGCTCTTAATTAACACAAGAAACGTCTCTTTGTTAGGATAACAGCCCCATTCTCCCATTCTATGAAACAACTTCATCGCATCCTCCGTTTTCCTAATTTTACACAAGTTCCCAATCAACACATTGAAAGTCTCAACATTTCTCGGAACCCCATAATAATCCATGTCGACCAAAATGTGTTCTGCCTCCGAATTTAGCCGAAATGGGTCCTTTTTACGACAAAGCTTACAAACACAATCGAGAAGAGAATTATAGCCCGTTGTACCAATCTCAAAGCCTCCCCTGTACATCTCTCTTGCCAACCTATTGGCCTCCTCCAACTTTCCGTCGACGCACCACCCCTTAATCAACAAATCACAAACATGCTCATCTGGGAAAAATTCATGAGCCAAGCTCTTAACCATCTTCTCGGCACAATTGGCGTAACCCTTTTCACACAGCTTCTCCACTACCATTTTCATCGATTCCTTGTCACGTTTGAGCCCATAATCCCTCTCCATCCTCTCAAAGAACCCGACCGCTTGAGTTGACCGCCCCGCCCGAACCAACCTATCAATAACCGATTCCAGGGTTTTAGAACTCGCTACATCCTTGGCATCGCTCAATATCTCGTCAATCGCCTTGAAATCCTTGCGTCGCCCAAAGTAATCCACAAACATCGACAGCGTCTCATCCGCGCGAGTAAAACCAGGGTTCTGACCCAGCCACTGGTAAAACCCCAGCACCGTACGGCCGGCATCCGCCGACAGATTGAGCGTCGAGAGGACCAGGCCAGGGTCGGGCGTCACGTGAGAGAAGTTGAGAGCGAGGCGCTGGACGACGGAGAGCGCGTCCGCGTCCGCGTCCGCCGTGAGCTCCGCAGAGAGAGATCGAGCGACCTCGTCACGACCCCGGTCACCATCTCCGGCTCGATCCGCAGCGTCCGCGGCCGACGAAATGTTCCGGCGCAGCGAGAAATCGGAGAAGCGAGGGAACCTGGGGAAGTCGGCAGGCGCGGCGCGCGGGGTAAATGAGGGAGGCGAGTGGAGGAGGAGGAGGCGGCGAGATTGGGCGCCGGAGGAATGAGGAGGAGGAGGGGAAGGAGAGAGGCGGCGAAGGAGGAGGAGCGTCCCGAGCTGCGAGGGTTTTAACGGCGGCATTGCTCTGAGAGACGGCGGAGGAGTGAGAGAGCGACGGTGGCGACCGCAGTTGCAGAGATCGTAGGGAGGAGCGAGAAGTGAAGAAACCTACGTCGAAAAGAGAGAGAGAGACTTAGTGGGCCCAGATTTGGCGTGAATTATGGGCCGTCTTGGGCCTAAAGTGATCTTTAGGGTTGGGCCAGGAATTAATTGGAGCCCAATACCGATGCCGATGACTATGATGTTCATGATGAGCGATGAAAAAACTCTTGCTCCGGCCCGAGATTATGGATCACTTGTCTTTCACATGGGACCCACAATGTCCGAAGTATCCAACGATTGTGATTCACTTGATTCACATGGATTGAGCGCAAGTAGGAAAAGGATCGTGTGCGGAGGCTTTCCAATTTTAATGTAGATATATTAGGGGTGATCGGTTTTAGACCTGAAATCTGAAACTTGCTCTGTTAGAATCAGTTTTCAATTTTTGGAATCTAGAACCTACCATGTTTTTTCCCGTCTAGTTCTAAGGTCTACCGAGAACCTGTTTTTCTTTTGTTCCCTTTTTCGATTTCATTTTTTACAACAAAATAAGATGAGTAGCAAAACGGTTCAATGCAAAAGATGAACAAGGGCGAGCGAGCAAAGGCGAGTCATGAACGAATGAGGATTGCGAGGCTTGAATAGTCGAGAGCAAGAGAGCAAGAGTGTGAATCGCGAGCGAGCGAGAGAGAGTCGTGAAGTGTTTGAGTGGGACAAGAGAGAAATGAGGTAAAAAGAGAGATGGAGAAAAGGATGTCAAGAGAAATACCAAACTTTTTAGACTTTATGAAATTAGTTCTAAATTTGGTCCGATTGATCTAGTTCCCGAGTGATTCTTCACTCGAAATCGGGAATTAGATCGGTTATAACAAGGAACTTGGAATTGAACTGGTTTTCAAGGCGATTCAGTTTGGTTCCCTGGGTAAAACTAATTCGATTGCACAACCCTAAAATATATAACATGAAAATGCTCTTGTCAAACACATCAAGAAGGCAGTTCAATCTTTAAAGCCCCTAAAACACTTGATAAAGTAACCAAATAAGGAGGAGTGTTTGAAGTTTTCATGACATTTTTTCTCAGGTTTATGTAATTAGTTCTTAAAAAATTGAAGGAAAAATGACACAAATGATCTATGAATTTTAGCTCAATATATAATGTTGTCCCTGAACTTTTAATTTGTTTAGTATAGTTTATGAACTTTAGTTTAATGTGCAATGTCGCGCCCTAAATTTTTAATTTATTCAATGTAGTCCATGAACTTTTTGTACATGTTCAATTTAGTCCTTGAACTATATAAGAATATTCAATATTGTACCTGAACTTAACATAATGGAAGAAAAATATTGGATATTTCATGTAATCTAGGGACTGTATTTAATATTTATTAAAAGTTCAGAGAACAAATTGAATAAATTAAAAATTCATTGACGATATAACACATTGAGTTAAAAGTTAGGGTTCACATTGGACAAATTTAAAGTTCAAATATGACAGTATATGTTAAGTGAAAATTCATGGGCTATTTACGTAATTATCTCAAAATTAAAATACTTATCAAATGTCTGTCGGTACGCAATAACAAGATTCTTTTAAAAAGTTGTTAGGTGACTTTCATTCATCAAGTTTACCCAAAAGACTGATTCCGGAGGAAATGTCACTTCTTTACTCGTTCGGCCGACTGAATTGACTTCTATTCTTTCGTTTTTCAACTAATTTAAATTTTTACAGCTCCCACATTTTGACTTTTTTTTATTCCCAAATTTCCGAAACTTCCACAGCACTTACATATAGGCAACACTCAAGTATTGATACGTAAAATCGTATATAATTTATTTTAAATTTTCTAAAAATCGAAAACTATTGTAAGTTTTGGCGAGAAAAAATAAATAAAAATAAACTACTCATTCGTAAGTGTGAACAAACTTGCGGGCTCACAAGAACTGCTTGAAATGACCTTTTTAACCTCCAATAGACTCACCGTGATGAGACGCTGTTTTTTCCATAAGTTTCTGCATGTATGCATATGAACATGGATATCAAAGTCTGCAGTATCAGACACTCCAAGAAAAACCAGTCGATCCAATCACGTCGCCAGATTTGGAATATGAGGAGGGTGTGAGAGACTATTGTGGCCACTTTCGCTATGATAACAGAGAGCCTGATGTATACGGTGATGGAAGCAAATTCACAGAGTCGCAAAAGACAGAATCATTCGTCCAAAACCCGCCAAAGAAAGTTCAAAGGGTCACCGTTAGACCAACGATTAATAACGAGCTCTCAAAGCCATCGCGACGAAGACTAGCAAGTCTCTCTTCGTCTTTGTCGCCTCTGATTCGTGTTTCCTCTCATCTTGGAGCACACGTCAATGAAAATTTAAATCTCGAGAGGAAAAGAAGACGACCCACCGTTTCTGTTTTTTTGGGCTTCGTTGTTGTTTCGCACTGATTCGCATTACTTGGTGGAAGGGCAAGAATGATGCAGGGCTCCGGAAGAGAGGCGGTATGTTTTGAGTCAGGCATTTTTTCTTTTTAATCTCTTCGGAATTTGATGAAAATTATAGGCAAAATTTCAACTGTTCTTTTGGACTTCAAATTTAAAGAATTTTTGGTTGATTTGATTCCACGTGTGTTTGTCCACTTTGGATTGGTAATGCTTTTAGAATACTGAAGTGAGTAGAATCTTTGTTGAAATAGTTCCTGTCAAGGAAAGAAATGTTTCAATGAGTTTAAGGATTCAAGTCCAATACGTTGAGAAGAAATTTCCACACTGGGGTTTTAAGCTAAATTGGGTTTCTTTTTCTTGTTCCTTAAATTTGTTGTTGCATGGTGTTAAACGTTCAATTACCCTGCGTTTCCACTGAAAAGACTGATGGAAAAGAGTGAATTCACTTGGGTTTATGTGATCAGTCCATGAGCAGATTTGAGAAAATTCTGGCTTTGGTCATCTTGTAGTCGAGTCTTGGTTACATGTTCAGTTCGTGAAAGCTTAAGAATTGTTTCGAAAATGTTCTTGGGTGCTTTTTGTCTCTTGGCTAAATTGTGAAAGAAAGACTTGGTATTGTACTTGACATCTTCATTCCCTTTTAATGTTGGTGTTTGTGTACTTTCAGTTTGCTTCTTGTTTCATGCCCTCTTCTTCCCAATTTTATTGCAGGGAGAAAGAAAGAGAGATGATACTCTCAACAATAGTCATCCCACCGACCTCAAACACGGAGATGCTATACCGGTGAGAATGCCGTTTTGTTCATATTTTCTTAGCGACATCCTAACGAGATCCGACTTCATGATACAATATTCCTTTCGGTAATTCCTTAGGTTGCAAATGTGGGATTTGGCAGAGTACTCTCACTGGTAATCTTCCCTTACGTTTACACTGTCCTTTGATCTTCAAGTAATTGTTGAGGAAAACTCCTATTAATTTTGAAGTTGACAAAACCTTCTGCATAATTATAAAGTTTGATACTTATTCTGAACTAATTTACTCCAGGTATGTATATTCTGGAAATTCAGAAGGAAATTATTCAGATCTTACAAGTTGTCAAGTACCTTATTGAAGACCAGATTCAGACGTAGAATTAGTCAGATGCAGACGAAGAAATTATTCAGACGCAGACGCAGAATTTCTTCAGACGCAGAATTTAGAACCAAACAAAACAGCTAGTGATCCGGTATGGATTTCACCACTGAAAGAAATTTTGATTGTTTCAATCTAAGGCAATAATTGATTGATAATCAAATACTTCAACAAGAATGCATTACAACGGATAAAACTCTACTTATGGAAACCAATATTCTGATTGTATAGGCGATCAGAATCAGCAGAATTCAGAATTTGTCATCTAACGGTTACTCAATTCTTATTATCCAAATCTGTCCAAAGTAAAGATTGGAAGATGATCCTCTGTAAGCTGTCCAATGGCTAGTGTGAATGTAGAGGAGTGTTTAAGGAGATCAACGAGCAGCAAAAGACGTACAGAATCAAGAATCAACAAGTCCAAAGTCTGAGCATACTCCAATCATTTCTCTTGTCATTCTAAGCCAAAGATTAAGATCTCGAGGGATACTTTGTAAGGGTGATTGTGTGAGATAGAGAGTCCTATCGTACACAAGAGTGCTGTCACTCAGAATCTGTAAATTTCTCTTGATTACATAGTGAAATCCAGCTGATAGGCTGTAAGCGTGGGAGAGTGGACGTAGGCTTGCTATAAGCTGAACCACTATAAAATTGTGTGCAATTTTTCTATCGCTTATCTCTTTATTTACATTCTGCACATCAAGAGTTTTGTCTATATAATCTGTATTGAATATGAACTTTATTCAGAATCAACTGTATTCTTTTATTTCCGCATAAATTGATAAAAATTGTTTAAGATCACCTATTCACCCCCCCTCTAGGTGATCCTTGCTAGCTACATCAGTAATCTCTTTGTGCGGATCAGACAATTTACTATATCATGTCATTTCATTAATTCACAGTCAAAGCCTGATGCCGGGAAGTTGATCGTTGCTACAATAGCTCTCTTGGTTGCATCCACCTCAAGCATACTACTTGTAGGTTCTGTCAACTCTCTCCCTTTTGAAGTTCTATCTTTTATGTTGCAAGAAGCACGTTGAGAAATTGGACTGTTGATTGGAATGCATTTAACCATTATGCGCAGCCAAAATTTGGTGGTAAAATTTTAGATATTGTGTCAAGAGAGATGAGATCACCTGAACAGAAAGCAGAAGCGCTGGAGGCTGTCAACAGAACCATACTGGATGTATTTTTAATTGTTGTGGCTGGGTAAGAACCTGCACTTGTTTCATTATCACCAGTTCTGGCGCAAAATTTGCCTCCTATCTGGCGACAAAGTCTCTTGTAAACTTGTAGCATTTTTTGAACTGTTTCCTCATGAGCTGACAAATTAGTTAGACTCTGTGGTAGCTACAAACCAGATTTCTTTTTCCCATAATAAAGGCTTCTCTCCTTGTCCACCTTCCAGTTCTGTTTGCACAGCACTTGAAGCATGGTTGTTCTTGTCCGCTAGTGAATGGGTCGTTGCTAGACTGAGAAAGAACTTGTTCAGTCACATTATTCATCAGGTATCTCATCCAATGTATTGGTGTATGAACACCACGTAGTGCCGTTGCTGAGACATAGAGCTTCATGTATAGCAAGGCAATTTTGTTCTAATTGCTCTGTGCACAACTTTTTTATTACAGCAGCTTGCATTTTTTTTTGTAGGAAATAGCATTCTTTGATGTCACTCGAACAGGGGAGCTGTTAAGCAGACTTTCCGAGGATACTCAGATTATAAAAAATGCTGCAACCACCAATCTGTCCCAGGCCTTGAGTAATCTATCAACTGCAACTATTGGCCTCGGCTTCATGTTCGGAACATCTTGGAAGTTGACATGTAATTGGTCATTGCAGTGCATATTACTATATCTAGAGAAGTGCATTGATTGGTGGTTGACATTGGGCCATTCTTTTCGTTTATCTCACAGTGTTGGCTTTGGCCATTGTGCCTGTTATTTCTGTTGCTATACGGAAGTTTGGCCATTTTCTTTGCGAACTTTCCCATAAAACACAAGCCGCGGCTGCAGTAGCTTCCTCAATTGCTGAGGTATGACATGAAAGCATTAAGAATTTGGATATTTCACTCATTCAGCTTGAGTTCGTCAATCAATCATCTATTGTCCGGAGGCTAATGCTGATCAACTTAATCACCAAATTAACAGTAGTAACTTGCTTATCTTGTGCTTTATATATGATGCTATATGCACCTGTAGAATCTTTAGTGCTTCAGGTAGACACTCAAAAAAGCATGAAACAAATCTATTTTATGCTACCTCGTTACTTTACAAAGTTGGAAGCTCATATACAGAATATTGTAGGAGTCTTTCCGTGCAATACGCACAGTGAGATCCTTTGGACAAGAAGGATTCGAGGTGTCACGCTACAGAGAGAAAGTTGACGAGACACTGAACCTTGGACTCAAACAAGCTGTGAGTTCCTCCTTGCTCTTCCCCTCCCTCTATTTTTCCTCACTCTCAACAGCTTTAAATTTTACCTTTCTTTCCGCTACAGAGGGTTGTTGGAATCTTCTTCGGAAGCCTGATGGCGGCCTTGACACTCTCGGTAGTTGGTGGAGTCATCTACGGAGCCAATTTAACCATTAGGGGTCAAATGTCACCCGGTGCCCTCATCTCTTTCATTCTTTATAGCTTCACCGGTATTTCTCTTAGTTATTTTGCTGAAAAATTGAAAAAATGAAATATGTCTGTTGCTTTCAAGTTTTCAGGAGTTGCTCATTAAGCTTACATATCGGATACTACTCCATTTGTCTAATTCAGGTACGTTCTTGCAGTGGGATCCTCTGCCTCTGGATTATCGAATTTGTATACTTTAGCAATGAGAGCTGCAGGAGCCAGCAGACGGGTGTTTCAGCTTCTGGACCGTGTTTCATCCATGCCTAGGTCGGGGGGATAAGTGTCCTTTGGGGTTAGTTCCTCTATTTTCTCTTACTCTGCTGGAGTCTTTTGAGATTTCATATTAAAAAAACAGCCAAAAGTAAAAAAGATGAAGTCTCGCTTTCTATTCCAATGCGAATCTATGCTGTAAGTAAGTCGAGTATAGCAAATTTTAGTTGCTAGAAAGTTCTGCTTAAGAACATGCGACGCCTGTATAAATTAGAATGATGCGCCTCACTATGTTCTGTGTCTCGTCTTGTAGTGACCAAGATGGAGAGGTGGAGTTAGACGATGTGGGGTTTGCGTACCCTTCCCGTCCCCGGCCACATGGTGCTCAAGGTGATGAATTTCTCTTGATCTATAGTAAGATCCAGCTCGTGTTTTACTAATGTAAAGAACACTGTACATCTGCAAATTTCAGGGAATAACATTAAAACTGCAGCCGGGTTCAAAAGTTGCTCTAGTTGGTCCTAGTGGTGGTGGAAAGGTAAGTTCTTCCTATGGGAAGTCTTATCTCTTGAAACTCAGTTTGACGGTTATGAAGTAATATTAACTTCCAGGTGATGTTCGACCTGCAATACTAACTTTTTCTATGCGTTATACAGACCACAATAGCAAGCTTGATTGAGAGGTTTTATGACCCTACAAAGGGAAAGATTCTGATAAATGGGGTTCCTTTGGTAGAAGTATCCCATGAGCATCTCCACCAAAAGGTTATTGTCGATTAGATCTTTTGCATTTGCATGCCCAATGAGCGGTAGTTCGAGTCATAAATAACGATCCTTTCTTTAGTTGCAGATGTGCCTAAGTAACCAGAATATGCTATTGTTGCGTCTAGTAAATGGTGATTTTTAACTGATACCGTGCTGATATCCCGACAATTTACTCGTGCAGATGAGTATAGTTAGCCAAGAGCCTGTCCTCTTCAACTGCTCTATAGAGGAGAACATAGCCTATGGCTTTGATGGCAAAATCAGCAGCGAAGACGTGGAAAATGTGGCTGTAAGACCGACATATCTCCCCTTTACAAGAGTAGGGATACTGACCATTTCGACCTTTGGAACTCAGCATGACAATGATGATGTGGATATTGCAGAAAATGGCCAACGCCCACGGGTTCATAGCAGAGTTTCCAGACAAATATAAAACCTTTGTTGGAGAACGCGGGGTGAGGCTCTCTGGTGGTCAGAAACAGAGTAGCCATTGCAAGGGCTTTACTAATGAACCCGAAGATCCTGCTGCTAGATGAAGCCACAAGTGCTCTTGATGCCGAAAGCGAATACCTGGTTCAGGTGACAACATCAGCAATATCTATCTATGAAGTTCGCATACTATTTTAAAGCAGTATATTCTAAATCGAGATCGAGACACAACTTTTCACTTCATCGGTTGACCGATCGCCAATGGTTTGTAGGATGCGATGGATACTCTAATGAAGGGAAGGACTGTGCTGGTGATAGCCCATCGGCTATCGACATTGAAGAGTGCCGATATAGTGGCGGTGGTTTCCGATGGCCAGATAGTCGAGAGAGGCACTCACGAAGGTCTCCTCACGAAAGATGGGGTTTACGCCGCACTGGTCCGGAGGCAGCTACAAGGCGCAGAGAGCGAGATTAGGACCGCCAAGGCAGTTGATACCGGAACCGGAATTGCAGACAAATAGTAGTTTACACACTGCGTTGACGTTGGTGATTTATATGGTATATTGCATGCGGCACGACCTACTGAGAGTTTCACTCGTCAGCTTATAATGGATCTACACTTCGGCATACATCTAGTTATTTTAAGGAGCCGTGTTTGGTTCACTTTTCGCTTCAAAGTCTATTGTAAATCGACACTTATGCTATTAATGACAATCTTCTTTTTTCTTTCCGCAACTATCTTGAACGAAAAGAGACGAGTTTTGACTACACAGTTCACTTCCTTCTAGATCAGGACAACTCGACTTGATGAAACTTTTTCGGAGCGATAGGCGGCGGCAGTGCCCTGATCTGCAGGACTTATCTTTGCTAGACTTCATCGGAGACGTCAGTTGAGAAAAGAAGATGGTTATTCCTCGGAGACCTAATGCATTTGTCTATTGGGAGAAAAGTAAAGAGAGGAGGGAAGACCTAATGCCTTTGTCAGATTGGAAAATGAAATTTGGAGAGAGAAGTGTGAAAATATTAGAGGTTAAACGAAAAATAAAAGGGAGAAGCTAGACTAGAAGTGTCATTTTGCTTTAAACCCAATTAGTAAATCACATATAAATTCTTAATTAAATTGAAATAATGCGATGTATTTTTGTATATTAACCTGTAAAAAAATATGATGAGATGTTTTGTGTTCTCTTAAAAGATTTAAAAAAGTTCAAAAAGAAAATTGCATCGGAATACAATACTAAAATAATTGCAAATACTGATGTTTACACAAGAAACTTAAGATAGCGCGAGCTGAAGGATGGCCTTTATGTATGAGCCAAAACAGGGGTATTCATAGCTACCAACCAAACTAGCTAGTCAGGTAAGTTGGGTAAGTACGAGGCGGATCTTTGAAAGATGAAGGCTGGAAGACCATTAATTCTCTCTTCCAGCGAGTTGAGATTCCAAGATTAAGGCAAATATTAAATCATCAAATTCACACAAATCGTGTAGAAAGGCAAGATCAGAGATAGAGAACAAGCCATGGACTTATTGGCTTGTCTCGGTTGATCCCTACCACGGGATAATGGATCCATCAATCGGTATGGCTTCCTTGGAAATTAAAATAGAAGTTTGTTATAAAGTTCACTCCAGGTTTAAGGGCACTGGCACAGTTGGCTTTGGCGTCAATACATCGGCGGAGATTCCAAAGTGCCCCAATTTTTTTTTTTTGGGCCCCGTTATCCATATCATTAGAAGCATCATGAGTAATGAAATGATGTACTGTCACTAAAAATTGCCAAAAAGTTTGCCATGAAACTTTGTACCTATTAGTGGCGATGGTTATAATCTCCGATCTCTTAGGATTAGCGATGAGAATTAAAAACCGGCACAAAGAAACATCACTGATCCTACGATTTTCATATGTGCAATTGCACGTCTTTTTGCATGAAAAGCGGGTGGAAGCTCCCGAATGCTCTTGCCAACGCAATGGCTATGTCAAATGCATGCCAGTGTTCTGTGGTTTTGTTTCTCTGAAGAGAGTATAGCTTAGCTCGCTACCTTAACTGGGAACAGCTGAGGATTCTCTTCATGAGAGGATGCGTAGTTGAAGAAGAACAACAGAGGAGCCATGATAAGGAGCTGGATGATCGAGGGCTTTCCTTTGCGTAGTATCATATCGGACTGATCATTACACATCCCCTTGTGACTGTTTAACGTTTGGAACAGGTTGAGCAGGAGATGACGAAGGATGCATTCAGCTGGAAAAGAACGAAGACTCTTGGAAACTAGGAGTCCTGAAACTGGCGACTTCACGTAAGAGTGGAGTGATTCATGGGTCATGTCTTCTCACTCATTTCGAAGCTTGTTGAAGAAATGAGAGAGATCTCTGTTAACGAATACTTTAGGGCATCGGTCAAACATGCTTAATGAAGGAAGTTCAATCCTTATAGAATTTGTTACGAAAGAAACAATGTCTTGAAAATTACAATCTTTCTTGATTTTATGTCTTAATTAGTGCTCATGAGATACTTGTTACCATATATCTTATCATAGGATGATTTTTTGAACATTTATCCCAAAAACACTTGATAAGCAACCAAATAAGGAGTGTTTGTAGTTTTGAATGCAATTTTTTCTTGAGTTTATGCAATCAATTCTTAAAAAATCGAAGTACACCTCGTTAACTATATTTTACCAAATGTCCGTTGTTACGTAGTAATAACATCAGTGTAAAAAGCAATTAGTGATTTTCATCCATGCATCAAGCTTACTCGAAAGATGGATTCCGGAGTTTGGGATCAGTCGCGAAACACTACTTCTTTAGTCGTTGGACCGACTGAATTGACCTTCATTCTTTTGTTTTTCAGCTAATTTAAATCTTACAGTTCACACATTTTTACTTTTCCTTTTTAATCCCAAATTTCTAAAACTTCTACAACACTTACATATCAGCAACACTCAAATATCGATACGTGGATTCCTACATAATTTATTTTTAATTTTCTAAAGATCGAATAATACTGTAAGTTTTGGCGAGAAAAGGGTGTCGCTATTTCCACCCCGTTTTGGCTATATCACTCATTTTTCCTAGTTAACTTACCGAAATATCCTCATCTCTGTCTTCAATTCATTATTTCTTTTTTTATCAGTCTAATCAACAAAATTGCCTTTATTTCTCTCATCTCTCATGTTAGTTTCACAATACAAATGCTTCATCACACCTAACACAATATCGTTTTACCATGCATCTTGTTATCACTTTGCATGGACAACATTGTCAATTTTAATATATGGTCTCATATTTTCAATCATAAAATATTTCTATTTATGACAACTTATGAACACACAATTAATTGCCTATTTTTTATCAAATAGTATGAGCGAAACTATATTTCAAAGTTGAAAATTAAAATTCAATTTAACCATTTTGCCGATTTTATCAAAAATGGAAAAGAAAAATCTATCAAAATATGAAAAAGGTTCATTTGTTAGGAGCATGATCAAATGTCAGAAATAATTATAGGTAGATCATACTAAATATTAACAAAAAATAGGCACATAAAGGAAAAAAAAATGAAACTTCTTGCTCTTCTAATCCTAAAATGAACAAAGTAATTAATATCAACTACAAATTCAATCTCATATCAAATGGATTAAAACTTTCAAATACGCTTAAAACTCTCTTATGAAAAACTTGATGTAATTGAAGAAAGTGTAAATTAATTGTCAACACTCATCTTCCAATTCTTATAAATATTAAAAGCTCAAAAGAAAGCACTAACCAACAATGTTTAACTTTAAAACCCTATGAACTTATTTAGGAAAAAAACACCCACAATGTCAAAATTAGTTAAATGATTAGATGGAATTTTAATTTTCAACTTTGAAGTAAAGTTCCCTCAAACTATTTGATAAAAAAAGACAAATTAATTGTGTGTTCATAAGCTATCAAAATTAGAAATTTCTAACATTCTAGGTAACTTTTGTAATCAAAAATATGAGATCATAAAGTAAAATTAACAACATTCTCTAGGCAAAGGGATAATAGGATGTAGAATAAGATAATATTTTGTTGGGTGGAATTTAACATTTATGTTGTGAAATTTATAAAATAAGAGAGATGATAGAAATAAAAGGCAGTTTTGTTGGTTAGCTTGATAGAAAAAGAAATGAGTTGGCACAATAAAAGGAGAAACGATTAATTAAAGAGAGAGGGAGAGAGGAGGGTATTTCAATAAGTTCACTAGAAAAAAATGAGTATTTTAGTCAATATGGGGGTGGAAATAGCATTGCCCCGAGAAAATAATAAAATAAACTACTTCTCATTTAGGGTTAACATCATAAAAAACTCAAAATATGTGTACTTATAATAAATTTACCTTTTAAACATCAAAAACTCTAAATTGATATATTTGTAATATAAATTAATTTTTTGACCATAAAAAACCTCAAATTGATACACTTGTAATAAATTTACCTTATTAAATTAGATTGATTTTACGAAAAATCAAAAACTAAAGACACTTGTGATAAACAAAGGGTAAAATCCCAAATCAATACACTGATCAACTATCACATGTTATTCGATTCGGTAATTTAACAGTAAAATTTAATAAAAATTAATAAAAAGTAAATTTATCACATATATATTTATTTAATATTTTTAATGATTATATAAATTTAATATTTTTCGTGATATTAATTTTATCGTTAATTTTAAAGTGTGAACAAACCTGCGGTTGTTAAAAGAACTGTTTGAAATGACCTTTAACGGCCAGTCAGCTCACCATGATGAGACACACTGCTGCTGTCCTTCAAGTCGCCCAGCGTGCACGTGCGTCCACACATCTATGCATATGGACAAAGTCCAGAGTGTCTAGATTCTTGAAAAACTTCACAGCTTTTTTTTTTCAACTTTTCGTTTCTCTTCTGCGGAGCGCGTGAATCAGCTCAGCAGACAGCTCCAAGAAAAACTCAGTCGATCCAATCACGTCGCCACTTTTGGAATACGAGTGGGGGTGCGAGAAATTATTGTGGCCACTTTCGCTGTGATAACAGAGAGCCTGATGTATGCGGTGACGGAAGCAAATTCACACTGTCGCAAAAGACACAGCCATCCGTCCAATACCCGCCAAGAACGTTAAAGAGTCACACCCGTCACTGGGGGAACAACAATTAAAAACGACCTCTCAGAAGTCATCGATCGCGACTGTAAATTGGGCGAGTCTGTGTTCGTCTTCGTCGCCTCTGATACGTGGTTTTCTCTCTTCTTGGGGCGCACGTCAATCATAATATAATCTTGAGAGGAAAAGAAGACGACCCACCGCTTTTCTTTCTTGGCTTTGTTGTTGCTTCGCACTGATTGTTCTCGTTGCTTGGTCGAAGGGCAAGAGCGATGCACGGCGTCGGAAGCGATAGAGTCCCTTTGCTGCAACGAGGAGTATGTTTTTTCGAATTTGGGATTTTTGTTTTCTCTTCATAATTTGATGAGGATCTGAGGCAAAATTTTTCAGTTTTCTTTTGGACTTTTTGGACTTGAAATGTGAAATTTAATGGAGTCGATTTGATTCCACTCGTGTATGTCCACTTTGAATAACTGAAGTGAGTGCAATCTTTGTGGTGGTTTCGGTTAAGGAAAGAGATGTTTAAATGAGTTTAAGGGTCGAGTCCAATCTGTTTAGAAGAAATTTCCATAGTTGGGTTTTAAGCTAGATTGGGTTCCTTTTTCGTTTTTCCTTTAATCTGTTGTTGCGTGGTGTTAAACTTCTACTTTTACCCTGCGTTTCCACTGAAAAGAGCGATGGAAAGAGTGAATTCACTTGGGTTTCAGTGATCAGTCCATGAGCAGATTCGAGAAAATTATAGCCTGGGTCATCTTGCAGTCTAGTCTTGATTAAATGTTCAGTTCGTGAAAGCTTAAGGATTGTTTGAGAAGTGTTCTTGGGTGCTTTTGCCTTGCTGGCTTAATTGTGAAAGAAAAACTTGACAGTGTACTTTTCATCTTAATTCCCTTTTAATGTTGGTGTTTTTGTACTTTTGGTTGTATCATGCGATCTTATTCCCGATTTTATTGCAGGGAGGAAGAAAGAGAGATGATACTCTCATCAATAGTCATTTGACGGACCTGGAACACGGAGATGCTGTACCGGTGAGAATGCGATCTTGTTCATATTTTCTACTGACATCTAATGAGATTCGAGTTCATGATACAATTTTCTTCTTGGTAATTCCTTAGGCTTCAAATGTAGGATTTGGCAGAGTACTCTCACTGGTAAGCCTCCCTTATGTTTAAACAGTTCTTTGATCTTTGAGTACTCTTCGGGCAGATCCAACAATTAAATTAGATAATGGCACTTTATTGGTTCATAGGCAAAGTCTGATGCTGGGAAGTTGATCGTTGCAACTATTGCTCTCTTGGTTGCATCCACTTCAAGCATACTAATTGTAGGTTCTGTCATCCCTCTCCCTTTGAAAGTTCTAACGTTGATGCTGCAATAAGCATTTTGTGAAATTGGACTGTTGATTAAAATGTGTTTGACCATTATTCACAGCCAAAATTTGGTGGGAAGATAATAGATATTGTGTCAAGAGAGATGATATCGCCTGAACAGAAAGCTGAAGCGCTGGAGGCTGTCAACAGAACCATACTGGAGATATTTTTAATTGTTGTGACTGGGTAAGGACTTGCATTTGCTTCATTATCTCCCATTCTGGTGAAGAATTTGTCTCCTACCGGCGACAAAGTTACAGTCAAATTTGTTGGAATCTAAGTTATCTTGTGATGAAAATCACAATGTTTTTTGAACTGTTTCTCCATAATAAAGGCTTCTCCCTTTGTCGGCCTTCCAGTTCTGTTTGCACAGCACTCCGAGCATGGTTGTTCTCCTCTGCTAGTGAACGGGTCGTTGCTAGACTGAGAAAGAACTTATTCAATCACCTTATTCATCAGGTATATCTCATCCAATGTATTGGTGTATGAATACCATGTAGCGCAATTGCTGAGACCTACAGCTTCGTGCATGGGAAGGCAACTGTGTTCTAATTGCTCTGTGCACAACTTCTTACTTACAGTGGCTTGCCTTTTCTTGTAGGAAATAGCATTCTTTGATGTCACTCGAACAGGGGAGCTGTTGAGCAGACTTTCCGAGGATACTCAGATTATAAAAAATGCAGCAACCACCAATCTGTCCGAGGCCTTGAAAAATCTATCAACGGCATTTATTGGCCTTGGCTTCATGTTCACAACATCTTGGAAATTGACATGTAATTTGTTCATTGAAGTGCATATAAATATATTTAGAGAAATGCTCTGATTGCTGGTTGACATTGTGCCATCCTTTCTGTTTATCTCACAGTGTTGGCTTTGGCTGTTGTGCCTGCTATTTCTGTTGCTGTACGTAAGTTTGGCCGCTTTCTTCGCGAACTGTCCCATAAAACACAAGCTGCGGCTGCTGTAGCTGCCTCAATTGCTGAGGTATGGCGTGATAGCATTAAGAATTTAGATATTTCGCTCATTCAGCTAAAATTTGTCAATCAATTGTCTTTTGTCCATAGGCGTGTGCTGATTATCTTAATCACCAAAGTAACCCTAGCGACCTGCGTATCTTGCTTTTTATATGATGCTGTATGTGCCTGTAGAATTTTTAGTGATTCGAGTAGAATTACTTTGAAAAAAATGAAGCATATTCATTTTATTCTACCTTACTACTCGAGAAAGTTGGAAGCTCATATACAGAATATTGTAGGAGTCTTTCGGTGCGATACGCACAGTGAGATCCTTTGCCCAAGAAGGATTTGAGGTGTCACGCTACTCCGAGAAAGTTGATGAGACACTGAAGCTTGGAATCAAACAAGCTGTGAGTTCCTCCTTGTTCTTCCCTCCCTCCGGTTCTCCTCACTCTCAACAGCTTTTAATTTTACCTTTCTTTCTGCTACAGAGGGTTGTTGGGATCTTCTTCGGAAGCCTAAATGCGGCCTCAACACTGTCAGTGATTGTTGTTGTCATATATGGAGCCAATCTGACCATTATGGGTCACATGTCACCCGGTGCTCTCACCTCTTTCATTCTCTATAGTCTCACCGGTATTTCTCCTGGTCTATTTGCTGAAAATTCCAACATACAAATTATTTTTTCTGTTGTCTTTCAAGTTTTCAGGAGTTGAGCATTGAGCTTACATATGAGATGCTCCTCAATATGCCTAATTTAGGTTGGTTCTTGCAGTGGGATCCTCTGTCTCTGGATTATCTGGGTTGTACACTGTAGCAATGAAAGCTGCAGGAGCCAGCAGGCGGGTCTTTCAAATTCTGGACCGTGTTTCATCCATGCCTAAGTCAGGGGATAAGTGTCCCTTGGGGTTCGTTCCTCTATCTTCTCTTGCTCTGGTGGAGTTATTCGAGATTTTGCGTTAAAAAACAGCCAAAAATTAAAAAGGAAGTCTCATCTTCTACGCGAATGTGAATCTGGTGGTGGAAGTCAAGTACCACAAATCTTATTTACTAGATATTTTGGCATAAGAACATGCAATGAATGTAAAAATCAGACCGATACACCTGACCATGAACTGTGTTTTGTCTTGTAGTGACCAAGATGGAGAGGTGGAGTTAGACGATGTGTGGTTTGCGTACCCTTCCCGTCCCAGCCATATGGTGCTCAAGGTAATGAATTTCTCGATTTATAGTAAGATCCATCTCGTGTTTTACTACTGTAAAGAACATTGTACATCTGCAAATTTCAGGGAATAACATTAAAACTGCAGCCCGGCTCAAAAGTTGCTCTAGTTGGTCCTAGTGGAGGTGGAAAGGTAAGTTCTTCCTACGGGAAATCTTATCTCTCAAAACCCAGTTTGCCGCTCTCAGAGTAATAATAATTTCCAGGTGATGCTGTTCAACCTGCAATACTAACTTTTTTCTTCGTGCTCTGCAGACCACAATCGCAAGCTTGATTGAGAGGTTTTATGACCCTATCAAAGGAAAGATTCTGATAAATGGGGTTCCTTTGGTAGAAGTATCCCATGAGCATCTCCACCGAAAGGTCACCATCGTCTATTAGATCTTTTGCATTTGCACGTCCAATGAGCGGAAGTTCAAGTCATAAATTCCTTTTTCTTTTTGGATGCAGATGTACCATAGTAACCATATTATGCCATTGTCACCTCTACTGTATGGTTATTTTTAACCGATATGTGCTGATATCCTGATAATTTACTCGCAGATAAGTATAGTTAGCCAAGAGCCTGTCCTTTTCAACTGCTCCATAGAGGAGAACATAGCCTATGGCTTTGATGGCAAAATCAGCATCGAAGATGTGGAAAATGCAGCTGTAAGACTGACATCTCCCTTTACAAGAGTTGGGGAGACTACACACTTCGACCTTTTGGAACTCATCATTATAACGACGTGAATCTTGCAGAAAATGGCCAATGCCCACGGGTTCATATCGGAGTTTCCGGAAAAATATCAAACCCATGTCGGAGAGCGCGGGGTGAGGCTCTCTGGTGGTCAGAAACAGAGAGTAGCGATTGCAAGGGCCTTATTAATGAACCCAAAGATTCTCCTGCTAGATGAAGCCACAAGTGCTCTCGATGCCGAAAGTGAATACCTGGTTCAGGTGACACTTAACAACATATATATGAGCTCTATCTTTCTCTTGAATTTCGCATGCGTTTTTAACGTTGGATATTCTAATTTTATATCCGAGACACAACTTTTCACTTCATTGGTTGGTTGGCTTCCGATGATGTAGGACGCGATGGATTCTCTAATGAAGGGAAGGACTGTGCTCGTGATAGCCCATCGGCTGTCGACAGTGAAGAGCGCCGACACGGTGGCGGTTGTTTCCGATGGCCAGATAGTCGAGAGAGGCACTCACGAAGATCTCCTCAGCAAAGACGGTGTTTACACTGCACTGGTCCGGAGGCAGCTACAAGGTGCCAAGAGCGAGATTAAGACGATCGAGGCGGTCGATAATGGAACCGATATTACGGAGAAATAGTAGTTTACACATTGCGTAGCAGTAGGCGATTCATGTGTATGTTAAATGCTGTCACGAGCTACTCCAATTTCACTTGTTAGCTTATAATGGATCTACAACTTTGGCCTAATATCAAGTGCCAGCAGCCTTGATCATCATTTAAACGAGCCGAGCCCAATTCGGTTTTCACCGCAAAGTCTACTATAATTCGACACGATGCTATCGATAACAATCGTTCCTTTTGCTTCCCGATCGTCGACCATACCACGACTGTTTTGAATGAAAGCAAAAACGAAGGACGAACTGAAACATGAAACGGAGAAAAAGAAAATGCCCAGGCCACCTTCTTTCTGCAGAAGTAATCTCATCTTTCATCTCTGATAATGTTAAACGCAAAAGCGGATCCTCTATAACTTGAGATAGAAAACCCAATTTTTCGTTAAAAAAATTTAGATACGAACTCACAACCGTTGAGCCTCCATAGCATAGTGGTAGTGCGTTCGTCTCGTAAGCGAAAGGTCGCGAGTTCGATCCTCGCTGGGGGCTTTTGTTTCGTCCATCTTTTGATTTTTTGCTCTTGTCTTAATTTAAATTGATGGCCCAAACTTATTTGCTTTCCTTTTCTGTTTATTTTTTCTAATTCTATGTAGGATCTAGTTACCACAATTAGGATTTCACATGTTTTTTTTTCTTGTGGGTATCCATGTATATAAAAAATATGTTTTCAAATTATTGTTAGATCTTACTTATGTAGAAATTAGTTTGGTCGAAAAGAGAAATTTTCGAGAAACCTAATTTTTTTCTACGTTGTCTAACAATCCTTGGATTAATTAACAAGTAGAATCTAGAAAATTTTTAACGTAGACATTTTTTTAACGCGATCACTTGTAATTTATAAACTTTCACATTTGTCGTGTGTAACACCATTAAAATCTTTCTTATCAGCTGTCTTTTATACATGTATACATATAATGGGATGATTGATGAAACAGAAAAAGAAAACCTCTATGAAGAATTTCTAAAGTAAAAGCATAGTTATATTATTCAATGTGAAATTTTAAAAAACGAAATGTAAATAAATCACGACATTCATAAAATAAAATTTTTTTTGAATGCCGGTGAAATCTCATCATTTTGGATTGACAAAAATTAATATCATCCATGAAGTGTTTTCAAAAAACTATCAAGATAAGAAAGAAAGGGTTTGATGGTGATATGCACTACAAAAGTAAAACAAAAATGGATGAAACAAAAGTAAAAAAAAGATAACACCTTTAATATACACGAGATAGCCAATTAAACAAGCACAAAACATGTGAAGTGTTTAATTATAGCAACTAGATTCTAAATAAAAATAGAAAAAAAAAAAAAAAAGAAGGAAAGTAAATAAATTATGGGCTATCACTTTAAATTGCAATTGAATGATTGAGGGAAATTTTGCGTTTTTAGTAAAAAAAAAGGGGTGGATTTAGTTATACAAATGGTGAAAATAGTGCGACCCTTTTTATTTGCTCTAATGTTCGGAGTTTGTAAATATGCATGAAAAGTATATTATAGAAACAGTGTGTAAGTGGCTATATATAAAAAAGTAATTTTCTGACGAATTCACGAGTACTTGAACGTATCAACAATAATGTCTAAATCGGCTCTGAATACATCATGCATTCGCAATTATGGGGTGATGCTCATTTAATCTTTTGAGGATCCCTACGTACGACAGTCACACAGCGCCTTTCTTCTGTCTTCTTTATGTGCATGCCATCTATTTATCTTGAAAAAAAAAAAAGACAAAGCTTCTTCCTTAACCACCAAACCGCTTCTATTGTTGCCCATTTTTTTAATTTTCTTGGATCCATTTTAAGACATTTTGACAGTGAAAGCCTCCGTCTGTGCTGCTGTAATGTCAGATACTCATCTAGATCTTCACTTTTTTATTCCAAAATTCTCTCTATGGCTGCAGGGCTTTTATTTAAGGATCATGCAAATCTATTATGGTTCATGTTTGTTTGGGGAGAGAGAAAGAGAAGTTGAAGATCAAGCGCTAATTAAACTTCAAGTGTTGTTTAGAGGACTAAGAACTAGTTCTAGTGAGTAATTCAGTTTTGCCGGATTATCGTTATCAGTATTTTTCATTGCACACACTAGTTAGCTAGACCTCTAGCCTTCGTTTCTTTCGATATTTTAGATCAATTTGCAATAGAAATTGCTTTATTTGATCTTATATAGCCTGTCCAGCATTGAAGTTGTTCTTTTACAAACTTCCTGAAGTGCTGATTCATGTAATTGTTGTTATTCTGCTAGTTGGCTTCTAATTAAGCAAGATAGAGTCGCGCTATTAAAATCCGATGAAAGTGTGAACAAGTGGGTGATTAGGCTCCTCATAGTTAGACATTATAAGACGACAAAAGGACTCATAGTATAATGAGAGATAGCTCACACAAGATCAGAGTCTATGAACACCGTGATTATTTGTTCTTACACCTAAAGTTAATTATAATAAAAATAATGATTACCATGGTCACCTGTACTTTGGCTTAGTTAATGTATGAGAAAATCAAAGCTCGAGTAGTTCTTTACACCGTTTAACTTGCTCTGATCTTGAAACGTAGAGCCAACACCAAAATTATGCTACACAAAATTATGCACCATAAACAGGATTAATGAATAGACTTGCAAATTCCATAGACAGACATCACCATGTGTAGAAAAGGCTTACATGGAACTAAAGATATTAAATGCAACAAATGGAAGTTCCGACTGATCCGGATCCTAATAAATCTAAAAAAGAAAACACTTTATTTGGATTGAAATTAATACAATAGCACATCTTTTAGTTTCTGCTTAACCTGCAATCATGACTACAGTACACAATTAATTTTGCAAAAACAGGCTTGCCAAATCTATGCTTAAAGTTTGTGCTTCCCATAGAAGAAATACAACAAAAAGCTGAAATAACATCATCCAAGTAAATATGTCAACCAAAAGACATGAGAGTTCAAGCACTTAATTTCAACAGTTACCATCATTGTCATTTGCTCGGCTTTCATCTGGTGGAAGAAGAGTAATATTTGGTCTCGAGGGCAGCATGGTAAAGTTTAAGTGAAGCCGGGGCGGAGCTAGGCAATTGTGAGCCTGAGCTATGGTTCACTTTTCCGTGTTCATTATCGATAGGACTAGCACTAGTCCAACACGGTGAAGATGAAGGAATCGAAGAAGGGATTGTCATCTTAGACGGACCGAGAATAAATCGAGTCTCTGAATTGAGACCCATTGACGAAGACGGGAAGAAACAAGCGTCATTGGTGTTGGGGAGGTTTGATATTGATTCATAGCTTCCAAATGGGGATAAAGATAAATTGTAGGAAGAGGGCTCCAAATGATTATCAGGAATATGGGGCCGGTATTCGATGGTATTGTTCAGCAGGCTAGTTGGAAGGAAATTTTGATCCGAGACCAGCCGAGTTCCAGAGCAACCAATAATTTCTTGGTTTTCTCGAACATTGAGATCGATCTGCTTGCTCTTATCGGAATACCACCCTCTTTCAAACTTGTTGCTTGTTTCTCTCACCTCTGAGATCCCATCCCAATAGTACTTCGACTTCAGCCTCGTTCTATCATCTGCGCTCCAAACACAATTATCATTGGTGTCCATTTTCGCGCCGCCAGATAGTAATGTGAGACTAGGACTATTTAGTCCATGCTTTGTGAATGGAAGACTTGTGTCAAAGAATGGTGACCTTGAGGGAGTCGTTAATTCCTGAGGAAACAACAATTGTCGGTTGATCACTTGGCTGAATCCTTGAGGAATTTGGAGAGGTGGAAGCTTTTCAATATCATGCCTCGCAGCCTCAATCAACCAATCTATCACCTTACTCGGTTGACTCAGACCTAGATTATCTTGAAGATGATACAACTGAACTGCAGCCGGTGCAGAAAGCCTAATTCTCCGATCCCTCAAGCCCCTTACAGTGCGGACTTTGCTGTGCCTGTCTTTACCTCCGAAAGTGCGTGGGATGCGAACAATCCTTGGATTATTCCAAAGTTCCAATGTCCAACGCCTTGAACTTGACGGCACCACCTTTGAGATCTGACTACCGCCCTTTTTCTCCCACTTCCTTGGCTTGAAAACTGCTTAATCGCGAATGGTCACCGCATACTACACTCATTTCTCGATCTTCTGAAGAAAAAGAGGTTGTTTTAGAGTTGGAAGAGGTATTTTGCTGTGATGGATCAATTGTAGTAATAACTGGTAGCTTTTGTTGGTATTGATCTCGCAAAAAAAGCCTCTAATGGATTTGAAACCATGTGGGAAGAAGGAGGTTCCTGGGAAGGTTCAGGAACGTCTGACTTTTTCTCCTGCTGCATCTTCTTTTGTTTTTCCATTTCACGGATGCGATTTCGAAGTGTAACAATATCACTTCATTCTTCTTTCGATCTCTCTTGAGCTGGTGATCATCTCACTTATGTCTCACATTCTTGCTGCAACACGTTTAGCTGAATCCAAGACATATAATTAGTTCTAGTGTTAAGAGGAGTTTAATTGTTACCTTTTTCATATATTTTCTCCTATGGAAAAAGTTATTCGTATCATCAGTTACAACACAACTTGTTCTTGAAACAAACGAGAAAAGATCCTGAACTGGAGCTTGAGCTGAAATTTAGGGCAACTGGAAAAACCTATGAAAGGGTCTAACCTAAAGTTTTGTGAGCAAGAAAACCTCCATACAGATGAAAACAAAAGGAGCATTATTGTCTTTATCTTCTAAGAATGATGATCCTTTACCTTATTATCCAGTCTATACCAATCACCTGGAAAGGAACTTCAGTGCTTCTGCAGGCAAAGAATCTAAGGCATCAAGCGGCAGATCAGCGTGTTCTGGAACATTATTAGAGAAGGAAGTGTCACGCCAGGAAAATCCTTCTCTTTAACAAGTTCTCTCGATCTAGTGAAAGCTGAAAGAAAAGTGCTTGGGGTTGAGGGTACATTAGGGCAATAACTTTAACCAGTGAAACTAAGTTTCTGGGGATGGAAGAAGGAAAAGCATGTGATGCTCGCAGGAAATTCTGTAATGTTTCATGCTTATGGGATGAAAAAGGTGAGGCGCTTCGGCGTCCACGTGTTTATCTACTGTTAAGAGTTCATCGTCAAGCGACACCGCAAAATCTAATAAAATTGGGGACCATTTGAAGAACAAGGGTGTTCCGGCTTTATCGATGATTACATGGTAGATAGCTTTATGTGTGTAGATGTCGATTTCACATTGTGCGCCTTAACGAAACCCTAACTCAGAAACATTGAGAAGTTTACAAAAGAAGGTTTAGTAGATTCGGCTGCTGAAGTTTCATTGATTGTGGCAGTTAACAGCCGAGGTTGCCATTGACCTATTTGGTATCAACCATATGAGATGGTAGAGCAAGCAAATCTAATAGAGATATTTTTTTCCCAAGAGGAAATTGTGGTTCTATATGTTTTGGAAGAACCCAAGGGCAAGGCCGTTTCTTGAAAGCATTGTCCCTCAGAGGAGAGGGACCAAAAGCATGTGGCAGTGAGATTTGGACTAGACAGTGCCAATTCATTCGGTTTAACCATCTGTTTATTATAATTGCTCGAGCGATTGCAGATTAGTTCATTTAGTATTTCCTTTTTCTTCTTCTTTTGCTGGTCTAAGTTCACTGGGAAGCGAACCATCTTTTGGTGTTCTATTCCTTTTACCTTTGAACTTGCTTTACCCTGGCTATGTTTGCATGGTTCGCATAGTTAACCTATATCGAACAGCAAACTTTTCTGAATTCAGAGCGAGCCCTAAACTTTTCTTCTGCTGAGTTCTTGTGTTATGCATTTGCTCAGCCAACCGAAAGAGAGAGAGAGTCTATTATCTTGCCAGCTCAGGTTATGAAAAACTGATCAAAATGAAGTAGTCTTTTTCTTTATGGTTTCGGCACCGGCTCAACTATTGGATAGGGTAACCTTAAACCTAAAATATGGATCCAATGTAAATAGTAGGTTTCCATCTCATGCACAACATTATTGATCAAAATGAACGTAGTACACACCAGCTCAACTATTTGAGAGGGTAACCTTAAGCCCAAAATGTGGTTCCAACGTAAATAGTGGGTTTCCATCTTCTGCACAACATTACTGAGGATACCGTAAATTTATGCAATCTATGAGTAAGTGGCGACTACTAGAGCGGTCAAGAAATCATATTGAGAAGTCCTGTACTTGAGGACCATATAGGGGGATACCATATAAGACTAGGACCACCAAGTGTCTGCGCGGGTGTATATGTGGATTCTAACATGTTCCCTAATCCAAGAAGCAATTCATACACGGGCTCAGTTGCTCCTTGTTTTGGCCTCTTGAGGATTTCCGAAGGATGAAGTTATTATACACCTCCTGCCCCAGAAAGCGACTGGTCGAGTAGCTTTAAGAAGAGGAAACACACAGGCAAAGTATGCAGGAAATAATGCATCGCAGGGAAAGAGAGCTGTGTGAGCAGCCCCGAAACTTTTGGCTTTTACGCAAGTTCTCACCAAGATTCCCACCCAATAAATCGACTTACTTGTTGAAGCATGAAATTTAAGAGAAGATTGTCTAACTAGACATCAAACTCCGGTTTCACGGCATATTTTTAGGAGAACCTATTGTAAAGTCGCGTGCCATCAAGAACACATAACCGTCAAGCTTTATCTCATTCCACGGCCCCAGAAAAGGAGTTTAGAATTCTTAACTCTCCGAAAAATCGTGCATCAAGAACTCAGGTTTCACGGTATGAACTCTCAAGGCTTTCGAGTTTGACCAGCTAATTGACACAGACCGGCATATTCTTCACTGGTCAGCTTGATGGCTTCGTCCTTAAACAGCCTTAATTGAGCTTATCAGGAGGGTCTGACCAACAAAGAAATGATGTCTGACGACTTCGACAGGTTCTGCAGCTAAGTTAATGTGATTGCCCAGCATCTGCAGTGCAACTGCAAGACCCGTATATCATGACTCAGACAACAGAGAGAGAGAGATCCAGAGAGCAACTCCCAGTCCACTGCTTCTTTCCTTTTGCGCATTCTGCTTCCTGTCAGATCAGACGACCCAGCACATTAAGGCCAAAATGGCGACATTTTTCGCATTGTGTGCCTCTCTTTTCTCTTCCAACGTCATCGATGCTTTTTTCTTAGGTAACTTACCAGCCATAGCTTCCATTCTCATTCCACACACTATAAAAATACAAACTACACTATTCCTTTCTTTTTCCTTCTGAAGCAAATGGTAAACACACAACTTAAACGGTCTAACAGTGCAGCATCTCATGAATAGCACTTTTCAGCTCCCAATGAACTGTATTGATCCGAGTTTCTTCTATATATGATGGCTTAAAGAAGAGTTTAACGAGTAATATGTCCACGAGAGAAAGAAGTGCATAATGGCTTAAAAGCTCCTGCTTAAAATTGACCTCGAGGTCAGCAACCAATTGCGAAGTATCCCCACATTCCGTTGGCTAATCTCACACAATTCATCAAGTCAAATTATAGTGTTTAGTCCGTCCATACATAATTGTTGCAGGTAAGTAGGGAAAAAGAAATAGGTTGGAAACTTACGACCTCAGCTTCTACGTCTAGATGATGATAGGGAACTTAATCAATTATTATGAGTCAGGAAATGGAACTGCCACAGCCGATCGGTAACTTTTAGAGGAGAGAAAATCTTACAGATCTGGAACAATTGAATCATCCATGACCAAACTGCTAAAAGCGTTTGGATTTTATACAAGCACAGGATAACAATAAAATTGTAGCCACGGTCTTAATTTGTCCCATCGACTCCCATTATTGAAGTTAAAACAACTCGATCAGCTCATATCAGTTGGAGCTCTTCAAGGAGAAGGAAATTAACAATAACCACAACGAGCACATTGGAATCTGGTGGCACAAATCTCCAAGCCATCTATAGAACAACGCAAATCTTTTGTTAGTCAATTTACAGGAGGAGAATGACCAATGCATATAGAAAGGAGGACAGATCATCCAGAAAGATACATGCATAGCTGGCTATTAGAAAAATTGCAGACATGAAGAAGAGGAAATATGAGTTGAACCTAGGGCCTCATAAACTTAAACTTTTTAATTAAAGAACTGTGTAATTCGTTGGTATTTTCCATAACTATATTATCTAAACATCCGGCAAATAACTGGCCAAAACATGAATCTTCCTACTTACAGAACAGGAAATGATTCGATATGTTATGACAAGCTAAATCTCTCTATCGGACATTCTACAACTGGAGTAACTAGTTTCCATTCAGATTGGATAGTCATGAATTTTCCGACTTACGGAACAGGAAATGCTTCAATATATCATGACAAGCTAAATCTGTCTCTCAGACATTCTACAACTGGAGTAATTAGTTTAGATTCAGATTGGATAGTCTAGAAGGTCTGTAGTGTTAAGTGACACATTAACAACCACACTATAACTTATGGGAACAAAAGAAAAACCACTTATAGCTTGACTTGATGCAAAGCTTGTGCATATTGCTCCATAGCTCCCAAACCCAATGTTTAGGATGTCAACTCCAAATTGTTCCACAGTCTGAACTTCTAAAGGTAAAGGTGGGTTCTGAGTCTTCCATTAAAGTGTTCTACAACAACCAGCATCCTTAATCTCATTTCTTCCTCTCATTCTCCTCTCTCTTTTCAGGTAGGTGGGGTAAAATGCTGTGAAAACATTGCTAAGGGCAAACAAACTCTGCTATATTTCTTGATGCACTTCCCTCCAAAACTACCTTAAAAAATATTTATGAAACTCTCTTTCTCTCTGAGTTTACGTATGCTCAAGCACAACTTACATACTCTCGTTGATGGTTTTTTGGTGCCAACTTACACAGATCTCACTATGTGGCTGCCTGGCATTAACTCACGTATTTCTCTCAAATGCTCAACATTTTTCTCTCTAGGCTTTACCAAAGACGGTAACGCGCAGACATATCAGTAGACATCATAAGCCACCCCTTGCATGAAGGGTTCCACAGTCGAATGCCATCTTAGCTTGCAATTACTTGGACGCCGATGCACCTGATCATGGACCTGGTAGTCCATGGCCTGCCCCCGCCGCATTAAACCGAAGGGCACTTTTGGGCAAGCTTGGACAAGGTTTTCCACTTATAAAGCCCAGCCCAGCTGGGCATGTGACGGCCCGGCCCAACCATTTTATACAAGTTTCTTTTTTATTATGCGCGGGCCTGGGCAACACTTTAGGCCCGACCTATGGGCTCAGCTCAGCCTGGCCCAGCTCGGGTGCGCCCATTGATCTCCTCCAGGCACCAACTTTCATTACCAAGTATTCAAATAATTATATAGCATAAAAGAAAGTATTGAATCACTTGGTCAAATCGTCTTCAACTGTCATCATTGCTCCAAGTAGAAAAATTCAGACTTAAATATTTTTTTACCGCGCACAAAATAAAATGCAGCCACAACACACGCATATAAAATTTTGTAAAAGAATGCCCTTAGAAAACTCATAAAATAGTTGACTAATGAGAAATTCTCCCATGACATGCATAATCAATTCTTTGACATGGATCTCATAACATGGAAACCACTACATTATCAAGATCATGATCCATCCATGAGCCTCCAAATTGGATGAGAATTGCCAGTCCCAGAAAAGCTTGTGGTGAATCAGTGGAGACCAAATCAGGGAGTTTCCTATTTATTCGTACAACGGATATAATAATTCGCATTTACTTGTGCTAAATATATACTCAATTGTAACACGAGTGTCAGTATCAGGAAAATACATAAAATTGGAATAAATTAACACATACATCATTTGAGAAGCAATCCTGAGGTGCAATACCGGAAGCTCTCTAGAGAAGGGAAAGATGCTGCTATGCATCCAATCTCTACTTTTTTAAGAAACAGTAAAACTTGACCGCAGAGGCCCTATCAACCAATGAGACAACCTCAACATAAATCAGCTACATAAACCACATCAAGATAGCTAGTCAAAAAGCAGGATTCATGAACAAAAGTTTGAATGGCGATTATAACGAGGCTATACAATAAGTGCAGTTATCTTGTCTTGTAACACCACCTTTGGCAATAAATCACTTTTAATTCACGAGAGTAGAAACCAACAGAGGCAAGATCACTGGGCTGCGCTTGCGCATTTAGCTTCAAGAAGAGAGGGCCCATAACAATTTTTATCCAAGCTCTTAGGCAGAATCTACTTTGTCTTGGGGAATCAGAATTTCATGTAAGTCTTTTTGTACCTCAAGAGACCTATACATCATTTCAAAGTTTACTCGATAGTCTGTGAGGCGACAAAGAAAAAAGGGATTCTTCTATAAGGTATTATCATTCAGCTTCTGTTCTGACTTGATCTAATAAGGGACACCAACCGTCATCAACAGCTAACATTTCACAAGATAACTTCAGACTGCACATTGCAGTCTGCATCCAATAGACTTACACAAAACCTTAACGCATCACAAGACAACTTTTAAGAAAAGGATTTCCAGCCCCGGCACTGTTTGAATTAGTGTCGACCTGGCCCTATTCAGAAGCTTGCATTCCATTCTCATCACTAGCCACATCTAGATGCCTTTCAATTTCACAATCTTGATCTCGCTTGAGACAAAGAATTAAAATTTTCCAAGTCAAGCCACTATTAAACAATGGAAATGTGTATTAAGCATATCCTTTCTGTTGAAGTCTAAAACTTTTCAACAGCATATTTCACTATTTCAAACCATCATTCAATTTGAAATCTTCATCCAATCAAGCCTTGGACATTCCACTGCACTTTTTCTAACCCCAGGCATACATAAAAACCATATTTAGCTCCTTAGCAACTTACTAACGGATTCCACGCACAATCTATAAAGCAAAAGGATTCTTTTCTCTGAAGAACTGCTCCACTGGTGATTATACAAATCACAATATGTAGAAAGGTTGAAATGCCAGAAAGTTGATGACAGAATCCAGAAGGGAGACGATATTTCCTTAGTCATTTGTCACATTTCTTATATGATAGTTTTCCCACACAAGGCAGCCAGATTCCTAGTAATCTAATGCAGTTAATGTGCATCAGCGATATCCTAAGAATGTAACAGTTCTTATCTCCCAAGTGATCTATGGACAAAGAACAAATCATGAAGCATCCAACTTCACATTTTCTCTAAGGTAAAATGAGTTTAAAACGCCCGAATCCCTGAAGAATAGAATAGGAGAACCTCAAAGTCAATCCATGCTCAATCAGTTTTTTACATAAAACATCCCTTGATTTTTCGAAACTATGCTAATCTCCCTCATATGGTTGGCAAACCTGCCAATTCTTGCATTTCCAGTGAAACGGTACAAAGAAGTGTCCACAGCACAACAATCATTGATAACATCAAAAACTATACAATCACTACATCACATTGGTTAAACGGCTGCATTTTGGCAATTACTTCAGGTTGGATGGTCATGTATTGCAATAAAGTCAACTTGGTGACAAACATAGAGAGAGAACCAATCCCCAACAAACAACCAGAAGCCAAAGGGAGACCACTCACACTGACTCTATATCTTCTTTCTCAATGATAAGACCAAGTAGCATGACAATGAACAGGTTTGAAACAAACCACACGTCGGTTTAACCCGCGTAGGCCACCCACAAAATAATTCTCAGTGAAATTCGTCCTCATATATATTATCCAAGCAAGGAACGATATCCATCTTTCTGATACCACATTCCATTGCACCGCTATATAAACAAGAGAAATTCACGAAACCATAAAGCTCGCTCGCAAGCACGGATGCACGCAGGGCGAGAGAGAGAGACAGACGATTCCCAGCGTCCCTTCATATTAGTTTCCGATCCCCCAAAATCATCTCACTGTTAGGTTCATATTAGCGGATATCAGAGAAATCATTCGCCCATTCAATTCAACATTCCCTCGTCATACCACCGTCCCCATCACCCACCGAAACCTCGCAAATTTCGAATCTCGAGCTCGAATCACGTACCTATCGCTGGTAACCGCCGCCGATCGTGTCCATATCCTCCTCGACCTTAGCGGTCAGGTAAACCGGGGGGAACTCCTCGGGGGAGAAGCTCGTCCTCTCCTTCATCATCTTCTCCACGTCCGGCTTCTTCAGCACCGTCTTCCGGATCGGAGGCCGGTTGCGCCGCTGGTCCCGGACGAAGTACTTGATGTCGTAGACCGTCTCCGGGTCCGAGGTCGGCACGCACGCCTGGATCGGGAACGTTGCGGGGCTCGGGACGCGGTACTCCGTCGCCTTCGGGATGGCCGGCCTATACTCCGGCGAGGCGCACGGGCCGGTGATGTCCCACGGCTTCTTCAAGTAGCGCTTTAGGGATTGCACGACCTTCGCCATTGCAGAGAGAGAGAGAGAGAGAGAGAGCGAGACAGAGAGCTGCGGTGAAGGTGGAGGAAGAGGCGAAGGTGAAGGTGTGAGAGTGAAGAGAAGCGTCGTCGTTTTGGTAGCTCCCCGTGATTTCAACTAAGGGTAAGCAAGAAGGCCCGGCAAGAAGGCCCGGCCGAATCTGAAACCATCCGGATCGGATCGGACCGGACCGAACAAACCGGTTTGGTCAGGTTCCCAGTCAATCCTCCTCCCCAAACTTTCAGAAGTTATATCATCTTAAGTAATAACACAAAAAAATTTATATTCGAGAGCTCTTCTCCACTAAAACAATTATTACAAAATTACAAAATTAATTTCAAAGAAGAAAAATGTACATACCTAGCCGTTGTAAACAGAACGAAACTTGAGATGTGTTTGTTTTGGTAAAAGTATTTTCCGAACTTTTATCCGTTTACTTCTTCGAAAATGATTTGGTCAAGAGAAAATGCTTTCCGGTCAATACAAATATCATGTTTAATTTTAGGAAAGTGAATTCCTTAATTTAAGAAGGTGAAAATATTTTCCGGAATTGCTCATCTTAAATTTGTTAATATTTTTTCTTGTCTTTTCTTTTCTTTTATTTTTCTTTTCTTTCTAAGAAAGAAAACAATTGTGTATTTTCTTTTCTCAATAAAAATACTTTAAAAATAACAAATAATTTTAAATAATTTTAAAAATATATAAAAAATAATAATTTTCACCATCATATTTTTTTCACCAAACAGCTGAAAATACTTTTCAAGTCTTTTTTAGGTTTTAGCCAAATACCAAAAAATGAACTCATTTTCCTAGAAAGTACTTTTCGAAAATGGTCCATTTTCCGCCAAATAAATAGACCCTTGATGTGAACTCAAATTGCAATAACTATTATAAGTTATGTACAATAAGCAACCGATTCCACTAGATCGGATCGGAATCAAATTGGACCAATGGTCTGATCCGGTCCCTAATTCTAGAAATCGGGAATCAATCCTTCTAATCCGGTTCTCGATTCCTCGGCGGAATCGGTTTGGACGGGAAATCAATCACCTCCAATTTCAATGAGATCGCTTTAGTGGGGGCAATTGCACTTGAGGATCATTTTTTGTCTATATAGCCTCCACCTCTAATCTTTTATATAATTTATGCAATTAAGTCCCTAAATTATCACCCAACGTGTAATTAATGTCATGTTCGAACTCTCCATCATTCAATCAAGTCCCTAAAGCCATTTTGAATTTTGACTATTGTGTTTTAACTAAATCGGATTAATAAAATTTACTGATGTGGGCACCGATTTAACAAAAATAACATTGAATGGAGCAAATTTTATGCTCGAGTTTTATGCACATACATATTCACTTGGAATCGGGAAAAAAAAATAACGTGTGCACCATTTTTACCTATAAAATTAGACATTCCTTTGTTCAATCACCTTAGAGAGGCGTTCCCGCTTACTAAATCCTCTTGAATATAAGACTAAAAAAAATCCTCTTGAATAATGCTTTTTTTTGTTTTATTTTATCATATAAATTTTCATACAAACACAAGAAAATCAAGCAAAGCAGAATTGAAATCTGTTCTCTGCGATGGGTATAGATAATTAAGGCTCCGCTCGTTACACGGAGAATATGATATTTTTGAAAAATATTTTTTGGAAAGTCATTTTTTAAGAAAATAATAATATTTTTCGATGTTCGTTTGAGGTTTGAAAATGAACTGAAAATTATTTTCTCTAGTTCGGTATGGAAAATTTGATTTGATTTTCCTCCTTGCACTCCTTTTAATAATTTTTATTTTATTTTTATAAAAATTCAAATTGTTGATTATTTTATTTTTGAATTTTAATAATTTTATATATTTTTTCTCTTCTTTTTTTTCTTTTCTTTCTTCCTTTACTGGTCGTCGGTGACAATGATGGCTAGCAACTGGCCATAACAACGGACGAGCTCGTCGGCCTCACCTTTGGTCATAGGGAAAATGAAAAATAAATTGAAAAAAAGAAAGAAAAAAAAATTAAAAAGAAAAGGAACGTGATTTCCTCTCTTCAAAAAGAGGAAATCATCTTCCCCACTTTTGAGAGTATTTTTTTTATTGAGGGAAAATATTTTTCTTGACTAGTGTATTTTTCGTGAATCGAATACCGGAAAATGGGGAAAACATTTTTCTTGAAGTTGTTTTCTCCAAAACGAACAAAACTTAATTTTCTTTCTTCATTCTTGATTTCAACTTTGAGAAGGAAGATCACAATGTCAGATGCATTGTTTTAATTGAATTGGCGATCTTATCATGATTTTAAGGGTTTTCGACGTCAACAATTTTATAATAGTTATCTAAGTAAATCCAATTAAAAGTTCAAAAGCAACACTATTCATCAAATAAAAGTCGTGAGATCGTTAAGGGATGTATTGCATAATGGGGATAATATTAGGAACTTAGATATTACAACAAGATGCGCGTAGATGTTCCCTATCTATTCTTGACTTTAAAATAAGTCAACTGCACTATTTTCTGAATTTTATCGACAAATACAAATATCATAAAACATGGCACAAATATCACTCTAAGCAAACTCAAGTCTAACATAGAATCATTTATTAATTACCTATATAGCATACTTAATTTAGGATCTTCATTTATCGGGAAAATTGTCCAAAAAATCATACACCTATTATATTTTTGCTAATTAAATCATAAACATTTTAATTTTGCCGATTGAATTATAAACCCTTTGCCAATCTGCCAATTGAGTTCATCCGGACAATTTTCGCCTGAATTCACTAACGTGAATGCTAACTGTCCTACGTGGCATAGTCAATATTGACGCGAATTTTTTTAATAATATTTTAATACTTTTTATTTTTTAATATTTTTTTTTTTTTTTCCTTTCTTCTTCATTTTGCAAGTGATCGGCCATAGCTAGGTGGGCCAGCCTCGCCTAGTGAGGGTTGCCCAATCTAGCGAGAGTCGACCTCGCGAGGAATGTTGATTTGTTTGTGGCGTTGCTTCGCCTTGTGGCAAGTGTAGGATCACTCCCAAAGCTCTATTTATTTCACAAAAATAAATAATTTTAAAAAATATATTTTGATTATTTATATTGCTTACAAAAATGAATAAATAAAAAAATATTTTTTTATCCACCAAATATTTCCCTTATAATTCATTTCCCACATTATCACTTATTAAAATTAATGAACAAATGAAAATATTTTCATCAATAAAAATATTTAGACATTTATTATTGTCAATAATAAAAATATTTTGATTAACTAATTATTTCAAGTAATTCTTCAAAAAAAAAAAATTTTTTTGTGAAAAAATATCTCACAAATTATTTATTTTTACAAAACAATTGGGACCTAGACAATTTAAAAGTTTTGAATGTTTAATAATGGCAACTAAGAAGCCTTACTTACATTCTAAATCTTTAAACTAAAGAGAACAACCATGTAGGAAAAATTTCAAGTTCTGGTAAGTCGCATCCTTCGCGAAAACGTTGTGGCAAGTGTAGGATCTTATTTTTTCACGAAAAATAAATAATTTTAAAAATATATTTTGGATTTATATTTTCAAAAATGAATAAATAAAAAAATATTTTTGTCATCCACAAAATATTTCCCTTATAATTCATTTCCCGCATCATCTCTTATTAAAATTAATGAACAAATGAAAATATTTTCATCAATAAAAATATTTAGACATTTATTATTGTCAATAATAAAAACATTTTGATTAACTAATTATTTCAAGTAATTATTTTTGAGAAAATATCTCACAAATTATTTATTTTTTACAAAACAATTGGGACCTAGACAATAATCGCTTTATAATGGCAACTAAGAAGTCGTAAACGAGACAACCATGTAGGAAAATTTTCAAGAAAAAGCATAAAGCGTTCTCATTTTCTCAAATAAGGGCCTGAAGTGGATCTTATTTCAATTAAGGGCATGAAATGTTTTCATTTTCTCAAATAAGGACCTGAAATACACCTTATTTCAATTATGGGCCTACAGTGGCCATGTCAATCTCCAAAAAGGGTTTGACATCACCGGCTGGTCAAAGGGCATTTTCGTTCTCTACTTTTTTTTATTTTCTTTCCGTAAAAATGAAAAAAAAGGCCAATCTTTTTTTCAAAAAAAGAAAATACAAAAGAAACCACGAAAGAGGGCTACCCCAGCCCTCTCACCCGTGGCCACCGCCCCATCGACGGTGGGGCGTCGGCCATGGCCGAGAGGGTCGCGGCCCTATCCAGGCATGGCCCTCGCCTTTGGTCAGTGAGTGTTGAGGTTGCCGACGCCGGCGACCCTGTCAGCCATAGCCGACGCCTCATAGCCGATGATGTTAGATTTTATTTTGAGACTGACATGGCTACTTCAGACTCTCAATTAAAATAAGATTCACTTCAAGTTATTATTCGAGAAAATAAGAAAACTTTATGGATTTATTTGGAATGTCCCCCAAACGTGTATAACAACAACGAACGAATCAACCGAAAAATAAATAAAGCACGTGGGGGGAGGAAAGAAAAAAGAGGGGGACAGCGTCCGAAGTCATCATGGCTAGTTCTCTCCGAATCATCATATCAAAACCCAAAATACGCAAAGAGGAAAAAGGGAGGCCTTTCTTCCTTTCCTTCCTTTCGAATCTTTGTTGTGTCCTTTGGTTTTCTTCCGGCACCAGCTCTCTCCTCTCTCTCTCTCTCTCTCTCTCTCTGCTCTTTAAGCAACCCTTTGGATCTCTCTCCTCCTCCTCTCTCTCTCTCTCAAGCTCGGATCACCAACCAGGTACTTTTCTCTCCTCCTATCCTCGGTCTTCGTTCTCATCTTTCCCTTTTCTTGGGTTTTCTCGTTCGGGTGTAAAGATCTAATCTTTCCACCCATCTCGTACGGTGCGGCTCTTGTTTTGGCTCGCGGGTGTTTCTGTTCTGTACAGCCCTTCCTCGGGAGGCCTCTCGTTTGCTTCGTGTCGTTCTCGTCATTTGTGGGCAAATTACTTTAATTCATTTTTCAAGATTACATGTTTTGTCTAACCCAGATGTTGATTCGGTCGTGTGGGTTGAATCTTGTTCGGTGGATTTGTATCTCTGCCGCCCTTGAATTGTTTGCCCCGGGTTTGGCATTGCGGCGTGCGGGCAGAGTTTTGCTTGTGGTGTATCTGGTGTTCGACATTGCTTTTTTTTTTTCTCTTCTTTGTATTGATAATCATTTGTTGTTTGTTAAGAATAATGCCTCACGACGTACTTTAGTGCTGCCGATGTGGTGCTTCGCTTAATGTTTGGTTGGATTTGATGAATGGTTGTGACACTCTCTGATCCGATGCATGACTACAAATGCGGTGTTCGCTTTAACATACTTCCGCTTGTATTTTTTGGGTATTGGATGTATTGGCATTGGTTAGCTAAAAAGGTAACCAGTTCTTCTGAACTTCCGCTTCTTTCGTTTTGAATATATTCTCGACGGTCATTTGTTAGTTTTCTTAATGGGAGTGTCATTTCTCTGTGAGCTGCTGTATGCAATTGGATTGTCGGAAGTATCATTTCGTACCTTTCATAACGGAAGCTTGCTGGCTAAAATTTACAGCTGACACGTCTGGCCTGGACTTTTGCTGGAAAGTTTGGCGGTTGAATCCTAATTATTAGATGGCGGTCCAAGAAGCCGGTTCAGCCCCAACTCCCACAGCGCAAGTTGTGGGTAATGCCTTTGTGGAGCAGTATTACCACATCCTTCACCAGTCTCCTGGTCTGGTGCATAGATTTTACCAGGACTCGAGTTTCCTAAGTCGGCCAGATGTCAGTGGCAACATAACAACAGTTACAACGACGCAAGTAAGTGCATCACTTGGGATGACTGATTTTATTGGATCCAGAACTATCACTAGTGTTGCTGAGAAATGTTAGGCATTATTCTTATATCAGATGTAGTGAAGATATACAAGCTTCATAATATTTCTTCTGGT
The DNA here is from genome assembly GCA_024733475.1 of Syzygium grande. Classification (NCBI taxonomy): domain Eukaryota; kingdom Viridiplantae; phylum Streptophyta; class Magnoliopsida; order Myrtales; family Myrtaceae; genus Syzygium; species Syzygium grande. The sequence continues at coordinate 30,895,046 of JAMXDD010000010.1, forward strand.
TTTGGCTCAGAATATTTCTCCTGCTCTTTCCAATTTTTCTGCTTGGGCCTTATGCATTTAATGCAAGTAATGCATGCTGTGTGCCTTGCGCGTGCATGGAAAAGCCTTCAATTGACCTTAACTATGGGGGACGAATCAGCTAAGGATGTGATTTTTAGGAGTATGTGATATATCTGCAATGCAGATATTGCCATGATTTATGTAAGGACAACTATCCAGTGAGCTATTAATTTCTCAGAAAACTGTTTGTTACTTCATATATCCGTGCATTTAAATTCCTGATCATTTTGGAAAATTAGCTTAAAGTGTGATGTATTCGAGTTTTCTCTCTTTCTTCTACTATGCAAGAAGTGGCATCTAATATAGTGATACATATTACTGCTGCATCATTTTGTCAACCAAGTAGCTTGCTTGACATGCAAAGAAATTAGTTGGCTAACACATTGTTGCACCTTCATTTACTGAACCAGGCTATCAATGAAAAGATACTATCTTTGAAGTATGAGGATTATACAGCAGAGATAGAAACCGCAGATGCTCAGGAGTCCTATGGTAAAGGGGTGATTGTTTTGGTAACTGGATGCTTAACTGGAAAGGACCATGTGAGGAGAAAATTCACTCAGACATTCTTTCTAGCTCCTCAAGAAAAGGGATACTTTGTCTTGAACGATGTTTTTAGGTTTCTTGAGGAGAATGAACCATTACCAATTAATTCTACTGCAAACAATGGCATGAGTAATGCCACTACAACAGCTGCCTTGCCTCCAGAACAAGGTTGGGCATATTCTATCAATATGTTTTATCCATTGTATCTTCTTTTTATTTAGAAGGGGGTCATTTTCTGGTGCACAGAGCACGCCAAGGTTCCTGATGAACTTGCAGCCAAACCGTTGACTCCCTTGGAGGAGGAAGAGCTTAATAATGGACCCGAGATTCTTAATCCTTCTGGCAGTGAAGGATATGTGATTGAAGACAAGGCTGTTGAATCCACTCCTCATCAGTTTGATTCCTCGTTTGCAAGTGAGGAGGATGCTCCAAAGAAATCTTATGCATCAATTGTAAGTTTGTGCGGTTAAATCTTATTTTCGAACTTTTTTTTCTCCTGGGTAAGGACCCTGATTTTCTTATCAAAATAAATTTATGGTTCTTTTATAGGTCAAAGTAATGCAAGGACATGCAGTGACTGGCAAAGTATTTGTTCCTTCCAAAACGGAAAGGACTCCACCACCACCCGCAAGCGATACTCAACAGCTATCTGTGAAAGCTTCTGTCGTAACTCCCAACCCTAGCACTAACATTGTCCCTGAAAGCAGCAATGTTCATGAAGAAGGTTTGTAGCTCTCTTTAGGTTTTCTTCTTTTGCTACTTTGTAGCACTGCACGTGCAGGTGCGCACACACACACTCATGTTGGCAATTGAAATGGGAATGGAATGAGCATGTCTGCAATTTTGGTCATGCAAAGCGTTGGTCAAGCCTTGACAAGCTTTAGAGTTGTGTTGATTCCCTTTTGTCATCAAAAAATTTATCCAGTTAGTAAAACAAGATTTTTCTTAAAGAGCATTAAATTTGATGTTGTTATTTGCATAAATGTCAAAATTCTCTCTTTTTTTTATTTATTATTTCATTGATTTTGTTCTTATCTGCAGCAGAGGGTCATTCGATATTCATCCGGAACTTGCCTTTTGACGCAACAGTCAAACAACTTGAGGAGGAGTTTAAACAATTTGGGCCTATCAAGAGTAACGGCATTCAAGTTAGGAGTTCTAAGGTGAGATATATGATTGTTCTGTGATTTCCTCAGTTTCTAATTTTTCAATGTAGTTTTCTCACCCCCTATTCTCTTCCTTTCTAAAGCAAGGTTCATGCTTTGGCTTCATCGAGTTTGAAACATCAAGCTCCATGCAAAGTGCTCTTAAGGTATTTCCTCCTGCAGAACACATTGGGAAAGAAATACAACTACACTTTATTTGGCATTGCTGCAGTAGTTAGCTGGTTATATCATAGAGTTTTGTGGCAAGGCACCGATAGCTCATGAAATTTGCGAGTCCTTGTCAAACTTTTGAGCACTTGCCGAATGGTATTATTTGTCATGCCATTCATGTGCCAAATTTCCTGAATGAATATTCAGTTGAGTACTTTGTATGTCAGTTCACAAGCAAACTAGCGTGGCATCCATATCAGATGGACTACTTCAGGCATTGCTTGGTGCATACTTTTCTTTAACCAGACCTACTTGACACTAAATTTGCAGGCATCACCAATAACTATCAGGGATCATCGGGCGGTAATCGAAGAGAAGAGAACTACTACCCGAGGTGAAATGCATAGATATAGACCTAGAGGCAAATTTAGGGTTACTTCAGAAGCTTGAACCCTAATATGCTCACCATGTTGGAAGCTAACTAACCCTCTGGTCTTTGGTTCAGTGGCGAACAGTGGAAGAGGGAGGTATTCTTTGGGAAGAGGCGGATTCAGGAGCGACAGCTTTAGGGGCCGTGGGAACTTTGGCGGTGGTCGGGGATATGGAAGGAACGACTTCCGAAACCAGGGGGAATTCTCGGGTCGGCCGAGGGGTCCGATGGGACGTGGTGGAGATGGCTATCAACGTGCTTATCCAAATGGGAATGCAAAGGGCAACCGTGAAGGTGCAAATCGAATGGCCGGTGCTGTGCAAAGTGACATCGACGTGACATGACAGTAGTAGTAAGTAGGCAAAGCAATTTTGAGAGTAGAGAGTTATTCTGATCGATCTTTTTTCCTTGTTGCGGTTTTTTCTTGTCTCAAATTTTAGCGAAAGTATAGTTATTTGGGTAATATTGCAGTTCGTGCAATGTTTTTTTGGCCACCAGCGGTTTCTCTGCTCGGTACAATGCCTCGTAGACAAACCTCTGGCTGCTTGTAGTCGGTCCATCTATTGATCAATTTGAGACTTACAATTGAGTTTTGTGATTGACCCTCGACCCTAGTCATCTTCCCGTGATGATCATTAATATCCTATGCATCCATCTTGACTTCTAAAGTATCGTCATCGTTTTCGCCTTTATTTTGTCTGATATTCATCTTCCGATGCTACCATTTCTATTTCTAAAGAATTGCCATCGTGGGCGCCTTTATTTTGTGGGGTCTTTTTACTTTCTTCATGCTCGTTTGGTTTTGTTCGAGGAAAGCAAAGAGTAGTACCTTAAAAAAGCAACAAAAAATTCACATGTCGATATTAGTATGATTTAAAAGGAATTATTTGTTTCACATTGAATGAAAGTTGTGCTATGAGAATTGCAATATATGAACAAAAATAAGTTAAAGAAGTAAAGTCATGCCGAATATAAACTTAGAAGTGAAAAAATTTGGATCTCTAGACAGAATTCAACTGCCAATTTCGATGGCTAGGATATGATTTGACTAGGAAAATTGTTAGGTTAAATGTTTCTTGTATGGTTCATGACATTATGTAAAACATGGTACATGTTATGATAGAATTTCAAGGATTATGAGTCCCGAATATCTTGCTTAAGGTAACATATAAATAAGTTTTGACTTGAGACTCGAATAATTAATATTATTATATATATTTTTGGTCGAAATTAATACTATTATATAAAACAAAAGAAAATCTCTTATTTTTAAGGGATCTCAATCATTTTTTTTCTCCTCAAATTATAATTTATTAATACGTCCGTGAGCAAATATGCAAGTCAGAAATTCTACTTCATTTCTTACCGATTTCATATTAAAGCTCAAATTTATAACAACCTTGGTAAAATATTCTAGATCATGCAATGCTTTGCTCATTACTTGTGTATCAATACGATATCTTTGTCTTATGTATTTCAATATATCCATTATTTATTGACTTCAAGTTTTTCGCACTAAGGCGATTCTAATTAATTTTTCGAATATTCTTTCCTTTTTAGGTACAGGCAACACGTGTCCACATTCGCTGGCGCCATCTAACTATTGACAAAACAATAAAAAATAAAATAATGATATGTCCTCATTTGCCACCAACTTAATCAATAAAATGGGTCGGTATATAATTAAAGTTTTTTGGTGGATTATGCTATAAAATAAAAAAAATGAAAGTGCCAGAGCACAGTTCTAAAAATGAGCTAAAATAAAACTACCCATTTCGTATTTTACAATTTTACCCTTGCAGGTCCGGTAAACGCGGGCATTTCCGCTCGTCTGCTAACCTCGTCAGTCAATCTCCTACCCTAAGCTCCTGAGCCTGAGCTCGGTCTCATCATCATCAATGGCGGACTCTGCGATTTCCGTCGACAAGCTCAAGGCGTTCTGGCGTTCCCAGGTTCACGACGACGAAAACTGGGCTTTCAACATGGTACTCTCTCCCTTTCCCTCTCTCTCTCTCTCTCGAACGTATCTGCTAGATTATAGCTTTAGCTCGTGCGATCTTCGTCGCACATGTCTTCAAGGTCCGGTATAGGAGGGCCCCTCGTTGCGATTCAGGTCCAGGGATTAGGCTCTCGAGCGTAGCAGGAGAACATGCGAATGCCCATTATTTCGTACGTAGAAGATGTTCATCAACTTCCGCTCAATTCTGGCGGAGCTCTCGGGGTCGCCGCAGACCCTTTTGTCCGCCAAGCGACTGCACGCCGTGATAACCAGGACCCACCTCTCCAGCGACCCGTTTTATGCCACCAGGGTGGTCCAACGCTACGCCCTGAGCAACGGCCTCGCCTATGCTCGTAGGCTGTTCGATGAAACTCCTCGGAGAAGCGTCTTTCTGTGGAACTCCATTATTCGTGCCTACGCGCGAGTGGGCGAGTTCGATGAAGCATTTTTGATGTTCGGGCGGATGGTTAGGAGCGAGATAAGTCCGGATAATTTCACGTATGCTTGTCTTATGCGGGCATGCTGTGACAGGGCTGATTTGGGTAGACTGAAAATTGTGCAAGGAGGGGCTGTAGTTTCTGGTTTGGGTTGGGACTCAATCTGCAGTAGTGCCCTTGTGACTGCTTATTCAAGGTTAGGCCATGTTGATGAAGCAAGCAGAGTGTTTTATGCTATGTCCGAGCCTGATCAGGATTTGGTGATGTGGAATTCCATGATTTCTGGTTATGGGCATCTTTGTGAGTGGGATAAGGGGTTGAAATTGTTTAGTGAGATGAGAAGCCTGGGAAGGTTACCTGATGGGTATACTTTGGTTGGGTTGATTTCTGGTTTGGCAGATATAAGCTTGATAGGTGTCGGGCAAAGTATACATGGACTTTGTTTGAAAAGTTGTCTAGATTCCGATGCTTATGTGGGTGCTGCTCTAGTTAGTATGTATGCAAGATGTACATGCATGGATTCGGCATGTAAAGTTTTCGGAGGTTTGTCGCAGCGTGATTTAGTTGCATGGTCCGCTCTGGTAATGGGCTATTGCCAATGTGGAGATGGTGAAAAGGCGCTCCTGGTTTTCAGAAAGTTGACTATTGAGTTTAGGATGGTAGACCATGTTTTGATCTCCAGTGTGCTTGTGGCAATTGCACAGTTAGCAAATGTAAGGCCTGGTAAGGAGATACACAGTTTTGTTCTCCGTCATGGATTGGAATCCAATATTATGGTTTCGTCTGCCCTCGTAGATATGTATTCAAAGTGTGGTTTCTTGGATGAGGGAAAGCACATTTTTGAGCATATGTCTGATAGGAATATCATTACGTACAATTCCATCATTTTGGGTCTTGGGCTCCATGGACTAGCTTCCCAGGCATTTCAATTATTTGAGGAAATGCTTTGCATTGGAGTATATCCTGATCAATGTACTTTCTCTGCTCTCCTTTGTGCTTGCTGTCATGCTGGCCTTATAGAAGATGGAAAGCAAATTTTCAGGAGAATGGAAGATGAGTTCTGCCTCCAACCTGGGACTGAGCATTACGTTTACATGGTAAAGCTTCTTGGCGCCGCTGGAGAGTTGGAAGAAGCTTTCAATTTCATTCAGTCCTTGCCACAACCAGTGGATCCTGGAGTTTGGGGTGCACTACTATCATGTTGTGAGATGTGTGGTAATTCCACAATGGCTGGTATAGTAGCTCAGCAGCTCTTTCAAATGGAGCCAGAGAAGGGTGCCTACAGATTGATGCTTTCGAAAACTTATGCTAGTGATGGAAGATGGTCTGATGTGAAGAAACTGAGAGATGAGATAATAGAAGGTAGACTGAAAAGAATCCCTGGGCTGAGCTGGATTGGATGTTCTGGCAATCAGATTGACAATAAATTGTCGACCTGTTAATCCTGTTATGACTGGAGCAACTAGAGGTTAAAAATAGAGGGTGATCAGGTAGGAGGAGAAGAGTGTCATATAATAGATCGTTTTCCTTTTTGTACCCACGGATATTTGGTGGTGTGAGTGTTATGATCTTTCTTGATGAATCTTGTAGTCGTACCATCATTTTGAATTTGTAAGCAATATGGTATCATCTTCATACCTTTATGAGTATATATAATGTTTTCAGATGGGAGTCTGGTGAATCTTTTTCAGGGAGCAAGATCCATGTTAATGGTCGCAGCTACTTAAGATGTAGTTTGGATTTGGAACTTCTGATGAGTGTTTAACTGGTCTTCTGTTTCTGACTCGTAGAAAAAAAGAATTGTGAAATTGATAATGAATGATGGACAGATGCTTTTGCTTTCGGCTCTCATGTTCTTGCTTAGATTGGTATTTGTGTATTGAAGGCTGACGGGACTTATTTGGTGGAGATTGGTGGTCATGCACCTGTTAATATGCTTCCTCTCACTCTCTTTTGGTGCGCAGAGATGTGTTTGTGCAAAGATGTGTTTTCTGATAAAACCTCCCACTGATGCCACTGATTAGTATGGTTTATGAATAATCAAGTGACTCATGGTTTTGCAAGGTCTGTGTCTGTTGGATGTGAGAAAGCTTTATTTTAGCATTTTAATAGTTCAAAATAGCTTCTATTGCATCTTCTGAGCACCTAGGTTGGATAGAAGTTGTTAATTTCTTGATAGGTTTTTTTCGATCATCATATTAACGTCCTCCGGAAGTTGTTAATTTCTCAAAAGTTTTCCTTTATATTGTATTAGTATATTCTGGAAAGTATGACCTCACTCCATGCAGTTGCAATTGGTCCCTAAATTCATGAGATATTTGTGCCTTAGATGCATTGCTTAATTTTTAGTGGACAGATTATGGTCTAATGTATGTTTTCTTTTATTGTTTTGTGGATGCGTACTAGCAATAGCACTTACTGCTTGCTTGTTTCCTCTGAAGAAAGTAAAAATATATGTTCTATGGGGATTCACCATTCAGTAAGTTGACAGCATCTTAAAGTTTGTTTGAACTCCCTTCCTGCAGAAACTGCTGCGAGCTGCTGGATTGTTTGCAGGGTCTATTTTCCTGATGCGGCAGTATGGCGACCTTATGGCCGTGTGATGATCAATAGACGTTAATATGCCTTTCGAACTGTATCACATTCGGATTTGATGAAATAGGATGAATTGATGTGTATTAGAAGCTCGTCCTGTTGTCTCCATCTTACTCATTCAGAATGTTAGAATTTCTCCATTCATAGTTTTTGAAGCAATTTTTGGATACTGGCAAAGACGGATAGCTTCATGCTTTAGCTGCCAATTATTATTGTTGTGTTTGAACAATTTCTAGCTGTTGCAAGTATTTGTCCTTACTGCTATCTTGTTTGAATGAACAATTAGCCAGTAGCAGTCGGGTCGCTTCGTTGTTGTTTGTTGTTAATTAAAAAATGAGCACGGAGGGCGAAACGGGACTAAAGTAGACAAGATTCTCTGGGGGGCTTTGAATGCTACTCTTGCTTGACGTTCTCAGTGATTCCATACATTGGATATGTTCAGTTGATTCACATTGGCAATATAAGCAAATCGGTTATCTTTGCAATTTCTGTGGCGCATTAGAGAGAGATACTGGGTTCTTTGAAAAGATCATAGCCATCATCAAATTTCCTAGGGGGCTTATTGACATCTCATTCCACGACAAAGGGATACCAATCTCAATCTGTCACTAATTTCGCAAGCATCAACAGAACCAATCAATTGAACGAACATCTCTAACAGAGTGTAAACATAAAAGAGCAAGAAAGTTGAAAATGCAAAATAAATGTCATCCGGGAAGAAATTGATATATAATCACTTTTAACACCACTAAGTCGAGCTGATGAAAGAATGTCAACAGAGTGATATTCTTTCACTCTACATCATCTTCTCATGTGAAATATGTACACAACAATCGAAAGAGGTCTGAAAAATGCGGATGCATCACATGGAACAACTTTAGTCCAACGAATTTATCAGATCCTTAAAATTGAACACCAGCCAGTCAGCTTTAGCTGCCACAGCCTCTCGAAGCTGAACGCCTCCATAGCATATAAACAAGTCCGCACCACCTGGCTTACGGGCCTGTGAAAAGAACAAAAGAAACAAACTAAGAAAACAGGCATAGAACTAAATTTACCTAATGTACGTGTAACTTTTTTGATTCAATGGCCAATCCACCAAAACACAACCACCATTACAAGTAACCTTTTTTGTTTCCATTTCTATTCAGTCACTGTTACAGTCCGATAGGCCGAGACTACTAATGCACAAGAAAATCCATGAAACGTAAAGTTAAGGAGCTCGCCAGATTCATTTAATAGGAAAAGATAATTCAGTATTTTGTTCAAGATTGCAAACAGGAGAATGCCTTTCTTGTTTCCTCGATATTTCTTAACCGAAGAAATGCATATGATGTCACTAACCTCAAGATCAGTTGCACCGTCCCCGATCATGACTAAAGCTTTGTATCCATGGGCCTGTCAAGAAAGCTTTAAATTGAGGTTTGCTAGTAGTAAGCCATCCAATTAAACAAACCTTTGCTATCAAAACCGACCTTCCTTATTTGTTGTACTGCAGTGGCCTTTCCACCGCTTCGAGAGGTAGGCTCATTGGTGTCAAACCCCAAAAACTCCCCGGAACTTCCAAATAGCAGTTGATTGGCAAAAATGTTTTCAGGAGGAATCCCAAGAATTGAGGCAACGGGCTGCAGATGAATTGCTCAAAGAATCAGAATATAGGGTTGGCTTACAAAACTGCAAAAAACAAAACAGATGAAGCTATGCAAGTTCGATGACCGTAACCCATCACAATTGAGCATAGCATTTGATGGTATTACATGAAAGGTGATCTACTATTCTTAATATCCATTTATACCCTTAATCGCAACTCATCTGCTCCCATTGCGCATAGCATTTGAAAATGTTTCTTGCCGTATAATAAATGCAAGAGTGAAGAAAGACGGGGAGACAGACAATGACTCAGCAGAAAATGCATAATTTTCCCTCAACAGGATTCAGCAGGCAGTAGTACCATACACTGATCATTTGGCGAAATCCTCCAGAGATGAGATAGACATCTGTTTTTCGGGCCTTCAGCTTCAAGATCAACTCATTCATACCAGGAGAAATCCTGCCAATAGAAAGCCAAATGATGATATCTACGTACTTCATTCGTAACAGTGAAAAGTTTTGGTGCTTCAAAATTGGTTCTAATGAAAGAGAAAATTACAAAATATCTGCACCAAAATATACCCATCTGGCAAAAACTATTTCAAGATGCATCAAACCAATAACGGTGACTTAACAGGCCGATCATTTGTTATATTGTCCATTTGAATCAACAGAGTGAATTTTGCGCCAGCCGTCACCCATATATACAGTGCACATAAAATTCAAGGAGCACACTTGTTAGTTTTAATTATTTTAGCATGACATATCCGTTTGATGGATTGACCAAAAATTCCCATAAAACATACAGAAACATTAACTTCTCATCCGACTACAAATAATATTAACGATTTAACTAGGCTCCACGAAATCGGGACATTTCAAATGTCTCAAAGTGCATAAGTTTTTGAGAGTCTGAAACCCACCAATGTTGCTTACCATATTATAACTCGGAAAACTGGAATTTTACTGTGGAAACATTCAGCTTTATGGTCATTATATCAACATAATTAGTCTTGCTTGATAGGTCAACTAAAATCATACTCACTCCACTAGGGGCCTGACAGAAACGGTAAATGTGAAGAATCTAAAAGGATATCCTCATGCATAAGACTTGTAGAGGTCTAGGTAGGAGTAATAGATCAAACAAAGCAGTTAACGTACCTCGGGGGCCTTTTTAAGAAATCTTGGACTTGGGACAAGGAAGGATTGAACAAAGATAATCTCGCAGCCAAGGCCTCCTCGAAAGGAACTGAACCACCCATTGCTCTAAAATATTTGGATTATACAGCAATGACCGATGCTAATATACAAAATATAAGGGACGAACAACGCTAATGATAAGAAACAGCTTACCTCGCAGTCCATTCTGCAACAGCATTTCCAGCTCCACAGAACTCTGCAAGCTCATCGATGCCTTCATCAACACACACAGTGCTATCCACATCAAAGCATACAGCATTGGCATTTCTCCAAAGGTCCAGAACTTCTGGACATACAATAGACAGTTCAGAATCATCAAAAGTAATAAGCTAAGAGTTAACCTATATTTCGACCAAAAAAAAAAAAACAAGAGTTCATCTATTTATTTTCAAGCTTCAAACACTCGACGCCCCCAGCTATGTTTTCAGTGAAGCATGCAGTTTAGACGCAACCAAGCAATTTCCCTTAACTCACTTTCTAGACTATGACTTAATAAACCCAGATTAATATAAATTGAGCATCAACTCAAGTTCAACGGTGATTTCTGTAAATACCGGCATTCACTGTATATATAACCTTTAGATGGCAATGTGTTGTCAGAGTGACTCAATTTTGAACCCTCCAGTGAATGAACAGAGGCAGAAACCGAGTTAAATGACATTGAGCTCATGGTCATCCACACTCGGTTTCTGTATGGAGTCTGCACGTATCTCAACGAAGATGTCCGAACAAGAGGCGACAGATGCCGGCTTCTGTGGGTATAAACAGGTGCGCTTTGTACGCTCTTCAAACCTTCCATGAATATATCTGTTTACAGCAGATCAAAGAAATGAATGAAATGGAACTCAAACGCCAACATGGTGTCACTGCTCCATCAATGTAATTGGCTCCATGTAATCAGCCATCACACAACATACATGAGCTTTAAACCAACAAGCACGAGCAACCCCACTTGAAGCCAACCACATAACACACAAGCAAAATGCAAAAGAAACAAAAGCAAGTGAATTTTGGTGACCTTAACCAAGAGACTACGAAATGGGAGTGACAAGGGTGCGGGTTTCACATTGAAAAGGCAACACTTAGCGACCATCTGAATGAGAAACTTTCAAGGGTAATGCCAAGAACAGGAGCGACACCTTGAATGGACGATCCAGAATGCTAAAGTTTAGATCTTTCTGTCATTTCCCAAGCCTTTTCACCTCGACTCAACACATCACAAAGCGAAAAGAATCAAAACACCCAGAGAAGAATGAGCACGAAACTCACTGATGCAATTCACGCCCGTTGTTCGTTCGGCTGCAATGGGGGCGTCGACCGCTTCTCTTGCCTTTTCTTTTTTTGCCTTCGCCGGCGTTCTTGCTGTGTTGGATCTGCAATATTCGGATCTGCGTGAGGTTGGTGCGAGAAAGTGGGTGAAACTGGCTCGGTGTCGTTTTTCCTTGCCAGATATATAAAGGTTAGGGGTCTTTCGCTATTGGTTGGATTCGTTGCCTGTTTATGTTGGTGCGGTCCAAACTCCAAATAGATTTTCAGCATTACAGGAATTAAACAAAATGAATATCTAAATTTTTTTTTTTTATAAAAAGGGCTACTACCAGGAAAAACCCCAAACTAATGTATTTATGAAAAATTTACCCCAAACTAATTCAAAACCCAAACCAATACATCTATGATAAATTTACCGTCCGTTAGTTTCCGTTAAATTTTACTATCAAATTTCCGAGTTGGATGACACGTGACCGGTTAACGGGTGTACTAGTTTCGGGTTTTACTCTCCATTTGTCATAGGTCTACCAGTTTGTTGTTTTTCATGATATTAATTCAATTTAACGGAAACTAACGAAAAACAAAATTGTCACAAGTGTATCAATTTGGGGTTTTTTGTGATCAAAGAATTAGTTTGAGGTAAATTTATCACAGGTGTACTAGTTTAGAGTTTTTGGTGGTTAAAAAATTAGTTTGTGATAAATTTATCACAGATGTATTGATTTGGGAGTTTTTCATGGGATCAAACCCTTGCAAAAAAAAATAGAAAACAAAGATAAGCTATTTTTTTTTTCCAATTTTTGAATAGAAATGAGAAGTATATTAGGGAAGATAGGACCTATAGGAAGCGAAAGAAATGTATGATGAGCGCTTTTAGTGAAATTTCTTTTGGGCAGAGTGCTTTTAGTGAACATTGAAATATCATAAGTAGGAAAGTGTTCATAGAAATACTGCTTTAAAATAGTATGCGAACTTCATAGATAGATATTGCTGATGTTGTCACCTGAACCAGGTATCTTTACCAGAAAAAAAATAAGTAGGAAAGTGTTCATTAGAATGTGTAAAGTACAAAAATATTGGGTGCAAAATGAAATGATATTTTCAATTAACTTTCATGTACCAAATGAAATCCATAACTTCTGTTCGCAAAACCAAATAATTCTTGCCGGAATCAAGGTAGTAAAAATATTTAACGGAACAGAGAAGAACGAAATATCCAGGAGTTATCCATGAGAATCTCTAAAGTACTCATAAAATCATGTTAGGAGTCTAATGGAAACATGTTTTGATCATATTAGAAACGAGCATACAGAAAACCTGCACACTGCAGAGAGAACATGCAAAGACTATCATTCTCGCCTTTTCAAAGCATATATTATCTTCTTACACTTTCAAATCAATTATGATCTGTCAAATACAGTAGAAAAACTCATTGACAAAATCCACCTTTTCCATTGGTCCACTTCACATTGGCAGCGAGTATGTTATATAGAACGGAGGCTCTAGTTTATTACTTTCAATGAGGGGAGATTGATAAGCAGCAAATTCCGAATAACAACCAGAAGGGGCAACAGACATAAGACAGTCTCGAGAACGCATGAGAGACCTCTCACAAACTATAAATATAGTCCAGGAACCAATGCGTAAGGAGGGGAAACTACAAGCTTAACAACACTGAAAAAGCTCGCCGGAGCCACTTTATCGGGATCTTTAGATTATATACAAGAGAAACTGGCTTGACGAGAATATACACAAGCCTAGATTAGTCCCCTTTAGTTAGAAAGTGCCACCTAAGAGGCTAAGCTGTTTGTTCGGAGTCACTCTTGCTCCAGAGAATCTAGCAATGTTGCAAAAGAAGAGTAAATATCCACGATAAGTGGAGAGCAAATAAGTAATGTCTGCATTCTACAAGTGTTTTGTAGCAGCTTCCTTGATATAGGACACAGCTCCCTCTTCCGAGAGCTGTCCGCCTTCTACCAAGCCTCTTACCAATACGTTGGCATAGTCTTCACTCGGAGCGCGCAGAGGAACCTTCCCCAACTTGAAGTTTTCGATATCCGACGCATCGCACCTAAATGGATCAGCAAATCGGAACATGGTATTAATTCTGTGGACCAAGAAATTTGTTTGGCAGATAAGTCTCCAGATCATGCGTGACCTCAAGGAGAAGAGGACAGAGGTAATTTATATGCTTACGTCATTGTCAGTATAGGTATGTCTTGCTCCATTCCCAAGTAAACAACGTTATGGTACCAACCGTTCTGTAAACAAATCGACCAGCTTGAAATATTAAAGAACAGACTATGACAACTGAAAAAGAACGAGATAAAGTTGAGGCTTTATTGGGTGCACAAGATAGTTTTTGGATCAGATCAAAAGGAAATACCTTGACAGCTTCCAAATTGATGGATCCTTCTTCTTTGATGCAGTCCAAAGATGTAAGATCAAACAAAGGAGAACCCATGTCATAGCTGGGAACATTTTCCTGAAGCAAGACATCATTGAACTGCTCTAACCTGATCAGAGAAAGTTGAAAAGACAAAAGTTCATAGTTGCAGTATATCATACAATTGTCAATTTTTTATGATTCCACTCCATCCTTCTCAAGAGAGTATTCTCTTCAACAGAGAGAAGAATAGAGGAGAAAGACAAACATGAGAAAGACGCACGTTATCCTATACAGGCACATGTGCACGATATCCTCGTTCTTGCTTTTGGGATTAAGGAAAGCAACTCCTCCCAAACCCCATCTACGTGTGGATTCCCTACCAAAAAATAATCGGTGAGGAAAGGTCTTCCACAAAATCTCTTTAGGCAGGCTTTTGTCCATTGAGCCAGAACATGGCTTTTGCATGCCATTCACCTGAAATCAGTGTATGGGACCACATTACAATCATCATGAATGTCATGATACATCAGTATGCTAGGTAATTGATGTTCAGAGTCTTGAAAAAGGTTAGTTTAAGGTGCGTTACCAGTCCACCTTCAATATAGCAGAGGAATCTAGGCTTCCACATATTTGATCCAAAGGTGGCATACCAGATGTCAATTTTTGAAAGATCTGATCTCCAGGACACAGAAGCAGATTCTGCAAGAACTACATTTGATTTAAAGATCGTATTAATTTAACAAAATTCAGAACTACTTTTTCAAAATTTCACTGACAGTAAGTTTCTTTACCGTGATGATCTTCATCAACCCTGAGAGTTGAAAGAGGTAGAATGACATCCTGTAGCAGCTCCTCAACATCTTCAGCTTCAGAGTCAGAGCTTGGAATGAGAATTTGCTGGAACAACATGATGATTCCTTTAGTAATGGGAACCATGATAGTGATATAAACAAAAGAGAACATTTAACTTCTAAAACTCACTTCATAGACCCTGTCAAAGATAAAGTAAGAATGGGTCGTGACAGGACCTAGTCAGTAGCATACTACATCTCTAGATTGAGAAGGATTATCTTTGAAAACAGCAAAAAATGCGAGGTGCGATCTGCCTCCAGCAAAAAACAAGTATTCCAGCATTCAGATTTCAAGGACATAAGAATGCTTGCATAAAAGTAATCAACAGCTCAAGAACCTTCATCGGAATGGGTGCTTTTTGACTTGTTAACTTGATTGGCAATTCATCAGCAAGTACTGACCAGAAAGCTTTTAGTTCTTGACGGACCTGAGAAAGTTAGCTTGTTATTAGCATTCTTCATTTGATTAATAATAAAAATGCAGCTAAAATTGCAGTGAGACAATTGCCAGACCACCCAGAAAAAAACATTTTACCGCTTGTATTACTCGCCATGTGGACTCAAAAGGATAGGCTTCAGTAGAACCAGTGACGGTTTTGTCATCCAGCAAAACTTCCATGCATGCAAGGGCCGAATTTGAAATTGAGGCGAGATTGTATCCTCCTTCTAATGCTAATACTATCTTACCTCGCGCAAAGTCCATTAACTGAAAAGAAACATCGACATGCTTAATGCCTTGTAAGGATCGGAAAAAGCCAATCAAATACTATTTATGACCATAACACAAAGCAAAGAAGGGAAAAGGATTTCCTGAGAAGATAAATTCCTATGGTACTAACTTGATTTACATATTATTCACAATTTTTCAAACAAAAAATGGATAGAGACAGATTCCAGCTACTGAAAAATTGAGAGAAACTTATATAGAAATTAACCTTCTTTAACATCATCGCGTATCCATATGGAGTGACACGACAACCTCCCAGGGGATCACCAACAGCTGTTATAAGCATTAAATTATTAAATTAGTAGAACTCAATGCTAAATAGTCACCGTCATACATACTACATAGAGGAAGTACAGGAAGTGTACAAACAGAACAGCACAACCCAAAATCAGAGCATGCTATTCCATTTTATAGCTCAAATGCACATTAACAAGAACATACCAATCAGTCATAGGGATACCTCCCTAAAGTGGTTTCCCAAAGCTATCTTGTAATGGACCATCAAAAGTTTGGATTAGCTAAGAGTCCTTTAGAATCTAATGCTAACCCTGTTAGGCAGTAATCCTGGAATTTAGATCCTTATCTTTCTCCAACAAGGATAAGGAAAAAGATGATAGAGAAGTGAAAGCCCATGAGCATTGGATTCTGCTTTCCTACACTCTTCTATCACCCCAACAAACCAAAAAAAAAAATTCTGTTTTTTTTCTTTTCAGAAGTAAAGAGGGTGGGTAGGCATGGCCAGTGCAGCTACACCCCCCTCTCTGAAATTTACCTATTATGCACTAATCGTGCAGTAAAAGCTACGGATGAAGAATATGCGTACTCAACCTTCAAATAGGCCATCATTAACTAAGACATAACATAACAATAATCTCATGAATTTCTAATTCTGGTCAATCTATGAATTCAGTTTCGGGGCTTACATTTTATCACGTGAACGAAACATGATAATAACTTTTCTTTCATCTATTTCATCTTACAATATGATTATGAGAATTTTTTACATGCTTTTCCCTCACGTAAGAGCCCAACAAAATCTTCTGTGAACAATAACTAAGAAGGCATATTATTTGATTATCTAGTATGATCTCTATCCTACATTTCTGTTGCACAGACCACATTCTGAGTCAAATATCAGCTTCCACCTATTATGACTAATTGTAATTTCTGCAACCCATGTAACTTTTATTAAATGCTACAATCTTTTATACCATCTGTTATTTGATTCCTCCATGAAATTCTAGTCAATAAAGATGACCACTCATTGATGCATGTGTCAAAGAAACTGGTCACAAAGCCAAGCATATCACATCACTTCTAGTCACCAAGGGTGCCAGTGCATTAACATGAACTGAGGAAAAAATTGTGGAAACACCAAACTCATAACTTAAACTAAAGTACGAAGAAAAAACTGGAAAAACGTAGAAACTAAAAGAATAATGACAATGACCCTTCATAGAATTGCTCGTCAGATATATGATAAACAGACCTGCATCAAAACCTGCAGAAATTAGTATCATGTCGGGATTAAATTGCTTAGCAACAGGGATCAAGATGTGGTCCCATACTGCTAGATAGTCTGCATCTCCACACCGACCATTCTCCCACGGGACATTTATATTATACCCAGCACCGGGACCTTCTCCAATCATTGTATAGTCACCATCATCATTGGCTGGATAAAAGGACCCAAACTCATGCCTGAAATATGAGGTTGATACTTTTCAGTTATGGATCAAACGTCAATTGTGAGAGTACATCAGTGAGTTTCAAGTTTAAGCCATTAACCAGGGGCTTGTCTACAAGCTTAAGATTATAATGAGGAAAGACTTCACAAAGGGAAAAAGAGCTGCTAAATCACAGCTGAAACATGTTTAGTACTTGCTCACCTAATACAATTTTATCTTCAGAAAAAAGTCATAAGAGATTTTAGGCTATTATTTCTAGACATGAGGATCACATAAAAGCTGCCGTCGTTTCTATACCTATGGACAGAGAAGAACAGAACTCGAGGATCTTTCCAGAATGTCTTCTGAGTACCATTACCATGGTGAACATCCCAGTCGACAATCAAAATTTTGTTGATGCTCAATTCCTGCCCAAAAAAAAAACATGGGAAACAGTAAAAACTACATGGGGAGACATCTACTCAGACAGAGAAAGGTAAACCATGAACTGTTACTAGGTAACCAGCACTCACTTTCTCGCTTAAAAGAAAATTTGTAGCAATAGCAACATTGTTGTAGAGACAAAATCCCATGGCTTCATCATGTTCAGCATGGTGTCCAGGAGGCCTTACAATAGCGAAAGCAGAGTCTAATTCTCCTTTGGCAACTCTTTTAGCGACCTATAGGGATAAATATTCTGGTCAAACTTCACAATTGAAAGATGCAATCACATGATCACGGAAGCAGAAATACAAATTACTGTTGCAGATGGATTGCAACAATCCAGAATGCTTGTCGTCATGCTAAAGACTAGATAGGCTATTTATTCGATTTGCAAGAGAAAATTGCTTGACTTTCAGAAACTGCAGTAAGTCTGCTGTCAAACAATTATGTAGGTATAACTCAAGTGAAAGTTCTGCCAAGAAAATAAATCTCCCCATGATGAATAGCCTGGAAACACATCAGGCTTCAATCAGTAAGAAGATCAAGGCCAGAAAACAATTGGCCATGATACAAGATACTTCTGCAAACATAAAAGGACCCCACAAGTTCTCCTATGGTCAAGAGACAAACCCTGATGATTAGGCAGTAGAGAAAGACAATCTTTTATGATTTTCAGGTATAGGGCAAGTACATATCTATGTGCACTCTAACGTGATTAATAAAAGAATCCATTGCTTTACATACTTCGTAAAGAGCATTGTAAACATTACAGGCAGATTGACTTGATAATTACAGCAGCTCAGAGGCTTTTCAGCAGTGGAAAATTATTACTCACCACCTAAAAAAGGCGGCAATCAATAAGCATACAGGTTTTTAAAACAAATTACCTCTACAACAGAACCAGCAGCAAGATAAGCAGCTTCTGATGACCCTTCATTCAGGTATATCGAATTGAACTTTGAAGCTATTCTATTTCTGCGAGAGTTAAACTGTTTGGAACTAATGTTCCTAATCACATCAACATGACTTTTCCCATGGACTGACAATATATATTTATCTTCAGCTTCTTTGGCATTCAAAACCTCGCACCTGGATAAAAAGAAGCAGTAAATCATACATTAAAATGATAGAGCAATTGACTAATGTTTTATCATGTACCGCTTTACTACCACTATAACAAATGTAAAATTCACCAATGGTTGCTGACTTTAGTTTATCATACAATCAAGTCGCCGAACTTTGATTTCAATCATCCAGTGCACTTTATTTTTCAATGTAACTGATGCTCTTGTACTGGAATCCGGCCTATTTTTCAGAGAAATGCTCATATGGCCAACACAAGGGCAATATATTGAACACCACATCGCGGCCACGTGCCTCTTATGTCAACACTTCACGAGAAAAAATGTTGAATTCTGGTCAAAGTGTATCAGTTACAAAAAAATGAAAACTTAGAGAGCCGATGAGTTAGATCGAAGTTAATTGACTTACATGGAATACCCATTAAAGTTTAGCGATCACTGGTAAAATTTACTCGCTATACCACTATTGAATTAACAAAAAGAAATTCGAGAATAAAGTGAGCATGAAACCTGTAACAAAAGCTAATTATCGTGCATTGTTGTAACCATGAAAAGTTAAATATGCCGCTTACATTAATTCTTCGGTCAGCTCATTAAGTCTAGAAAAAAGAACAAAATCAGAAGTAAATGTCAAAAGCTGAAAGTGTCATATCTTTTCCACAATTGATACATCCAAACACCGAAACTAAATAATGCCGCTGTATTCTTAAATCTGAAGTTCAAACAAGTATCTGAGTTTTGAAACGGTAATCTTGTAAGAATGTACTTCCACAGTGAATGAGCGGAGACAACTCTTAAACCATGCCATTTACCCAGCTAATCCAATCCAGCATATTAAACGCACACAGAGAAAATCTTTCCTTCGAATCCATCATCTTCACTCTACCAAACATAACAACTTCAACAGAAAATTCCCAATTCAAATCAAACTTCTCCACTGAAATTGAGCCCAGTTGGGCAAATGCGTACACATCTTCATCCTCCCAACAATCCATATGAACATTGATCACCTCATCAAACCGCCAGATCAAATGAAAAAAGACCCTTTATGTCAGTACCAATTTTTTTATTAAAAAAAAGAAAAAGACTCTAGACACCTCTTTGTCCACCGATCAAACACAGCACGTCATTCAACCTTCACCTCACATGCAAATTGATAAGGAAAATGAAACTTCGAACATGACAAAGCCGGGGAATGCCCGAGGAAACACTGATATGCGCACGCGCGCGTAAAGTCCGAACCTTCGAGCGACGCCGGCGCTCTGGAGCTTGCTCCAGATGGCTCTGATGCGATTAGGGTTTTCAGGGTGAGGCTCGCCGTCAGGCGTGTGGTGCCTGCACATTCTCTCATCGTACAGTATCCCGACTCTTCGCTGACTCCTGCTCGTGCCGCCACTCCCGGAGTCCACACCTTCCATTGCTACCCTGTTCCCTCCCTCCCTCCCTCCCTCCCTCCCTCACTCTTCTCTCTTCTCTCTATCTTCGCCACCACGTCAATGAGAGAAAGGAAGGAGAGAGAACAGAAGAAACGAGGATGTTCGAACGAAGGAGATCACGGAGAGTTCGAACAGAAACGACAACAATCCCGTAACCTGGCCATCCGTTTCCTTCGAAATGAGCAAATGAAATGCTGCCACGTGGACAGAGGCCAACCTCAGTGACTTTTTGGTCCTCGTTGTTTTGAAAGTGACTCCCGCCCGCCTCGTGCACTTTCTTCGTCTTGGTCAGTGGGCCAGTTTTTGTTCACAGCTCCTTTTAATTGGATGATTACATAAATAATCTATGAACTTTAATTCAATACTCAATTTAATTCATGAAATTTTAATTTATTCAATATAATTTCTAAATTTTAATCTAATATTTAATATGATCTCTACACTTTTAATTTGTCCAATATGGTTCATGGACTTTACATTAAATATTTTTATATAGTTCAGGGACTAAATTAAACATGTACTAAAAGTCCAAGGACTACGTTGGATAAATTAAAAGTTCAGTGACCACATTAAACATTAGGTTAAAGTTTATAGATTGTATCGAAAAAATTAAAATTTCATGGACGAAATTGCATATTAAATCAAAATTCATGGACTTTTTTTGTCATTTTTTCTCTTTTATTTATCAGTGAAAGAAGCTCCAAGAGTATCTCAAACCCTGCTAAGTCGATCTAGTGATCGATTAACATCTCAAACATGGGAATCCGTGTTAAGAGCTTGGTGCATATCGACCGATATGTTTAAAGTTTCGAAATAATTTTATGAGAACCCATTGTCAAACCAGCTTGCAAATACCAATTAGCCATCAGCATCCTTACTAATCAAAGTCAGCATAAAAAGCCCAGCATCCTTCATTTTGAACCACTAAGCATTGTCCACGTGGAAAATTTTCAATGTGGTCCAGAAAAGGTTGGCAAAAAAAAGGGAAGATATAGCGCACCATCGCAAGTGGTTCATATGAAACTTTACCGCCTGCAAAAAGATGAGAAGCACCTAAATTTCTCTACATATTTAGGAGTAGACTACGCACTCAAAATGAAAATATCCCGCTCTAGGTACCAAGTGCCAAAGCCAGCTCCAATTCCAGCAAGCACACAAGCTAGTGAAGCAATTGAATTGATGACAAACACGACAGTAATGTGTCGTGTCGCATGTTATGTGTCGGTGTCAATGTTACTTATAACACAACCCTAGCTAGTAGCAAAGTATTGAGAAAACCTCCTAATATATTTTGAAGATGACAAAACTATCTATGAGTAAAGTTTGACATATACTTTTGAAGTATTCTAAGTCCAGACAATTACATTTTGAAAGTCCAGGCTTTAAGAAGAAATCCAAGTTCTACACCGCAAAGGACAGAATTTAGACTTCACAAAGAAGTTGAAATACCTTGGTTTATATACTGGAATCAATATATTTAGAATTCACTGAACAAACCACCTTCACATCAAGTTATAAGCAGAAGAGCCTTATCCAGACTTTGTTGCTTACTTAGAACGTAAACAACGGCTAATGATCTGATTTGGATTTCACCAATGAAAAGTATTGATTGATTCAATCTTAAAAGGGTATTTTGCAAGGAATGTTTATATAGCAAGATATCCCAAAATTGATTGACAATCAAATCCCACGACAAATTTATTTCTAAAATGGAGAAGCTCTACTTATGGAAACCAAATCTCTAATTATATGGGTGATCAGATTTAGCGGGATTTTGATTTTATCACTTAACGACTACTCAATCCTTTCTATACAAATCTATCTAAGGTGAAGATTGGAAAATAATCCTTTGAAGATTGTCCAACGGCTAGTTTAGAAGTGGAAGAGTATAAAATGAGACAAATCGTCAAAGAGCAGCTAAAGAGAGACAAAATCCAGAATTATCAACTCTAACGTCTAAGCAAACTCTAATAAGTTTTTTACTTATCTTTCTCGAGCTTAAAAATGTGATCTCGAGAGACTTGTTGTAGGAGAGATAGCGTGATAGTTCTGAACATTACCCAAAACTTGTAATCTCTTGATCGATTATTTAGTGGAATCCAGCAAGTAGACTATCAACGTGGAAAAGTACACGGAGGCTTGCTACATGCTGAACCACTATACATTTGTGTCCCTAAATCTCTTTATTGCATATTTAACTGTTTTCCATTCAAAGTTTGACCAAAATCTAAACGTTGTTCAGACTTTACCTGTGATCATTTATTTCCGC
The DNA here is from genome assembly GCA_024733475.1 of Syzygium grande. Lineage (NCBI taxonomy): Eukaryota > Viridiplantae > Streptophyta > Magnoliopsida > Myrtales > Myrtaceae > Syzygium > Syzygium grande. The sequence goes on from JAMXDD010000010.1 coordinate 30,917,353, forward strand.
TTTAAATTGATCAAAAAGTGCTCGAATCACCTATTCACCCCCCTCTATGTGATATTTGCTAGTCTCATTAATTGGTATCAGAGTAAGGTTGCTTGTTCATTAAAGTATTTTTACTTCTGAGCTAATGATCTTTATGGCTAGAATGAGTGCTCTAGGTCTCGTAGAAGGACAAAGCAACACTAGACCACTGTACTTCAATGTTGAAGAATACTGTGTCTAGAAAAACAAAACGAAGACATTCATCAAGTCCATTGACCCTTTGCAATGGGATGTTGTTTTAAGAGGAGTCAAACCACCTCCTCCTACAATTGCTTCAAATTCAAAACAAAATGGCAAAACCCTAACGGCTACTCGAAGTAAATCTATGTGGAAGTTGATCATTCTACGAAGATCTGAAAAGTGTGAATCGCAAAACCTCGACCCTCAATCGAACCTGTGATTGGTAATCTCGATATAAACGTGACCTGTTGACGAACTTTGTTGACATATGATTTTTAACTCATTTTTTTCATATTTTCAAAAATCTCAAAATTAGGACTAAGAATCTTGGCCAATCCTAGAAACCTACTTCTAAACCAAAAATAAATTTTTAGCATTTTCCTGCATTTCTTTTAGTCAAAACAAGTGACAAAATCAAGAAAAATAGCAAATGGAATCAGAAAATTCAATAAAAATAGTCATTAGTCTTATTTTAAATCTAATTTCATCAATACATCAACAATTTTGAAAAATCTCAATCGGTTATATGCTTTTCCCAAAATTGGGCAAATCAAACTCGAATTGAACCAAAAATGCAATTAAATCTTTTTTAGTCATTTTTAAGTCACAGTGTCTTCACAACAAATGATTCTGGAACCTTGAATTATATAATGGTCAGTCCAATTGCACAATTTATCAAAGAAATCAGAAAACCACAAAATTCAATTGAAAATTAAGAGTTTTGAGCCCAAATTGAGAATCGTGCCCTATATGAAATTGTTGAACCATGAGACCATCATTTCTAGGGTTAATCAGATGTGGGTAATTCAATTTTGGCATCAATTTTGCCTAATTAGGTCATTAGGACATCAAATTGAACAAAATCCTATTAACCCGAATACAAAAATATGAAAATCTTGGACATAAGCATAACAAAAATTGGGAAAAACCATATATTTGGGTTCAAAATGTGATGAGGAATTCAATTTTGGGGTTTAATTTTGAAAATTGGGTCAAAATTGAGCTTAATTTTCAAATTCAGACCAACCTGAGTCTGTAGGGTAGACCGGGTCAACCCGACTCGTCCCGACCCGACCCGGGTTGTTCATCTCCCTTACTCGACTCACCCAGAATGCCCATTCAAACCAAAAAAAAACATTTCAAGCTTACGACTTCGCCGATCTTTTCCAGCCAATTTGGCATGTGAAAATCGACTTGGCAAGCTAGAGAATCTCCAGCTGGCACTAGGAAACTGATCCAACCGATCGGAAGTTGGTTCCAATGAATTTTGGGCGGGGAATTTTGATGAACAAAAATGAAGAAAAACTGAACATTTGCAAGAGGAAGTCATTCGACGAAATGCCGAAAAGAGAGGAGAGAGAAACATGGGCGAAAAAGCCTAAAATCTAGAGAGAGAGAGGAGGAGTGGAGATCTCAGGTTGAGTGATCGGCACCGGTCTATTGAACGGCACCGGCAAATCGACCGTCTAAGGAGGATCTCTTCCTCGGGTGATTAGTGGCGAGCTGACCATGAGGCCCTAAAAATCCGGCTCGATCAGCAAATCCAGAGCTCTTTCGATGAATCCAAGACAACTAGGTTGAAGTTCAAGTATCAAGGACCAACTCTATAGGCACGGATCAATTTGGCTATTTCTTCTGATCATCGAACAAAGAAGGTAAACATCGCTCATAGTCATGGTTTTTCCAGAATTAAAAAAAAAACAATTTGATTCAATCTTGCTATTCATGTCATTCTGATCGTGATTTTGTATTTTTGAATGTTCAAAATTTGTTTCTAACCATTTTTTGTGTTGTTTGATTGCATTTCGTGCATTAAAAACACATAAACCAAGTCGGCCACCCCCATGAACCATCTCGACGGAGCTTGAACATCATCATCGGAGCATCAGCGTGGCCATAGGCCTGTCAAGTTAGTCCGTTTTTACCTTGTTTGATGTTTTGGAAGTCATCTTGATCGACGTAGATGGCTAGGGTGAATAAAATAGGGATTTGGAGCTTCTGGTAATGTTAGGTTAGGATAATAGCAAATTAGCATTTTCCGACCGGCTTTTCCCGCCAATGGAGGTCCGACGATGAATTAACAAGTTGAATATGATAGTAGATGATATAATCTCAATGTAGAACCCAAAATCATGGTCGGAATCACACTGGAAGGTCGTCGAATCCCTATTTGAAGTCATGGCCTTGAAAACATTAAACTGGAAACTGTGCACGCCGAGTGTTTGGCAAAATGCCTAGGAGAAAAATGGGCAAAACAATGCCGTTTTTGGCACTATGCCCGCCGGAGGAGGTGATCGACACCGGCGTTGGCGACGCTCGATTTAGCCAAAGCCGAATCGAGTTGAACCGGGCTGGTTCGGTTCATTTTCTTGGCAGGAATTTAAAAAAAAATAAATCTAAAATCTAAAAAATAAAAAAATTGAAAAAATCACTAAAAAATAATAAGAAAAAAAAAAATTTCAGAAAAATTTTGAAAAATTAGAAAAATATAAAAATTTTAGAAATTTAGAAAATCAATAAAAAATTCAAAAATTCATAAAAATTCAGAAAATTCAAAAAAATAAAAAATTTAAAATATTCACATAATGGTTTAAAAACATTGTGGTCAACTTTACAAAGTGAAATTTAAAATTTTGGAAGTGTCCAAGTGGCATTTTTAGAAAATCTTAAATTCAGGGGTGATAACCCCTAAAAAAAATCCTCAAATCTTAAAAAATGTAAATTATGAAATGAACAAACTTCTAGAGCTTCATTAGGGTTTGGATATTTTGATTGATTTTCATTTTTAGAGACCATTTAGGATTGATTGATTTGATTGACATTGATTGCGCATTTAATTTTTGATTGATTTTCATGCGATTAGAATGGATAGAATTAGTAGATAAATCTCGGAAATTTGCATGACACGTTAGATATCGTATCATTCTTGGGTACCGAAAGAGTGTTAGGAATCTCGATTTGGGATCGTTAACGTAATCAAGTCCCTCTACTCAGAATCTCTGATTCGTAGAATCGTGGTATTTCTCCCAACCCCGATTAGGTTTCTAGTTTACCTACCAATAATGATTAGTGGCGACTCCAAAATAAAAAACTTAGATTAAATAGAAAATTACCATCCGCTGTCATGTGAGGTATGGTCTGGGAGAGACTCTTACATAGAAATACCTCCTTAGCGCGCAAATCCCGAAAGTCCTTAAAAAAAAAGGCGCGGCACGACAGGCTTAGCGACTCCGCTGAGGACTTTACCTTTTTCTAGGTGGACTTAGGACTAGATAGAATAATATGCATGTATTTTGTACTTGCAAGGATCCCGGGTACATCCCGCTAATGATAGTATTAAATATTTTTGTAGGCGGGTGGTATAAGGGGTGTAGTTTTTGCTAACCCTTGTTTTGCAAGATGGTGTTGGGATTGAATGTAAATTGAATGAATTTTAGAAGTGCTATTTGGTCATTAATTGCTATGCATGTCTTTAAATTGCTTTAGCACTACACCATTAGCACACACCACTCGTGGCCCAACCCCAGCTATTTTTAGGATTACCCTTAGGAGGTATGTGTTTAGGCGAGACTATGAGCGGATTGCTCATGGGATCGTTTAAATTCAATACCGATCACTGAGGTGGAATAATATTTCATTACTTTAGGCCTATTGCCTATTGGAATGGAATCTCCTGTCCATTAAAGTGTTGACCTTGAACCTTTAGCATATCCTACCATTTTAGGCGTCAAAACTTCACTGGTTGCATTGACTTGTCTTTGTGGTTGGTATACCTAAAACCAAAAAAATGTCCTGATAAGCAAGTATCGTTCCATTCCATTCTTTTACAGTTATGCATGTTAGTTGGCACATTTTCAAAAAATGCCTAAATGACATTTAATACTTGGTCTAAATGTCCTTTCATTTTAGAATGCATGATTAGGGCATCATACTCCATTTGACAATTCTTTCATTTTTAGATGAAATGTATAAGTCCATGGCAGATTTTCCATGTAATTCAAGTGCTTATTCATTCATTTCAATGTATTCGAAGTTGTAAATCATAGTTTAGGACTTTATGGTCTAAATGGAGTATGACAGAACGGGCATTTACATTACACATTGAATTTGTCCATGATCTCAAATATATGCTCTTTTAAGGTCTAAACGGATTCAAAATGACATATGCATTGCTTTCTAGGCATGCAAGTATATTTTACCTCCGTCCTACCTTAAAAAGAGATACAATTGAAATGGAGGCATTACAATCAATTGGTAATCCATAGTGAATAATAATATTTGTGAGTTGGAGGGTAAAGAAAGAAAACATAACTCATCAAGTGGCGACAAGAACAAGAGCAAAGAAAATGGCTCGTCCGTGAAGAAAGAAAAGAGGGTAAAAAAAGAGAAAGAGGGAAAAATCTTCGCGTGTGGCCGATTCGGACACCCCAACAAGCCAAATCAATGCTGTTTTGCAGTCGGCTGCATATTCGAACCTACCATTCATCTAATAGGAGAAATCGTTCAAGTTGGTGCATAAAATTTGGATTTATGACAACTTTGATATTCTAGGTTCAATCTAAAGTATATTAAGATGTAAAATTATGGGGAAATGAAAGTTTAGGGTGTTATGGAGTCATTTTCACTGGTTATTTCTCTATACATTTAGCCTTCAGTGGTAGCATAGATTCCTTTTCTTTTAAGAAAAGGTACCTTGGTCCATCTCATTAATTAGTTTATCATATGCATAAGCAGTGCATAAATGAGTTCATTATCTTCGTCATTATGTAGTTTTTGATCATGAATTCTCTTTTGTTAATGTTATCGTGGGCGGTGTTACTATGTAATAGAGTTTCATATTTGAGGTGCTGAGTATCTTTTTTAATTCCCACAAAAAAACGCGCTAGCCTTTCAAGATTACATCAAAGGCCAGAGGCCTCGAGCCATTTCACTAACCGGCCCGGGTGGCGATACCTGGACGGTCAGCCCGATCAAAGAAGAGGGTGCGCTTTATTTCGGTGGAGGGTGGCCCAAGTTCGCTGTACAAACTGGTGACTTCTTGGTCTTCCAGTACAACTATGAGCCCGAGGGAGGCTTCTTTTCATGCCTGGAATTCTCATTGAGTCACTACCGAGTTGATCAGATCTAATGAGGTCATGCCTCCTGTCGACACCTGAATTTTCGTCGGTGATCCGAGCACTCGTTCTTATGAAAGTGCGAAAAAAATATAAATTAGTAAAAACGAAAGAAATATATAAATAAATAAATTTGCAAATGAAATTAGAAAATGATAGTGCAAAAATGGGCTTTTCTAGTTCTTCGCCCAATTTACAGAGCTCGCGAAGCTGATTTAGTTTAGCCCCTAGGCATTTCTTTAGGGTTTTATCCCCTCGGCCGCTCACAGGGTTCTAGTCCCTAGGCCTTTCTTTAGGGTATCCCCTCGGTTCTAGGCATTCCTTTATCCCCTTGGTCGGTCATAGGTTAATAGCCCCTAGGTCTTTCTTCGGGATTCCATCCCATTTGCCGTTGATAGGGTTTTAACTCCTAGGCATCCGTTTCAGTCCCTAGGCATTCCTTTAGGCTCTATTATCTTGGCCGCCCCGTAGGTTTTAGCCCCTTAGGCATTCCTTCTAGGGTTTTATGCGATATCCGAAATTTTCTTCGATGTTCATGATATTTAAGATATTAAGGTAGTGAGAGTTGTTGAAGGAAATGTAATTGGTTTAGTAATTGCCAAGGGGACCGATACGCTCGAGAATACGTATCGCAAATATTAAAATTTTACTAAGTTGACGTGTCCCTATTGTTCTATACCTTTGGTCACTAATTTTAGTGGTTTCAAACATTTTATGAGTTATTTGCGTTTAGGAACGAACACTTATTTAATTACAAAAATGTGAATATCATCCCAAAAGTTACCAAATATATCATCCAGCGTCATGCATTTAATTTATTTAAATACGGCGGCACGAGACCATAGTGATTTCTCCGGAGTCGGGAAAAACATATCATCCAGCGTCATCAGAACGACCGGTTCGAACCGCTTTCGATGCCCCCCGGTTCAGCCAGTTCGACGCTCCCCTCGCCCTCGAGCTTTCTCTGCAGGAGGAGAAGCCCCATCGCGCCGATCTGCTTCGCGAGCACTCCAATCGTCTTCCTCAACCTCCACTGATCCGATGACCGCCGTCGCCGCCAAGGTGATCTGGATCTCTCTCTGGCGCTGCTGATTTCAATCGTTCTCTCGAACTGACGTCGGATGTGGTGCGAGGCTTGTGGCGATCATGGCTCTGGTCGATGTCGCCAAATGCTGCCTCGATTCCCTCAGCGAAGGGCCTGTTTGGTTCAACTTTGAAAGAAGGGCCTGTTTGGTTCAACTTTGAAAATGTTACTTGGGAAAATGCAAATATCATTGGATGAAAGTCCATTGAGAAAAGGCAAATGGTGTTTGGTAAAAATATTTTGTAAAGCTACTTTGACCAAAATATAATATTTGGTAAATTTTTTTTGCAAATAGACTTTGAGAATTATCTTATATATTAAAAAAAAACAAACCTTACCCATCACGGGGTCGGCCGACCGGGTCGGAGCCGAGGTCAGGCGACCCCCATGAAGCTAGATCAGGGCCACCTACGGTGATCGCCCAAGGCCAGGCGACCCTCGGCGGGGGTTGCACAACCCCAGGCGATGGTCGTCTGGGTCACGCTACCCTAGGCGGCCGTTCGACCCCCGCCGAGGGTCGCTTGGTCTCGGGCGACCGGTGCCGGCGGCGGATCTGGCTTGGCCCTTCTCCCTCGCCAGCCATGAACAACTTCAAACCCTAAAAAAAAAAAAAAAGGTGAACAGTAACATTCATGGAATGCTGAAATCTCAAGATTGGTCCAAATCGACCTTGGAACTTCAAAGATTTGAAACGCTAAAGAGCGTTTACCAACGCTTTAGGCCAAACACTCTAAAGATTTTGGAAAGAACTTTCGAGGCCCAATGCCCTTTCCAAAGCTGAACCAAACATGCCCTAAGTGTGATCGGTTTCGATTCCCTTGTTCCTTCGGAAGACGCTCGCGTACTGTGTTGTTTTTGTTCCGGAACCTCGATGGATGAGTTCATTATGGGTCGTGCTGCGGAATCGTGTTGTTCTTGCTCCTTTTGAGTCGTTTTAGGGTTTGGTCTCAGAGGGATATATAATTGGTTTTCTTAATTGCTAATTGCTGTGAGGAAAACCCGTGCCAGGCCATGCATTTGCTGATGTTGGTTTATTGGAGGAACTGGTCGTGTTGCCGCCATTGATTAAAGATTAATGTGTTTACTTTGTCCTGTTGCGCTGTTCACCTCTTTAATTCTTCCTCTTGGCTTGGTCAGATTTCGGAGCGCATAAAGGATGCTACTCTTTACATAGATGGTGGCTGCACTGAAAGTTTCCAGTATCTCGGGGCTTTCCCCTTGCTGCTCAGCCTCGGCGCACGCGCTGTTTGTAGCTTGGAGAACATGTCTCCCCTTGACATGGTAAGAACATCTGGCGTGGGTCATTTTTCTACCCCAATGGAGTGTTGGCAATTTCTTTCCCTTATCTTTCTGTGTATGGTTAGAAGTACTGAATAAATCGCCTGAGGTGCCTAAGTGAGCACTGAAGAATGACTACACTCCGGCATGTGATATGGTAAGAGTCATTTTAGTACGATATATCCAGGAGGCAGAGTTATATGATAACAAGAAAGTTGCTCGAGTATTAGTGAACTGTGCCTTCCTTTTGCTTGGAGTACAATTAGCAATTTGAATCTTTGTTATGCCATCTCCTACAACTGAAACTCAGACAGTGACGAGCTGTGTTTGAAAAATGGGAGGATGGCGAAGAAAAAAGAAGATAATTCAGTTGCTTGGACCAGCTGGGTGATTGATGAAGATTTTTCCATCTTGTCCTCTTGTTACTGCTTGAATAATAAGTTAATGATCTTGTCCGTGCCTTATCTTATGTAGGTTGCTGATTGGAACTCAAACTTACACCCAGGGAGGGACGTTACAATCATGACATCCCGTCTACTGAGTGACGCCCATCGGTATATCCTACGATGCCTGAGCTCACATCAACTTGCCCGTCATTGTACTGTATTTACATGTACCTCAGAGGTGCCTCGCCAGCACTGCACTTAAACTACTATGCGGGACAGTTGATTTTTTAGCTTATATGTTGACTAATGTTTAGGATGTTTAGCTTTAGAAACGCCATAATTACAGCAATATCTACGTTCTTTTGTCACATAATGCTTTGGCTAATTGGTAGATCACCTATAACGCACTTCTTTATTGTTTCTTGTAGTCTTTTTACATAACCGCACCTCATATATATTACTTCCATATGATGTCAAAAATGATTTTCTTTTCTTAATAGGCGTCAAGGTTACTCTAAATGAAAATGTCAAAATAGACAAATTGAGAACCATGATGTTGCAATTGGCAGCTATTTCTATCTGCCTCTCATTCGGTCCTTTTGGCTCTAGTTTATTCTCCACGTTATAGACTCATCTAGTGCCTTTTGCTTGCAGATAGCCCACTCAGCATATCCTGATGCACCTCTAGGACCAGATGCATTCCGTGAATATGAAACTTTGCTAATTCAGGATTTTGAAGAGCTTGTTGAGAAGCGAGAGACAAAAGCTAGGCAGTCTAAAGACGGAAACTCTCTTGAAGATGTGGCATTTGGAGATGAAGGATGGTCATGTTTCACTTTTAGCGAAGAAGACGTACCTAACCGGGAGGTTTCTTCAACCGGAAGAGATTCATATGAAGATAATTTTGCTGGTCATAAAGATGATGTAGGGTCAAGATTGGTTGTTTCTGTTCATCGCTTCCCATGTATATTATGTCCACTTTCACCCAGAGCCTTTGTCTTACCTTCTGAGGGATCTGTGGCTGAAGCTTGCTTGCAGCACGGGCATGAATATTCCATAAGCCAAGGGTTGCCTCCCTTGAGCCAAGGGGTCCCTTTGGATGGTGATGACATCCCTCCCGTAGCTATTCTTACAGTGCGTTTTATTTACCATTTGGCTGCTGAGGTAAAGGCATTATAAAACTGAAACATGTATCTAATTGTACATGTGAAAGCATGAACTGTTGGGAAGTGATAAACCTCCTTGTGGTGGTCGAGTTGAGAAGATAACAGTATGTGTTCTGTCGGTTGTTATAAACTTCAATTTTTGCTTCAGTTAGTTCACTGGAAAAGAAAACATAGAATTGAACATTTTAGTAGGGATTTGAGTACCTGTTCTTGAAAGTGGAGAGAGTTTGTTGGTACCTAAGTGAAGCCAAATTTCACCTTGTTTCTCAAGAATGAAATCAGAGTTTCTTGCCTTTTCTAATATATCTGCTCGAACAAATGAATCTCGTCTCACTTGCTTACCTTCTCATCAGAATCTCAATCTCTGTCATTTTTTATATTTTTTTTGGTTTTTTTCAATTAATGATAAGAAGCACATCGGAATGAGATTATGACTCGATGCATGAGAAAATCAATTATGTGTAGTTTTTTTTGGGTGGTCGTAGTAGTTGTCCATTCTTAAGCAGTGGCGTTTTGTGTGAAAGCCATTCATTAAGTGCAAGATTAGCACGAATCTAGTATGGTAAGTAAATATGACTGATTTCTTTGTTTGAGTTGCAGATGGACTTGAAATTGGAAATCTTTTCCCTTGGCGATCTGTCAAAATCAGTCGGGAAAGTTTTGACTGATATGTCAAGTCTTTACGATGTCGGCCACCGCTGGACTACTGCTTGTTGACCGCACGCTTGATCTTCTCACTCCCTGTTGTCATGGTGATTCACTTGTTGATCGAATATTTTCATCCTTGCCACATAGAGAAAGATTGGTGCCTGCTGTGAACATGAAAGGTTCGCAGTCTGAACTCGAACAAGGCACTGGCAACCTACAACATGCTACTCTTGATGTTCAGATAAGACTTGCTGAAATCCCAAGTGAAGATGGAAAACTTGAGAGCATTCCACTTCTGAATAGGACTGAGGCTTTTCTGAGTGGGTGGAATTCTGGTGGTTTGGCCTCTCAAATGAGTAGTTCAGTTATGCTGAATTTCGACGATCACAGTAAGGAGTCCATTGGTCTGTCGTTGCAGCCACCTAATGGCTCATTGGTCTCCATTGAAACTTTCTGCGGGACACCATTTTTAGAGGCGTTACTGGACAGAAGAACCAAAGATGGCACCGTATTAATAAAGAAATGGCTCCAGGAATCTCTACATCGGGAAAATGTCAGTACTAATGTTAAAATTCGACCTGGTTATGCTACAAAGTCAGAATTGCTTCCTATGATGAAGGCACTCAGCAAGAGTGAGTCATCATTAATTCGGAACAAGGGGCCGATTCAGTTAGCTGCAGCTACGATAGTTGCTTTTGATGATCAACATTCTGCTAGATTGGATGCATTCATAAGTGCAGAAAGAATGCTAAGTGTGAGCGCCGGGGACACCAGCCAGAATCTCGCTGCTCAAATTGCAGATCTTGTCAATAAGAGTGTTTTAGCGGGATCTCTTGCAGGAAGGAATGGGCAAACGGGGACATCCAATGGGCTTCTTTCTTTTTGTGATGCTTTGCTCCTTACTGTAGTGGGGTACATATTGGCTGGTGAGAATTTTCCAACGTCTGGATCTGGTGGCCCATTTTCTTGGCAAGAGGAGCATTCATTGAAAGAAGCTCTTGTCGAGGCGATCGTCAAAAACCCTAGCATTGCTGAACTGAAGTTTCTTGATGGCTTAACGGAAGAACTCGACAGCAATAGGAAAAGGGGTTTAGTCGGATGAAACTAAAGAAATGTCTGCTAAGGAATTGTCAACAGATTAATTTGATGATGATCAGTGGGATAGCTGGGGGGATGAAGATGTTGAGAACAAAGACCACGCGTACAGCGACATGCAACTGAAGTTGGAACTGCATGATAGAGTGGACAGCCTTTTCAAATTCCTCCACAAGTTATCTAGCTCGAAAAGCAAAAAGAAAATATTGGGAGAAGGAATGTCCACATTGGACAGTAGCTTCAAGAGCGATTCCAACTTGAATAAAGGCTTACTATACAAGCTTTTGACAAGGTTACTGAATAAGTCCGATATACCCGGCTTGGAGTATCATTCCTCTACAGTTGGCCGGCTTTTCAAAAGTGGGTTTGGGAGATTTGGCCTCAGACAGGTTAGCTTCATTTCCTCCCATCATCATTTCCCCTCCTGTATCTAATATGTGCTTACTCCTGTTTTCCAACCGATGCAGGCAAAGCCACGCCTATCTGATCAAGACGTGATAATGGTTTTTGTCGTTGGGGGCATCAATGGTTTGGAGGTGCATCTCTTTCTCCCTTTTTTGGCTTTCGCTACTTGCACCCGTCAGTCCGTTGAGACCATGATGTGAAGCGTTGCAAAATGTTCTTTGATAAAAAAAGTGAGCAATTTACCTCTTGATTCACCCCAAAATGAGGGCAAAGTCACCACAAGAAGTGTCTTTGGTAATTTAACCATAGACCCGATCATGGGCTTGGCGGCGCATGGGCTCGAAGGGCACTTTTGGGTGGGCCGGGCTTGGGCATGACTATTTAGTTATAAAGTCTGGCCTCGCTGAAAGCTCCTTCTCTCCCAAGCTCGCCGCCATTGCCTCTCCAACCCGGCCTCCACCTCCTCCCGCTCTTCTCCTCTCCACCATCTCCCCCAAGTACTTCTCCTCCTCTTCGTCCTCGTCGTCGTCGTCGGAATCGCAACCCCCTCCAAACGACGGCGGCGGCGGCGCCGCTCCTCCTCAGTCGCCGAAGCAGGGACGGCCACCACCCCAGTCCGTCCCCATCCAACCCGTCTCTTACGCCGCCAAGCCCCAGGAAGTCCCGCCCCCCTTCTCCCGAAGCTCTAGCATCGACAAGATGCTCAGCTCCCGCCGCCCCCGCCGCGCGAGGCCCCGATCCGGGAGCCTCGGACGCGTTGGACTCGGGAGGACATCCGTTACATGAAGGACACGCCCTCGATGTCCCCCGTGTCGCACGCCATGCGCGTGGCGCCGCTTCCGGAGGATAGGGCATTGGAGGACGCGGCGGTAGAGGGGGCGGAGGCGGAGAAGGGGGATGAGGGGAGAGAGGGGATGGAGTTCGAGAGGAGGCGGACCGAGGCAGGTAATTCAGCGGCCATGATGAGGAGGAGGAGGAGCAGGCGATGGTGCCGTTCCCGATGATACTTGAGGCTGAGAAGAGGGAGAGCAAGGCTGTTTACGATCCGGTCGAGGCGATTCGGCTTGTCAAGGTTAGTTTTGATTGGTGCTGTTCTTGATGAATTGGGAAGGCCCTGTGTTGGATTGTAGAGGCACTATGCAAGTACAGCAGCAGGAGAAATCTCTTCCATTTGATAGGAATATGTCATTTGGGCATCTTTTCGAAATGTTAACCTGCTTAAGAGGTTTGACTTGCAAATGCACATGTTTCATATCAAATTGACATGGAAAGGCTTAACGTTTGTCGGTGTTGGGATCCCTCTCGTCCGTTTCTACTCATCCTGTACCGTACGTTGAGAGGATATGTAAGTTTTGTAGGGAGATGATCCGTCTATATAGTTGAAGACTTCTAATGCTAAGTTCTCCGTGTGTTTGCCCTTTTGCCACCATAACACTCGTTTCTTCTTTTGTCATTCAATACCCTGTCTGTTCTTTGCTACACATCCTCTACATCGCGGAGCTTCTTAATGATCAAAAAAGAACTTTTTCTTTGGAGGTTTTTGCCAAATCTTGAAAAAAAAAGTAGGCATATATACGGAGGGGATATTAGGGGAATGGGAATCAGTTTAATACCAGGTTATCATGGTTCTTGTACTTGCACGAATTTGTGTCCAAGTTTCGTTTCGCATTATTACCTTTTACTAGACTGGAAATTGACATTTGTTTATAGAAAATGAGGGACAGATCTTTGACATATGTCCTGTATGCCCAAGCTGACGGTAGTATTTTTGTTTGCATGTTGGCTTGTTCCTGATGCATTTATGCCAAAGCTCCAGTTTGATATGACAGAGGTCCTTAGAGTTTTTCTATTCCGAGAGTTAAGATGTTATTTGCCTTGTGACTTGTTTTTTAAGTGAACTTTACTGCTAATTGTGAGTGTTTGCACTTTTTCAGGCTAATGCACGGGCAAAATTGGATGAAACCATTGAAGCCCATGTAAGGTTGGGCATTGAGAAAAAGCGAAGTGACTTGGTAATTCACAACCCGCTCTGATCGTTGCTGTCTTTATTTCATCCTTTCTATGTCATCATATGTATCGGTCTAGATGGGCTGACAATGTCCTCTGCTTTTAAGTTATCTGGTTATAGGTGAGAATATCTTTTGTGGATATGATGTTATATCTTTGGCATTTCTTCTTGCTGAGATACATTGTCGCATACTAGCGCACATACTGAAAGATCGTATCTGTTTGTTGAGTCAACTGCCAATATACTTTTGTACTGATAGAAACATCAATCATCTAGATCATTATTTGGGTACCGAGAAATTAATCTATATTATGTATATTCCTCTGCGTGTTAGACTTGTCTTAGGAAACTTTTTGGTCTGTTCTGGCCTTTATCTGATTCTTGTTCTACAGCAGCGAAATATTTGTGTCGCATCACCTTTGTCGCATAGCTTGATAGTTTCATAGACGAAACTTTTATTTACTTTCTTATCATCTGAAACTCTTGTACAGATAGTCCGTGGTAGCTTGGTTTTACCTCATGGCAGTGGGATGTAGGTACTAGCTACTTCCGTTCTTCATTGGGATTCACTCTTTTCAGCTTTACGTAGTTTGCTCGTCTGGTCATTATGATTCTATTCAGGTTTCCAAGATAGCTTTCCTGGGTGAGGGGGCAGATGCTGATGAAGCCAGAGCAGCTGGTGCTGATATATTGGTGGTCCTGAACTCGTTGAGAAGATTGCTAATAGTAATGAGCTGACCTTGTTATCATGGTTGCTGGTTAATTCTAGGCATAATTCACCCAGCAAACTATGAAAGTTATTGCTACTCATGTTGTGACACCACGGCCATGCATAATACTCTCGAACTTTGAGATAGATGGTCAGAAGTCGAATAGATGATACTTTCAGTGTAATGCTTACATGTTTCTCTTTGGTCGATATTTCTCCTGTATATGTTTACATTTTAAAGAGCAGCCATGGATCCTTTTTCTTCACTATCCAGCAAATGTTCAGCATAACAATAGAGTGCTTTTTTGTCATTCTATGCCTTTGTTCCTAAATTTCTTGGGGACATTAGTTTTGCTTTTATTACATGTGACATGTTTTCCCTTGGTTCGTTGTTGGTGGCGGTGAGTTCTATGTACAAAAGTGTTTCAGGACGCCGAGATTTATGCCCCGAGTCCTACAGGTTATCTAAGTTGACTCTAACATTTCATTTACTTGTAGGCTAAAGAGTTGAATGACTTGAGGAAGAAGCTTCAGCCATGGATAAAGATGTTCAGGAAGAAAAAAGCAAGGATTGAAGCAATCAACCAATTTAGGCGGGAGGTGGGAGTACCTTTCGGACCAAACTAATGTTAAACAGAGAGAGCTGGATAAAGCCACGGGTTCGCAGAGTCGGAGAATTCTGGAAGTGGAAGCAGAGATTGCACCACTGGAAGGAAATACTGGGGACTACTTAATATTGATTGAGACTGTTGGACCAGAACATGTTGCCGAGGTTGTGAGCAGCTGGACTGGCATTCCCATCTCGTGACTTGGCCAGAACGAGAAAGAGAGGTTGCTTGGACTAGCTGACAACCTGCATGAGAAAGTGGTCGGGCAAATTGAAGCAGTCAACCTTGTTGCAGAGGCCATATTGAGGTCAAGAGTTGGGTTGGCAAGACCACAACAACCAACTGGCTCTTTTTTGTTCTCAGGTCCGACCGGTGTTGGCAAGACCAAGCTCACCAAGGCCCTCGCTCTGCAGTTATTTGATGACGAACGTCTTATAATCCGGATTGATATGTCCGAGTACATGGAGCGGAATTCAGTGGCAAGATTGGTCGGTGCCCCTCTTGGGTAAGTATTTGAGTTTGTGGTTCTGCTTTGTATAGCACGCAGGCTGCAAATGTTTGTGGCAAAATTTGATCCTTGCCTTCTGTGTCGTAATTTTCAATTATGTTGGACATGAGCAAGGTGGGCAACTAACTGAGGCTGTCAGGCAGAGACCCTACAACGTCGTGTTATTGGATGAGGTGGAGAAAGCGCACAGAGCTGTTTTGAATGCACTCCTCCAGGTTCTTGATGATGGCAGATTAACTAATGGCCAAGGCCAAACGGATGACTCTACCAATACCGTAATCATCATGACCTCAAACCTTGGAGCACAGCGTGATGTCATGGCTAATGAATGCTCGATGGAAGAAGCCCGTGATCGAGTCATGAAGGAGGTAAGGCACCACAGATTTATAAAGTGGAAACTGATGCCTTACCTCCTGCATGACTCGATCACGGGCAACTTGCATTGTGCATTCGCCCATCACACCTGACAGTAGATGCTTTGCTCCAAGGTTTGAGGTCACGATGATTACGGTATTCTTAAAGTCAACCGTTCCGCCTTGGCCATCAGTTAATCTGTCATCATCAAGAACCTTGAGCAGTTTATTCATAATAGTGTGCTTTCTCCACCCAATCGAATAACACAACACTGTAGGGCCTGCGCCTCACAGCCTCGGTTAGTTGTCCACCTACTCCATGCCCAACAAAACTGAATTACAATGGAGAAGACGAGTCAAATTCTGCCACAAACATTTGCAGCACGCACCTTATACAAAGCGGATCCAGAAACTAAAAAACTTACTCCGGAGGGGCACCGATTAATTTTGACACAGAATGCTGCTCAACATACTCCAACATATTAATCCGGATTAGAAGATTTTTATCGTCAAAGAGCTGCTCAGTGAGGGCCTTGGCGAGCTCGGTCTTGCCAACACCGGTCGGACCCAAGAATAAGAACGAGTTAGTTGTTTGTTGTGGTCTTCCAAACCCAGCTCTTGATCTCAATACTGCCTCCGCAACAGCACTGCCTACTTGATCTTGCCCAACCACTTTCTGATGCAGCCTTTCAGCCAGTCCAACTAATCTCTCTTTCTCATTCTGGCCAAGCCTCGAGACAAGTTTGCCAGTCCAGTTGCTCAGAACCTCGTGAACATGTTCTGGTCCAAGAGTCTCAGTCAACATTGACTTCACCTCGGTAATCCTTTTGTTTTCCTTCTTGTACTTCCTCATTAGTGGCTCACGTTTCTCCCTCAAGTTATCCAACTCTTCACGAACCTTCGAGTAAATGCAACGTTTGAACAAATATCAAATGGGACATTTCGATAAGGAGAATGAGCATGAGAGTTTTTCAGCTGATTCTTCGGAATCAGACTATCTCGACTAGGTGGGCTTGAGTGGCTTCTTCTAGTTGCATTCTCCACCGCATGAGATTATCGATCCCGCCTGGCTGGCTATCCACCCCTTTGTGAGACAGATGACAACCTACAGTAGTAGGGGTGATCGGTTCCAGGGTGGGTTGGGTCCAGACCTCGAACCTGAAACCAACCCTGTTATAACCGGTTTCTAATTTTTAGAATCTGAAACCGACCCTGTTTTCCTTGGACCATGTTTTGGAACCGACCCTGTTTTTTTGGTCCGGTTTCGGGTTCTACCCAAGAACCTGTTTTTTTTTGTTCCTTTTTCTGATTTCATTTTTTTTCAAGTATAATGAGCTTGCAACATATAGAGTTGAGACCAACCACTGAAGTCAGGTACGCAACCAACGCTTGCATTCTTCCATTATACAAACTCAGAAGTCCAAGAGGCAAGAGATAAAAATTTCAAAAAAAAAAAAAAAACTCGAGACTAAGCGGATTCCGCAAGATCGATGGTGTCTATTCCTTCAAGTCCTTCACCGATCATCAAAACTTAGAGAATCTTCTACACCAACCCAAGCCCGCAGCGAAAAACCCCTAAAACTCGATCGAACGCAAAACCTCAAACTCGAACTCGAACACTTTCCCAACATTAGAACAGATTCGAAGCTCGAGCTCGAAACCATTTGACCTCGCAACAAAGACGAAGAAGAGAGATTGAGGGAATGGAGGACTCCTTCGGATCAGTGAAAGCCGGATGGGTGAAGTGAACGAGGAGCCTCCTTGGTTGCGTAATTGCGTTCTTGTGGCGATCGCGAAAGAGAGAACCGAGAGAAGAGGAGAAATAAGAGAGAACCAAGAGAGTGATCTAGATCTAAGTTTTTTTTTTTTTTTTTCATATTATCTTAAACCGGTTCTAAAAGAGGAGCGGAACCGGAAAGAGAGAACAAAAAAATGGAACCAAGACCTAGATCGGTTTTAATCTAGATCTAACCTATTTTTTTTTTTTTTTTTTTTTCATATTATATTATAAATAAACCGGTTCTAAAACCGGTTCGGGTTAGTTTTTACTCGGAACCGGAAACCGGACCGGTTCTAACCGGTTCCAAAAAAATGGAACCAGTACCTAGACCGGTTTTAATCGGAACCGATTCTCGAACCTATTTTTCGGGTGGGCCGGTCCGGTTTCCGGGTAAACCCAATCCGGTTGCACACCCCTATACAGTAGAATATATTATAGATAATTAGTTACCTCCACAACCACATCTCCTAATCCAAGACAAAGAACATTCGAAATTGCTAAATCGACCGGGTACAAGACTTACCAGTTATGTATTCGTTGCACAGATGTGCGGCAACAAGACCCCAATCACGAATTCGAACACCAAGGTGCCGCTCATGTCTGTCCTTTAATCCTCTGCTTATAGTATTAGGCACACTAGGTTCTGCCACATGGACCTGTCGGAACCTACTAAATGGGTTTGCCACCCGTCTTTCTCTACAGTCTACACACTTCCTGTATTTCTCAAATGTCATAGCGCCAATACATCGAAGTTGCCCCTTGGCGAGCATGGGTTTCAACAAATTGGCCGCAACGGTCCATGGTGGTTGCCAAGCATCAAGAACAAGGTGAATTTCATCAATAAACACTATCACTTTTCCTCTGGCCCGCGCAACGTCCTTCAAGACCACCTCCAATCGCTCCTTAAATATCCGTCCATATTTGACTCCAACAATTAAATCATGCATATCCAACGCAATAAGCCTAACACCCCCAAGGTTGCTGGGCACATCTCCTCTCGCTATTCTCTCAGCTACGCCTTGCACAATAGCCGTATTGTCCAAACTTGGCTGTCCAATAAGAACTGCATTGTTCTTAGTCCTCTTCGACAGGATCCCTACAACCTTCTTTATCTCCTCATCTCGCCCAATAACCGGGTCAAATTTACCAGCATGCTCCGCGAGATCCCTTCCATATGTCTTCAATGCCGGAAAGAAAATGTCATCCAATGCACTCCCCACCTTCTTCCTTTCTTTCCTAGCAAGCCTCTTGAGCTCCGATTTCACTCTTGCAGTAGCAACCCCAGCTTCCTTGAGCAGATCCCCAATTTGTGAATCCTCGAGAAGGCCAATTATCAACTGATCTACCGCCAAGTAGATGTCGTCACGAGACTCTTGGGAGTGCCCGATTACTTTTTTTAGGCTAGGGCTTGCGGGTTTCTCACCGGGAGGTGGGCTCTGAGAAGGAAGTTTCTTCAAAGCTTGGTTAAACACTCTCTGCTGCTTTTGCGGCTTCTTCACCCCCAACATTGTTGATTGCTCGACGGAAAATCCCTGGTGGCTCCGAAAGTAGAGCCACGGCAAGATGGAGAGAAGTAAATTGCGCATGACCGGCATGCATTGCCAGCTCATGGGCCCCTGCAAGAGCCTCCTTTGTCTGGCGAGTGAACCCGTCAGGATTCACTTTGTACATGCACAGAGAACGAGTCAATCAATAGCATTCAACCATCACATTGTGCAATCAGCAATCCAGTTTCCCTCTAAGAAGATTCCAGCAGACGATCTAACCCAATCCCAGTCCAATCATAAGTGGAACACTCGCTCTAAGAACGCCTTTTGTGATTTGCTACCAAAAACCGCAGACACGACGCACTAACAAATAGAGACAATGCCATGAAAATCACTCCACGATGAACAAAACCTAGACGCCAATCACATAAACCTAAACGAATGATTCTGAAACTATGAATAAAGATTCGGCAGTCACATATCAAATTTTCTTGTGGAGTGCGTGCCAAAACACTCCATCTATTAAGGAAAATTTGCGCAGGAGAGAAGTTTTACATGATCCTCTCTGTAGCCTCCGCAAACAAAAGCCCGAGACAATTGAGCATGTAGTCCTCATCAGTCCCTGGACAAAAGAACGTGTGGTCAGACCCGTCGCTGAAGATCAAAGTTTCTTCCCAAGGATTATTAAGATTTGATGAATGGTTAGATGAATTCCAACAGGATCATCAAGATTCTGCTTAATTCTTCATATCTTTCAGGATTTTGCATATATCTCCTTTGATTATGCATATCCCTAATTGATATTGATATTATATTTATCTTATTACTTTAAGTAATCATCTAATATAGCTTATAAATAGGCTTATGTATTCTTCTTCAAAATAGATCGAAATATACATAAATTCCACATTTTCTCTCTTTTGCATCATTATTCTTATCTTAGTATCAGAGCCACCTTTGTGAATTTGGTGGTAGTGTCGTCTTCTTGAAATTGTTTTGCGCTTATTACTTCCCAAAAAGATTAGAGCACACCTGAAACATATCATAAAAAGAAAAACGATGTCTTAGAAATTGTTTTGCCCTTCGCAATAAACCAAGAAAACCATTGAGCATCATGCAAATGGCAATTCACTGGATAAATAGAGGTTTTATGTCTTTAGGAGAATCCATGCACGGCATTGCATTAATTGCTTGTCATGAGAAAGATTACCTATAGCTATACTTTTATATCTAGAAAAGCTATATATATTCACAACAATGCCCGAAAAGAGTGGTTTTTCACAATATTTCCTCTAAAAATTTTACTCAATCCTAGGGCATTCAGATGTTACTGGACCTCTCACGGTAACAAAAAACAAGCACCAATATTTGTTTTCTTCGAAATCCAAAAAGAAAGGGACATTAAATGCTAAATCGGTGCTTTCATGATCAAGAAAGAATATCCACTCTTGCAAATCAATGTGTGTTGTTCTGAAAACTGATGTTTCTAGTTATTACACCCATCCGTTAATGAAACTTAGATATCCACTACTTTTTCCCTTAATCGACCATCCTTTGCAATATGTTGTGGCCTTAATGGCATCCTGTTCTTTGTCAATGTAAAAGGAGAATTTGATCAAATCTGATAACACCAGACTATTGTATAGAGGGAGTGAGTGAGGTAAGATATATAGCAAAGTGACAAATTATCCAAGAGTTTCAAAATTACATCCGGAGAGATTTGTGCTAGATATGCCTCGAAAATCACCTTTTCTCAAGGCCTCTCTGATTGTTCAAGGCCATGAAGGTACCTCTTTTCATTTAGTTCCGAAGAAGACCATTGAGATTATCCTTAAAACTTTCTGTGTGTAGGAATGGGAATGTCTCATCCAAAGTTAACCTACAAAACAGTATTTTGTCCTAGGTCCAGAATTTAGGTCCATCAATTAGAAAAACTAATTAGGGTTTCTACTGAATATTGTTGGATCATGTTGAACAAGGACAAACATCAGTTGATAGCTTTAATTAGGGTTTCTAACTTTGCCCAAATTTTAGGCTCCATTTGGTCGTTTGGATTTCTAGCTAGGATATGATATGAAATTTAAGAGATTTATTATATCCTATCTACTGTTTGGTAAATTGCAGTAATAAAGCCGAATATTTTCACATATTACTATGTACATTATTTGCTATGAATGCCATATCAGTGTAAATAAATTTAAAAATTGCATAAACGAAAATGATAAAAATTTCTCACGACACTCTTACCTACTTCATTTTTATTTGCTTATTTTTTTTATTATTTTTCCCTCTCTTTTTTAATTATTTTCATTTTATTTCCTTTTTTCCCTTTCCATCATTCTCTAATAAAATTTTATTAAATAATAAACTATACAAATATGCCTAAAATATGTAATAAATATAAATATTAAATGTATTTGTTTAAATATATATGAAATTTATATCATAAAATAGAAAGAAATTTGAATATATAAATAAAAATAAGAATAAATAAAAATGAATTTGATTTCTTTGTTATTTTGAATTTTAATATTAAAATTTAAATATTATTTTAGTTTTATTAATTTAGCAAGTTTGTTATTTGAGAAAAATAACTTTTATATTATGGATATTAGAAATCATATCCACCTTTATCCAACCTCCCCTATGGAATAATTTTATCTAGGCTATATCCCTCCTATATCTGATTTTATCCTGTTTTTGGTAGACACGAAATACGGGATAGGATAAATTTTATCCTATCCCGAATTTTATCTCGACTACCAAACGTAGCCTTAGGGTTTTCTTCTCAACTTATAACCAAGCAGCATTTCAAAAAATTGACTGAATGGTGATCATCTTAGACTGAATGTCATCTCTCACCATTTGCTCGATGACGCCTCGCTAATAGTGAATGTACCTGAATGTGAAGGAGTGGAGGTCGTCAGCGTCGCGGAAACTCTATATTATCAAACTGCCGGAAGCCTCCTCGAAGCTCCCGAAGGAGATGTTCTCATCTAGAACAAGCAAATTGTGGGAATTGTTCCCCACAGAGCTTGGATCCATCGACCCATTCGGGGCATTGTGTTCACATTGCTCATGTTCTCTAAACCGAATTGATGAGGCGAATTATTGGGATTTGCCACATGCAACTTGTTAGGGCTAACAATACAATCTAAATGGTGGTGAATAGGCTATATATCAAATTTCGCGAGGTGCTTATGTGCTAGAGCAGATAAAAGTGAAATTAATAAGAGCACAAAGCAAGTTATAGTGGTTCGGTTTTATTACCTAGCCAACGTCCACTACTCACACTAAGAGCTACAAATCGAGCTAGATTGCATTGGTAATCTGCATAACAAGTTACAATCGGCAAGCTTTATCCTATCAGATGATAGATCATACTATTAAGACTCAGTTGCTTCTATCACTCTTGTACACTTAATCTTTCTCACGATTACAATGCAACAAGAACACTACATTAGAGATCTCAAGAGAATGAAATAATATCAGCTTAGAGTACGGCATTGAACTTTTACACTTTTCTTTGTATTGATCTTCAATTTTCTCATTGGAGATAGTTTCGAGAAACAAATAGCCATTAGGTTTCTTTACATGTCGCTGTTCAGAAGCTGAACTGCCCATACAAACCCTTTTTCGTGAACATTAGCTATCGTTCGCTTGTTTGAAATAATTTGACAGCTTTTTCACCTTTTTTTTTTAATTTTGAAAATAGAAGAATTCCATCGAGGAAAACCGAGTAGATATGCGAGAGTAAATATGTCAAATTCTAAATTCCAAAAAAGTCCATGTTATATCAAATTTAAAATTTCCAAAAAAGATCGAGCCCAGTGATATCAATTAATACTTATGAATCCAGTTTCGAGATAATTTTATAGGAACCCAATTGCCGAGCGAACTCTAATCATCCCAAGTAGTCCCTAGTTAAGTTTGCAAACACCAACTAGCTGTATAGCCATGCGCAGGTCATAGTCACATTCTTGGGGAAAGCATGAAAGTGAAATGATTCGCCGACTTCTGGCCATTCTTCCATTTGAATTTTGGCAAAGAATACATCATGAGACATCAACAGGTATGATAGAAAAAATACATTCTGCACCTACATCACAATTCCCTCTACAATTTTATTATCACGTGTTCATTCCAATTGTTCTCGTGCCAGACTTGTCTACGGCGTAGACAATTCTAGATATTCCAACATCTCTATTAATCTCAGTCAGCACAAAAAAACCCAGCATTTTCATTTCCAAGTAGTATGCATTGTCCATAAGGAAATCTTCCTTCTGACAGTATCAAATTTCACAGTTCAAAAGTCAAAATTCGAATGTACAAACCATATATTGAGATGGAATGATAAAAGATGCAACGAATGGTAATCACTAAAGTATTGTGGAATGAAAAGCTAATGATAATCTTTCCGCTTTTTTTTTTCTAGTATTAGTGTTGGTGCAGTTTATTTAGTCAAATCGATCACATATTGTCATGCCGGTCTTTTTCACATCGTAATTTTGAGCAAATACATCAACTTCAATTTGTTGGATCTTGACGCATATGGACTTGATTAACAGATTCCATAAGTTTAATGACTTGCTCCACAAATTATAAGTTTAAAGACCATGTTGGAAATATAAAAAAAAAACACACACACACACACAAGTGTATAAATGAAATGTGTACTTTTCCATTAATGAAAGGACCAAATCATCCTCAGATTAATGCTGTCATGTGCAGATAAATGCAACTAGTTAGGACTTCTTGAAGCCCAATTTCATGGTCCTATCCGGTCGGGACAAATATTCACCGACTTATCACCATTCTTCCATTCGATTTTTTTTCCGGAATTTAGCATTTAAGAACCTTTCACTGGTCTTCTTTGGCAAAGAATTCGCGATGAAATCATCGACACGTAAGAAGGGAAAGAAAAAATTGCACCGACATCTCAATTCCCTCTTTACAATTTTCGCTTCACGTTTTCATTGCAAATGTTGGTCCGCCTGAATCATATACATTAATCTACAGTGTATAATACATCTATGGATATTCCAGCATCTCTATTAATCCCAGTCAGCATCAAAGAACCCAGCGTCCTTCATTTCCGAGTAGTATGCATTGTCCAAAAGGAAATCTTCCTCCTGAAAGCATCAAATTTCAAAGCTCAAAAGTCAAAATTCAATCGGGCAAACCATACGTCAAGATGGAATTATTAAAATATGTAACAAATGGTAATCAATAATCACCTTGAAAAAGTCGGCAAGAAAAATCACATAGAGAAAGGGAAGATAGAGCGCATGATAGCAGATCACTATCAAACTGTACAACCTGCATAGAGAGGAGAAATACTTGATTTGTCTATTCATTTAGGAGTAGACAAAGCACTCAAAATGAAAGTATCAGCCTGGAGATACCAAGTGCCAAAGCTAGCTCCAATTCCAGCAAGCATACAAGCTAGTAGAGCAACTGAATTGATGACAAACATGACAACAATGTATCTGTAGAATGTTGGTCTGGCTGCAGGGGGAATACTACGTGTCAGTCACCACCTTTTTCATGGATTAGGGATGAGCGTGAGATGTGATTGGTACTTACGAGGCAACTCCTCAGCCCATTTTGAGAATCTTATGAACAGCACAAAGGAATAAACTGCAGTTATAACTATTTCATGGATGCTCCACAATGCCCATTTCACTCTATGCGTACTTCCAACATCGAAGAACAGCGGCACCCCGAACCCAAATACATAAACAGCCTGAAAGGATTATACACAAAAAGAAGTGCTTAGATGATTACTCAATGTGTCGAAAGTACCGGAGGCTAATCCAAACACGTAAGCAAAATGCTTCAGCAGAGATGCATAAATAGCCCGCTTTAGAGTAGCATGTGTTGTAAACAGCAGTAAAACTGAGAAGAAGAGAGAAAATAGCAACTTTCCCATTTTGGGCCTGTTACTCACTTCACAAGAGAAACAATGAAAAACAAAATTTCACTTTCTTGAGCCTTTCATCTGAGACTCTTAATAAGAACTATGCTAGAAGAACTGTAGCACAATACCGAAAATGCATGCCCAAGGCCTTTGAATCAGCTCAATCCGAGTGTTTTGCTAACATATAAGAGATCCACACCAACAGATCCACAGTATCAACTTACAATATGGTCAGCCAACTGCTTCATTAAATATGAACTCACTCGTAATCTTAGTCTTTTAATCATGCCGACAAAAAAGGTCATATTTAGGAAACATCCAGATCTCACATTAAAACATTGACAGTAAACCTACAACCCATCAGCTGTATTTCTATGTCCGTTGCTCTTCATCTACCCAGAATGATAAATTCCAAAAGAAATTTGCGGGGGAAAGAGATGGAGAATTTGCTAATTTCCACCATTGCGATTACCACGTTGACTTATTCACAGCCTGTTAGAAGTTTCAATGCTAACATATACCTGGACTGAAGTGTACAAACCATAAACGTAACACAAGGAGCATCAGTAAACAAGAGACCAGGCAAAGTTAAAACTCCAATGCACATTGCGCATTGCAGTAGGGTCAGCATATTCAGTACCATGTTCTAACTCCCAAGGCAGCCAAGCCATCAAACATTGAGCTCAAAGAGGAAGCCATTAAACAAAGCATATTGCTTATGCACAATGCCGGAACAATATGAAGAAACAGGATCATTTTTCTCTTGAATACGAAGTGTCGTTCATCACTTATCAGGTCAAGTAGTTGACTGATTACTTAAACATGATCCAGAAAATGGAATTCGCCATGTGAGTATGACAAAAGTTACCAGCCTTATAAATTACACGATCCATTGGAAATCCCGGCATCCACAGATAACCATGCATACACGGATTGCCATTGAAGAACTGATACCTTCAGGAGAATATCGACACCAACGATGATCCCCGTGACCAGGAAAGTTCGCGACAAAGCTTCCAATCCGTTGGCGTAATTTCCTTGGAGCAGGAAAGCTACCAAGCTGATCTCCATACATAGCAGCCCCGATTTGGTAAACAGCGATAAGATGTTCCAGCCGGTCTCGCTTCCAGGAGTGCATTGCCAAGCCTGGTCGTTTCAGCATAATTTTCAGAAGCCGTGGAGCACAGAAATCAGCCACCCGCTCGAGAAAACGAACGAAAACAATAAAATTGCTTGCGGCAGTACAGATAAGGAAAGAATACATTCCAAGGATGTATCTTGGATGTATCTTTCCCCGTCAATCAGTCAGATGAACCGAAAGATCAAAAAAAGTAGAGCTCGAACAAGTCCGTCCGACGAGCAGACAAAGAAGGCACCTGAAGCGAGCACCAAGCGAGGTTGAGCAGAGACACCAGCCAGAGGAGGGCGTAATAGGAGATTTTGACATGAGACCGCCCATGGAGCAGCTTCCTCAAGTTCCTCTTCGCGTGGAACGCCAGGAAGAGCACGAACAAGACGGCGGGGACGATCAGGACGGCGTCGTAGAAGAGGCCGGGGCAGACGGGGCTGAAGTCGGGTGGGGAGGTGGCGTTCTGGTCCTGGGCGGCGGGCAGGGGCGGGGGCGACGGCGAAGGATGGGTGCTCGGGTCCAGAATCGATGGCATTTCGCGATTCCCGGGGGGAAGAACCCTAGAATGAGAGAGAGAGAGAGAGAGAGGGTCGAATTTGGGAAGAAGGCTTGCGCCAATTTCAGTCGATTAGGGTTTACGGATTGCGTCGCGCCATTGTCGTCTTCCTCTGCATCGACTGTGCGATGCTCTCCTTCTCTCTCCTCTCTCTCTCTCTCTCTCTCTCTCTCTCTTAATCATGCAGCTTCTCCTGTTTTTCTTTTTTTTTTTTTTTTTTTTTTCAACATTTTTTTTTCCAGTTGTTTTCTTGCTGGTTTATCTTGGAAAATTTCATTTGACTTCCACCTACGTACCATGCTTTTTGTCCGAGAAAAATAAGGAGGGATGGAAATGAAAACGACTTCTTCAAATTCATCTTGTTCATCTGCTTGACAGATCATCCATGATCAAATTATGTAAAATTACATAAACAACTTTTCCTTGACATGAAAGATTCGAAATTTTGTAATGTCCAATCACCTACGATTAAAATTTAAAATAAATTTTATTTTATTTTAAGAAGAGAGTTAAAGTTGCTCTTAATGAGTTATAATATTATCTAATTTTGAAGCAAATGAAGAAAATCTTTATCACGTCTTCTTGTGAAAGTAATTGTACATTTTATGATTTGCTTACCGGTTATATTTATCGTCAAAATTTGATTGAATTTTTCATTCTTTATTTGATATTGGTAAAAAAAATTATTATAATTATGTCAAATCAATTTCGTTATCCAAAAGTACAAGCCGAGAGCTTTTATGACTCCCAATCATGTCCGGCCATTCCAAGTAAACATGAAAAAATCTTACTAACAAATGTCCCCAAAACACTGGAGTAACAACCCCAAGATAGAAAGAAACTTTTTTAACGCACATTAAGAACATTGAGGTTTGAAAATGTACAACTGTATTTTCTAAAAAAAAACACTAACTTTTGATCGGAACTTGATCCCTGCCAAGTTTCCATCCAATAATTCCATTCAAGACCATACATATCATTCCACGTGTATATTTCTCTCCCGACTTAACGGAGGTCGAATTTAAGATGTCGACTGAAAGCAAGTGCTTCTTTATAAGGAAAAAGATAGTTGGGGTAACAATTACAAACCGATTTAAAATTAGTACATTTTTGTGAGACAGACAAAGTTTCGACCACTGCCCAACCTAAAACTGATGCTCTTTTGTAGTACAGAAAGTTCAAACCAAAAAACTAAAGCTTTACAGTAGAATCTATAGCTCTCTTAGGTCTTGCTCCTATGTGCATACTTCAAAGCTTCATGTTCAATTTCTACTTTCATCTTCTTCATTGCTTCCGTTCTTCTCCACTCGATAGACAAGATCTTGCTTATTGGGCCCTGCATCGATGTGGATGGTTGAGTCCTCATCTATCTCATCCACCACGATCATTTTTGAGAGCTTGGTCACCACCTTCTTCTCGAGCCATATCTTGCTCGGCCGAGCACCATAAGCCTGTAAAGCCCGCGATATGATTCCTGACATCCACAAAGTAAATAGAGAACTAGACACGCATACTGAAAACCTACCAGATCATAACTCCCTGCTAAGACACAGTCCAAAACCGCATCGGTGAAATTCAAAGTAATGCCTTGATTAGCCAATCTACTTGCAACATCCTTCATTTGTAGTCCAGCTACCTTCCTCAGTTGCTCATGCGAGAGAGGATCAAATACTACAATCTCATCAAGCCCGTTCAGCAACTCTGGCCTAAAGTGCCTCCCCACCTGCTCCATTGGAAACAAATGTCTGTGTTCTCAGTCTCGACCCAATAGGAATTACGGGGCTTGACAGATTTACAAAATGGAAACTTAGGCCTTGCTTCCTTCATGACTAAATCATGGGCAACTTGCATCGAGCATTTGCCCTCCAGGCCTGATAGAAGGTGCTCTGCTCCAAGGTTCGAGGTCATGATGATTATGGTATTTTTAAAGTCAACCGTTCGGCCTTGGCCATCAGTTAGTCTGCCATCATCAAGAACCTGGAGGAGTACATTGGAAACAGCTTTGTGTGCCATCATCAATAACACAACATTGTAGGGTCTCCACCTCCAGCCTCGGATAGCAGCCCACTTTGTTTTTTTTTTTTTGGTAAGGATAGCAGCCCACTTTGTTCATATCCAACATATTTGAAAATTAAAACAGAGAAGACAAGGATCAGATCTGCCACAAAAATTTGCAGCATGCATGCTATACAAAGCGGAACCATAAACTAAGGATGCGTTTGTTTGAGGGAAAGTGTTTTCCAGGAATTTATTTTATAGACTTTCACTCGTTTGGTTCGCCAAGAATGATAAGTCAACTGAAGGCATTTTCCGGTTAAGGAAAACATTCATGAATAAAACTAGAAAAGTGAATTTCTTAATTTAAAAAGATGAAAACACTTTCCGAAATTGCTCATCTTGAATTTGTTAATTTTTTTCTTTTCATTCTAAGAAGGAAAACATTCATATATTTTCTTTTCTTAATAAAAATAATTTAAAAATAACAAATAATTTGAAATAATTTTAAAAAAAATACATAATTTTTTGATAATTTTCACCGTCATATTTTCCTTAACAAATAACTAAAAATACTTTCCAAGTCTTTTTTAGATTTTAGTCAAACACCGAAAAATAAACTCATTTTCCTAGAAAATGATTTCTTGAAAAGTATTTTCTAGAAAAGGTCCATTTTCAGCAAAATAAATGCACCCTGAAGTACTACTTACCCAGGAGGGGCACCGATTAATCTTGACACAGAATGCTGCTCCATATACTCCGACATATCAATTCGGATTAGAAGATTTTCTTCGTCAAAGAGCTGCCCAGCAAGGGCCTTGGCGAGCTCTGTCTTGCCAACCCCGGTCGGACCCAGAATAAGAACAAGCCAGTTGGTTGTTGTAGTCTTCCTAAACAAGCCCTTGACCTCAATACAGTGTCCACAACTATGCTGACTGCATGATCTTGCCCTGCTACTCTTTGATGCAGTCTTTCAGCCAGTCCAACTAATTTCTCTTTCTCGTTTTGGCAAAGCCTCGTGATAGGAATGCTAGTCCAGCGGCTCACGACCTCGGCAATATGTTCTGGTCCTATAGTCTCGGCCAACATTAAGTTCCCCTCAGTATTTCCTTCCAGCTGCGCAATGGCTACTTCCACATCGGCCAGACTACTCTCAGCCTCTTGTAACAAGAGCTCATCCACCCTTTCCTTTTCCTTCCGGCACTTCTTCAGTGGCCAAAACTTTTTTCCCAAGACAGGCCACTTTCTACGAACCTACAAGTAAATAAAATATTAGAACAAATGTTAAATGAAAGATTTCAATAAGCAAAATAAGCATAATAGAGTTTTTCAGCTGATTCTTCAGCCACAGACTTACCTCAACTGGGCGAGCTTTATTGGCTTTGTGCTTTCCAGCCCAGCAGCTCCCAGCCATGGCCGACAAAGAGTTCTCCTTGGTATATCCTCCCACCTGCGTTGTGGCTGCTTCCACTTTTTGAATTCCACGACATCGCAAGTCTGCAACACTGGCCTGACCATACCTCTCTTGCGATGCAAGCAAGAGCTCTTCCCGCTTCCTCTTCAGTCGCCTGAGTTTATCAATCCTCTTTTTCCTTCCTGTACTTCAGCTACAATGACCGAAGCTTGTCCCTCAAGTCAATCAACTCCTTACGAACCTACAAGAAAATGAAATGTACAAACAAATATTGAATGAAAGATTTCAATAAGCAAAATAAGCATAGGAGAGTTTTTCAGCTGATTGGTCAGCCTCAGACTTACCTTAACTAAGCGAGCTTTATTAGCTTTATCCTTCTCTTTTTTTTAGTGCATGAAGTTCAACTTCTAGTTGCATTCTCTTCCGATCAAAGATTATCGATCTCTTCTGGTGTGCTGTCCAGCTGAACCCTCACATTTGCACAAGCTTCATCAACTAAATCAATCGATTTGTTAGGCAGACAACGACCTACATTAGAATAAATCATAAATAGTAAGTTACCTTAAGAATCACATCAAGATAAAGAACTTTCAGGAATGCCAAACCGATCGGTATAGGACTTACTGGTTATGTATCTGCTGGACAGCTGAGCAGCAACAACAAGAGCCCGATCTTAAATTTGAACAGCATGATGCGCTTCATGTCCCTCCTTCAATCCTCTCAAGATGCTTATTGTATCAGCCGCACTAGGTTCTGCCACGTAAACCCGTTGGAACCTTCTTTCAAATGCCGCATCTTTCTCTACATGCTTCCTATATTCCTCAAGTGTAGTAGCGCCAATACATCGCAACTGTCCTCTAGCAAGCATGGGTTTAAACAAATTTGCCGCGTCCATGGACCCTTCCGTACGCCCAGCACCAAGAACAAGGTGAATTTCATCAAGGAAGAGTATCACTCTTCCTTCGGCCTGCTCAACCTCTTTCAAGATTGCCTCCAATCGCTTCTCAAATTCTCCTCTATATTTCGTTCCAGCTACCAAGGCACCCATATCCAACGCAATAAGCCTAACATCAGCAACGTTACTGGGCACGTCCCCTCTCGCTATTCTCTTAGCCAAGCCTTCCACAACAGCAGTTTTGTCCACACCTGGCTCTCCAATAACAGCTGGAATGTTTTTATTCCTCATGGACAAGATCCTTACAACCCTACTTATCTCCTCATCTAGCCCAATAACTGCGTCAGGTTTACCGGCCTGCTCCACTAAGTCCCTTCCATATGTCTACAATGTTTGGATGGTAGTGTCACCAGAAGTGCTCTTCTTCCTTTCTTTCCCACAAATCTTCTCGAGCTCTAATTTCACTCTTGATCTATCAACCCCAGCATCTTTAAGCAGACCCCGAATTTGTGAATCCCCAAGAAGGCCAATTATCAACTGATCCACAGCCAAGTGGCTGTCACCACGAGATTTTGGGCGGCTTGGGCACGCCTGGTTGCTTTTATTAGGTCAATGCTTGCAGGTATCTCATCAGGAGGTGAGCTTGGAGAAGGAAGTTCCTTCAAAGCCTGGTTAAACACTCTCCCCACCGTTTTCACAGCTGCTTCACCCCAACATCGCTGATTACTTGACGGAAAGTTCCATCTGGCTGCAAGATTAGAGCCAGGGCAAGATGGAGAGGAAAGAATTGTGCATGACCAGCATCCATTGCCAGCTCATGGGCCCCAGTAGACATGGCCTCGGGCCTCTTTCGGCCCATAACCGGCCCGGTCAAACCTGGGCCCGACCCATTGACCGGGCCCGCAGTTTGGAACCAGAATCGGCCCGTGGCCTACGGGCCCAGTTCCGGTTCTAAATTATTTTGTTTAAATAATAATGAAATTTAAAAAAAAATTATTATTTAATTTTTTTATAAAACAATTTGAACTCTAATTGCCATGCATTGTAAGTGCATTGATCTCTAATTACAATACTTGGCTTGAGTGTATTGAACTCTAATTACAAGGCTTGGTTTGGGTTTTATACACAATGATTCTAATGCCTTTTCATTCCCATTCGATGTGAGACTCTCAGCTTGCCTTGAACACCTTCAATGTGTGACTCTTGGTATGTTTTCATGCAAATGCCAAGAGTCCCACATTGAATGGGAATAAAGAGACCATCAAAGAGGTTGTGTATAAAACCCAAGCCAAACCATGAGCATGTGAAGTTGTATACCTTTTGTGGCTGCAATCCTTTGCTAGTTAAGACTAGTCCCTTAATTTTAAAATTAGGAACCGGACCGGCAAATCATAGAACCGGAACTGATTACCCCAATAATTTATATTTTGATTACAATTTATATTAAATAATTCATTATTTCATTATTTCATAATTTTATAATTTATTATTTTTTTATTTCATAATTTACTTTTTAAATTGTTAAATTACAAACCGGAACCGGTTGGTTCGAAACGGGTGGTATAATTTCATAAATTATTTTTTTATTTCAAATTTACAGGAATTTTTAAATTATCCTCCGGTTGGTTCGAAACGGAACATGGCCATGAACCTCCGATTCACACATGGCCATTCGAACCGTAGCCATGTCTAGCGCTCAGCAAGAGCCTTGTTTGTCTTATGGGTGAAGTCGTCAATATACATAGCACGTCCTTATACCTTAACAGAGAATTACAACTGTCAATCAGCCTAGATACCATTCACTATCTCTGCCCATGCAAGCAACATTAACATTGCGCAGTCAGCACGGTCAATCACAGACACCAGTTTCCTTCTGATAACATTCTAGCAAAAGATCTTAACGCCAATCTTAATCAAACCATCATTTCACCGATTAAGTAGAACAGCGTATTAAGAACCTCTCTCTCCGTGATTTGCTACCAAAAACGCCAACACACGACACCAATGAACAGCCACAATGCCATCAACATCACCTTCACCATGAACAGAACCTAGATGACCAATCACATAAACCCAGAAGAATGATTTCTGAAACTAAACCGAGGTATCCGGACTAACGAAATGAGACTGACTCCCAAATTTTCCGCCCACCAGAGATAACCCAATACACAGCTCAAACTCAAAACAACGTTCTCAGGTGCAATCGCGAAGGGAAAACGGAGAGGAGAAGAAAACGCACCTCGAGAAACCGCCAGCAACTACTCTCAGGCACGAAGGAAGATTCAAGTGGGAAAAAGCTTCAATGAGCCGAGTGTTCACTTGCTCTGCTTCCGAATGCCGATCTGCTTCTTCTCTCTCAAGATTCTCGCTTCTTTGAGTTGCTTGTTTTGCGATGCGAGAGGTTTATATAGGGTAAATGGGTCGATGCTTCTTTGGGGAAAGCGGAGTCGAGAGCATCCAAGCAAACAAAGTTGAAATGGACGTTTTTGTGCCCAGCGTTTGATCCACTTTTTACTTCGGAGTTTCCTTCATTGAAATTTGTCACGCCTCGTAGATCATCTGGCATGTCGCTGCTAGCTAGTTGGAAGTCGCTGCACAATCGCCCTCGAAGTTGCCCCAGCTTAAGAATAAGCACGGAAAACTAAAGCTTCTATAAATATAAATATACCGAATGCATCGAAACTCAATGTCCTTTTCCACCCCAAAATTTGAAATTTCCTTTATTTTCGTGATTTGTAAAATTGTAATAAGCTCGATTCTTTTATATTACATATATAACATACATGGATTTATTGAAGGATTAATTTGATATGCCATTTTACTTGTAAATGCGCAATAAGTCGTGGCAATTCTTTTAGACTCGTATGCTTAATTGACAGCCTACATATGCAAATTAGTACTTTGATTATTCTAATTTCTTCGCTCCCAATGAATTTCTCAAATGAATTTCCTAGATCATCAATGTGTGAATGCTATTTTTATGTCTTCATTCCAATTGTTCAATTATTCACCATAGTGAATGGGAATAAAGAGACCATCAAAAAGGTGTGTGATAAAACCTTTTAAGCCAACTTATATTTTGCAGTTGTGTATTTTTCATTTCACCAATTTAGTAGTTAAGACTAGTCCCTTAATTTTAGAATTAAAAATTTGGACCGGCAAATCATAGAACCAATGAACAGCCACAATGCCATCAATTTATATTCACCATTAGAATTTATATTAAATAATTCATTAAACCATTAAGAATAATTTTATAATTAAATTAGGTATTTTTATTTCGAAATGAGACTTTTAAAATTTTAAATTACAAACCGGAGATAACCCAATGCACAGCTCAAACTCAGAACAACGTCCTCCGATTCACACAATCGCATGAATCGGGGAAAACGGAGAGGAGAAGAAAACGCACTCGAGAAACCGCTTGTTTGTCTTATGGGTGAAGCAACTATCTCGTGCGTCCTTAGGAAGATTCAAGAATGGGAAAAAGCTTCAATGAGCCTAGTGTTCACTTCACTATCTCGCTTCCCAATGCAACATCTGCTTCTTCCCTCTCAACCGGTCAATGATGATTCTAGTTTCTTTGAGTAACATTCTAGCAAAAGATCTTAAGAGGTTTATATCAAACCATCATTTCACCGATGCTGGGGAAAGCGGAGTATTAAGAACCTCATCCGTGATTTGCAACCAAAAATGAAATGGACGACACCAATGAACAGCCACGCTTGATCCACTTTTTTCTTCCGGAGTTTCCTTCATTGAAATTTGTCATGCCCACGTAGATCATCGGCATGTCGCTGCTAGCTAGTTGGAAGTCGCTGCACAATCGCCCTCGAAGTTGCCCCAGCTTAAGAATAAGCACGGAAAACTAAAGCTTCTATAAATATAAATATACCCGAATGCATCGAAACTCAATGTCCTTTTCCACCCCAAAATTTGAAAATTCCTTTATTCTCGTGATTTGTAAAATTGTAATAAGCTCGATTCTTTTATATTACATATATAACATACATGGATTTATTGAAGGATTAATTTGATATGCCGTTTTACTTGTCGTGCGCAATAAGTCGTGGCAATTCTTTAGACTCGTATGCTTAATTGACAGCCTACATATGCAAATTCGTACTCTGATTATTCTCTTTCTAGCAATGAATTTCTCAAATGAATTTCCTAGATCATCAACTTCGAATGCTATTTTAAAACCACGATTCCTATTGTTCAATTATTCACCATAGTGCTTACGAACAACGTCTACACGGAAAAATTTCTGTGTGATTATTTTTCCTTTTAACTTGCTACTTATATTTTGCATCCTTACGATTTGCATCATTTCACCGATTTAGTAGAACAGCGTATTAAGAATCTCTCTCTCCGTGATTTGCTACCAAAAACGCCAACACACGGCACCAATGAACAGCCACAATGCCATCAACATCACCTTCACCATGAACAGAACCTAGATGACCAATCACATAAACCCAGAAGAATGATTTCTGAAACTAAACCGAGGTATCCGGACTAACGAAATGAGACTGACTCCCAAATTTTCCGCCCACCAGAGATAACCCAATACACAGCTCAAACTCAAAACAACGTTCTCAGGTGCAATTGCGAA
Organism: Syzygium grande; assembly: GCA_024733475.1. Lineage (NCBI taxonomy): Eukaryota > Viridiplantae > Streptophyta > Magnoliopsida > Myrtales > Myrtaceae > Syzygium > Syzygium grande. Next base: position 30,952,725 of record JAMXDD010000010.1, read on the forward strand.
GGGAAAACGGAGAGGAGAAGAAAACGCACCTCGAGAAACCGCCAGCAACTACTCTCAGGCACGAAGGAAGATTCAAGTGGGAAAAAGCTTCAATGAGCCGAGTGTTCACTTGCTCTGCTTCCGAATGCCGATCTGCTTCTTCCCTCTCAACCAGCTGATGATTCTAGCTTCTTTGAGTTGCTTGTTTTTGCGATGCGAGAGGTTTATATAGGGTCGTACGGGTCGATGCTGCTGGGGAAAGCAGAGTCGAGAGCATCCAGAAGCAGAACCAGAAGCAAACGAAGCTGAAATGGACGCGGTTGTGTGCCAGCGTTTGATCCACTTTTTTACTTCCGGAGTTTCCTTCATTCGAAATTTGTCACGCCTACGTAGATCATCTGGCATGTCGCTGCTAGCTAGTTGGAAGTCGCTGCACAATCGCCCTCGAAGTTGCCCCAGCTTAAGAATAAGCACGGAAAACTAAAGCTTCTATAAATATAAATATACCCGAATGCATCGAAACTCAATGTCCTTTTCCACCCCAAAATTTGAAAATTCCTTTATTTTCGTGATTTGTAAAATTGTAATAAGCTCGATTCTTTTATATTACATATATAACATACATGGATTTATTGAAGGATTAATTTGATATGCCATTTTACTTGTCATGCGCAATAAGTCGTCGGCAATTCTTTTGACTCGTATGCTTAATTGACAGCCTACATATGCAAATTCGTACTCTGATTATTCTCTTTCTAGCAATGAATTTCTCAAATGAATTTCCTAGATCATCAACTTCGAATGCTATTTTAAAACCATGATTCCTATTGTTCAATTATTCACCATAGTGCTTACGAACAACGTCTACACGGAAAAATTTCTGTGTGATTATTTTTCCTTTTAACTTGCTTACTTATATTTTGCATCCTCACGATTTGGCTTTTATTTATTCTAAAAATGAAAAATCTTTTAAATTTCATGAATACTAAATTTAAGCCTCCATTTGTTTGACGAAAGATTTGACAAGTCTGAAAAATATTATTTTAGGAAAATGATTATTCTCCGGTGTTTGACTGAAATATGAAAAACAAATGGGAAATTATTGTCCGTCGCTTGGATAGAAAAATATGCTTTTATTTTCCTAAATAATCATGCACTGTTCAGACACTAGTAGCTAGGGCATGGGCTGTTGAGGAATTGGGCATGAGCACCGGAGTCTCGAGCACGGTCTCTATGAAACTGGGCTTGGCCTAGATGGACTAGGACCTAGGTGCTGCAAGGGCCTCGAGGTTCGAGCATCGGTCCCAAGAGCGCGGGATTGTGGTGCTTGTGCCGTGGTCCATTGAGACTAGGCCTAGGTACACAAAGGCTGAGCCTAGGACCCCAGCACTCATACCTAGGACCCCGACACTCGAGCCTCTATTGATGGAGGCCCCTCCCCTAGTTCGCAGAGGCCGAGCTCGAGACCCTAATGCCCAAGCCCTGGTTTCCATGCCCAAGCCTGCATCCATCAATGCAAGGCCAGGTCCATAGAGGCTAGACCTAAAAATTCCGGGTGCTCGAATCCCCAGTGCCATTCAGGCAGGGCCTAGGTCCATGGAGGCCGAGCATGGGCATCGAGGTCTTGAGTCCAGCCTCTTTGGACTCGGCCTCGACCTTTAGACTCGAGCTCGCCACCAAGGACCTGGGAACGGGTGTTGGGATTCCTTTGCTTAAGCACAGATTGTCTCATCTAAGTGCCAATGTCTAGTCCTATTTTGATAAAAGAATTTTGATTTTCGAAGGCGAAATCATTTTTCTAAATTTAAACATAAGCTTTTTATTGGCTAGGTTAAGATTTTCTTTTAACTCATTTTCCTAAACGATCCAAACGATAAAAAATGAAGAAAATGATTTTCCCATAAAACAAAACTCACGAAACAAACCAAACCTAAGAGTTAATGAAATGATGTGCCTCCTCCATTCTTTTCTTCTCTTGTTTTAGAAAACTTAAATTCAATTCTTCCTTGTTAAAACTAGGGCTACCACTACAATAAATTTCAAACTGATACATCCGTGCCATATTTATTTCAAATTAATTTTTTATGTCACAAAAAATTCTTAATTAGTACACCGTGCCACATTTACTCAAAATTAATTTCCGTTTCATAGAAAATCTCAAATTAGTACAACAATGCTATAATTGCCCCAAAACTTATTTTTATGTTACAAAAATCCCAATCACCAAAATCTTAGATTAGGAAATCTGCTAATCTCCTAATTTTTCCCTAATAGCTCGTCAAGTTTTGAAAATATACTAAAATCTTGAATTTTTTGTGATACAAAAATTTATTTGGGGTAAATATAACATGAGTGTATCAGTTTAGGATTTTTTATGATATATTAATTAGTTTGTGATAAATGTGATGTGGGTGTACTAGTTTAGGATTAATTGTGACACAAAAGTTAATTTGGAGTAAATATGACATGGATATATCGGTTTAGGATTTTTGGTGATATTAACTTTAAAATTAAAAGGGTGTTTGTTATTATCATGAAAAACACTTGGCTCCTGTTTTTATTTTAGTTAATATGATTTAATTGATTATTGGTTTTTGAGATGTGCCACCGAACGCCACGTAGCTCGAATCCTAGTACTCCAGCTCTGTTGCAGCTCCTATCATCTGTGGAAAAACATGGCATATTTTTAGCAAAAAATAAATAATTTTAAAAATATTTTTATATAATTATTTGTATTGCTTGAATTAATTAATCAATAAATAATATTTTTATTATCGATAACGATATGATAACAATTTCATGGATGATTAAGACTCTTTTCGTTTATTCATTTTTGTAAACAAGTTAAGCAATTATTTTTTTAAATATAGTTTCCAAATCTTTTTTTTTTTTCGCAAGACAAGCGCACCTGCAGTGTATATATACCACTAACATTACCACCATTGAGTGTGTAGGCCCACAACGAGACTTACATTATCAATAGATATAATAATAACAATCTAAGTAAACTAAATATGTAATATTTTATCTGGCTTCTCTTTTCTCTTCTTGTCTCACGATTTTCCGCTATAATTTTAACACGTGTAGAAGAGAATATTATATTAGCATCAGCGAAAAATACTGCCCGAGTAAAAGGTCAGTGTGCACCTGCACATCATTGCAAATGGGACTAGATCTAAAAACTGTTTCTCAGGACACAACCACAACCATGAAACCATAGCTCCCACCAACACCAAAGGTAAAAATACTGTGGTGGTGCCAATTTTTGCCATGAGACTTTGCCGAAGACCAAATGCTCGACTTCGCTGTCCACAAGTTCCTCGTCAGAATCATGAACGGCTGCCATCCGGCGAGGCCTTCTGTGGCAGAGATTCCTCGTCTGACTCGATCTCTTTGCGCTTGTAATTGGAGCTGTAACATTTCCCTTCTTACTTTGCTGCTGAATCAGAATGAGGCATCATAAGCACAAAATAAGATTTCAGAGTAGAGATAAGTTAAACTAGCAAGGATTTCAAAAAAGTGTCTCCAATTTCAACAGCATAATGAGCTCTTTATCTCCAACAACCACTCCTGATGGAGGAATATACGAGAGAGGCTGCGCATAATGGACAATCAAACTTCATGATCTTAGTACTGCCGTGCCGGAGTGGCATCTGCTCCCCCAGTGGATAGATGCGTGCAAGCACACATGTGGTATACCCTTTACAGATACCAAAATTATGCACACTATGGCCCACCGGGAGAAAAATGCTTTTATCAGAAAGGATGCACCGGATCTGCACCCAAATTGGTCTGGCAAATCTTGAGTTTGGGGATATGTCCAGTACATAAACAGGCAAACGTATTACTAGAATCATCACTTCTGCAAGAAACCGTCTGTAGAATCTCAATTAAGCAGGGCATGCACATCCAATCTTCACACCTTAACATGTCGCGCACAATGTGCTCAATTTTTTTCTTTTTTTGGCTGAACTACTGTTGCAGCTATCATCGGATATGCCAGTGCAGCACATTCTTATAGCGCAAAGCAAAAGGAATGGGGAACTCCCTGAAGCACTTGGCGAATAAAATTTCAATAAAACAAACCTCAACCATGCCAAAAACCAGAAGTAGAGAAGACCACATACGTCCACCCCTTCCTCCTCCTCAGATGCTTCTCCGTTAACTTCAGCTTACTCTTCCTCATGTTCAGCTTCTTCTTCCATGTCCTCCTCGAATTCTCGTTCATGAACTTAAGCTCTCCTGCAAGGGGGACAGCTCTCATCCTCCTCCCCGTGACTTTCATATTCAGACTGCTCTCAGAGAACTCCATTGGGCGCCTTGACGATATAGCAGCAGGTGCAGAAGAAGACTCGCGAGGGACTTCTTTTTGTCATGTGGACAATCATATAGGGTACACAAGTAAAGCCAGATGCAGAAAATCAAGAGACCCCCATGAAGATGACAAACCTTCTCAGCACTCATTATGCGTCTCTCCCTGCCAGAGCTTCCATGTCCCGGTCATCGTTAAACCGCCGGTGGGATCGACGGGGGTCGTAATAATCTGTCTCTTCATCCTGATCAAGCAAATATTTGAGTCTCCTAGAAAATCAGATTCAAATGGATCAAAGCCCAACACATTGTTCGAACTAAGGCCCTAAACATAGTTCGCCGGAACGGGCACAGCGGAGCTCGTCTCTTGGTGTGACCCAACTTGGTTCTCAGTATCCAACCATGGGACATCATTGGGACAAATTTTGGCCCGTTTATTTTACGAAAAATAAACAATTTTAAAAATAATTTCTTATATCGCTCGATATAATTAGCCAATTGCATTTTCATATAGATAAAAATTTATATGTAAATATTTTTATGTTCGACAGCAAAAATATTTTTTGCATGTTTGTTTTTGTAAGTGATATAAACATATGATTTAAGTTTTTTAATGGACAATATGATTGAAATTTAAAATGATTTTTCATTTAAAAAAATTAAAGTTGCTCCAAACAAGTTAAAAATATAATTATTTATGGAGCAACGGAAGAAAATCATATCCCGGCTTCGCTCATAAATAATAGCAGTCGTAATTATGCCAAATCATTTTAAATAATAATAAACGAATTTTTTCTCAGAAATACTCGAAAACGATCTAAAGATAAAAAGAATGACTTACGATAGTACATTAAAAATTAATGATCTACTCTCTTTCTAGCATTTCATAAATAAATAAAGAAAACAAGTTTCAAAAACATGATTAATACTTCCTAGACTTATTAACAAAATCCAAAATAAAAAGACCAAACATTATTTAAAACAATATCGGTCCTTGCACAAAAGACTTTACACAATTGGAGATGGAAAATCTCCAAGTTCTTACATACTTAGTGATTTCCAAACATTGCAATCAGTGACCGCCCAAACAGATTTACAGGTTCTAGAAAATCAAGAAAAGGGGTCATCACTATAAGGCAAAACGCATATTTCAGAACCACCAAGATTAAAGCGTTGCCAGAGAATCTAAAGCTCTCTCAAGACTTTAGAAGCCTTCACTCGTACATCTCATCATCTTCTTCGATTTCTTCGATCTTCATCTTCTTCACCGCCTGAGCAGCATCACTTCTCGGCCCGCTTGGAATTTCGATCAGCAGGTCCGACTTCTGCCCGGTGGTGGCATTCACGAATCCTCCATTCTTCTCCACACGGTACGCGAGATCTTGCCCGTTGGGCCCTGCATCGATGTAGACGTTCGAGTTCTCGTCTATCTCCTCCCTCACGAGCATCCTCGAGAGTTCAGTCACCACCTTCTTCTCAAGCCACCTCCTGATTGGCCGAGCACCGTAAACCTGTAATGGAATGACACAAAGTGAGCAATGTGACTCCCGACAGACCCACAGCGTAGAGAGCCAGACAACTGCATAATGAAAACCTACCGGATCATAACTCTCCGCTAGGACCAAGTCCAAAGCCGCATCGGTGACAGCCAAAGCAATGCCTCTTTCAGCCAACCTACTAGCAACATCCTTCATCTGCAGTCTAGCCACCTTCCTCAGTTGTTCATGGGAGAGAGGATCAAACACTACAATCTCATCAAGCCGATTCAGCAACTCTGGCCTAAAGTGCCTCCTCACCTGTTCCATTGAAAAGATATGTCAGGATTCCTATCATGACCCGAGGAAGAATTAGATTGCTGGACAGATTAATAAAGTAAAGATTGATGCCTTACCTCCTGCATGACTCGATCACGGGCAACTTGCATCGAGCATTTGCCCATCAGGCCTGATAGAAGGTGCTCTGCTCCAAGGTTCGAGGTCATGATTATTACAGTATTCCTAAAGTCAACCGTTCGACCTTGGCCATCAGTTAATCTGCCATCATCAAGAACCTGAAGGAGTGTATTGAAAACAGCTATGTGCGCTTTCTCCACTTCATCGAATAACACAACACTGTAAGGTCGTCTCCTCACTGCCTCGGTTAGTTGTCCACCTTCGTCATGTCCAACATAGCTATACATTACAACAGAGAAGACAAGGATCAGATTCTGCCACAAACATTTGCAGCGAGCATTTTAAATCATAAATCAACATACTTACCCAGGAGGTGCACCAATTAATCTGGACACAGAATGCTGCTCCATGTACTCCGACATATCAATTCGGATTAGAAGATTTTCGTCATCAAAGAGCTGCTCGGCGAGGGCCTTGGCAAGCTCGGTCTTGCCAACGCCGGTTGGACCCAAGAATAAGAATGACCCGGTTGGTTGTTGTGGCCTCCCTAACCCAGCTCTCGACCTCAATACAGCCTCTGCAACAGCGCTGACTGCTTGATCTTGCCCCACAACTCTCTGATGCAGCCTTTCAGCCAATCCGACTAACCTCTCTTTCTCGTTCTGGCCGAGCCTCATGACAGGAATGCCAGTCCAGCGGCTCACGACCTCAGCAATATGTTCTGGTCCAACAGTCTCAGTCAACATTAAGTTCTCCTCCGTATTTCCTTCCAGCTGTGCAATGGCTGCTTCCAATTCTTGAATTGCACCATATCGCAAGTCTGCAGCTCTTGCCAGATCATACCTTCTTTCAGCCTCTTGCAATGCGATCAAGAGCTCTTCCCGTTTCTGCTTAAGTCGCCGGATTTCATCAATCCTTTCTTTTTCTTTCCTATACTTCATCAGCAGTGGCTGAAGCTTGTCCCTCAAGTCATCCAACTCTTTACGAACCTACAAGTAAATGAAATGTTAGAACACATATCAAAATACAGATTTCAATAAGCAGAATAAGCATAAGAAACTTTCTCTGCGGATTCTTCACACTTACCTCAATAAGGCGAGCTTTACTGGCTTTATCCTTCTCTCTTTCTAATGCATGAAGTTCAATTTCTAGTTGCATTCTTTTCCTCTCGAGATTATCGATCTCTTCTGGCTGGCTGTCTAGTTGAACCCTCACATTTGCACAAGCTTCATCAACTAAATCAATTGCTTTGTCGGGCAAATGACGACCTGCATGGCAATAAACCGTAATAGTCAGTTACCTTCACAATAGATAGAGAACTTTCAAAACTGCTAAATCAAAGTAGGTGCAAAAATTACCAGTTATGTATCTACTAGACAGCTGTGCAGCAACAACGAGAGCCCGATCTTGAATTCGAACACCATGGTGCCCTTCGTACCTCTCCTTCAATCCTCTTAAGATACTTATGGTATCAGGCACACTAGGTTCTGCCACATAAACCTGCTGGAACCTTCTTTCAAATGCCGCATCTTTCTCTACATATTTCCTATATTCCTCAAGTGTCGTAGCCCCAATACATCGCAGTTGTCCTCTGGCAAGCATGGGTTTAAACAAATTGGCCGCATCCATGGATCCTTCGGTACGCCCAGCACCAAGAACAAGATGAATTTCATCAATAAATAGTATCACTTTGCCTTCAGCCTCCTCAACCTCTTTCAAGACTGCCTTCAGTCGCTCCTCAAATTCTCCTCTATATTTCGCCCCGGCTACCAAGGCACCCATATCCAACGCAATAAGCCTAACATCCGTAAGGTTGCTAGGCACGTCACCTTTCACTATTCTCTGAGCCAGACCTTCCACAACGGCAGTTTTGCCCACGCCTGGCTCACCAATAAGAACCGGATTGTTCTTAGTCCTTCTTGATAGGATCCTTACAACCCTTCTTATCTCCTCATCCCGCCCAATAACCGGGTCAAGTTTACCAGCCTGCTCGACTAAATCCCTTCCATATGTCTTCAATGCTTGGAAGTTAGTGTCACCAGAAGCGCTCTCCACCTTCTTCCCTTCTTTCCCTCGGAGCTTCTCGAGCTCCGATTTCACTCTTGCAGTAGCAACCCCTGCTTCCTTAAGCAGATCCCCAATTTGAGAATCCTCAAGAAGGCCAATTATCAATTGATCAACAGCCAAGTGGCTGTCCCCACGAGACTTTTGAGCAGCTTGGGCACGTCTAATTGCTTTTATTAGGCTAGTGCTTGCAGGGATCTCATCAGGAGGCGGGCTCTGACAAGGAAGCTTCTTCAAAGCTTGGTTAAACACTCTCTCCGCCGCTTTCGCGGCTTCTTCACCCCCAACATTGCTGATCGCCTGGCTGAAAATTCCAGCTGGATCCGAGATTAGAGCCACGGCGAGATGGAGAGGAGTAAATTGCGCATGACCGGCACTCATGGCCAGCTCATGGGCTGCAGCAAGACCCTCATTCGTCTTGTGGGTGAACTTGTCGGGATTCATAGTGCCTCCTTATTCCTGCACAGAGAGCAATTACTACTGTCAATCAATCCATCGCTACTCACGCAAGCAACATTCACATTGTGCAATCAGCAGTGTCACACCGGTCTCCCTCTAATAAGACTCTCGCAAGTGATCAAACCCAATTCCCAATCCAATCATCATTATCACCATCATAGACCTCTGTTTCTAGAAACCTCTCTACAGGATTTGCTACCCAAAACACTGACACGTGACACCACCGAACCGCGGGGATGACATGAGGATCGCCTTCGCGATGAACAAAACCTAGACGCCCAACCAATCACATAAGCCCTAAACGAACGACTTCCGAAACTAAGCAGAGGCATCTGCATGGACGGGATGAAACCAAAAAAAACCCACAATTTCTGCCCGCGACAGACAACAAAATACACGCCCAAACTCAGAACAACGTCGCACCGGCTACGATAGCGAAAGGAACAGAGACGAGACGAAAACGCACCTCAAAAAACAGACAAGAAAACCGGATCAGTAACCGCTCTCGGGCACGAGCGAAGCTTCAATGAATCGACTTTCCGCTTGCTCCGCTTCCGGATATCGATCTGCTCCTCCTCTCAAGCAGCAGCTGATGATTCTCGCACTCTCTCTCCCTCTCTGTTGAGTTGCTCTGTTGTTTCGCGAGATTGTCTAGCGTTGTGTGCGTTTGTTGGTGTGTGTGTGTGGGAGAGAGGAGAGGCTCTTGCAGCCCCTTTTGTAAGCGGGAAGAGAGACGAGGGGCGAGAGGCGTCTAGAATCGACGGCCACGTGGCGCTGGAAACTACTAGATCCTGCTTCTGCCTTCGGTTCCCTTCCTTGAAAAACCGACACACCCCGTTCTTTTCCCCTCTTACACGTCGGACAACTCGCGAGTCGCACGAGTTGCGACGGTCGCGAGTGGGCGTCGGGGTGGGGAATTGTTGTCGTTTTCCCGAATCTGTTCGGTTGGTGTTGGAAAGAGGATCCTGGCGTCGCCTCGAACTTACGCCCTACTCACCGCCCGCTGGTGCGTGAACTGCACCTCCTCCTCAACCGTAGGATCGGATCGGCCTGGAAAAAAGACAGAATCATTTTCTCCCTGTCTTTTTTTCGGCCAGAATCTTTTAAAATTCCACTTGTTTTTCATAGTTAATAAAAGGGAAAATGGCACACAATCCATAAACTTTAGATTAATGTACAATATAATTTTCGAGTTTTTAATTTGTTCAATATAATCATTGAACTTTAGCATGATGTTCAATGTTACGTTGAACATTTTCATATAGTTCGGGGACAACATTAAATATGTACCAAAATTCTATGAACTACGTTAAATAAATTAAAATTTTAGAGATCACATTAAATATTAGGCTGAAGTTTAATAATTATATTGAATAAAATTAAAATTTAAGAGACCACATTACGCATTTTGCTAAAGTTCAAAAATTATTAGTGTCATTATCCCTTGATAAAATTGCAATAAGCCTGATTCCCACATATGAGGCAGGTGGATTTATGGAAGGATTAATTAGATTTTTCGTAATACTCCCACGATTAGCTGATTTCCATATATGTAAAATAAGATTCTTATTATATCTATTGAATTCTCTTTCAAGCAAGGAATTTCTCTAAAGAAAAGGAATGAAATCTTTTTTATCATTTGCTTCGAAAACTATTTAAAAACATGATGGCTATTTTTCGATTCTTTATCAAAGCAATGACGAGCACTGTCTAAATGGGAAAACCTTTGAGAAAAATATGTTCGCCAGTGAGTATTTTTCGTTTTGGCTTGCGATTTATATTTTGATTGCTTAAGATTTGACTTTTATTTAATATTGCTTGCAAAATCTGTAAAATTTCATAAATGTTAACGCTAATGGTTAATTAAAATTGGATAGCACTATTTCCACTCCTTATATGACTAAATTCACCGCATTTACACGAAAAAGAAAAAAATAACCATCGATCATTCAATTGCAAAGTGATGGCCCCATTCCTCCTTTTTTATTTTTTCTATTTCTATTTAGGATATAATTGCCATAATTAAGCACTTTGCATGATTTGTATTTTAGTGTATTAAAGAATTTTTTTAGTGTACTCCCAGATATTTGTATAACATTTTACATGCTCTGTGTAAAAGGGACAAATTCTTTGATATAACAAACAACTTCAAAGTCTCTTTTTCATCGTTGCTTTTATAGTAACTTATCTATTCTTTGTCTCTCTTATCTTTTTTTTTTGGTCGAATTGTCTATCTTATATCAAAAGATCACTTTCTTGGTGAATTTATTATTTTTAATTTCATTAGTCTATAATATATAAAAAGTCTCTTTATTAACTACATTAAAGAATTTATCTTTTTTTCCTTACTACCGGCGAGATATTTTTACACAAAGCATGTAAGACGTTATATTATAGATATATCTAGGATAAACTAAAAATATTATACTCAATAAGACATCATTATATCTTTTCACAAACACTCTGCAGATGATATTAAGTTTTGTTCATCCAAAATAACGAGATTTTACTGACATTTTACAGAAATTTCTTATTTTATGCAATTTTTTATTTAATTAAATTTAATCTTTAAAGTTTCACGGTAGAGAATGTAATTGTTATTTTATTTTGGAAAATCTTCAAAGAATATCCTTCTTGCTTCACCTGATCATCCCATTACACATGCAACAAGACTGATAAGAAGGGAATTTAATGTGATATACACAACAAAAGTGAAAATTTATAAACAAATGATTGTGCTAAAAAATTGTCTATGCTAAATTATTTTATGGATTCTACTCGATAATTTATACATAAATTTCATTGATGACATAGAAAAAAACTAGGTTTCTTGGAAATTTCTCTTTTCAACAGACTAATTTTATGAAAGTTAATTCTATCAGTTAAAAAAATACAGAGCCTTCTAATATACATGGAATTTGGTTTTTTTTTGGTGACTAAATCCTGCATAGAAACAAAAAAACTATAAAGAGGAAAACCACTTTAAATTGTAGTTAAATGATTGAGGGCAATTTTGCCTTTTTAGTAAAAATTGAGTGGATTTAGTCATATAAAGGGTGCAAATAGCACTGCCCATTGAAATAAAGTGCTGATTTTCTTTTTCTTTCTAAGAAAACATAAATCCAACTCTTCCTTGTTAAAACAAACAGCTGTCCGTCCTTATGCCGAGAGAATACTTGGCAAATGCTCTTATTTTATTTAACATAGTTTAATTGATTATTGGTTTTTGAAATGGGCCACTAAGCACGGGCAGCCCGAATCCTACTAATGCTCCTGCCCTGTTTGCCGGGCTTATCAACAACGTCCAGTGCCTGCCTTCTCTTTTCTATTTTTATATTCCATCTTCCACTACGATTCAAACACGTGCAGGACAGAATATTATATTAGCAACTGCTAAAAATCAACAAGATCCACACTTATCTTATGATGGTGTCGGAGCAAATTGACCAAGATCAACTGCCTGAATTTAAGCCCTAAAACATTTTAGAATAGCATCTGCCAGTGCAGTGCACCTCCACACATCATTGAAGAAGGGACTACTAAATCTTAAAACTGCTCCTCAGGACACAACCAGAAAACACCAACACCTAAGGCAGTAATACTGTGGCGGTACCAATTTTTCTGCACAACTTCATTGTCAACCTATTCCTCTTCAGAATCATAAACGACTGCCATCCGGCGATGGGGAGCGGCCTTCCGTGGCGGAGACTCCTCGTCTGACTCGATCTCCTTGCGCTTATGACCAGAACCGTAATCTCTCCCTTTCCGCCTTGGCTCCTGAATGGGGGGTATTATAAGCACAAAATAAGATTAGAGTAGAGATACTTCATTATGGTAGTCAAACTAGTAAGGGGATGAAAAACAAGTGTCTTCAATTTCAACAGCATAATGAGCTCTCAATATCCGACAGCCACTATACATGGAGGAACATTTGAAAGAGGTTGCGTGTACTTGATAACCATGAGAAAAACCAGAAGTAAAGAAGACCTCATACCTCCACCTCTTCCTCCTCCTCAGATGCTCCATTAACTTCAGCTTCCTCTTCCTCAGGTTCAGCTTCTTCTTCCTCATCCTCCTCATATTCTTGTTCAGGAACTTCAGCTCTTCTGCGAGGGGGAGACCTCTCGTCCTCCTCCCCATAACTTTCATATTCAGACTCTTCTCGTTCACTCTCTGAGAACGCCACTGGCCGCCTTGACGATTTAACAGCAGGTGCAGAAGACTTGCGAGGGGCTTCTTTTTGTCCCTGGAAAATTTATTTCATGTGTATAATCATATAAGGATGCACAAGTAAATCTAGAAGCAGAAAAGCACAAAACCCCCATAAAAATGACAAACCTTCTTAGCGCTCATTATGCGTCGCTCTGCCTGAGCTTCCATTTCAAGGTCATCCTCGAAGCGACGGCGGGATCGACGAGAGTCGTAATAATCTGTTTCTTCTTCCTGATTTAGCGAGATATTTGAGTCTCCTAAATCAGATTCAAATAGATAAAAGCCTAATACATAGGTAACTAAGGCCCTAAACATTGTTGACCGGGACATCACTGTGCAGCAAGGGGAGATCATCTCTGAAACTGACCCAATTTAGGTCTGCATTTTCCAAACAAGACCTCTTTCTTTGTCAGCAGTACAATTTTAGACAGTTGGATTGGATTGAAAAGATGCTGATGGTGATGAAACCGGCCCTTTACTATTTTCCGCTTTTAAAATATTACGTGAATAAGATAATGGCATTTTAGACATCAATAAGTACTTTGTCCTTTGTCAATTACCAGTTTAACATCAACAAAGCAGCAAGGTGATACACCCCCGAGGGAGAAAAAACTAAAAGAAGTAGCAAGTACCAAAAGTACACACCTCATCAAGAGCATCCTCTAAGAAACCAGGCGAAAGCTGGCGCCTCCGGTCCACAGCTGGGGCATACTTCTTATTCACCTTTTCCTTCTTCCGGTTAAGAAGTAAATTAGCTCTAATACTTTGATTTGCAGCCTGCGATAGAGAGAAGTCAAATTAAAACTTTATCCCTCACAACAGAAAGCGATCAACAGTTCAACCAATTACCTTTTCTTTCTCCTCCTTTTCTCTCTCTGGATCAATGTCTGTTATGCAATTTTTAACCTTATAAACCTTCTTATGACGTGAGTCAACAAGAGCAGTCAATAATCGGTGAGAATTTGATGTTAATGAAGATGGCATGAATCTCATCTTTCTCAAAATTCTTCCTTGTGATTGAAGAAATCCCTGAGGCCATTGCACAAGAAATTGCACCAATTAGTCTTCAAGAAATTGACTCGCCAAAAATAAGAACATGAAACATATTGAAGACACATGATCAGGAATTTGATAGAAACGTAAACTTCCGCGAAAGGTCCCAAAGATTGACCATTAAACAATAAACCATCTCACAGTTCAACAAATAGCGATACATTGTCAAGCACAACATGGACAATCAGGTTGAGAAATTAATGTTAAAGCTGAAAAAATCAGTGGCATGGTGTCTGATTAGAACTTGACTACCAATGACCCTGAGGTACCTGAGACACTATATTCCTTTACACTGTTCTCATCAAGTTACAGATATACAATCAATATTCACATACTACTCGGGATAATCAAGCTTTATGACTGTCAAGAGCAGGAAAAATTTCCATACACAAGATCGTCAGATATAACTATTAGCATTTCTTCTCAACAAATGCCAAGCAATATCTAAATATGGAATATGCAAATCCAAACGCTGAGTTTGGGGAGTGTGAGGGTGCATTGCATGGGGATGGAAAGGCATATCAAATTTCCCTCCATTCTCGCTAACAAATAATTAAAAAAATTTCTCCATTTTCCACCCAAATTTTCATCACCCCCTTTGTCTCCCAAACAGTGGGAAAGGGTCCATTCTTTTTTTAAAAAGGGTTATCAGGCAGGGTAGAGGACTGTAAAGGGATGCTTTCCCCATGACCTAAAAGGTTAAATATTAAGACAGAATCGATCCATAGCTTTATTCATTTTGGACTGTTACCAAACAAGCCAAAAGTTTTTCAGTAAAGAATCTAGATGACAATTGGCAAACAAATAGAATGCTTTCAAAATGATGTATAATAACCATATGTAAAAGGATAGAGTCAACAGTAAAAAAGTAAGGTGTAAATAGATCTCCTTCAAGAAAAATACGGCACATTCACATTAGAATTTCCAAGATACTCTGCCCCACAGTCCTTCTGACTATTAATAAAGTCATCAACTAAAATCATTGCCCATCTTAACCTTGTTGGCCACATGATGTCTCAGAAAGCTCGCAAGTGTTGGAGCCTACACCAAGATATGAGGTACCCCGCTGATACTCCCTCTATTACAATGGTTATTTTCTTCTAATCCAAATCAAAGATGTATTCCTGCCTTTCACGTCTTTTCACTAATGTACACCAAGAACACGACTGACAGCAGTGGAAGAGGCTGCACATTTTAAACGCTGCTCACGCAGGTAACGTCAACTTGACCACTTCAAAGAAATCTTAGATATTTATTTGTCCAAAAAAGAAAACGGTCCAAGTTCAAACAATCTCAAGTATTCTCCCAGATCATAAAGTCATCAGAAGTCACCTTTCCATGCCTCAGGAATAGATGTGATTGGTCATGTTGCGCATTTTGCACTGATATGTCAAGAACTTCATTTCCTATCAATAACTGTAAGCTGTCATCTGACCATCGCACAAAGCGAGCATTGCTTTGATACTGCAAGGAAAGATTGGAAATATAAAACGAGATTGGAGAATATGCTGACACATTGATCATATCCATGTTTTCTTCTGTAAATTGAATTGTAGTGAAAATACTATTGGAAATTATAATCAAAGCAAAAGTCTTGATGGACAAAGGACAAAGATTTTTGCAGTGCGAGAATTGGTAGATTTGTACTTTCTGCCGATATACAATTCCATTTATTAAACTCATAACCCTTCCAACACATAATGCAAAGTAAACACAGAGGTCGAAGCAGATTGTGTAACTACGGAAATCACAACTCAACGCTGACAGTTTTTACCACTTAATAGAAGGTGAACTGCATCTTCAATTGCATCTTTGCTCTCCAACATTTATTTGTTCAATGGTCCAGGAGAACTTAAACCACATGATGCAGAGATCTACATTAATCTACATTTTTATCCAAAAACAACATATGCATCTTTTCTCAATGCGTAGAGAATGCCTGATCTGAACCCTTCAAAGCACAACAATACGTTCATCAAAACAGAATTTCCATTTTCAGAAAATCAAATCGTAGTCAACTTCACACATTTAGCAGAATCCATGTAAGCTAAAAATCGGCAGCCACACCTTATGGACAGCCAAAGCGACAATACAATCAGGCAATGCCTTGAAAGGCCAGATTTTAACCGTATTTAAGCATAATTTTTATAGCTTTTTTCCTTTTCTACCTATGAGATCCTCAATTCAACTACTTATTCCATCAACATCATGAATCTAATATCTTGATGCAGTGCCTCAGTTGCATCTAGATAGGAGCAAATCAAATGGGACCAAAGGTGCCATCTTCTACAGCTTGATAGAACTTTGGCAAATTGTTGTCAGTGATATCCACATTTAACTTACTACAAAGAACTGAATCAAGCCAAAACTTATTGACATTATATCGAAAATTTCCACACACATCCACAAAGGCGTTTGTGCCAGAACATGCCATGGTTTCCCCATAATATTCACAACTAAGCAAAAGAGTAAACAAACATTGAGGTAAGGGATTGCGCACTCACAGATGCAGTGCCACCTGGATTTCTAACTGTTCTCCAACGCACAATGTTATTTTCCAAGCGAATGCGTTTCTTAGATCCAGATTCATCTGTCACAAATGTATCCTCTTCAACATATGTCTTTGGATCAAAAGGTTTAGGATCAATGCCCATGATATTTGATACTTTGATCATGTTCATCTGCAAATAAAACACAAAGTATCGATCTACGGATGCCCAAAAAATGTATACATATATGCAGTAAATGGTAGAGCATACTATTATTTATCATATTTGTAAGCAGCACCAAGCTTCCGCTAAGAGAGAATAACACTTCAAGCAGCTTGCAGCTTCCGAGAAAAATAAAATAAAAGCAGTGACGCTCGAAATTATGCTCATTCTCATGATCCTCAATGAATAAGTACCACCCAGAACAAGAAGAGTGGGTCTATCAATATTCTGGCAAAATATGTAACTACAAATCTGCAAGAAGAGATCTCAATGTAATTTTCTTTGTCCATCATTATCTGCTGCTTCCCATACTCATGAGGTCGGCACAAGAAAATGGACCAACTACCATAAGATGCAACTGACTTGTTGATTCAATGAGCCTGTTACTTATCAGATGCTAGATATATATACTTAAGAGAGATAAACCTTCTCTGGATGAGCCGGTGGTGGGCGTAAAGGAATCTCCAGCACCAAAGGGGGACCAAGGGGCTTCTCCTTCACTTTAGCATCAATATTGTCCTCTTCCGACTCATATCTAGCATCTTCATCAGGTACCATGTCTTCGGGTCTGAGACCCCTCCCATAGCTCCCGTCTTCCAATGGTGACCTCTATGATCAAGGGCAAAATAATCAGCCCACAAGCCATGCGAAAGAATCATGTATGTTGAACAGCAAAGAACAAAGCTTGGAAACCAAATACAATTTCGAATGGCTCACATTTGTGTCCTCCTCAATCTCATTTTGGACAACATAACCTGCCTCCTCTTCATCATCAGAATCACCAAACACATCACGTATCTCTGGGGCCGAACTTGCAGGGAGATTTTCATCCTTGTCCTCATCTGGTCGCTTACTGGATTAATCGAAATTCCAATAAAGCTTAGTGCGGATTATCGTAACCACAATGTATGTAATAAAATAATCGAGAAATTTTTGCACTTTTCATTCAATAAAGCCAGCTCAAGAAAAAAAAATTAAATCGTGAAAAAGATGGGAGGACACACTACTTCAAGCAGAAATATGCTCCAGAAATGAGAACACTTCATTTATCTTTAGCACGTTAAAAAGGGGTGAGAAAAAGAGCCAAAAGAGAGACAAACTCTTCATCAGATAAAGAGGGGAATAGGTAGTGCTACACAAAAATGAACCATCATATTTACAATAGTAAAAGGTGGAGGAACAGAAGCCCACAGTTGGAAGCATGACAGTAACTAATATAACAGAAGACCCAGCTTCCTCAGAAATATTAACAGGAATTTTCACTTTACAGCCGCCTTGCTTGATGAAAAATGCTCGACAGTGAAAGACAATGGATTTTATTATAATAATATTAACATTCTCCCTAATTAACAGAGGAAGAAGGTGGTTGCATGATTCGGAGGATCTGCAAATATAGTGATTATTCAAGAAAGAAGAAGGAACCCAATTACCTCGGACTTCTGGCCTGATCAACTTCTTCATCTTCATCGTCAAGATAATGATGTTCCTCGGACCTCTCCGACGCACTTTCAATTACATCCCTTCTCCTGCTAGTCACCACTCTCTGACCGTATTCTTCCTTCTCGTCGCTGTCTGTCTCCTTCCTTCCACTTTCTTCCCTCTCACCAGCTATAACTTCCTCGGAACTTTGATCTCTCTCGCCTTCGCTTTCTCCCGGATGAGGATCAATGTCACGCAGATCACCTTCACTCTCCACATCAACCTCTCCATGGCCCTCCACATCAATTTCTCCCTCGCCTTCAGGCTCAAGCCCTCCCTCTGCTTCATCCTACAGACATTGCCACAGCGAGAGTTGATATATGCATATAGCACTAACGCTAATGCTTTCAGAAGTCAGTTTTCAATTCATTCATTAACGCTCACCTAAGCGGCATGAGAACGAAAGCAATGCAGATGATCAGTAGCTGACATGACTTCCTAACACCCTCCTTGCTTGTAATTAACCAAAAGTCTCCCGTGCACTTATGCGATACGAAATTAAACAACTAGACTCTGTGTTCCCGACCGTCCACTCTTACGTCTATCGCAATCCTCAGCTTTTTTATGTTTATTCATTACCTTCTCTGTACTCCTTGCACAGTAACAATGTTTGCCGATTACAAAAGACCATGCATTAGACAAGTGACTATAGCATATGACTGCCCTAGCGCGCCCTTGCCGAAAAAGGACTTCGTATCACACCGCAACTCAAACGATCTTCGAAACCACACGTCGCAATCGAAACGACCCGGTACGCAATAAACTCAAAACCCTAGGACCTCCGAAAATCCACGAGGGCAACAACAAGCAGCAAAGCCTTCCGATCGCGGCCGAGACGGATCGCCGGACGCTCGGGAACGCATTCGATCTCGCGTCTCGTCCCGATTCCCACGAACGAGCGCGAATTGCGCGGCCGGAGACGGGAGAAGAAGCGGGAGAGGGAATCGATCTTGGACTTACGGAGAGGTAATCCGGCTCCGGTGGCTGAGGGTTCGATTCGTGCTCGGAATCGATCTCTTCCTCCTCCTCCTCTTCGGACTGATCGCCGAACAGGTTCTGCATCATCTGATGCCTCTTCTCCTCGCCCCCCCATCTCTCTCTCTCGCTACTGGGAGGAGTGACGGAGCTTCGCTGTCGCTCGAATCGCCCTTCCAAATCACGAACGCTGGCGACGAAGCAGATGCCGTCGAATGGCGTGGGTGCGTGCGTGTATATATATACGAGCAAAACAGACAATTATCTGAATTTTTCTATTTCTTCCAGATATATTAAGGCCAACCAGAAAATTGTATTTACTTTTTATTTCTTCTAATATATTAAGTCGAAATGAACCGTTACCTCGCATCCTTAATTACTCTTCCTCTCCTTTTCTCGCACATGCCTATTTCATAAATAATTAAATGCCCGCTCACCTTTTTTACTTAAAGGGTTATTACTGCGAAAAAATCTAAAGTGATATACATATCACAAATTTACCCTCTATTAGTTTTCGTTAAATTTTATTAACACTTGATAGTTGACGGGTGTATCTGTTTAGAGTTTTATCCTCTATTTGTTATAAATGTACCAGTTTATGATTTTTCATGATATTAATCAAATTTAACGGAAATTAATTGAAAATAAATTTATCGCAAATGTACCAGTTTAGGGTTATTGGTAATCAAAAAAATTAATTTGAGGTAAATTTCTTAGAAATATGCCAGTTTAGGATTTTTCGTGATATTAACCCATAAAAGTTTAACCCCCTTTTTCTTCCCCAAGCAGACCAGTTATTTCATGAGAAAATTCTTACTCTGTATTACTTTTATTACACTTTATTTTATTTTTTTATTCAAACACTCTTTTTTTTTCTTATTTTACTAATATTGAAATTGAATACTAGGTTTGTAGAATATTGAGTCTATTTTATAGAATTCAAAATGGATTTATTTATAAAGCGGTGATTCAATAAACGATTTAGTAATGCGAATGGAATTTTAAAGATGGGGAAAACCTTTCGGGTCCAGTCAGACCCAATTCCTTGCTCACTTTATGATTTTTATGGTATTAATCGCGCAAATTTATGTGCGCACGTTGAGAATAAATTTAACCGCAAATGTAGCGTTTGTAGCACAATTAAAAAATTAATTTGATGTAAATTTTTCGCTTTCACCATTGCGCTTGAGGCTAGTGAAAGTCAGTGGTCAATCACCTCTTCGTGGTTTGGCAACCCCATCAGCCCCCGTCTCAGCTCTCTTTTAGACTTTAGTCAACATTTAGTCTCTCTACTTACCATTATTTTCAATGTGGCCATTGAAACTATAATTTATCAATCAAATCCTTCAACTTATAATATATTTCAATCAAGCCTTACCGTCGTTGATTGCGGTGCATCGAAACAGTGCTTTAGTTGGAGTGTCGTCACGGAATGATTAATGAAAATTTCCCTTATTTTTTTATTTGTATTAATATTTCCACAATTTACTCGGCCAAACTGATTAACTACTATCACTCCAATTTTTTTCACATGAAACTTTTGAACAGATACATCAACTTAATTTTGTTCGATTTCGACACATGTGGACTTGATTCATAGATTCCATGATGATTCATGAGTTTAATAACTTGCTACACGAGTTTCAAGTTGGAGGGCTGCACTAGAAAAACAAGAACGCAAGTTTAGAGATGAAATGCGTACTTGCTCCTTATTGGAAGGACCAAATCGACCTTAAGATGCATGTTGTCACATGCTGACAAGTTCAACAATTTAGGACTCCTCGAAGCCCAAATTTCGCGGTCCTATCTAATAGGAACAAATATGTACATAGGATTGGATTTTCATTTCATTAGCAAGCGTTTGTGATGGTAGTTACCAAAATTTAAATGCAACTTGCACATTTTAGCAACTTTGTGCCGATTAATGTTAGCAACGCTCTCATTGCTGATGCTTTTGTGAGTGTAATTTCATAATTTACAATCATGCATTTCTTATAAATATGAGAATTTATTTTTCAGTTATGATTTGGTAAATGACACAAACAATCTTTAAACTTTGGCTCACCGTGTAATATGATCTATGAACTTTTAATTTATTCAATGTGATCACTGAACTTTAACCTAATGTGTATCGTGGTCCCTGAATTTTGGTATATGTTCAATTTAGTTCCTCAACTATATGAAAATATTCAATGTGGTCATTCCATTAATTCAAGTTCAAGAACCACTTTGAACGTTTTCATACAATTCAGGAACTACATTGAACATATACTAAAAGGTTCATGGACCACATTAAACATGTACCAAAAGTCCACAGATCACATTAAATAAATAAAAATATTTAATATGATCACTGAACTTTAACTCAATGTGTATTGTGGTCTTTGAACTTTCGGTATATGTTCGATTTAGTTTCTTAACTATATGAAAATGTTGAATGTAGTCATTCCATTAATTCAAGTTCACTAACCACATCAAATGTTTTCATATAATTCAGGAAATATATTGATCATGTACCAAAAAGCCAAAAGGTTCTTGGATCATTGAATATGTACTAAAAGTCCAATGATCACATCGAATAAATTAAAAGTTAAAGGATCACATTGAATACTAAGCTAAAGTTTAGAGACTAAATCGAATAAATTAAAAATTTAAAGATCTACATTATATATTGAGTAAAAGTTTAGAGATTGTTCGCGTTATCATTCCGTGACGATATCACAGGAGCCAACTTGAAATGCACAAGATACCGCGTTGCCTAGCTGCGCCCGTAGCTATTGTTCGCTCTGGAAATAGGCGGGTCCCCTTTTTTCACTATTGCCAAAACAGCCGATAGCGTTGTAGGAGGGAGAGAGAGAGAGAGAGAGAGGCGTGCTTCCTTTTTCCTCTCTCCTTTTTCCTTTTCCGTTTTCTTTTTTCTTTTTTCGGGCGCTGTAATAAAACTTAAAAAAAAAAACCAAACGCGCTTCCAGTTTTATTACAGCGGGGAGGTGGCGATCGGAAAATTCGCCTTTTTTCCCCCCCTTTTCTCTCTTTTTTTTTTTTAAGGGGGGGTACTGGTCCGGGCGTTAGCTTCGGCTCCTCTTACATGCCCGAGGTCCGTACTCCCGGACCTGGCTACCGAACCCGGACCCGAGCCGCGCGCCTCAGGTTCGGAGGAAATTTCGCTCGCTTTCACTTACTTCATCTCCAGCTCTCGCTCCCCTTCTCTTTCTCTCTCTAAAGTCCCCGAGCTCAGCTTCTGTCGGTCTTCTTCTTCTTCTTCTACCTCTGGCCACTCCTCGACTCGCGAACTCGCGAACTCGCGACTCAGCCGACTCAGTCGGACGCGCCCCGTGCTCCCCGTCCGAGCGGCTCCCCCCCGCAAACCCTAATTCGCCCCCCGCGGGCGTCGAATCTTGCTCGGATTCTGAAGCGCGAGGCCGAGCTCAGGTACTTCGGCTGGTCCCCCCTCGGTTTGTGTTTTGTTTGGATTCCGCAGGATGTTGTTGAGCTGTAATTGCGCCGGCGGGAGCTTCCGGTTTTGATTGTCGGGGCGCCATTTCGAGCGAGAGTGAGATTGTCCCGAGTTCGGGAGCCTCTGGTTCGTGAATTGAAGAAGAGAGCGCAGCTTTGGTCGGTAGTCGTTATCTGTTGCTTCGATGCCGGGGAGCGAAGCCGTGGAGCGGGGCCGAATGGTTTGGTGTTTGCCGTCTTAATTCGGCGGCGCGGGGTTTGTAATATGTTGTTCTAGCGGTGAACGAGGTTGTGCGTGAGTTGAGCTGTTGAATCGTAGTTGTTCTTGCTCGCTCATCGCGCAGCGGAACGATTTTAGCTACTTCGAGTTGGGTTTCTTCGGGTTCATGCAAGGAGAGAGGTCCTCGCTCTGTGTCTGAAGCTTTTGGAGATTTTTGGTGCTCAATGGGTCCATAGTTTGACAAGTCCGTGAGTGCCTGGAGCTATGAGCTTATGCCTCTTTCCGTCTGTCTATCAGCTGCCCCTTTCTTGCTCGTTTCTTCTCGTATACGTGCCATGTCCCAAGTTTTTCCTTTCCTCGTGCTCCTGAATTTGCAGCTTGATCTGGCTTTTAGATGTCCTGCTTCGTGTGCTAGCAGAAAAAAAGATGTCCTCTGTCTCTGTCTCTGTCTCTCTCTCACTCATGTACTCCTTCCATGCTTTTATGACCATTTTATCCATAAACTAGTTTAGCAGCAAAAAGTGTCCAGTTGGAACCCTTCGTTTTTATCTGCTCCAGTTACTTTGGTGAAGTTTCAACCACGCGACCTTCTGGCCCATCGATTTTGTTTCAGAGCTTTTGCTGTTGGTTTTATTCAACATGCAATAGATACGGGGAGCAAAGAGAGTACAGTTCATTATCTGTGGCTCGTTTGTGGTTGTGTCTATACTGCTCTGTTGTTGTCATGACTTATTCTGGCCACAAATTGCTACATTGGTGTTTGTTAGTGTAATGTACTGTTTGTCTACAGGATCAGAGTTTGATGGGTGGGGATATGATCGTCAGAGACGAGCTCCGCTTACTTAAAAGAAGTTTGCATTTGGTGGTTAATCCGGAGAATCCGCAATCCATCCGATTCTGTGCTTGGTGATCCTTTTGTATAAACTATCCTGTTAAATCTCTGTGGTTGGTTCATCTATGCCTGGCAACGGAGTTGGAGACAGGGATAACCATTTTTTTGGCCAAGAAAGCTTATCCCAAGGTCACAGTCGCTTGGATGTTGTTGACCGGACCTGGCCTGGCTTAAGCAATAATTTGTTGGTTGGTAGCCAAAGACAGAGTGGATTTCCCTTTATTCCTGACCTAAAGAACTACAGTGTGCATCAATCAGGTAGCGGGGCTTCAAATGTCATTAGAGCTGTTTCTTTTCTCTTAAATGAGTTCCCTTTTACAATTGGATGTGCCCATGCCTCTCTTTGCGATCCCTTCTAGTTCAAGGATCCCATAATTTGAAAATTTGTACGTCTTATGATTTTATTTGTACATCCGTTGGTTAAAAATGCATAAATTGACTGCCCTTTCTTTTGTGGTTCTGGCAGATATTGATGCACGGCACGGGAGTCCCTTCCATATGACACATGGCTTGAGCTTTGGGCAAACAAATATGCAGCCTGAGTTGTCTGGAAGCCAGTTCCACAGCCTACAAACATCGTTCAATGGCTATATACAAGGGCATCAATTCTTTCCAGCTGCCCAGAATGAAGCAAATTTTTTGGGCATGGATACTGAATCAGATCAGCATAATTTGGGTTCTAAAGGCTTTCCTTTTCTTGATTCACAGCGGGTGAGAGGCATGGATCTTCATAAACGTGATCCTGTAAAGTCACTAAATGTTGAAGCTCCTGTCAGTTTTCATTTTTCGACCCGTCAAGAACAAATGGGTGGTCAGCATCTTTCAGCTATGCAATCTTTTCATGGGCAGCAGAGCAGTATCAGTGATATGCAGCTGCTGCAGCAACAAGTGATGCTTAAGCAATTACAAGATGTTCAAAGGCAGATGCTACAGCAACAAGAAAATTGGAACAAGAGTTCCGCAAGTCAATTGTCAGCAATGGCGAAACCGGCCTTGGCAAGCCATCCATCCATGCAACTTAATGGTATTCCTGTAAATGATGTGTCTAGCTACTCATGGCAATCGGGGCTCACAGAAAATGCCAGTTGGGTGCCGCGTGGTGCCTCTCCAGTTCTGCAGGGATCCTCTGGCGGTCTTGTCCTTTCTCCTGAACAAGTTCAGCGGCCTCATGTGATGGGATTGGTACCCCAACAGGTTGACCAATCTATTTATGAGGTTTCTCACTCTGGGTCCAAAGAAAATCTGAGTCAAATCTCTCAAATGGAAATTGATGACATTGCTTTGCAGCAGATAGCTTCTAATGTACATTCATATCCAGGTAGCCTATACTCATCATTACCAGATCAGGGTAGTGTCCAGGATGGACATTTGTTTTCTAAGCAGTTTGAGGATGTAGGTCACGGCTTAAGTAGTGGGTTTAACTTAGGAACCTCTCAGCAAGTGAACTCCCCACAAGGCAATGTATCACTAGAGGAGTTTGATGGCAGCCAAGAGTTTGCTCATTTATCAGAAGCACCACAAGGAACATCATCATCGGTTGCGTCTTCACAGAGTGTTGGTACATTAGATCCAACTGAAGAGAGGATTTTGTTTGGTGCTGATGACAGTGTTTGGGGTGCCTTCGGCGGAGGAACCGGGTATACTTGCAGGAAACTACAGTATGGGTGATGGTACAGGATCTCTCTCTGGATTCCCTTCTGTGCAAAGTGGTAGTTGGAGTGCACTTATGCAATCTGCATTGGCAGAAACTTCCAGTGATAATCAAATAGTTCAGGAAGAGTGGAGTGGTCTCAGTGTTCAGAGTGCTCAACCTTCAATTAGTAATCAGAAGCCTCTTTCAGAGAATGAAAGCACCAGACAACAATTAGCTTGGAGTGATGATACCTTGCACACTTCCTTGTTAAGTTCGAGATCTGTGCAGTTGGCCGATAATGTCGTGAAGAGTGGCGGTTTCCCTAGTGTTTCAGGTATTCAGCAATCAGATCTAAGGACCCTTCATGGACAAAATGAGAATGTGAAAACTGCTTCTTCTGGGAGATCTGAGATTCTGCAAGCTGATTCTCCTAGAATTATTCATGATTTTTCAGATGGAAACAGGTGGTTAGAGCGGAGCCATCTGCAAAGGAATTCTTCAGAAGGTAGTCAAATTTGTGGAAATATTGCTAACTCTTCAGATGCTGAAGGAAAGAGGATAATGGGCGGATCATGGAGTGTTCAACAGAGCATGTCTTCATCAATTCCTGGGGATCAACAGAATAACAGAACAAGTTGCTGGAATGCGATCGAGTCCGCAATGCCTGGTGACTATGCAGTTTCTAATAATTATAGTAGGAACACACTTCTATCTTTTCAGAATGTCAGTCATAACAGAAGCTTACATGAACAAGTTAGTCATGAAGTTGCTGTTTCTAATGCTGACTCAGTTCCCACTGATGGATTAGAGCATGCCAAGTTGATTGATAGGCAAAATTCCACTTTAAGTAATGCTTCTATATCAACTTTGACCACCAGAAGATCCCAGGGAGAAAGTCTTCAACCGCTTCCAAGGACTCATGGTTTTGATTTCTGGAGGCCTGTTGATTCTTCGATGAACACCAAAGAAAGTGAGGTTCAGGGGAGTAATCGCAACAATATGGACAGAAGTGTTCAAACGATGCAGTCATTGGGAATCAACAGAATGTACGAGAGAGAAAACTTAAATGGAAAGGAGAATTTAGCTAGTGGATTTCATTTGAATGCATCCCTTCATAGGCCTACTGGTATCTTTCGAGAACATGAGTGGTCAAATGCTGATGAGCTTGGAAATTTGAGAGAGAGCAAACAAAATCTATTTGGTCAGGGTGCTCAGAAGCCTACTGGTATTCATAAGTTTCAGTACCATCCTATGGGTAATCTGAATGTAGACATGGAATCCCCTTATGGAGCCAATCACTTTTCACTTTCTAGAGCTATGCCTCAGCAGGTCTCCGGAGCAATTAGAAGCCCTGGTCAAGGGCATATGGCCAGTTCAAATACTGTTGTTCAGACTGACAAGAGCAATGCAGGAATGGAAAAGGTGATGACCGTGTGTAAACTTATTTTAAGAATACCTACCTTTTCTCATGATCTTTCAAATCCTTAAATAACAATAGGGCCTGTAAATTTTACTATTGTTCCTAAACTGGTTGTTCCATGGTTTCAGGTTGATGTGAAAGGCGCAGAGGCAACTCTACCAGGAATATTGGTTACGTCTAATAATTTATCCTCTCTTCAAAGATCTCTTGTTTCACCGCCTTCGAATGAAAATGCTCTGTCAAGGTAGCCCAAATATATTTATGACTTGCTAGTGCTGTAGATCAGTGTCACCAGCTGATGCTGCCTTGCTTGTTGAGAATTTATCATTGATCTTTGATATGGAGAGGGAATACTAGGCGCTTTGTTAGTCAACTATTGTTAGATGGTGCGATATTCTTGCCCCCTGGTAATAAAATAGGCAAGTTGAGTAAAGGGCTTTCCAGTAGTTCTCGTGATTTGACAATCAAGCATTTCATGGTGCTATTTTTGTAACTTATTTCCTTTCCTGACAATATGACTTACATGAGTTGCTATGATGTACTTTCTGCAGTCAAAAGATGCTTGAGCATCTTCACAAGGTGGATCAATCAAGGGAGCATGGTGCTGCATCGCATTTGAGCTCATCTGACCTGAACGAAACAAACGAAGCAGAAAATTCTGATGGATCAGTTAGTCAAGCACAGCGAAGCCAATATCCCCAAACAGCATCCTCGTGGTTTGAGCAATACAGAACCCTAAAAAACAGTCAGGTCATGCAAGTGTATGATGCAGGGCAGATGGCTAATGTGAAGGCTATGCAACAGCCAGTTATTGCTCAAAAGCCTGCTGATGGTCTGCAACATCCCAATTTAGTGGCTCAAGTTCATTCTGCCTTTCTTGCTGGCCCACTTAGTAATATCTGCAGTAGTACAACTCCAGCAGGTGAACACATGTCTTTACATCATTCATTACCTCCAAATGCTATGCCTCCAAAGTTGCTTGTGAAACCAAAGAAACGTAAAAGTACCATTTCTGGACCTGTGGCTTGGCATAAGGAAGTAGCGGAGGGTGCTAGAAGGCTTCACGACCCAAGGTTTGATGCTGTCCCCTTTCTTTATCGCTTGGTATTTTTGACAATATAATATTCCCTCTTGTAGGAAGAGGGGGAAAATGACCAGGGAAAAATGCGTAAATTGGCTGGTTGTTTAGTTGTTGTTAGTGCATGTATGGTAGTATATTCATGTCAGTTTCTAGACTTGACTGGTAAATTATTTCAACGATTCTGTATAATATGCTGAGCTCTGTGCAGTATGGCAGAAGAAGAATGGGCTACAGCTACCAATATGCTGGTTGGGAAGGTGGGAACACTTGAACAGGCTCGTTACATTTTTCTCTCCGGTTATTCTTTTTTGTGCTTTTATTAATCTTTTTTTTCCTCTCTTGTGGTTCTTTGCATTCCTCTAGGTTGACCATGAAAGTGACCCAAATGAACTTGTTCTGCCAGCCCATACACCTAAACGAAGACTATTATTGACTACACAACTGATGCAACTGCTTTTTCAGCCTCCGCCTGCAGCATTTCTCACTGCAGATTCTAGTTCTCGTTATGAGGATATTGCTTATTCTGTTGGTAGGCTAACGCTGGGGAACACATGGAGCATCATCTCTTGCCCAAACAGTGAGAAAACGTACGTTTGCATCTAGCTAATTTATTGTTTGGACAATGCATCTACTGTAGTTGGAAGTTTCGTTGCAGTTTGCTGTCGTTGAACTTTGCTGAAGGATTTAAGACTTAAGTTTGCAGATTTCTGGGTATGTCATGCCTCAAATGTTTTCATTCTTTTTTGTAACATACCAGCCTGTCCAGAATGCCCGAATCGGAGAGGACTGATGATGGCTCCTTTTCAAAGTCTGTTGACGAGTTGGTTGGTAGGATAAAGAACCTGGAGACTGAATTGTCAAGGTATCTTCCACCCATCCATCAATCTCACCTGTAAAGTTTCTCATTTGACAGTGAATCCTTCGCTCTGATCGTCAATCTCTGCCTTAGGTCTCTACTCCCCCTATTGACCTGAATTATTTGCTTTTCGCCATCCTCCATTGAACAGATTGGGCAAGAGAGTTTCCATGGTCGACCTGAGGGTGGAATGCCAAGATCTGGAGAGGTTCTCTGTCATCAATCGTTTTGCCAAGTTTCACTGCCGGGGACAGGCCACCAATGGAACTGGGACCTCGTCCTCCGACAGTGGTGCTGGCGCTCAGAAAGTCTTGGTTCAGAGATACGTCACCGCACTTCCGATGCCTAAGAACATCCCCGACAGAGTACAGTGTCTCACACTTTGATCCATAACCAGTGGAATGTTCACATTTTGTCGGTCAATGTGCAGTGTCCTTTGCTTCCTGACAAATCCTACACGAGAGGGCAGCGGCATTGGACTGGATAGAATCACAACAACGAATGTTAGGGCCAGTCTTGTAAAGTTAATCCTAGGCATTTTAGATAAATAGTGTTTCGTGCGTGCCGCCGGCTTGCTTTTCGTTGCCTAACCACCTACCTGATTGGTGAAAAAACTTATATTATATGATAAACTGACCTTAGAACCATTGCGGTCAGAATCGATGTTAAATACAAGGATCATTCAAAGTCGGTAGTGAAGATCCAGCCGGTGTGGGGGGGCGAAACCAGCATCGGACTAACCAGTCGCGTTTTTCCTTTGTGGTCCTGACCAGCAAGTACAATACGATCTTCCCGGACAGTGACCTCCATTGGCTTTGTCCGTTGCGACTTTGCGAGCTCCCGCCAAATAAAAGAACGATGGGGGGCCAATTCGTCTCATTGAATCTGCCAAATGATTATATGCTGCGAAAAGGTTGCAGGTTTTTCCGTAGCATATGTTTTTTTGTCGGAGACTCCACGTGTGCCGTTTCTTCTTTCCTCAAAATCCACGTCCGGAACAGATCCACGTGCGTCGTTGTCATTACGTTGCAATTTTCACTCGATCCCTAAACAGGAAAGTAGCATACAAAGAGTTTTATTAAGTATTCGCGCTTTTTGCAGTGTCCACGCCCCGCAGCACATCGCAAAGTTTTGACCTTTTGTGGGGAATCTTTCTTTGTTTGTCCTCGTGTTTTTCTAACATTTTCTGTCTTCCCTCTCGGTGAAGATTTGCAGAATCGCGGAGGCTAAGACTTGGTCAGAAGGTATCATTCTCCAAAGTTCTTGCGAATTTAAAAATGAAAAATGGCATTTCAAATTTTTTATTCTATATTATATCCTATTATGGGGCAGAAAGATTGGCATTCGGGGTGATTCGGTTTATGGGGTCCATGCTAGTAAATAATACTCCATTTCTATGCTTATTTCGTTTCATCGATTTGGTTAAGTTTTTTTTGCTGCGGGGGAGTGGGCGTGGAAATGGTATCAAGGGGCAATGGTGGGTATATCCCATTTCGTTATATGATCGTAGTCTAAATCTGAAATTAAGTAAAACATATAAAGTGAAATGACTACGTCCACTTTCTTCTGTGATAATCAACAACTTCATCCACTTATTCGAAATCACTAGATAAGAAAATACAGTCTTATTTTGTATCAAGTGATCATCGACCTCGTTCACCTACCTTAATTACTACAAACATTTTTTTCTTTTCATACAAAGCAATCTCGCTTCGTGCATGTGCATGGTGCGCACCTTACCTTCAATATACGCACATTTGAAAAGATATCCATTTATCAAACATTGGAGGTAATATTATATGATACAAATCAAGATATGAAGTGACCGGGAAGCTATTTTGAGTAAATAATTTTCAAGCGCATGAAATATCCTACTAGTCTCATGGATGTAATATATGAGCTAAAATCTGGATGTGCAACCTAAACCTTTGCAACTTGGGTTATGGAAGAAGGAGAAGAAGGAACCGACTCAAGACTAAAGTCAAGGTGAAGGGGGCTTCCTAATCCTCCAATCTACCAACAAAACAAAAGAATTACAACATTTGATCCATGCACCTGAGCAGCTCGTATGGTTCATTGGTTCCAGGATTTTGAGTGCGTGCCTGTTGAAGAATGAGCCTGCTACTCATGGGTAGTGGGGAATTCTAAGTCAGTGCCATCCCTCCTTCACTAATATTCTTTAAGAACAATTGTAGATATAGGATCTCATGGACCAGAGTTAACCTCTCATGGATTTATTGGTTCTGCTATGTTTTTCTTGGCAAGGTATGATTAGTTAGGTTTTTTTTTATTGGTTGAGGTCTGATTAGCTAGTTGGTGAGACAACATAGCTTACAAACATAATGGTGCTGTATGGGATCGAATTTGTGTTATGTGCCTCGTCTGTACCCAATCAAAGATAAGCTAAAAATATGCAATCAAAGATTCAACAAATTGGTGACACATTAGTTGTTGGATGCCCATCTTGGTGAACAAGGGCCTCATGGGCGTTGAAGGCATTGGTGGTGATGATGATGTGGAATTTCGACCTCTTGTAGATTTAATTTTTCTTCTCGAGAGCTAAAAAAATTATGATGGATTGCTAAGTGTATCAGGAAGAAATGATGAGTACATGGGGAAAGTATTCCGGCCTCAATTTGATTCATCTTGAAGTCGTATCCCTAAAGGATTAGAAGAGAAGCGAAAATCCTAGATGATGAACCAAAGGAGACTTTGGTGCCCTTGGATGGTTTGTAATCAACTGATAATACGATTGCACGATATATTTCTCAATTAATATTTACATCCGTCATTATTGATACCTTAGAAATGCAAAATACTTTTCGTAATTGAGAGATGGCTCGTAACATAATGCGGTGTTAAGTTATGATTTTTCTTAGATTCCATCTATTTTGTCAAAAATGTGACATATTTCTAGATCATATTTTCCACGAAGTCATTTTTAGGAAAATGAAAATATTTTATGGTGTTTGGCATATTTTGGAAAATGATTTTCGACATTTTAAAAAGGAAATTATTTTTCTTAATTTAAGTTTTGGTAGAAAAACCTTTTCCATTGAGTAAGAAAATATTTTCTATTCACTTATTTTCCTAAGCGATCCAGACATCAAAAAATTTTAAAAAATTTTTTACGAAACAAATAGAGTCTTAAAGTTTCAAGCGAATCTTCTTTGATATTAGAAGAAATTACGACTCTACTTTTTTTTTTTTCCCGAAAACGATTCTACCATGAGAATGGCTCTTTGATGTCTAATGAAACGGTAAACAAAAAAAAAACAAATAGATTTCATCTCCATTTTGTCGGGGTGGGTGCGTTTAGGCCCCCGCTTCTCTCAAAGAAAAAAAAAAAACAATCCAAACCGCCCGGTTCGTGACCCCCCCGAACCGGAGCTCCGGAGCTCGAACCTAAGCTATCCCCCACCCAACCCTTCGTTCGTTGAAAATTTCACACTTCGGGTTCACTTCCCTCTCTCTCTCTCTCTCTCTCTCTCTTCCCTTCCGTGCCCTTCAATTTCTGTCGCTCGTCTCGCTCTCGCTCTCTCTATCTGCGCGCAGTCTTCGATTCAATCACCGCGAATTCGCCGCCTCCGCCGGCCCGCCGCCCCGGTCCGAAGCTCCCTCGCCGCCTTCCCGGATCTGCGTGAGTTCCCGCATCTCCCAAGCTCTCCCCTAGAAACCCTAATTCCGTCCTCCTGCTGCGCACCCCCCACCGCTCGAGCGTCGAATCCCTTTTGCTCGAGTTTCGAATTCTAGGGCTGGGGCGTTGTTCGTTCTCCCTTTAGCTTAGTCCCTCGGTTTTCTGATCCCGCTGATGTTGCGGGGGAAGGGAGGGGTGTAATTGCGCGGTGGCGTTTCCGATCTTTAGCTGTCGTCCGCGTTTTCGAGATGCGATGCGTCTCGGGGGGCGGGGGGGAGGGGGGCGGGCGGGCTCTGCGGCTTCTTGGGGTTCTCCTTTCGCTGCTGCCGATGAATCGAAGCGGGAAGGCGAGACTTTTTGCTCGCGGAAGTTCGAGTGGGAGTGGTTTGATGATGGTGTGTGGCTGGGATTTCGAGGCGAGGCGAGGGATGTGGTATCCTTGTGTCTTGAATTGGTGCTGCGAGTGTTAGTTTCCTCGTCGAATGATGGAATGTGGTCGACTGTAGGCTGAGCTCCAAAATCATAGCTCCTTTCTCTTTAGAAAGCACAGCAAGTAGCTCCTACAAGTTAGATTTCTCCTGCTTCATGTGATTGTAGAGGTCCTCACTCTGTGTCTGGACCTTTGGGGTTTTTGTTGCTTTCTGAGGCAACGGCCAGGACTCAATAATTGAACTTTTTGATGCTCTCATAAGCTCGATTGGAACTCCTGCTTTAGTTATATGTGCTTTTATTGGGACAGTTTTAGTTTAATTACTGGTATGAAGTTCTTGATGATACGCATTTCGTGCTCACTGCTCCCTTTTGTTTGGCTAATCACAGGTTCAATTTTTCTCTATTCTTTCGGAGCATCTGGCAAATATAAGCACTTTACCTTGCGCGTGTACACCTACACATGGTGCTGTGAATCAACAGCTGTCGAGTGGCAATTAGTAAGGAATGAATCTCTCCTTCATTTGGCCTCAAAGAAGTACCACAGGAGAGATCTTGGTGAAGGTAAGCCGGGCAATCTGACATGCTTGCGTCTTCTGCTTGTCACATCTTATCTGAGATAATCGATAGTGCCAACTGCCAAACGGGTGAACCAACAATTGCTCCATCTCTTCTTTCTTTCTTTCTTTTTTGGACTGTCGCTGCATTAGAAGCCTCTATAGGAGACGACTGAATATTGAAGTTCGAAAAGAATGTTGTTTCGGTTGTTTGAAACATCAGAAGTCAAGTCAAGTGTTAATTTTGTCTTACCTTCTAGTCTGATACATGAATACTAATTAAATGATGAGAGTGTCTTTTTTCTTCGTGAAAACGAGTGTGCATTTTCTTTGGAACGTTGGTGGTTTGAGTTTTTTGGTTGCTTTGCTGCTTTTGATTATAATGCAGAGGTTTAGAATCTATTGGATGACAATACCTTGGAGTTGCCTACCCTATCCTCTAATAGCTAATAGATTAGAAGTTTGGCTGACTTCTTGAGTAATAAGACTTGTAGATGGAAACTCATCTCCTGAACTTTCTAAGAGGCTGATGTAATTTATTGTTCGCTGAGGAAAAGAAATTGCATACTGGCGATCTAGTTGTGCTTAATGCTACTGCATCAATGGAAACGAATTCATCTTACGCAGTATGGGAAGTTTGCGAGTTACTGTTTTAGCTGTGCTTTTATCGTGAAATCTGCATGATAAGTTTCAAATTTGTGTAGCAATTCATATATCTCGAGGCAACGCTGGGAAGGAAAGTAATGAGTAAATCGTTTCGGGATAACTCTTAAAGAAGTGTGACACAAAGAGCTGCACATATCTGTATTACCTGCTCTTGACTGGACAACATTGGTAGTATAACAGGAAATTCAAAAGTTAAGGTCATGACGGGTCTTTTCCCTTGGTTCTGTGATAAGTATCCATATGCCACTTTTTAGAAGTCGGCGCCTGCGTTTCTTCAGCTTCAGATTACAAGATTTTGTTCTCAATATTTGGAGGTTTCCAATAGCTATGGCTTAATGGATTGCTTTAGAAGTTCCAACTCTCTTGCAACGCCCTTGAAGTAGCTGCAACTGGGATTGGACAGTCCTTACTATGATTGAGAGCACCCCCATGAATTTGAGTTTCTCTATCTGATTTTGGCAGGGACTTATTCTTGCCAAATTTCATTTAGATTTCTGCCTCAGATGTTTTGTTATTAAAATGCGTTAGGGGAGTCCTGGGTGGATTATTCAATTATATGGTAAGACTGCTGGAAATTTCTTGGTATAGGGGCTTTGGAATATGCCGTGTAACCATTTGGTGTTGAATCCTCGTAGTTTGGATTTTATTTTCCCATGAGTTGAAAATGGGGTTTTTTAATGATTTCAAATGCTGGGATGATTAACTGGACATTTATAGGCCAACTGTCTTTCTCTTCTACTTTCTGGATGGACTCAAGGAAAATATGATTGATCAATCATTTCCAGTTTGCTCCTTTTCTTTTGTGCTGCCTTCATTGCTTCCTTAAGTAATTGAGGGGCTCATTGTGTTTTTTAAAAGAATTGCCCTTTCTTTACAGGTTTTGACTTTTGGCAAATCTTCTTTGGCCTATTATGTTAGCTACAGGAATATTGTGCTTTTCTTTAGTCTAAAAGTTTTCAAGTCGTTTTGTGAAGACAAAAAATGCGTTTTGCAGGCTCCCTTGAATCTAAATTTTCTGAAATTTGGCAATTATTTTGTAGAAGGCTAGAGAAAAAGTAAAATGTTGTTTCTACTTTTGAACTCGAACAAGAACACTGATTTGAAGTCCGATTTTTCATGTTTTACTTATTGTCAACTGAAATAATCAATAAAAGTTTAGGAAGGTATTTTCATATATGTATATGTTAAACCAAAATTAGGATGTAAAACATGAAGAGAAAAGCAGATGTAGTTAATAAAATTATATGCAAATATGATTTCAGGAAAGTAAATTAAAATGAGCGCTTTTCAAGTTCCAGAAAGTGAGTAAATGAAAGTAAGAAATTTTTTCTCTCTTTGAAATTTCGGTGCAAATGAATATTGGAGAACTTCTCAGGAACCATATTCACCCTTACATTCTTATTTTCAAATGGACTTCTCTTAGTTTAATTGCTGTCTTAGATGAGTTGAGGCTTTTCCACATGCTTACTAAAGTCATTTTGGAATTATGAAAGGTGAGCTCCCAAATTGTTAACCATCGAAGTTGAAAGTAGATAACTTGCTATTGGATTTGTTATCTCATGTTGCTCAAAGGTCTGCTATATTATGAACCGGGGAGTTGGCCCTTCTATTATCACGAGTGATGGATTTATTGTGGTAGACTCCTCATAGTTTGTTTGTGAGTATGTCTACGTGGATGGTTGGGTAAGATCTATAGGCAGTGACTCAACTTTGGGGTAAACTCACCTTTATGGTTATTAAACTTTCAATTTTTAAAAAATATCACTATACTATTGAAGTAGTTTTAATGAGATGACTCTGCAAATACCTGTTAAAAAGAGACAGAAAGCAGACGCGCTTGTGAAAAGCTAGCAAGAACCATTCTCGAAGTTTGATGATCCATTGAAAGTTCTGAAAGTTGACTGACTACAGTAACTAAAAGTTGAATGACCAAAAGATTAATATACTTGTGGATGGCTCTGGGTCTGATGGAAGGAAATCTTCTTCTCTAAGCATGTGTCTCGACCTTCAACTATCATTTTCTGATAAAGTTCTGTCATAATTTGAAATGTTTATGGGAAACTTTTGAGTGTTCATTGACCAGACATTTTTTTATTCTGAATGTTCAGTGGGGGAAACAGTGTTTGAGGTTAAATTTGAGAGACATATAGCCACATCATGGATTTTGTGGTAACAAATAACCACACTTACTTTACCTGGCGTAGGCTCTTTGATTACCGGGGACATTGTGGTTTTTCTTCTTTGTATCTGTGGTTTGGTTTAGCAGTGAATAGTTTGTAGTTGGTTGGTTACGTGGTAGTTGATTGGTGGGCCAGATATAACTCTGGATAGGATACTTTTTATCCTATTCAGTGTTGGTGTGACACTCAATTTGTATATATGCGTATATAGCCCAGATAAAAGAAATCCCTCCTAGGGTGGGGCATATACCCATATGAGATATCTCTTATCGGGGAGAAGAAAAGGGAAATGAAATTAAAAGAAAATGAAACATGCCAGCCAAAGCTTTGAAGATAAAGAGAGGGGAGGAGAAAGAAAGGCGATGACAAGGGCAGTCGTGAACGGTAACCACCGTGGTGCCTCAGGGATGGTGGTTGCCATTCTCTGACAACCTCTGTCTCTCTCTCACTCCAACCAGATTAGGGATCTGGATTGCGGACAACAATCACCTCATTGTGGTAGTTACAGGCAACGGTTACCACAGCGTGGTGGTAGCAGTTGCTGCTTTTGCTCTGTCATTACCTCTCTCTGTGCGGCAAATCTTGATTGTGCGAAAGCCCCAACCACATTGCAGTGGCCGCGCTGCTGCAAGGCGGTCGTGCGTGGTACACTGTGGAGTGGACAGTAACAATACTGAGCCTTTTCTTTTCTTTTGGATTTTTCAAATCTTTGTTTATATAATCTAGTTTTTTCACAGACAGGTTGATCACTCAGTCGAATAGTATATACTTGTATCCATGTAATATTTGGTCAATTGCCAAACAACCATAGGATATACCTGTATCCAATTAACAAACATAGCTTTGGTGTTTAAATTTTTTTTTTGTGCTTATAAATGAGTTATTTGGTTTGTGGCGCTATTCCCAGGTGGATTTCCATTGAATTTATAAATGTTTCTGTCTGTCAGCAGCCCCTTTTCTATTAGTTTATTGTTTGTGTGTTTATACCCTATGAACTGAGTCAACCATCCTTGTGCTTCTGAGTTTGGCCATTGATTTACTTGTGCGATGCCTTGCTTTGTGATGCTTTCTCTTCTGCTCTCCTTGCGTGCCATTTTTCTGTTTTATTTAAAAATGTCGACATGCCAAGCGGAAAAGAAATACAAACATCCGACCTTTGGGGCCATGGAGATTGCTGTTGAGATTTTGCTCTTTGGTTTTCTGTTTGATCTTTTGATGCTTTAGAGTTTTTTTTTTTTTTTTTTGCCTAAGATGCATTAGAGTTAAAAGAATGCGTTAGAGAGTACATTTCCATTTCCAGTAGCTCATTGGGTTTCTTTCTTTCTTGTCTTAATGTGTTTTGTCCACAAACTACTACTTTCTTGGTATATACAAAAGTAACGTAGTATTTTGGTTGCAGGATGCTATTTGAGTGGTGAAGCCGCTGTAGTTGGATTAAAGCTCCACTTAGGTTGATGCCAACGAAATGAAACCCTATTTATGTGGAAAATCCAGAGTCCATTTGAATCTGTTTTAGGTGATCCTTTTAAATATTACCTGCTAAAATTTTGTGGTTGGTTCATCTATGCCTGGCAACGGAGTTGGAGACAGGGATCACAATTTTTTTGGCCAAGAAAACTTATCCCAGGGTCAAGGTCGCCTGGAGGTTGTTGACAGGAACTGGCCAGGACTAAGCAACAATTTCTTAGCTGGGAGCCAGAGACAAAGTGGATTTCCTCTTAATCCTGATTTAAAGAATTACACCGTGCAGCAATCAGGTGCAGTTCTTCAAATGTCTCTTGAGTGTTTCCTGTTCTCTTGAATGAAATTCCTTTTGGAACATGATTTGTTTACTGCTTGTGCTTATCCTTGTCCGTTTCATTCCTGTGTAATGACATCATTTTTTAAAAACCTTGTACATATGTTAACTTTTGAAGTCCATTTCTGTTGATTACATACTGTTGCTGTAAATGCAACTGATAACTGCTCCTGTGTATGGTCCTAGCAGATATTGATGCGCGACATGGGACTTCTTTCCAGGTATCACATGGCTTGAGTTTTACACAGCCAAACTTGCAGCCTGAATTTAATGGAAGCCCATTCCAAAACCTGCCATCTTTGAATGGCTATATACAAGGGCATCATTTTTTTCCAGCTGGCCAGAATGAAGCAAACTTGTTGGGCATGGACACAGAATCTGGTCAGCATAATATGGGATCTAGGGGCTTGCCTGTTCTTGATTCCCAGCAAGGGAGAGACACTGAGCTTCAAAAAAGGAATCCTGTAAAGTCTCTAAATGCTGAAACTCCTGTCAATTTTCAGCTTTTGGGACGTCAAGAACAAATGGGAGTTCATCATCCTGCAGTGTTGCAATCTTTTCATGGCCAACAAACTAGTATTAGTGACATGCAGCTGCTGCAGCAACAACTGATACTCAAGCAACTTCAAGATTCTCAAAGGCAGCAGCTACAGCAGCAAGAAATTTTGAGAAAGAGTTCCTCGAATAACCTTTTATCCATGGCTAAACCAGCTTTGACAAACCATTCGTCTATGCCCCTCAATGGTATTCCTGTAAACGATGGGTCCAACTATTCATGGCAACCTGGGCTTTCAGCAAATGCCAATTGGGTGCAACGGGGTGCACCTGCTGCTGCTCTGCAAGGATCCTCTGGCAGTCTTGCCCTTTCTGCCGAACAAGGTCAGGGCTTACGTACGATGGGATTGGTTTCCCAACAGGTTGATCAATCTGTTTACGGGGTTCCTCACTCTGGGTTCAGAGAAAA
This sequence comes from Syzygium grande, assembly GCA_024733475.1. Lineage (NCBI taxonomy): Eukaryota > Viridiplantae > Streptophyta > Magnoliopsida > Myrtales > Myrtaceae > Syzygium > Syzygium grande. The sequence continues at coordinate 30,991,649 of JAMXDD010000010.1, forward strand.
TCCAACTCAAATCTCTCAAATAGAAGTCGATAATTCTGCAATGCAGCAGATATCTTCTCATGTACATTCATTTTCAGGTAGCCTTTATTCGTCATTACAAGATCAGGGTAGTGTCCAGGATGGAACAATGGTTCCTAAACAGACTGGGGAAGTGGGTCATGGTTTAAGTAGTGGATTTAACTCAAATAACTTGCGTCAAGTGAACTCCCCACAAGGAAATGCGGCAATGGAAGAGTTACATGGGAGGCAAGAGTTTGCTCCTTTGTCTGAAGCAGCACAAGAGAAATCTTCATCATCAGTTGTTCCTTCTCAGGACGTTGCTACATTGGATCCCACTGAAGAGAGAATTTTGTTTGGTGCAGATGACAATGTTTGGGGTGCCTTTGGTGCAGGAACCAACACAGTTGCAGCAGGCTTCAACATAGGTGACAGTACAGGGTTTCTCTCTGGATTTCCCTCTGTGCAAAGTGGGAGTTGGAGTGCACTTATGCAATCTGCCTTGGCAGAAACTTCTAGCGATAATCAAATAGATCAGGAAGAGTGGAGTAGTCTCAGTGGTCAGAATGCTCGACCCTCAAATAGGAATTCAAAGCCTTTAACACAAAATGATGGTATGAGACAGCAATCAGCCTGGAGTAATAACAACATGCACACTACCTCTCTGAGTTCACGACCATTGCAGTTGTCTGATAATATTGCAAAGAGTGGCGGATCCTCAGGTGCTTCTAGATTGTGGCAATCTGATCTGGGGGCCTCCCACGGACGAAGTGAGAATATGCAAACTGATTCGTCAGAAAGAATTGAGAATTTTCAAGCTGATTCTGAGAGAGTTATTCATAATTTTGCAGATGGAAACAGGTTGTTCGAGCGGAGCCATCTGCAAAGGCATTCTTCTGATGGTAGTCAAATTTGTGGGAATGTTTCTAATGCTTCGGATGCTGAAGGAAAGAAAATCATCTCTGGATCTTGGACTGATCCACAGAGCATGTTTCCATCAAATCATGGGGATCGACATAGTAGACCAAATGGCTGGAATGTGATCGACTCCACAATGCCTGGTGAGCATACTAATACAAAGAGCCATCCTAGGGAATACTCACTAATGTCTTTCCAGGATGACAATCGTAACAGACGCATGCATGAAGAAGTTGGTCATGAAGTTGCTATTTCTAGACCTGACAAAGTTCCTGCCATGGCATTGGAGCGTGTAAAGTCAGTTGATAAGCAAGATTCTACTTTAGAGAATGCTGGCATATCTATGAGCAACAGAAGAGACACTAGAGAAAGTCTTCAACAGCTTCCTAAAAGTTATGGTTTTGATTTATGGAGACCTGTTGATTCTACAGTGAAAAGCAAAGGAAGCGAGGTTGGGGGAAGTAACCGTAATAATATGGATAGAAGTGTTCAGGTTTCAGACTCTCCGGTAAACAACAGAATGCATGATATGGAGAACTCGGATAAAAAGGATAATTTAGCTGGTGGATTTCGTCTGAATACATCCCATAGGTCCACTGGTACTTTTGGAAATAATGTCTGGACAGATGCTGGTGAGTCTCGAAATTCACGTGAGGACAAGCAAAACCAATTTGGTCAGGGTGCTTATAGTCAAAGGCCTGCTGGCACTCATAAATTTCAGTATCATCCTATGGGTAATCTGGATGTAGACTCGGAATCTGCTTATGGAACAAATCATTTTGCACTTTCAAGGCCTATGGTTCAGCAGGTCTGTGGGGAAACAAGAAGTCCTGGTCCTGGGCAAGTTGGACATTCAAACTTCATGGATCGGGCTGATAGGAGTAGTGCAGGAATGGCTAAGGTGATAATTAAGCTACACCTTTCTGATAAGAAGTGTTATGTTAACCTTTTTCAAGCCCTTTCAAATTATAAAAGAAGAAACGGCATGTATTTGCTATTATTCTCAAACTGGTTCTGTGCCTGGTTCAGGTTGACCCAAAAGGTGGAGAGGCAGTTCTAAAAGGAGCTTCGGTCTATACATCTGATAGAGTACCCCTTCTCGAAAGATCTGTTGGTACTCCTTCAAATAACAACGCTCAATCAAGGTAGCGAAAACTATTTATGATTTGCTAGTCCCATTGATTCAGCATCACCATAATTTCTTCTGTTCTATTTTCCTTGTTATAATTGTGTCATTGACTTGCTTGAATGGTTTTCAATAGTTTTTGGCTGTTGATCATTTTTTTTGGGCGATGGCTGTTAATCATTTGGTGTGCCACTTTTTTTGTGATTTAAGTTTCTGTTCCCCACCTCTTTTAAAGATAATTTGTCTTGTGTGAGTGAACTTGCAATGTGAACTTTCTGTAGTCAAAAAATGCTGGAACTTCTTCATAAGGTGGATCTATCGAGGGAGCATGGTGTTGCATCACGTTTCAGCTCTTCTGACAGGAATGAAGCAAATGAATCAGAAACTTCTGATGGATCAATCAGTCACCTTCAGCAAAGCCAATCTCCAGCTTCTCAAGGTTTTGGTCTTCAGCTTGCCCCTCCTTCTCAATGGCTGAAGAATTCTGATCGTGCTTTAGATTCTCAGAGCTCGTCACCAGCTCTCACTGCACAGGGCGCTTTTCCATATCCTCGAGAAATGGGTCTTTCATCACTGGCTTCAACATCCTTGATCCAGTCTGCTTCTTTCAGGGGAACACCTCAAGGAGAGTATAGGAGTAATGTTCCTGGTACATTAGGACAGATCAGCAGCAGAGCTTCTCCATCTAACATTGAGGGAAATTTCAGTCTGCCTATCAATCAGAGATTACCTTTTCCGAGAAGTCATCTCCAAGATCAATGTGTCAGTGCTGGTGGAGGTGCAGGTCATTCCATCTGCACATCTTCTGATGGGTTTCCTTTGCATCCAAAAGGGACGGACATCTCTAGGGATGGAGTTCAACTTAGTCAATCCGATCTTCCTTCAGATCCAAGTATTTCGGCAAGTGCTTCAAAAGCCAACAATGCTTTTGCTGCTGAGGGAGGTCGACCTTATGCTGCAAAACAGGCCCACAGTGGATTGTCTCAGCAGTTCAATCCATTCGAGGCAGTGTCATCGTCTCAGTCTTCTGTTAACTTTGGCTTCCCTCAACAGTTTCCATCTTCAAAAGTGTTGCCCAACCTCTGGAATGGCAGCTCAAGTCAACAACAGTTATTAGGCTCTGTACCTGGAAATGATACTCTACGGTTGTTGGAGTCCCATCTTAAATCAAACAGTAAGGTAGAGTCGAGCTACTCTGGCACGTCTTCTGGAAAGTTGGAAGGCCTAGTTCCAGAGGAGCAGGTGGTGAAAGAATGTTCATCTGAGATTCCTGATCCTGTTCAGAGTTCATTGCAGGTGAACGAAGCTTTAACAAAGCATGTTTCTGATGCATCTCTTCCCAAACCTGCTTCATCTCAAGGAGAGATTGAAGCATTTGGCCGTTATTTGAAGCCTAATGATTTTGTAAACAGAAAGTACTCCTTATTGCATCAGGTGCAGGCTACGAAAAGCATGGAGGGTGATTTTGATCATGATGAGCGGAGCACAAAAAGATTAAAGGGTCCAGAGAGTTGTCTGGATTCTCAGCCAGTCAGTCTGAGGGGAGAGAAGCATATTTCCCATGGATATGGTCCTCTGGCAGTAGAAAATTCAGCTGGTCACACCCCAGTTTGCAGTGGGGATACTGCGATGTTAAGCTTTTCAGTAAAGCCGGGGGATAATCAGGGCATTGCTGCGGCTTCCCCTGATATTGCCGCATTTCACAGAAATGAGATGCAGAGTTCCTCTACTAGCAGTAACTTAGCTGCCATTAGAGGTGATCATCCTAATATTAGTCCTCAAATGGCACCATCGTGGTTTGAGCAATACGGGACCTTGAAAAATGGTCAGGTCTTGCAAACGTATGATGCGAGGAAGATGGCTGCCTTTGGTGCGAGTCCACTTGGTAGTGTCTGCAATAGTATGGCTCCCTCTTCAACAACCAGTGAACATCATTTACTACCTCCAGAAGCCATGGCTTTGAAAATGCTTATGAAATCAAAAAAACGTAAACACATCATGTGTGGAAGTCAGTCTTGGCATAAAGAAATGGCAGAGGGAGCTAGAAGTATTCAAGATGTTAGGTTCGATGCTGTCTCCTTCCTATCTCACATGTTATTTTGACATTCAGTATCCTCTCTTTCAGGAAAATTTGGAAACGAAAAACGGAAAGGAAAAAATGTAAATCTGGAGGGGTGTTTTCTCAATTTTGATGCATGCCTAATAGTATGCCTATTGTTATTTGTTGCGATTTTTCTGTAACCTTTTGAGGTCTGTTTGCAGTGTGGCAGATGCAGAATGGGCCATGGCTGCTAATATGCTGGTTGAGAAGGTGCGAACATAGATAATTAGCCTTGATAACATCTCTGCTTCTATTCTTTTTGTGCATTTCATCAATCTTATGTGTCTTGCTCTGCTTTACTTTCCTCTAGGTTGACAGTGAGGGTGACATGAATGAAGATGGAACGCCAATGCAGAGACCTAAGAGAAGGCTATCCCTGACTACACAAGTGATGCAACTGATTCTTCGGCCTCCCCCTGCACTGTTTCTCACTGCAGATGCTGCTTCACAGTACGAGAACGTTGCTTATTTCACGAGTAGATTAACACTGGGGGATACATGTGGCATAATCTCCTGCTCAAGCAGTGTTCCTGTTGTGTCCCCTGAAAGTGAAAATTCGTAAGTTTGCATTCAAAGTACTTGGAAATTGCAACTTCAGTTTACTGCTGTTCGATTTTACTAAAGCATTATATGTTTGCTTGTTTCCTGGGTATTTCCTTGCTAATAAGTCAGTTTTCTGCTTTGTAATATGCTAGCCTGTTCAAAATTACCAAAGAAGCAGTGCATCCTGGTGATGAGCATTTGACAAAGGTTGTGGAAGAGTTGGTTGGTAGAACAAGGAACCTGGAGAACGAATTATCAAGGTGCCTTCCTCCCACTGATCATAGATGTTTACCTATAAAAGTTCCATGAGCATAGGACCATTTCTCTGATTGTTGTTTGAACGATCAACTTAAAATAATGAGAATCAAATCTAAATAAACAAGAATGTTCCTGAGGGGCTTATCTATGTTAGAGGGTGCTGTGTGTGGACTGTTTTCAAGAATTTGGAGGTAATGGATTCTTTGGACATTCAGAATCTGCTTTGGATAGATGAAAATGTGTACTGAGTGGTTGAAACAATGAGTACTCCCCTCCCCAAAAGGAAAAAAGAGGTAGTGTTAAGATGGAGTTTTGTGGATGATATTGTCATATCGCCACTTTGAGGGTAATTTGCACTGATGGTCATCAAACTTAGGGTGCATCCAATTCACGGAAATCTACAATTTGAAAAACATTTTCCTAAATGATCGCTTATATCTCTTTCAAAAACAAATAAACGAAATATATTATCATCATCAACAAAAAATATTTAGGTATTTGATAGGTGTTAATTGTCAGCTAAATCTTCTAACTGATACAAACAATCAATTTTAGGAAACTGTCTGCCAAATCATTGATTTTGTGTAAAATAAACTCACCATTGGTGGACTTTACAATCTCGCCATTGAACTTTGATATCAATTACCCAATGCACTGAACTTTTAATTTTTTTTTTGCGATTGATGCACTTTGGGCTGAATCTAGTCAATTTTCCGGCGGGTCATAAACTTGCAACATTCTTCTAAGTTTATTGACGATTGGCCCGATTTATCCCACATTGTATATGGTAAAGGACTGTTGTCTGTATTATATCATTGGCATTGTTGTTATCTGATATTGTCTTCCTAATCTGTGCTCTTATTATCTACTCTCTCACAGTATTGTTGTGTGTTCCTCTCTTTTTCACAGACTGGATAAGAGATCTTCGATTGTTGACTTGCGAGTGGAATGCCAAGATCTGGAGAAGTTCTCTGTCATAAATCGTTTTGCCAAGTTCCATGGCAGGGGACAGGTTGATGGGACTGGGACATCATCTTCGGATGCTTCTAGTGCTCTGAAAGTCTGCCCTCAGAGATATGTCACTGCACTTCCAATCCCGAGAAACCTCCCTGACAGAGTGCAATGCCTTCCACTTTGATCAACTAGTTGTGGAGTATTCCCATTTTCTTGGTCAATTTGCCATCTCCTTTGCTTTCTTGCAGATTCTATAAGGCAGTGCGTTGACTGGATAGAACCATGAGAATCAATTTTAAGGAAGTCTGCGGATCGGATTCAAAAAGTTAATAGGAGGCCTTTTAGATAAATTCGTATAGGCCATTGATGTCTTCCCTGAGAAATATAAGCTAATATTGGAATACTGCAGTCAAATCCTAGAAAGGAGCTGGGATACCCGATCATTAATTCTGTAAATGGTGAGGACAAAAGTGCCGTTCAGGTTGAAAATTGCTTACGCATAGTTCAAGTTCCCTGTAATTTTCTCATTTATTGAAATAGTATTCCAATTTCATGAATTGAAGATCCAACTTGAGACAGCAGGTAAGAAGATTCTCTCTGGGGTTGCCAATTGTTCAGTGAACTGAAAAAATCAATATACACGAGTTTCTAGTTATGCCATAGTTCTGACTAATTGTTGTTCATTATTTGAATTCCATCTGTTTCTGAAAAAACATTGTGCTTCTGTCTCCATAGAAGGGGAAGAAGATCGGCAAGGTTTTCCAAGTGTCATCTTTACTGAAAGAAGCACCAGCAGATTTTCACTTCTTGTAAGTGTTGGATGTTCCAGCTATTTGGCCAGGCTTGTTAGCTTGTGAATCAGCTTGAGTTGAAATAAAAAAGAAAAAAAGCACCCAGCGTTCTGTTTCATTCCTTCCTTTTGTCCCTAATCTGTTTTTGTTGTGAATTAGATGACTTTCATCTGGACGCTGGAATCACCTAGGTACTTTATCTTTCATTTATCAGTCTGATTTTTGTTACTGGTTGCTATCGGCTGAGATTATACTGTAGGGGCGAAGCCAATGATTTGATTAAACATTTAGCAGTATGAAAAAGTCTGACTCAGGTTTTGAGAGCAGGAGTTTGGGATATTATGGGAGAATAGAGATAAATAAACTTGACTTAGCTGGGAGGTTTATCAACAAGAACGAAATTAAGCATTGCAGGACTTGCACAGTTTATCCTGCTTTGAGCAACAAAGCTTGTGGGGTCCAACTAAAACTAAAAAGCTTTGTTCTTTTTGTTACATCCAGAACTTTACCATTCTCCATCCTGTGTGCAAAGCACAATTTGTGCGTCTTCATTGTGCTTTTCGATTAATTTGCTTGAGACACCGTCAGCATATGAGGGGTATGTCATCTTCTCCCATCGATGCTGTTTGTTTTGTAGTTACGCTTCATTTTTACTGTTTCCAACATGTGTGAATCCTTGACATTTTGCGATGACCACGCATTTTCCACCGACTCTATTTATTTGAAATTAATGTGCATACTCTATGGAAGCAAGAAGATGGCTTTGACTAAGGTTCTCTCTTTTTTTATTTATCGAAGACTAAGGTTCTCTTTGTTCTCAAAACAATTGGGGCTTTCTGGGCCTTCTTTGTCAGTGTTTTGTCCGACACCACTTTGGTAGCATGGTATTAACTGATAATGACACTGGCTGCATACCCTATTCATCACTGACTGGTCGAACATTGGATCTTTGTTTTCTTTAAGATTGAAGTCAGTGAGTTTTTTCCTTGATCTCAATTGGTTTGGAATGCATTTCTCTGATATGCTACCTGGATGTTATACTCTTTATTGGTGGTACTCAGATAAAATTGGTTGATTGTTGGTGGGTGTTTTTAAGTTTTGGTGGGTGCTATTGGATGCGAGCGTCCTTTCGGTTCTGGTGTCCCGGTCTTTAACGAATCAAATCAGTAAGAACGTAGTTTTTTGTTCTGTGCTAGACCTTAGTCTTGGATGTGTGCGCTAGAATTGTATTTGACGACAACACATGGACTTACTTTTACTTTTACCTTCACTTTTTTGTTGAAGAACAGTCATTCTTTTCAGCATAGGGTATATACTTTAGAATGTCTTAAGGTTTGGACAAAATGCGATAATGTTGTACAGGCAGGTCATAAGAAGGGATTGTTGATGTTCGTTATGTGGCCTCGATTCTACAAAGCCCGGCTGATATCACACGCTGGTGATATTGGTGTAGCGGTTTGTCTTTGTATTTGTCCAATCGGTGGGGGGATTTTGTCCAATTGAAGCTGACAATTCACGTTGCCTGGGCACTTTCATTCTTCAATGAACCAATCTGAGCGCAATAAATAGCTTTGCAAAAGAAAAAGAGCACTATACAATTTGCAAACAAATTTCCACGTCGCTTCAATAACGAAAAGCGAATCGCACAAGCCGGACAAGTCATCATACATTCCAAAGAAGTTGATCCTTAAATCCCGAATATGAAGCGACTAATTTAAGTGCGGGTTGTGTCAGTAGTTGCACGATCGTTTCATTAGATGAAGCGATTCGTGATGTATATGCAATGATTTCTGGTTATGGCTTGGTGTTGGAGTAGTTGTTCTCATCACATTAATGTGTCGGATATAAGAACAACAGTGAATTATGACGGGAAACAATGCTTTTGATTGGTAGGACTTTATATGATAAAAGTAATTTCCCAACCAAATCAAACCATCCATAATAAATTGAAATTCTTAGGCTATGTTGGGCTGGGACACGGATCTTTTGTGCTGCTTGGGCCATATTATTGGACCTACACAATACACGTGAATGTCCAACTCTATATTCGCGTATAAAGGAAGTGATGTGTTCTAATCATGAATGGGATAATGATATAAATATTTTCTGAATTGTGCCTTAATATGTAATGCGATCTTTGAATTTTAATTTCATTAATATAACGGGCTGATTGTTGATCTAATCTGTGCATGGCGAAAAGGAGCATCAAAATGGTCTTAGTTCTTGAATATTCGGGCTTCAAAACATGACTAAAAATTTTAATGGCAAACTAACAACTTTTAAGCATTCTCTGGGATTTTCCAATGGCAAGTGTCGGTCATCGAGACTTACAAAACACATACTCCGAGAGACAAGACAGGGGACACCTTTCTAAAAGTCAGTCAAAATCCCCCACATGTTTCGAGCTAACTACAAGACACTTGTTTTGAGCTTCTGCACCACATATATTTCATTTTGGCTCTCACTAGCTCTTTGCTTCGTTGTACAATTAAGGAGCATGCCCAAGGAGGCTGTTATGCTCACCGCGCACTTGTATCACCACCTGAGCGTCGCTACCTATTCATCCAACTCTTGTCTAGCTAGAACTTGATTTTTCACTTGACTTTTAAATCAAGTTAAGCTTCATGTGGCCATGAGAAAACCCAAAGGCCCTCTCATCTCACGTTCGAAAGCCTCATAGCCCGATTCACTAGCCTAGCTTGCGAACATCCACTTCGTATAGTGGCAGGGAGTTAAATCAAAGGAAAGCGATAGCTAATTGAATGGGTTCTGTTGCACTTGATTCATCTTCAATCTAGATTACATTGCATCAATGAAAAGATGGAAGTCTAGAATAATTTTAATCTGAAAATGGTAATTTTCTTTAATAAAAAAAAAAAAAAAACAAGGTTTCACTGTTCTTTTTATTGCCGTAGAAATTGATCGCTGCTAGCCGAGAGGGAGGAGCATTGACTTTGAAGCTTTAGGAATTTTGTATCCTCTAAGGAAAGACTAACAAGAATAACCACAAAACCAAAGCAATAAAAAACCCAAAACCAAAAGCAATCATTGATATCGCCACCACCCTACTACTCAAAAAGCTGAGGAGGAAAGCCGACTTTTCCGAAAAAAAGAAGGGCGGGACTCCCAACTAACACAACTGCCATGCACCATCGGCGCTCCACGAGCGAGTCAGGCGAGCGGTTCCGAGACTCCCTTTCGTATCAATCACTAAATTAAAGAAAGTACAAAAAAAATTTACAAGAGAAGGCAGGTCCCCGCTAAGTAGTAGAAGGTTGGGATGTAGAACACCCGGTTTTACCAGGTCCGAAACCCACCCCCCCCCTCCCCCCCTTGCCGGGCCCATTCAGATCCAGAAGAAGAGTTTGATCACGAGTGGCGAGCCCAACAGAGTAATTTTGCCCGTTCCGATCCTCGTCCGCTCTCAAAAATAATTTCTCTCTCTTTTTTTTGTTTTTTGGGACCGTGGGATTCTCAAATCTTAATTTTGGGACCGTGGGATTTCATCGCTTCGAAGGTAAAGCGGGCCCCTTCAGCATCGGATCGCGCATGTCGGCTTGACCCATTCGAAACAAGAGTTCACCGACCTTGTCCCTGTCCGTGGCCTCCCTCCCTCTCGATCTCTCGATCCCTCGGTCGCGGTGCTCGGTGAGTCGTTTACCTCCTGTTTGCTGATTTGCGCGTCCTTGTTCTTTTTGGGGGCCGGATTCATTTTCTCGTCTACATTCGACGGTAAATCCCACGGTTATAATTGATCCCTCCGTCGGAAATTGGGCTTTTCTAGCGAAAATCGAGATTTGGGTCCGGTCGGAGATCCCGCGTTGCCGCGACTCTCGTCTCCCTTTGAAGTTGGTCTCCGCTGTCCTTCTTCTTTATGGCTTCTTGTCGGTCTCCTCGGGGGTCGATACCTGTTCGTTCTTGGGTTGCGTTGTTCACAATGTTTAGCATGCTGTCCGGCGATGCTTGTCTGGCCTTTCTGGGGCGCATTCTACCCCCGCCCGTCGTTTATTTCTCGTGTGAATTTTTTTGGCTTGCGAGCCGTTCCAGATTGAGTCCACGTTGTTGATGGAGATCGTGAATTGCGGGACAAGGGAAGACGAAGAAGGAGCAACGAAGATCCTTCTTATTCCTGTTCCTGCATATGGCTTGTTTTGTGCGAATAACTGGTTGTGGCCACTGCGTCCCCTGCCGCTAGATGTCCTCTCAAATTTGCATTGCCTCAGTGTATATCTTTCCTCAGGGAAAATTACGCATTAGTTTTTATGTCGCCCCCTCGTCCTGTTTATCCCACCCTCGACCTATGTTGATTGTTATTAATGTTGTGTGTTGGCAGCCTGGTTTATATGTTCATCGTGTCATGAAGTAGTTGAATTTTATTTTTGGTAAATGTGTATAAAAGATTTATGTAATTGGTGACCGAGTATGATCGCGCCTGAGAATGAAGAAATGAACCAGCATCTTCTTTGGCACTTGCAGGGACAGCAATCTGAGTGCCGGAGATGTCGCACAGCAGTAATAGCAATATGAATGATCCAAGGCAGCCCTCGGCAGCCAAACCATTTAAAGCGCCGATGGTTTCTCCCCAAGATCTGCCAGTTGATTATTCAGGATTCATTGCTGTTGTCTTTGGCGTTGCCGGTGTCATGTTTCGGGTACTTATTGATGCTTCCAAATATTTTTGTTTCTACATGGTTTTGGGGAAGATGGAATTTGCAACTCAAACAAGAGTGCTGAAAGGATCAAGACTTTTCAAGTTAAATTAGTATATTTATCTACCAGGCTTTGAATACTAACAGAATTCTATATAGTTTCGTTTTTCTATTCTTTGTAGGATATTATATTTCCATTTTCAGTGGTTTCCCATTTTGATTATGTTTTTTGTTTAGGGGTTTCCTACTTCAGCTAGGAGTAGAGCTTTAGAGAGTCTATAAATAGCGTTATAATTCTTTCTTTATAATGGAGTTGATAATTATTTGAGTTTTGCAAGTATGCTCTGGGATTGTGTGATGCAATTCTTCTCATAGGTGTGATGCTTAGGAAATCCTAAGTGTGATGCTTAGGGAGCTTTCGGTGTGAAGCCTAAAGATTTATTTTTGTTGTGGGACTCATTGTCCAACATCACTTATTAATGGGGAAAACAGTCCCTTCGGTTTTCCTTTCATATGCATTTTGCTCAATGAATTTATGTGTCCAATTACTTAATTATTTTTTTCTGTTGTTGGTTGTTCTTTTGCAGTACAAGCTTAGCTCATGGCTCGCCATCATATTTTGTGCCCAATCGCTAGCAAACATGAGGAACATGGAGAATGATCTCAAACAGATCTCCATGGCCATGATGTGAGTGTCCATTTGTTTTTGCTGGCCACATACATATCTACACAAGGCCATTTTAGACCCCGAAAGCTGCAGCATCTGAAGCTCATATTGCGTTTTATCAGACAAACTTGCGTAAATCTGCTCTTCAGTTCTCATAACAATATCTTTGACCAGCTATGAATATTGCATGTTAGAAGGTGGCTTTTGGCATTTATCTATATTGAACTGAAATGAAAAATCTATGGTTGGTTTGATGTGTTTAGTTTGGTTCTATGCATTTTCTTTCTACATATGTAGTAAGGTATAATGGATCTTCACTTGATTAATAGATTGGACAAATCTAAACGAAAATGTTATTTAGTAAGAAAATTTTTATATAAATAATGGAGTGATGCTGTTGATACCCTTTGCCGTACTTTTCTCAGTAAAAGCAATTAGTGATGGGATGGATTTTCATTTGATCATCGATATCTGAAGGGGGGATGGTGTTTCTTGGGTATTGTGGGGGGTTTTAGTTGCTATTTCTAGCATTTCTTGACCTGTTGTATTAAAATTTTCTGGCCAAGTGATTTAGTAAGATGTCCTTTCTGTTTAGGATATCATAGTGACTTATTTGATAGGAGGGAAGCACGAGTCACTATCAAAATCTGCTACCAAACAGATGTTGGTAGCAGGTGAGGGGGTTTTTCTTTTCACCACTCTGCCAGTTTGCCTCCTATTAGACTTCTTGATCCCAATTTTTAGTTCAATAGAGGGATTGTGGGGGTTGACGGTGTTGGCATTGCAGTGCATCAATTTCAAGTCATTGGCATCTTGGCGTGAGTTCATTTGGATGTGGTCTTCACTTGTTGAATCCACATTACCATTTCCCTTGCAGATTCACATTTTACATGGGACGTGTGAGGGTTAGATTTGTTTTTGACATGATGAGATTGAAGAGAACACTCTTGTTCCGTAACAACTGATAGTTTTTCTTCAAGCAATTGTGGTCTCTTTACCATTAGAAACTTAAATGAAGATGGGCAATTCAAGGGGTTAATGTGGTTAGTGTTTTGGCTTCACTCTTTTCACCAGATTATTGAGAATGAATTCTTGATTAAGGAAGAGGGATCTTCTAGGAAGAACAACGTGTTGAGCTCTTAACATGATGACTTCTTTATTGTAGGTCTAACTTTAGTGGGAAAATTGGAGCTTCTGAATATAGTGAATGCGCTAGCTATGGGTAATATATGATTCCAAAATGGGACCAATTTTGAGATGTTGACTTGGAAGCTCTCTTCATCACCTGCTTTAATTTTTTTACCTTTGCATGGCTCAAGAAACAAGACTGGCCTTCTTGTTTTTTTCAAGGGTTTCACATTGTCTTTTATTTTGGCCAAAGAAAAAAGGGACAAAAACCATGTATAAAGGTAGTCACATTGCGATCGTGTGATTTGGAAGGTGGTTACATGGTTTGGTGATTTTAATTGTTAAGCCACAAAGCAAGAGCTGCATTTATAGATGATTCTTAGGGAAATGCCTAATGTGCATTCTCTGGAAACATTAGGAGCACTAACTATCCATATGTCACGATCAGGATCAGACAGAAAGACCGGGGGTTGTGTGGGGTTTGAAGGTGGGTATGATTGAGGCAGTTAATTGGTAAGAGCAAAGGCATTTGGAACTCGTCCAAGACCCAAGATGTTATAAGGATTCTGAGGGGCTTCAGTTATTTTGGTTCTTCTTTTCTGCCTGGTTCTCTCAGGATGATTCTGCAAAATATGCGACATTGTGGGTGTATTCTTGTACATTATGACACTGCTATTTTTTGTTAGTTATAGCTAACTGGAAATTAGGTGCTATTGTTCCTCCTGTAGTGGATCATCTCACTCCAATTGATTCATCATATAGCGTTTGGGTCTGTTGTTCTGTTAATTAGATGGGTGCATTTACATCTCTCTTTCTTATGTCAGGTTTGCCATTATGGGATTGGTGACAAACTATTTTGGCCCTACTCGTCCAGCACCGCCGAAATGAGAGGTCATCAAATTTGGATTAAGGACAAGTGTAATATGCTTGGAGGGTTGTTCCTTAGCTTGAGAGTTAAGTGAGATTCTTTGAGGCGCAGACAGATATATCTTGGCACATTGGATTTTCATTTAGTTTTAAGGCTCCTTGATTATTTCCTAAGGACGTACTAGTGAAAAATTAAATGTTGATCACAAAGTACGTTTAAGGTTGAATTCTCTTCCTTTCCTCTGTAAATTGTCTGCCATATGTTAACTAGTCTCTTTAACAAAGTCACTGTTTTACTCTACTTCAAATTGGTGTACTCATGATAGCTGATTGAGGCATTCCATGAGCAGAGGTCAGTGTTACCTCTTGTCGCTGCAACTGGAAATTTTCATGCCTGCCTAATTTGGCAGTTCATAGTTAAGTATCAGGTTGTTCTTTGTATAAAGCTTTTGGCATTGTCAGAAAGGATAAAGAACAAGCTAATTCAATATTCAGAATAGGCAAATGTATGTTTAAAAGCTTTTTAAGGCAGTTTTTAATCAGGTGACCCTGGAGGAGGAGAGCAAGATATTCTGATAATTGTGTTCTTGTATGTCATCCTTGTGCCCTAGGGAATAATCTAGCAATTGAAGCTGAAATTGCTGTAGCTTTCTTTTTTTCACTGATATCTCGTTGTTTTTGGGTTCACTTGGAATGTCTAGTGCATAAATAAATTTACCAAGAGGATCACTTCAATGTTACCTAGCCATTTCGCTTTTCTTATGTTCCGTTCCTACTGAATTCATGATAATTAGGAATGGAAGCGGGACAGGTATGAATGATAGGGTTATCCAACCTTCCCAAAACCTAATGGGAACGTAAATAGTGGGTTTAGTGTCAATTGCTAAAATCACTTTAGGGTTCACAATGGGTTTCATAACGTTATAGTTGGGAAAGCTAATATTGCTATTAAAATGCCATTTGTTTCCTTTGTATTCCGTAAGTGGCTGAGTAAGTATACATGGTGTAGAAATTGGTATAGAACAAAAGAGGAGTGCGTAAGGAAGAGGAGAGCGTAAAAATGAGTAGAGCGTAAAAACTGATTAGGATATGCCGCTCCTCACACTTTTATTATTAATTAAAGAACACTTAATGACCATAATAAACCTCTAATACTTAACGACCATAATAATCATCTAACACTTTAACACTCGCCCTCTTCAAACTCGAGTATAGATATCAAGCATGCACAACTTGTTACAAATATACTCAACCCTATTACTCCCTAAAGACTTGGTGAAAATATTAGCTAGCTGTTAGCCAATCCTAACATGACTAGTAGAAATAATTCCAGCCTGAAGCTTCTCACGGATATAGTGACAATCAACTTCGATATACTTGATATGCTTATGGTATACTGGATTTGAAGCAATATGATTGCTACCTGATTATCACCCACAACTCCATTGACATAGGATCTTTGAATCCAAGTTAAACTAATAGTTGACGCATCCAGACTAACTGATAAGTAGCTTGAGCCATTGCTCTCTATTTTGACTCTGCATTGGATCTAGCCACAACATTTTGTATCATACTCTTCCGAGATACTAGGTTTCCCCACACAAAGTTGCAGTAACCCAATGTAGATCTCCTATCTATAGGATACCTGACCCAACCAACATCCTGAAAATGCTTCCATCCTTATGTGACCATGATCCCTATAGAAAAGACCACGACCTCGAGTTTTCTTCAAGTATCTCAAAATTCTGACTACAATATCCAATGAGAGGTATAGGGGGAAGACATAAACTAACTCACAACACTTAGAGGAAAGAAAATAACAGGTCGAGTGACAGTCAGATAATTTAATTTTCGAACAAGTCTTCAATACCTTTTCGGATCATCTAACAGCTCATCGTCCTCTCCATCAATTTCAAGCCATCTTCCATTAGTGTATCTAGTGTTTTAGCTCCCAACATACTTGTCTTAATAAGCAAATCCAAAACATACTTGCGTTGTAAGATATGAATACCTTTCTTCATTTGTGCCACTTCGATACCTAAAAAATATCTAACTCATCCCAAGCTTTTGAAAATACAATTTCAACTCATCAATCCATGTAGAATCATCTCCAGTAATGACAATATCATCCACATAAATGACAAGAAATATCATACTAGCTCTAGAAACACGGTAAAATATAGAATAATCTCCACTATATCTAAACAGTCCAAACTGGAGCATCACCTCAATAAACTTCCCAAACTAGGCTTTAGGAGTTGCTTCAATTATATAAAGATTTTTTCAAATGGCAGACATGACCATACTCCCCCGAGCAAAAAACCCAAGTGGTTGCTCCATATACACCTTTTCATGTAAATTACCATGAAGAAAGGCATTTTTAACATCAAGTTCAAAAACGCCTAGCATGCAGAAGCAACCAAAGAAAGTAAAAGGCGAACAGAGGTCATCTTAGCCACTAGAGGAAAGTATCACCATAATTGACCCCATAAACCCGTGTATAGCCTTTAACAACCAAAGGCCAGCAAGAGAACCATCAGGATTAACCTTGACAATAAACACCCATTTACATCCAATTGCTGTCTTCTCTGTAGGTAGAGGAACAAGATTCAAAGTCTAGTTTTTATAAAGTGCCAATGGTGCCTCCTCCATAGCTATCCTCCAGCCTAGACTAGAAAATGCTTCAGCAATAGTTTTAGTAATAGGATGTGTAACAATGATGACCAGACTAGTGTAAAAAGAAGCAGACAGACCAGAATATGAGACAAACTATGCAATAGACAAATTGGGTACAACTATCCACTCCTTAAAAACAGAGGACAACATGCGATTAATAAGATAACATGTAGTCATAACAGTCAACCCAAAAGGATTTGTCTACCTTCATTTCAAACCTCAATGATTGAGCTACTTCTAATAAGTGGCTATTCTTCCTTTCGGGTGACACTATTTTATTATGGTGTATCTGAATAGGAAAATTGATGAAGGATGCTAAGTTGGGTCATGAATTTAGAAAAAGAATTAGAAAAATATTCTTTGGCATTATCACTTCGAAGAATACGAACAGGAACTGAAAATTGAGTACGTGCTTCGTGAATAAATGCACAAAACACAGAAAATGACTCATAACAACTTTTCATTAGATATAGACAAGTGTCTCATGAATAATCATCCACAAAAGTAATGAAATACTTGAAACCCAACTTTGAAAAAAGTAGGACACAAACCCCATACATCATAATGAACTAACACAAACGGTTGTGAAGCCTATTACTCTTGGACAATAACTAACACGGTGCAATTTCCTAAGCTGACACGACTCACACTCAAGACTAGATGAAGAATGAAATTGAGGATCTAACTTCTTTAAACTTTCCAAGGATGGGTGGCCCAAACTACATTGGATGAACCATCAACTAATGTAACATTGGACATAAACTCTTGATTGAAAGTGAAAAACATTGGACTCAGTATAGAAATTTGAAAATTCTAGTAAGATGATTGATCATAAGGTTAAATGGAAAGCTCAAGGGAACTGCGCCTATCCCTTTCATTATGGATAAAGAACCATCAACTAATGTAACATTGGACATAAACTCATGAAAGTGAAAAAAGATACCTGAAACTCTAGTCATGTGATCGGTAGTACCTTAATCTATGACCTAGGGACAAGAGCTAGAAGAAAGACACGTTGTTGCATTACCTTCCTGGACAAAAGTATTTGTAGAGGAGGATTATGAAACCGGTTGGGAAATTTGGAACTGATTGTAACTAGCAAATTCCTCCTCCATCATTTTGATCACATTTCCTCCTTTAGAGGACTGTGAAGAGGTACCGATTCTACCATATTGGCTATTCATTAGCTATTGCCTATTGAGGAGGCCTTCCATAAAGCTTATAATAGAATCTCTGAATGTGTCCAAGCAAACCATAGTAATGACTAATCCGGTATTGTCCCTTGTATCACTAGAAGTGTTACTAGCTTTTCCGATCAAACGGTGACCTTTCCGGTGGCGAGACCACCACCACCTTGAAGAGGGGTGTCGGTGAATCATTCCATGGCCTCCGTTCGTCTCGAAATTTCCGTTTTAGCGAAATTTGTGTGACTCTACCCCAACACGACCATGGAACGACCCGAAGGTCACCACGACCAGCCCCACGACCACCACTTTAGCCACCACTACGACCTTGACCACCATCCTTGATTTCCTTGGACTATCAAAGTTGAGCTAAGTAGAGATTCTATCCTTAGATGATTCGCGTGAGACCCTCAAGACACGAGTAAAAGTTTCAATAAGTAAAGTCACCCTATCTCTCCCAAGTATATGGGAACAAACTGCACCATATTCTGGTCCTAGTCCTCCCAAAAAACCCATAATAGCCAATTGCTCTCATTGTTCTTGCATCTTCTTAACATTAGCGGTAATGGGGTAGCAAAGAATTAAGCTCCTCATACATCCATTTAAAATCAGCAAAATACTAGGTAAGTAGCCAACCCTTTCTACCAGCCCTATAAAATTTTTGGGATACTTCATAAAACCTTGAAAGATTATTTTTTCCAGAATAAAGGGACATTCAAGTAGTCCCACGACTCCTTCACTGTATCAATATGTGTAACTAAATTTGCAACTTGAGATTCCATGGAGTTCAAGATTTGACCAAGAATTCTAGTATCTAAAGTCTTCCAATTTCTATTAGAGGCAGAATCTGTTACCTGTTAGATGATTATGTTGCTCTCCACCAGTCAATACTAGCAACACGATTTTTCTCCATTGCTGGAAATTGGTGATACCTTCTAACTTCTTCTTTGTCAAACAATTAGAGGAATTAGACATAACCTTTGCAACTACACCTTTATTCTCCACCATAACCCAATGTGTACCAATATAACACTAGTTTTCAGCACAATAATCAGATTTAAATCCCACCAACTATAATTCAATTCAACAAGCTACTGTGACTTGTTTTATACAGTTCCAATCTCCACAACACTTCAATCAAATTCATCTGTTTCATTAAAACATACACGAAACTGTAGATTACAAAGCATCTCCAAAGGGAAGATTGAAGATGGTTATTTAAGAGAAGAGCTTTTAGGCCAAAATGTTATAGAGCACAATGTAGAACCCGAATATTTACTCTGAGCTACTTTCTCTATTGTTATTGTTTCATTCTTTCGAAAGATCTTCATTGTGATAATCTTGCCATATATTAATTGTGTGAAAGATCAAGTGTGATAGCTGAGCCCTGATAGTGTAATTTATCATTTGTAAATGATCATCACTTGCCAATTGTAACTTGTTGAGCAGATAATTAGTGTAATTTAGCCCGTATTGCAGCTATTAGTCTTGAGAGTGAACATAGTCTTGGGGATAAAATTGAACCAATATATTTCTGCTTGCAGAATTTTTATTTCTTCAGTATTAGTAGCATTACATGATCTTTACCATTAAGATTTGTCAAGTAGCAGCACATACCTAGTTTCTACAAACTGTTTCCATCAATGTTTAAAGTTGAATTTGTTATATTCCACAAATATTTTTCATAGTTCTCAAACAACCTATTTACCCCCTTCAGGTTGTATTGTTAGTCCCAACAAAGGCAATTAAGATTCTCCCCTTGGCAATGCATAGCCCATAAACCCCTCTATGGGTTCACAACTATCTTGAACATCAAACAATTATCCCGCAATACCAAAAATCCAATTCATAATTAATCTCATAAACCAAAATAGATAATATTTCGCTACTCATCTCATCCGCTAGAAATACCATTCTCAAAACATTTCTTATATCATTCATAAATCCTTTCATAAAGCAGTTCGTAACGCAATACATTTATCTTTCTTCATAATATCTTACATAACACGTTTTCTAAAACATTCGTAAATCCCAAGAAGTAGTAAATGCTTGATCTGGCTTTTTATGCAACAACAGTGCCATTTTGTAACCCATACTATATATAATCCATATTACTTTCGAAATATGAATATACAAATTTAAAGAAGAGATAATATTACTTACTTGGAAACATCTACGATCAAACAATATAGTTAAACGAACCGACATTCTCGTAATCCTAAAAATTAAATGGGAATTGACGTCAAAACCAACAAAGTATTACAACAAGTACGAATCGGCAAAACTACGCTTTGCTAACAAAACAACTCCTATGTATTAACAAATTGCATATCCAAAATGATTATTCAAGCCTAAACACAACACAAAACTCGTAAGTGAAGCCCTAAAATTTCACTCTGACAAAACCCTTACTTCAAATCAACTTCTATCAAACTTCATAGCTCTACAACAACATAATTCATCATTTCTATGAAACCTCATAGCTTAACAATTTAAAAATTAGACTTCGCGGCTTGATTTTCATAGAATTTAAAATTTAAATCCTAATTTCGAAAACTATTTTGATTGGACGAATGATGGGCGTGAGCAGTTGTCAGACATTGCAATACAAAGTTGATCTTGACTTGATGAAGCCTCAATGGCGTGTACGCGAAACTCCACCTTGCCTTTCTTCGATCTTTCTTTTTTTTTTTTTTTCCTTTCTTTTGCACGAGCTCCCTATATCTCTAAATAAGCCGAAGCGTCCACTGTTTAGCTTCTTTAACTTTTCAACCTTTTACTTTTTCTTTTTCCTTTTTTTTTTGCATTTTCCTTTTGACTTTTTAAAGCCCATGTTTTACATCATGAACTCAAGGCATCAGCATTTTTGTCCAGCACATTTGCTTTCATTCAAACATTACAACTTCGTTTCGCTTCTCACGACAACGACAACCTAAAACTAGAGAGCCTGCAATTTGTTGATAAGAAACGGAGACTTGACAACAAAAGCTGTTGGCACCTAAATTTTGAAAATCCAATTAATCATTCATTGCATAAAAATTAGGGATCGATCTCGGTCTATAGGAAAAAAAATATTAATTAATTAGTTAAATTGCATATAGATATTAGGAGCATTTCATTAATAATTAATTAGGCCCATATAATTTGCATTGGACCAACGGCGGATGGACTTGAGTGAAATGATTCTGAGCTTAATTGGACTAAGCCCGTGGTAATGAAAATTTGACCTAGCCCATCAATCATTGGAGGAATTTGTCGAGTTTGGAGACTGATTTGTCTTGGGGAGCAATTAAAGAAAGGAAATTGCAGTCATGCAAGATTTGTCTGAAGATGTGCTAAGCAAGATTGTGGCCGAGTATATTTTATCTCAATGTTCAAAAGGAAAGTGTGGTCAATAATTCTGGGCATATCAAAAGCATGTATTAAATAAAAACAGATGCCAAATTGAAAGAGGAAGAATTCGGTCAACAAAAGAAAAGAATATTTGATTGAAAGAAAAGGGAAGGAAAATATTGACTCATCCCGCAAAGAATCAGTGAAGAAATATACATTTTCTGAACGTTGACATGAAAAAGGGAAAAAATCGTGAGGAGAGGAGAGGCCATATTGAGAGGACTCGGTCAACAGAGGGGTTTCTTTTTGGGGGGAGCGCTTCAATTCACGACAAAGAGGACAATTCATACACAGCCACAACAGAAAAAGGCGTGAGAAAAGGAAAGTGGGAGAGTTTCTGGTCACGTAGTAAACGTCAAGGAGTTCTTTTTGAGAGCACAGACAGTCAAAGGTCAAGAAAATTACTGGTCTTTATTCTCTTTCTCATTCCTGGGCAAGTCGTGTCCTTTGCCCAAATTCCAGACGCTTTCTGTGGCTTTCCCCGACGCTCCCAGCCATCGTTCGACACAGTAGGCATCTCGGACATCTCGGAACAGTGAGCCCAGCGACGTCTAGCGAATCAAGCTGCTGCTTAGCCCACCAACGACCAACGATCACCCGACGCTCTTGCTCATCCACATTGCTCGCTGCTTCGGCATGCATTGTGACGACAAAGGCTGCCCGTGATCCTGAATCGAGAAACCTGCAGCTGCTCCAACCCCTGCTCCAACCCCTGATCGACGACGTTGCTACCTTGGCGTCATACCAAGTGCCCCTTTGTGCCATCCATGTTACGTTGTTCTCGTGCCTCTGCAAGTTAAAAGAAAATTCCAAGCGGTGGTCAAAAGGTTTTTAGTGGAAGTTGGATTAAATAAAATAGTAATTGGAGGCATTCCAAAGTGGGGGATGCTCAGTAAGCAAGAAAAAAATTCACTTGGAGGTCTTCTATTGGAAAAACGCACGGAGAGGAGAAAAGAAAGACACACATGGCTTTATTTTGAGAACCGACACAAAGTCTGACAACACCCAAAGGAGTTTTTTTTTTTTCACGATATGTCGAGGAAAAAATTCTCTCTTTTCCTCAGCCACTTCACAATTCGTGCATTTGTTTCACTGAGAATTGCAGATTTTTGATCGTGTCCAACAATACCAACGTAGCCCCCACCGAGCTGAGAGTCCACACGACCAAGGCACCATCACAATGAGCCTTGCCGTGAGCCGCCGGTCACGGTCGATCTTGAGTCGAACTCTGTTTTGCAGATTTGTTTTTTTTGGCAAGTTTGTGAACCATCCAGTTGCACTCCTGACCGCCGTTAAGCCCACCGCCACCGCCGCCGGTCCACCCGTCACTGCTCATCTTGCCGTTCGTCCCATCCGCAATTCCGATCCACCGGCGATTTGAATTTGGAAAGTTATTTGTGCATTTAGGTAAATATTTCATCCGAATCAATTTGGATGTTTTATTGCTTATTTTGTGCTTCTTATTACCTAACTTTGCATATTTGAGTGATCAGAGCATTATCTAACTAGGATTTTATTGCCTCGCTTAATTTAAAAACTGCGATTTAATTGAATATTCTTTGGAAATCTTGGATGTGTATTACTTGTCAAATTTGAATAGAATTGGAAAATTTCAAAATCTTTTGAATATATCCAAGATATTCAAGATAGCAAAATCTTTTCAAGATGTGATCATTTAGGAAAATTTCCTAATCCGCAACCGCGCACATGGAAATAAATCTATCCATCAGGCTTTAGGTAGAAGTATTTCCATAGCGGGTATTTCGAATTTTAGGATCGATCTGTTAGGCTTCAAATCGAAACTTAATTCGAAAGATTTAGCGGTTATATTTTTTTTTACTTGATTTTAATTTCGAATTTAGATAAAAAATGCCAAAAAAAAATTACTCTAGAATAGGTTAATTTCTTTAGTTTAAAATTGCATGTTTAGATAATTGGTATTTTTAATTCCGAATTTCATAAAAAAAATACAAAAAAAATAATATGCCCGTCATTAGAAATAGGTCATGTCGTCGCATGACATATAGTTTGCACGTTAGGTTACATTAATCGCATATCAAGTTTTGCACGTCATTACATATAGGTTAGCTTTCATTTAAATAAGTAAAAAATAAAAAAAAGAGAAAATTTCTACGCCTTTAAACTCTAAGTCAAGATTTATCAAAATTGTCAAATTGGGTATTTTTCCTGAAATTGGTACGGAGAGGACGTTAGGGAATCTAGCATAATCAAGTCCCCGAATTCAAAATTTCTGGTTCGCAGAAATAAAATAGTTCTCCCGCTATTTTATTTAGGTTTCTAATCAACCTACTTTAAATGATTAGTGGCGACTCCCATTGAAAATATTTGCATGCTCACAATTGGACCTAAGTTGCGAATTGGTGGAGTTTGGGAGAACTCGAGCTAGGTTAATTAATTTAATTGATCTAGTAATCCATTAGCCTAAGATCGAAAAACCCGATTTTTTTAGGTCGCGACAGCTTGGCAACTCCACTGGGGATTAACTCAAATTTTTTTTAAAAACTTTTTTACGAAGGACTTAGGCCAAAAAATTTTTATGGAAAAATCACTCAATTTGACAAAATTTGATTGAATTCTCATTTTTAGGTGTTAAATGGTTTTGCAGGATGGGAGTTATAAGGGGAGTAGTGATTGGCTAACCCTTTGTTTTGCAGGCTTGGTGGAGTGGAATTGTGATTTAATTTTTGTACTATTGAAGTGGTGTTTGCATATAATTGTTGTGTATGATTTACAGTATTTGCACTACACCACACACAACCCTGTGACCGGACCTGGGTCACACCCATAATTCTAAGATGGTATTTAGATGGTTCTTTAACCTTGGCGGTAAGGCTTCGCTAAAGGTTATCCCATTTGGATCCCGAAAATTTTTCAAAAAAAAATGGCTCAAGGGTCGTCCTCATGCACGTGAGGCTACTACGCATGGAGGTTGCCCTTGTCGACCGAACCAAGACGAAGTGATTGGACCCGACTAGTCATGCCTATTATATGCGAGGCTGCGACTAGTCATGATGATTGTGCGCGAGGCTGTGACGTGTCGTTCCGTTCATCATTTCACTTTGCAAAAGCCATTAGGATAGATAGATTAAGATTTAAACTCACGATTCATGTGCATGTCTATGTGATTGTCATGGTCTTACCTGGTAAAGTAAGTCTTCTAAACTTTTATCTTGTAGTTTACTTATTCTCTCATGTTTTTTTTTGGGTCGGTCCATGATGGGTCTAGATCGGTTTTCAACTCGAAAGTAATAATCATTGAGTCCTTTGAAAATAAAAAAAAAAAACGAAAGAGGCTTTTTGGAGAATGTATTTTCAATCTGTCTTCATCTTCCTGGATGTGTCATAGGTCATTATTTTCACAAGAAGTTGTCATCGTTTTTATAATAAAAAAATGCTTTAGAGAATTTGTTTTCAGATTATAGTTTCTAGGGAGTCTTAATTTTTGGTTTTCCTAGTTTTATGATTAGGGATTTTGATGCGTCTATTTCTTAGGTTATGTCTAGAGTGTTATTTATATTTCTTTGCTTAGAACACTTTTCTATAAAGTCTTGTTCATATACGAGTATTTTTATGAATAAATAAAGAATAAAAAAAAACTAGAAAGCGTGTCATGGACTAACATTGTCTTGACCATGTGCTTATTTAGTTCATTTCTCTTGATTTAGGTGACTATGGATCATCCACACTTATCGATCCATCACTCGAGCCTTGCCAAGGGGCAACCTCGCTGAGTTCCTTCGTTGTTGCTCCTCCGCCACCGTGAGCACACCGCCCAACATAAACTGCAGCTCCATCCACCACTTACCGTTCTCGCGGCGACTACGGCTTCTCTGCATAAATGCCGTCCTTGTCTTTGTTTCTCAGAGCCTCATACGTCGGCCAGCCGCCAAGCCGAAACACCCCTAGCTGTGAGCCACCATCGCGAGGAAGTTGATACTCAAGCTAAGTGATTATGGATCGTTGATCATCGGCCGTTCCCGCCTGGCCATGAGAGAAAGTGCTCAGAGTGAAGTGCCGAACCGCCTCGCTAATATCGAGAAGGACCTAAAGTAAGCCTCTGTCATACTCCAACAACTCTCGAGGCAAGCGGGCGCATCTATTTTGCTTGAAACAACTCAGGGTGATGATCCCTTTCCTCAAGGGCCAAGGGTGATGATTCAAATGAAGCCCTTCAGCGCCGACTCGAATGACAAAGCAGTCGTACCTGGCAGTACTATTGAGCCCCTTGACCCTAGGGAGTTCAGCACCTTGCGTCCAAAGTTTGTAAAACACGAACAAGGTGATCGGGATCCACTCGTTCCAACATCGCGGCCTCAACAAAGCAAAGCACGACTACTCCTTGGATATCAAGATAGCCCACCAAGACACCCGTTCTCTAATCGATGACAAGGCGCTAGAAGACAATTCACTCCTCTCCCTAGGTCTCTATCCCAAGTATTGACGATCCTTTGGAAAAAGGGGTTGCTTTCCACTGAGCTGAAGCGGCCTAATCTGAGCGATTTTCCAACTACGACTCATCCAAAAAGTGTGACTATCACATGGGAGAAGTCGGACACTCCACTGATGACTGCTATGTTCTAAAGCACAAGGTTCAGAACTTCTTAGATACTGGGGCATTCACATTCCGTGCTTCGTGGCTCTGCCAAGGCTGAGACGATCTTCTCATAGTCCCAAACATCCGGATTACACCCTCGAGTCCTGCAAGAATGATACATGAAGAGAAGGAAGTGATCGACACCCTGGGGCAACCGAGCGGCAAGTTCGACTACCACGTGAGATATTCGGCTCCTCCGAGCTTCTATATTGACTTGCGTGATATCGTCCCCAATGGATGGGGAGGTATGGATGATCTAACACTTCCAGTGACAGAAGATCCTAATGATGCGATGGAGAGAATCACTGCTCTGTTCAATAACATGCTCATTGGAGCTATTGAGAAAGGACCGTTGGATGAAATGGGCACTGGCTCGCGAGAGTAACACCTTTACTTTTTTCGCACACTCCCCTACGTGGGAATTTCTATTACTTTCTAGGACTTGCCCCATCTCGGGAGTTGCTTTTTAGGATTTTTCATTTCTATGACTTTATTGTCCCAGTTTCCATTCCAATAAATGTAATTCATTCGGTGATAATCAATGAAATTACAAATTTTTTGAGGGCATGTTAAGGTACATCAAACCAGCCCGGTGATGATATCCAACCAATAAAAGAAAATATAGTCCAAGGAGAATTCTAAGGCTTGGGCTTCTTCATGTTCCCTCGTGTTAAAACCATTTTGAAAAGAATTTTAAAAAAACAAACAAAAAAAATTCCAAAAAATTTAAAAAATCAAAAAAGAGAAAAATAAAAAAATGCAATGTTTAGCCCTGTTTGTCCTTCTGAACCCCCTACTTTATGTTTCAGGGGCAATCTTGTGATGCATGAGGGTATGGGAATGGTCCATTCTGATGAATTATGTGCCACCGAGTCTGATCTCGATGACATCGATGAACTCGAAGATTCCTCGGAAATGTTGCGTGGCCTAGAACGACATGAAAGGTCCAAAGTTCTTACTTCAGATTGAACCATCACTATTAACCTGAGTGATACGAAGGAACCCAAGGAAGTAAATATAAGAGCATATCTCCCTAAAAGTGAAACGAAACGCTTAATCCAGTTGCAGTATGAGAATAGTTGGATCTTTCAACCGAAAGGTACGTCAAGGACACTTCGGTGTAATTGAACTAGTCCTAAGGAAAGTACTGCCAGTCTTTCCTATTCCTGAGGGCAAATTCGCCCCAAGCTACAATGGTCCATATGTGGTTAATAAGGTGCTTCCCGGAGGTGCCCTGATTCTCGCAAAATGGATAGTTGTGAGTTCTCCACTTCTGTTAATTCTAATGCTGTGAAGATGTACCACCCCTGATAAAATCTAACATTTTGCAGCAAAAGCTTTCAAGTGTTTAGTTTTATATTCTGAATTGCAAACATTTCACTGATGAATAAACGGTATCAATCAATTTCAAGTTAAGATGTTTGCTTTGGCTTTAAATTCTGTATGGTTATTTTATCGGTCTGCATCATCAATTTCAAAAGGGAAATCTATTTGGACAATCTTATAATTCATGTAGAATAAATTGAATGTGTTGAATGAGGTACATCGGGATGATGAAAGGCAAGCCCTATCTTATACATAGTCCCTTGCACTAATCCCCAGTGAGTTGAGCGGAAAAATTTCATGTCTGCAAGGGAAAGGGTTATCTCGCAAAAGGTACGGCAACTGAAGTGACGAAAGGCAGTTCATTTCTCTATCCCAAACACTACAGGCTATCCATTGTTTCGCCACTTTGAGCCTAAATGTTTGGAGAAATCCTTTCAAATTACCCCTGTCAAGAACCACCCTACATCGGGGTAAACTGGAGGTAAGTTAGCATTATAAGTTGAAAAATGAATAGAGATTGTCTTGCTCTCACTTGTATCAATTTTCGAGTATTGCTTTTTCAGATGAATTCACGCGAAGTTCAAGTGCCTTAGGATAATGAAGAGCATTTTTTTCTCTATCCTATACACATTTTATCCTTTGCTAAGCCCAATTGAGTCTACAATTTTATTTTATATGAACACAGTTGGTGATCATCCCCCACACTGGGGCAAGGCAACAGTCATCATTGTTCAAGCAGCATATTCGAAGCGTTGATAAAAGATGAAGACCCCTAAGAGTCCGAATGTCGAGTAGTTTGGTAAAAACAAACCAAAGTGTGGTTGGCCGATATATGCATTGTAGACAGTGTGTGTCAAAAGTCAAAAAAAAGGGGGAAGGGCAAGAAAAGCAGTGTGCCTGGTAAAAGCAAGGCCAATGCCAAAAAAAAAAATCGAAAAAAGGAGAACTTTAGCGAAAAAATATCAAGATACGACATGTCAAAGTCATGAATCCCAGTGGAGCAGAAGTTCTACAAGTCTCAAAGGAATCAAGTGACGAATTCTCGAAACCACTAGAGCATCTACCGAGAAGACAATCCCTGGTGAAGAAGAAGACTAGTGATAATGCCAAGATGATCACTAACTTATTCGCCCCAATTATACACATTTTGAGCCTAATGATCCATTCATATTTTAACCTATGAGCCTAGCCTACATTATGTCCTTTGCAAAGTCTCTTCAGATTAGGGCACTTGAACTAACGTAGAGTTTCAGATGTTTATAAGCTTAGCTCGAAGAAGAACGAGCAAGTCCACTTCTATCTCATTTTGCAGGGTTCTTGACTTGTAAACCCGGAGACAATTGTGGAGTATTTTCTTTCAATAGCCTTAACTCGAAGAGTCCCTTTTGCTAAGCCATTGACCAAGCTCACGTTATAGACTTGACAAAGATCTCTCACATTGGTAAAGTCGTACTGTTTGCGAGAATACTCGGACCCTTGTCCACAGGATGAATGTGAGATAGAGTGATTCCCATAAAATAGCCACTTTTCGATGAGGATGAGAGAAAGCCCTTCTAGACCGGAAGTCCCTCATTCGACATTTTTAAGATATCTGCTTGTAAATTCGGATTGTCTTGTCATGATTCTTCCCAGTGAAATTTTGTAATACTGACTCGATAAAATCATCATGCATGAAAACCAGTCGAATTTATAATGCATGAATATATGCGTCCTTAATTACCCATGAATGCATATTACTTGTTGTCTATAACCGTGTCTAGCATGAGACACACCCTCAAGAGTCAGAAATATCACCAGGTAAATATATCTTTATCCCTTGGATGTCTGTGACTATCTAGGTATCCTTAACCTATTTGAGCAATTGTCAGGTCCTATATTTGATCATCTCTAGATGTCTCCAGCAATATCCAGGCATCTATTGATCAAGCCTTTTCAAGTACCTCTGATGATATCCAAGTACTTTGTTAAAGAACCCATGAGCATTCAGGATAGCCCCTGGTTCACCAAATTGTTGAGTGTTCAAGATTATATCCAGAAGATTCCCCCGTGACACGCCTATGAGGAAGGTCACTGAAGTCCATCAAAGTTCATCAAGCAACATCTTTA
Source organism: Syzygium grande (assembly GCA_024733475.1). NCBI lineage: Eukaryota > Viridiplantae > Streptophyta > Magnoliopsida > Myrtales > Myrtaceae > Syzygium > Syzygium grande. The sequence goes on from JAMXDD010000010.1 coordinate 31,020,948, forward strand.
GAACAAAGCCCAAGTGATTGTCAAATGGTACAGAATCAGAATCATGCCTCGATTTACTTTACCACTCCTACAAGGTAAGTGAATTCAGGTACGTCTGCTAATTATTCTTCATTGTTTCTCTCTTCGAAATGTGAGACATGATCTCTTTCATATGTTCGCCCAGTAGAACAGGCGACATAGTTTTTCATTTGGTGTTGCTAAGTGGAGTACACGGCACACCTCATTTCATGTTCGCCCAGTAGAATAAGCGACATATCTCTTGGTGTTGCCAAGTGGAGTATGCGGCACACCCCATTTTATGTTCGCCCAGTAGGACAGGCAGCATAATATCTCATTTGGTATTGCTAAGTGGAATACACGGCACATCCCATTTCATGTTTGCCTAGTAGTACAGGCAGCATAATTTCTTATTCCATGTTACCCAGTGGAATAGGCAACACATCCCATTTTTATGTTTGCTCAGTAAAATAGGCAGCATGATTTTTCATTCTGTGGTCACCCAGTGGAATAGGTGGCACAACCAACCTCATGCTCGCCCAATGGAAGAGGTGACGTGATCCTTTTAGTGATTGCCCAGTGGTATAGGCAACACGTCCCATTCTTTCATTATATTATGCGCTATTTCGCATCTGTAGGAAACTACAGGTAACATATAGGCAGTCCAGTACCTCGAGAACCTTACTTATAGTGGACCAGAAGTTTGGAGATCGAAGGAAGTCAAAGCATTATAAAGCTTTCCCTCACTTGGATGCTTTTTGTGCGATTCGTATGTAAGACTCTTTCACTACTCCACACGAAGTGAGAAGCCTTAGCATACGTTCCTTATTATTTGCATATCATGCATCATTGCATTTTAAAAAGAAATCATTATTAATCATTTTGCATAGTTTAAATTTAGGTCTCAGTTTTTTAGCAAAACCTCTGCGAGCCTCCACTCAAAGAGGGGCAGCTGTTGACACCTAAGTTTCGACACATCATTTAGTGGTTAATTGCATAGAAAATTAGGGATTAAATTTTAACCCCTGAACAAAAATATTATGAATTGCATAGCATAAAGTTTTGGTTCGTATAGATTAACTGCATTTCACATCGGATCGGCGGTGGTAAGCGAGTTTAAAATTCATCATGTAAATCGAGCTCGGGCATCGAACGAAACTCGACTCACTCGGAAAGCATAGGCCAAAAATCACACGTAAAAGGGCTTGGTTGTCTTAATTTGAGCTTAAAATTAGCTCATTATGCTTAATTAAAGAAAAACCCAAATTAATTTAGCCCACTTAGAATTAAATTAAAGCCTAAACCTAAGCCCATTAGGACAAGAAAACTCAGCTAATTGACCTAGGTTTACACTATAAATATATGTTTATTGGGGAAGGAGAGGGACAAAAATTTTCATACACGGCCACAAAAAGTTGACACACACGAGAGAGAAAACAAAGATTGAAGAGGGTGATCCAACATTGATGTATGGGAGTCTTTCTGGTGAATGCGTTTTGACTTGGTCAAGCATCCACTTGTGAGAAAATTCAAGACGCCCACTTGAAGGATTTTCGTATCCTTCGCACGACGCTGGTGAAGAACAGACACTCCCTGTGTGCTTGCCACTCCCATCTCGCCATTGGATCTTGCACTCACGCTACTGCTGCATCAGTTTCAGCGACGCAACTTCAACGCCACTAGTGCTCACTGACTTCATCACCACGAGTCCCTTGGTTTGTCAACAAACGCCGGAGTTGCTGTCCACATTGCAAGGCTTCCTGCACCGTGACACCCACCTACACCGAGACGCCACCGTCCAGCCCAGTTCCAAGCTACACCAAGCCGCGACTCCCCTGACGTGACCTTTAAGCAGCATATCGAGAAGAAGAATCCATTGTGAGCTGTGCCGTGTCCTCACCAAAACAGACCCGCAAAGTTTCTGTTTTTGCAGGTTGTTGATCGTCAAACCGAGCCACCCCGACTTGTTGCCTTCGCTAATCATCATACCGCTAGTTCACCGAACCGGTTGTCCAACGAGCATCACACCGAGACTATCATCCACCGCCGTGTCACTGCTGTGAGCACCATCGTTCCCGACGCCGCACCGCTGCTCCCGACGCACCACCGGTCACCATCCCTATCTGCAATCCCGATCGGCTACAAATTCAAATTTGGAAAGAAATCTGTAAATCAGGTAATTATTTTATCCTGATTTGATTTGAATATTTTGCTGCCTAATTCGTGATTATTGATATCTAACTTTGCATATTTAAATAATAGGCATTATCTCAATTAGGATTTATTTCCTTTTTTTGAAATCTTGGATATCTGTTACTTATCAAATTTGGATAGAATTAGAATTTTCAAAATCCTGTGAATATATCCAAAATATTTGAGATATCAAAATCTTTTCAAGATGTGATCGATTAGGAAAATTTCCTAATTCTCAACCGCACACGTGAAAATAAATCTATCTATTAGGCTTTAGATAGAGTTATTTTCAAAGCGGATATTTCGAATTTTAGGATCGATTTGTCAGGCTTTAGATCGAAACTTAATTCGAAAGATTTAGCGGTTATTTTTTTACTTGATTTTAATTTCGAATTTCGATAAAAAAAATACCAAAAAAGATTGCTCTGGAATAAGTTAATTTCTTTAGTTTAAAATTGCATGCTTAGATAATTAGCTTTTTTTTAATTTCGAATTTCATCAAAAAAATACAAAAAAATAATATACCCGTCATTAGAAATAGGTCACGTCATGGCACGACATATAGTTTGCATGTTAGGTTGCATTAATCGCATGTCAATTTTTGCACGTCATTACATATAGGTTAGCTTTCATTTAAATAAATAAAAAAACAAAAAAAAAAGAAATTTCTGCACCTTTGAACTCTAAGTCAAGATTAATCAAATTTTGTCAAATCGAGTATTTTTCTTGAAATTGGTACCGGAAGGGCGTTAAGGAATCTAGCATAACCAAGTCCCTGAATTCATAATTTCTGGTTCGTAGAAATAAAATAGTACTCCCACTATTTTATTTAGGTTTCTAATCAACCTACCTTAAATGATTAGTGACGACTCCCATTGAAAATATTTACATGTTCATAATTAGACTTAAGTTGCGAATTGGTAGAGTTTGGGAGAACTCGAGCTAGGTTAGTTAATTTAATTGACCTAGTAATCCATTAGTCTAAGATTGAAAATCCGATTTTTTTAGGTCGCAACAAAAGCCATAGACAAATTGTTAGCCAGTTGCATGTTGTCTTTTTTGCCGCCACAGCTTCCGTTCTATTCATTCCATTCCAGTATATTCCGACTGCCTGCAAAAGTGGAAGATAAAACCACAAAAGCCAAGTGCTAAAGTCCCTTTGAATCGCGTCGTAACAGTACAACAGGGATAGAGTCGGAGCCTAGTCAGCCGGTATAAGGTGTGCCAAGGAACTGCCCCTTTTTTAATGTCAACAATGGCAAAGTTAAAACATGTCCTTGTTATACCATTTCCAGCACAAGGTCATGTCACTCCTCTCCTCAAACTCTCACACTGTATTGCTAATTATGGAGCCAAGGTTACATTTGTGAACACAGAGTCCATTCATGCACAAGTGATGGCTGCAAACCCTGGATTGGACGAGCGATTGAATCGGATTAAGTTTGTTACCATTCCGGATGGGCTAGAAACTGATGAGGAGCGAAAAGACTCGACTAAGATGCTGGAGAGCATATTAAGGGTGATGCCTGGTCATTTGCAGGAGTTGATTGAAAAAGTGAAGAAGCAGTCAAATGGCAATGAAGATGAGCAGATCAGCTTCATGATTGCGGACCTGACCGCCGGATGGGCGCTGGAAGTTGCTGAAAGGATGGGAATCGAGCGAGCCGGGTTTTGCCCAGCCTCGGTGTCGACTCTGGCCTTGACACTTCATAGTCTGCAGTTGATCGAGGGTGGAGTCATAGACAACAATGGTAAGGGACCAGAACTATAACCCTTCACAATCGGCCTCTTGAAGCCTAGATATGTTGTGTAGCCATCTCTCGATTGCTTTATTGACACACACTAAGGAGAGAAAAATCTCCAACATGTATCACTCCGGCAACACGTGCTTGTAGGGACAGGTTAATCTAAAGATGATCTGACTTGGCGTCGATAACTTATACAGGCGTTGCTCTGAAGAATGATCTCATCACAATATCGAAGGACCTTCCTCCATATAAGAGCAATGACTTCACTTGGAGTTGCCCTGAAGACCAGATGATGCAGAAAGTGTTATTCCAACTCGTATCTAACGTCCCCCTTTACAGGAAACGCTCAAACTCAGTCCTTTGCAATTCATTCCATGAACTCGAGGCATCAGCCCTTGGTGTCATTCCCGGAGCTCTCCCAATCGGTCCTTTAATAGCGAGCACACAATTATTCCATCACAGAGGAAGCCTGTGGAATGAGGACTTGACCTGCTTGAACTGGTTAGACCAACATCCATCCCAGTCAGTCATCTATGTCGCCTTTGGAAGCACAACAGTATTCAGCCCAGAACAATTCTATGAGCTTGCCCACTGCCTCGAACAGATTGCCCGACCATTCCTGTGGGTTGTACGCCCGGACCTAACTGACAGGCCAGTCACTGAGTTCCATGATGGGTTCCTCCAAAGGGTGAGGAATTATGGGAAGGTGGTCCAATGGGCACCACAAGAGGAGGTCCTAGCACACCCTTCAGTGGCATGCTTCTTCACTCACTGTGGCTGGAATTCCACCCTGGAAGGCCTGAGCAATGGAGTCCCACTTCTCTGCAGGCCCTATTTGGGAGACCAGTTCCTGAACAGGAGCTTCGTATGTGATGTGTGGAGGGTTGGTCTAGGGGTGGATGGTGATGAAAATGGAGTCGCAACAAGGGATGAATTGAGGACAAAGATGCTAGCAGTTCTTGGCAGTGACGAGATAAGGGCAAATTGCCTAAGGGTGAAGGAGATGGCCAGGAAGAGTGTTAGTGAAGGAGGGTCCTCCCTGAAGAATCTGCAGCGCTTCATTAAACATATGATTGCTTGAGGCTTCTTCTTCTTGTTCCTCTTCAGTCCCTAATATTGTACTCAATGTACTCTTTTACAAATTAATTTACTTGTTGCAAAAAGCAAATCATCGAACAATAAAATAAGTAGGTATTAAATCAAGACATCATATATACGTGATTTGATCGTATGACATAACGGGGAGCATCACAACTCAAAGTATATTTATCTTTTATAATTACTCACAAACAATCTTTAAATCTCAAAAATGAATTTACAAATCTTACCACAAGATTTATTGGCTTATAGGGTTAATATCACCAAAAATCCCAAACTGGTATACGTGTGACAATTTTGTCCTGAACTTTTTTTTTATCACCAAAATCCTAAAACTGGTATATATGTGACAATTTTATCTCGAACATACCCCAAAAAACCTCAAACTGGTATACTTGTGACAATTTTACCCTGAATATATTACAAAAAACTCAAATTGGTACATATGTGATAATTTTATCATGAACTAAAATTTTAATATTATTTTTTCTAATTTTTATTAATTTTTTTTCTTCATCTTCAACCTCTGGCTAGTTTTGGATCTTCATCTTCAAGGTTGGTCTAGCCGGGGTTGGCGAGGGCCACCCTTGCCGGCATCGGGTGAGGACGACCCTTGCCTACGTCGAGCAAGGGCTGCCCTCGCCGGTGTCGGGTGAGGCCAACCCTCGCTTGGGCGGGCGAGGGCAACCCTCGCTTGGGCGGGTGAGGACAACCTTTGCCCGACGTCGGCGAAGCCGGGCAAGGTCATTTCCTCTTCACCCAAGCGAGGGCGACCCTCGCTCGAGTCGAGTGAGGGCTGTCCTTGCCCGCTCAGGCGAGGACTGCCCTTGTCGGATTTGGTGAGGCTAGCCCTCGCCGGCATTGGGTGAGAGCTGTCCTCACCCGCCTAGGCGAGGGCGACCCTCCCCGACGTCCCGGAGGTTGAAAGGAGGCCAGCGAAAAAAAATTAGTCGGTCCGGCGACCAGCTAGAGGTTAAAGATGAAGAAAAAAAAATAATAAAAAAATTAGAAAAATAAAAATAATATTAAAAAATTATTAGCTCAAGGTAAAATTGTCATAAGTGTACTATTTTAAGGTTTTTCGTAGTCAAAAAATAGTTTAGGGTAAATTTGTTACAGGTTTACCATTTTAGAGTAAAATTATCACAGGTGTATTAGTTTGGGGTTTTTGGTGGAAAAAAAAAGTTTGGGGTAAAATTGTCACAGGTGTATCAGTTTGGGGTTTTTGATGGTAAAAAAAAAAGTTTGGGGTAAAATTGTCACACACATACTAGTTTAGGGTTTTTGGTGGTATTAACCCAATTTATATCAAGCACAATTGATTGTTATGACCAAAAGCTCCTTTGCACAATATACACATATATAATTTCTGCTCGGAACAGTACTCATTATGATATATTAATGCAATTTCAGAGGATATTTTCCCTTAAAATGAAAATTTTGAAGCCTGCCTTCCTAGTTTAAGTGCCGGGCTATTCCTCGTTTAAAGTTTTCAATTTTGTCAAAATGGATAACGACAATAAAATTTGTTATTCAGAATAAAAAATGGATATGTTAAGGCTTATTAAAGCAGTTTTTAATCAGTCGATCCCGGTATAAGAAAGTGGAAGAAATTCTGCCACTATTTGTCCTCTGGAATTTGCCCTGCACAAACGTCATGGGTATCTTTCCCTAGGGAAATTTTACACTTAATTTTCATCCCACCCCTCAAACTTATTTATGCCGCCATCAACCTATATAGATTATTAGTAATGTTGTGTGCTGGCAACTTGGCACATATGCTGATGTGCAGTATGACCCTGCTATTTTTTGATACTTATAGCTAACTGGAAATTAGGTGCTTTTGTTCCTCCTGTAGTGGATCATCTCACTCCAATTGATTCATCATATTACGTTGGGACATTTGTTCTGTTAATTAGATGGGTGCATTTACATCTCTCTTTCTTATGTCAGGTTTGCCATTATGGGACTGGTGACAACTATTTTGGCCCTACTAGTCCCGCACCGCCGAAATGAGAGGTCATCAAATTCGGATTAAGGACGAGTGTAATATGCTTAGAGGGTTGTTCCTTAGCTTGAGAGTTAAGTGAGATTCTTTGAGGCGCAGACAAGATATATCTTGGCACATTGGATGTTCATTTAGTTTTAAGGCTCCGTGATTATTTCCCAAGGACGTACTAGTGAGATATTAAATGTTGATCACAAAGTACGTTTAAGGTTGAATTCTCTTCCTTTCCTCTGTAATTAAATTGTCTGCTAAATGTTAACTAGTCTCTTTAACAAGGTCACTGTTTTACTCTACTTCAAATTGGTGTACTCATGATTGCTGATTGAGGCAGTTCCGTCAGCAGCGGGCGGTGTTACCTCCTATCACTGCAAATTGAAAATTTTCATGCCTTCCTAATTTGGCAGTTCATTGTTAAGTATCAGGTTGTTCTTAGTATAAAGCTCTTGGCATTGTCAGAAAGGATAAAGAACAAGCTAATTCGCTGTTCAGAATAGGCAAATGTATATTTAAAAGCTCATTATAACAGATTTTAATCAGGTGACCCTGGATTAGGAGAGCAAGATATTCTGATAATTATGTTCTTATTTATCATCGTTGTGCCCTAAGGAACAATCTAGCAATTGAAGCGGAAATTGCTGTAGCTTATTTTTTTCACTGATATCTCGTTTTTGGTTTACTTGGAATGACTAGTGCATAATTAAATTTACCAAGAGGATGACTTACTGTTACCTGGTCATTTTGCTTGTCTTATGTTCCGGTCCTACTGAATTCATGATATCTAGGAATGGAAGCGGACAGGTATAACAGGGTTATCCAACCTTCCCAAAACCTAATGCGACGTAAATGGTGGGTCTAGTGTCAATTGCTCGATTCACTTTAGGGTTCACATAATGGGTTTCATGATGTCATAGTTGGGAAAGCCGGTGTCAATTGCTAAATTCACTTTAGGGTTCACATAATGGGTTTTTATAATGTCATAGTTGGGAAAGCCAATATGGCTATTAAAATGCCATTTGTTTCCTTTATATTCCGTAAGTGGTTGAGTAAGTACACATAGTTAGCACCTCTACTAGAATTTGTAATGGTTTTTGGGATTTTTCAAACTGCCCTTATTATGTTCAACCCCTCGAGATTACTTAATTGTAAAAAATTGAGAATGCTAATAACAAAATTTAGTATTATATAAGATTTTTAAACGATGGCCACCATTTCACACCTATCTTCTATATCATTATTAGACCTTAGATTTTTATTTCAACCTTAAATTCTTTCATTCTTATATTTTGGACTTCGTAGAATTCAAATTGAAAACTTACAAGGCATGAGTTTTGAATAAATAGTTACATCTATAAATAGGAGGTTGTTTATTACATATTTAATATAAGAATATTGTTTATTACAAAATACTGTGGCGGTTTGTGAGTGTTTGACTATTTTATCGAGTTGAGTTGAGGATATTATTTAAAATCCGTAAGGGGTTGGGGATGGGCTTTGGAATAACAAAAAGTTAACGCTTTCATTCATAATGATATTTAGATTGCCGTAAAGACGTGATAAACGTACCTAATTGTATTTTATTCAAGTTATTAAGTGTTAATACGTCGATGGAATTGATATACTAAGTTGCAAATTCCAATCCAAAGGTTTAAATTTTTAGACGGAATGAGACTCTATGTTTCTTAGACCATTATATACTTCACATGTCTACGATGTGGGATACTCTCTCACGTTACAAATAGGAATGGAATTATATGAATGACACACATGGAGTTTATAAATGGGAAATAAGACAAGCAATAAACTAAGATAAAAAAAAACATAAGACTTACTTTACTTTTGATTCATGAACTCAAGGCATTAGCATTTTTGTCCACAGATTTGCTTTTATTCGAATACGACAACTTCTTATCTCTTTTCATGACAAGGGACAACCTACATCTAAAGAGCCAGTACTTGTTGATAAGAAAGGCAGACATGAGAACACAAGCCATAGACAAATTATTACCTAGTTGCATGTTATCTTTGTTGCCGCCAGAGCTTCAGTTCTTTTCATTACAGGAAAGTATGCCGATGGCCTGCAAAAGAGGAAGATAAAACTACAAACGCCAAGCGCCAAAGTCTACAATGGCAAAGTTCAAACATGTCCTCGTTTTACCATGTCCTGCGCAAGGTCATGTCACTCCTCTCCTGAAACTCTCACACTGTATTGCTAATTATGGAGTCAAGGTTGCATTTGTGAACACAAGTTCATTCACGCACAAGGGATGGCTGCAAACCCTGGATTGGACGAGGGTTCGAGTCGGATTAAGTTTGTCGCAATTCTGGATGGGGTTGAAACTGAAGAGGATCGAAAAGACTTCACTATTTGGCAGGAGAGCATGTCAAGGAGGATGCCGGATCATTTGCAGGAGTTGATTGAGAAAGTAAAGAAGCAGTCAAATGGCAATGAAGATGAATAGATCAGCTTCATGATTGTGGACCTGAATGCCGGATGGGCACTGGAAGTTGCCGAAAGGATGGGAATCGAACGAGCTGGGTTTTGGCCAGCCTCAGTTTCGGCCCTGGTCTTGACACTTCATTTTCCGAAGTTGATCAAGGGTGGACTCGTAGACAACAATGGTAAGGGACCAGAGTTAAACCCTTCACAATCAGTCTCATGAAGCCTAAATATGTCATGTAGCGCCATCTCTCAATTACATTGACACACAAACTAAGGAGAGATGAATCTACCACATTTTTTTCCACCGATATCGTATGCGATTGTAGGAATAGGTATTCTAAAGAGAATCTTACTTGGCATCGATAACTTATGCAGGCTTTGCTCTGAAGAATGATCTCATCAAGATATCGAAGGACCTTCCTTCATATAAGAGCAATGACCTCATTTGGAGTTGCCCTGAAGACCCAGCGACACAGAAAGCAATTTTCAAATTCGTATTGTCCGTGGTGCATCACAGCAAACGCTCAAACTCATTCCTTTGCAATTCCTTCTATGAACTTGAGGCATCGGCTTTCAGTGTCATTCCTGGAGCTCTCCCAATCGGTCCGATAATAGCAAGTGCCCAATTATTCCATTGCAGAGGAAGCCTGTGGAACGAGGACTCAACCTGCTCGAATTGGTTAGACCAACATCCAGCTCAGTCAGTCATCTATGTCACCTTCAGAAGCACGTCAGTATTCAGCCCGGAACAATTCTAGGAGCTTGCCCATGGCCTCGAACAGGTTGCCCGACCATTCCTGTGGGTCGTACGGCCCGACCTCACTGACGGGCCAGTCAATGAGTTCCATGATGGGTTCCTTCAAAGGGTGAGGAGTTTTGGGAAGGTGGTCCAATGGGCACCACAAGAGGAGGTCCTAGCACACCCTTCAGTGGCATGCTTCTTCATTCACTGTGGTTGGAATTCCACACTGGAAGGCCTGAGCAATGGAGTCCCACTTCTCTGCAGGCCCTATTTTGGAGACCAGTTCCTGAACAGGAGCTTCGTGACGTGTGGAGGGTGGCTCTAGGGGTGGATGGCGGTGAAAATGGAGTCACAACAAGGCATGAAGTGAGGACAAAGATGCTAGCAGTTCATGGCAGTGACGAGATAAGGGCAAATTGCCTAAGGGTGAAGGAGATGGCCAAGAAGAGTGTTAGTGAAGGAGTTCCTCCCTGAAGAATCTGCAGAGCTTCATTAAACATATGACAGCTTGAGGATTCTTCTTGTTGTTCCTGTTCAGTCCCTAAGATTGTGCTCTAATTTGCTCCTTTACAAATGAATGTACTTGTTGCAAAAAGCAAGCCATCGAACAATAAAATAAACAGGAATTAAATCAGATATCAGATATATGTGATTTGATTGATGTACATAACAGGGAGCAACACAACTCACGCTGTATTTAGCTTTCATAATTACTCGCAAACAATCTGTCAATCTCAGAAATGAATTCACAATTCTTACTACAAGATTTATTGGCTTCAAAACATCAAGCACAATTGATTGTTGTGACCAAAAATTCCTTTGCACAATATAAACATACATATATTTATGGAATTTCTGCTCGGAACAGAACTCATTATGATATATTAATGCAATTTCAGAGGATATTTTCCCCCAAAATGAAAATTTTGAAGTCTGCCTTATTTTCTGGTTCCTAGTTTAAGTACCGGGTTGTTTGTTCCTCGTTCAAAGTTCTCACTTTTGTCAAAATGGATGAAGACAGTAAAATTTGTTATTCAGAATAAAAAAATGGGTATGTTAAGGCTTATTAGAGCAGTTTCTAATCAGTTGATGCTGGAATAAGAAAGTGGAAGAAATTCTGCCACTATTTGTCCTCTGGAATTTGCCAGCACAAACGTCATGGGTATCCTTCCCTAGAGAAATTTTACACTTTTTTCATCCCACCCCTCTACTTATTTATCCCAACATCAACCAATATAGATTTTTAGTAATGTTGTGTGCTGGCAACCTGGCACATATGCTCATTTGCGTTGAGAAGTTCGTGAACTTTCTTTTGGTAAAATTATATGAAAGCTTTATTAAACTAGTGAGCAAGTATAATCTGGCCTGAGAATGATAAAATGAAGTAGCATCTTGGTTGGCACTTGCAGGGAAAGCAGTATGAGTTTCGGGCATTTCTCCCAGCAGTAATAGCAATGCAATCTATCCAAGGCAGCCCTCGGAAGCCCAAAAATTTAAAGCACCAATGGTTTTTCCACAAGTTTTTCCGGTCAATTGTCCTGGACTCATCATTGTTGTCTTTGGCATTGCCAGTGTCGTGGTTCAGGTTCTTATTAATTGGGCAAAGAAACTCTTCGATCATCCTTTGACATTCATTTTGCTTGATCATGTATGCGTAGACTAACTTATTTTTGTTTTCTTTGTTGGTTTTCTTGCAGTACAAGCTTATCTCATGGCTTGCCATTGTATTTTGTGCCCAGTTGCTAGCTAACATGAGGAACATGGAGAACGTATCTCTAACAGATCTCCACGGCCAAAATGTGAGTGCATAGTTGATATGTGCTTTCAATGATGTGAACTTTTTTTTTTTTTTTTTATGTGCAGGACGTGTACATGTTTACACGATTAAATTTTGGACTCCAAAAGCTGCAGCATGGAGCCTCATAGTTTAATATAGATGATAAACTTGAATGAATCTGCTCTCAGTTCCACAAAATGTCTATGACCAACCATGACGATTGTCTGTTAGAAGGTGGCTTTTGGCATTTATCCATTATGGATTGAAATGGAAAAATCTCTGGTTGGTTTGGTCTTAAAGACCTGATTTGGTAAGATGTCCCTTTTGTTTTATGATCCCAGGGTTCCTTGTTTGGTACGAGGGGATTAAAATCTGCTAGCAAACGGATGTTGGTATCTTTTCCTCATTAAAATCTGCTTCCAAACAGATGTTGGTATCCTTTCCTCACTCTGCCAGTCTGCCTCCTATTAGATTGCTTGACTCAGAATTCTAGTTCAAAAGTGGATTGTGGAGTTTACGATTTTGCCAGTGGTGTGCAGCAATTTGAAGTCATTGCAATCCCCTGATGAGAGTTCATTGAGTGTTGGTCTTCACCAGTTAAATCGACCATGGCCATTTTCCCATGCAGATTCACACTTTATTCGGGAGGTGTGAAAGAATAGCGATACAGTTGCTTTTGGAATGACGAGATTAAAGAGAACATTCTCATTCCATAATGACTGACAGCTTTTCTTCAAGCTTTGGTGTCTGTAACATTAGAAGCTTAAAACAGGATGGGCCTGTGCAAGTGGGTGCTGCGGTCAGGGCTTTGTGCTTCACTCTTATCATCAAATTTTTTAAGAATGAGTTCTTGATGAAGGAAGAGGAAGCTTCTGGGACAGAAATACTGTTAAGATCTTAACTTGACGACTTCTGTAAAAGAAATACCGGAGCTTCTAAAATAAATGCGGTAGATAGGGGTAATATATGATGCTGAAATTGGACCATTTGGAAATATTGCGTTTGGCAGCGCTATTCATCAACTTTTCAGTTTTTTCCCTCTGAAAGTAGGGTCTTCTTTCTAGAGTCCAACATGATGGTTTGAGGATCTTCATCTGCCACTCAATGGTGCTCTCGTTTAAGCACGTATTCGCACTGCTCAAAAAACTAGACTGGCTCCCTCAAGTTCTGTTTTTCCCTTGGTTTTCAGAGTCTTTATTTTTGGCAAAATAAAAAGACAGAAACCATGTATTAATGTAATGACATCATGATCAGGTGATTTGGAAGTCTGATGGAAGGTGGTTAGAGGGATTGGTGATTTTAATTGCTAAGCCACAGAGCAAGAGCTGCAAATGGATGATTCTCAGAGCATGCTGTGCGAACATTAGGAGTAGTAACTATCCACATGTCAGGATCAGGGGCCTACTCCTTTCAGATTGTGGCAGTTAATTGTGAAGCTTGAGGGTTGGGAACTCATGCTAGGCCCAAGATGTTATAAAGACTCTTGAGGGGCTTTGGTTATGGTGGTTCTTTCTGCCTTGTTCTCTCAGAATGATTCTGCAAGATATGGGACCTGGTGGTGAACTCTTAGACAGTAGGACCCTGTTACTGTATTAGTTTTTTTTAACCGCAAATGAGGTGCTATTGATCCTCCTGTAATGGTTCATGTCTCTTCATATATGATGTTGGGTCTTCTGTTCTGTTAATGAGATATGTGCATTTACATCTCTCTTTCTCTTGTCAAGTGTGCCACTATGGGATTCATAACGAACTATTTCAGCCCTACTGGTCCAGCTCTGCAGAAAAGAGAACTTATCAAATACGGAATAAGGACAAGTATAATGAGCTTGGTGGGTTGTGCCTTAGCTTGAGAGTTAAGTGCAATACTTTGACGTGCAGGCATTTATACTTTGGCACATGGGATGTTCATTTAGTTTTAACTCTGCATTGTTATCTCCCGAGGACGTACAGTAAAAAAATTAAATGTCTATCCGAAGGAACCTTTAAGTCTGGATTCTCCTCCAATCCTCTGTAAATTATCTGCTCTCGTTAACTGGCCTCTTTCATTAAGTCACTGTTTTACTGTTCATCAAATTCATAAACTCACGATAACAAATTAAGACAGTTTCTTCAGCGGAGGCCCTTTTTCCTTCCCATCATTGAAAATGAAAGTTTTGTGCCTGCATAATTTGAAGGTTCCTGTGTCATTGAATAAAGTTCTTGGTACTGGTGCAAAGGATGGCAATGGCTTGATTCACTAATTAAAAGAACCAAATGGCTCTTTTAAATCTTATGAAAGCAGTTCTTAATCAGCTGATGTTGGACCGAGTGTTAGAATAATCTGTCAATTGAAGCAGGAATTTTTAGCTGTCTCTTTAATGACCTGGGGAGTTGGACTGGCCAATGCATATTCAATTCACAAGAGGATGAGCCAATTTTACCGAGTCATTTCACTCTATCCTCATATATTTGTCCTATTGTATTTGTGATAATGAGATTGCTGAAAATGTGTAATAGATGTACCTAGTCATATAAATCCAAGCTATTACGTATCGATCTGCACTGAAACAGGAGTTTGTTGATAATTTCAATCAGAAATAGACTGTATCTGAGCCCATTATAAACCCGATATGCAAACGAAGCAGGATACATCCCATGTTACAAACCAGAATAAATGATATGAATCACACGCATGGAGTCATTAAATGGAAAATAAGGCAAGAAAGGAATCGCAATTGAATTAAAAACAAATAAAAGAGTTAAAAATTATCAATGTGATTTCACTTCCTTCTGTTCTTTTAGGAAGACCGAAAGCATCTGCATTTTTGTCGAATGCATTTGCTTTCAGTTGAACATGACAACTATTTTCTCTTTTCATGCAAAGGGACAACCAAAACCCGGAGGCATTAGAAACACATGCCGTGGACAAATTGCTAGCTAGTTGCATGTATCCTTGGTTGCCACCACAGCTTCTGTTCTTTTCATTCCACGCAAGAATATACCGACCACCCATGAAAGACAAAGATAAAACTGCAAAGGCCAAGTGCCAAAGTCCCTCAGAATCATGTCAGAGCGAAACAATGATGGTAGATTCTCGACTTAATTAGCCAATAATATACTGACCGCCCACAAAGGACATACAACTACAAAGCTCAAGTGCCAAAGTCCCTCAAAATCACTTTATAACAAAAAAATTACGGTTGAATCTTGGCTTAATTAGCAAATACAAGGTGTGTTAAAGAACTAAAGCATGGGCATGGTGGAATCTGTCTCTTGTTCCATGTCAACAATGGCAAAGCCAAAACATGTCCTGGTCATGGCATTTCCTGCCCAAGGGTCATGTCATTCCTTTCCTGAAAAACTCTCAAACTGTATTGCTGATCATGGTATTAAGGTTACATTTGTGAACACTAAGTCCATTCACGCACAAGTTATGGCTGCAAACCCCGAATTGGATGAGGCACCAAATCAAATTAAGTTTGTTGTGCTTCTCGATGGGCTCAAGAGACTGACTAGGAGCGAAAGGACTCTGCCTAAGCTGCTAGAGAGCGTATCAAGAGTGATGCTGGGTCATTTGCAGGAGAAAGTGAAGCAGCAATGCAATGGCAATGAAGATGAGCAGATAAGCTTCGTGATTGCAGACCTGACTGCCAGATGGGCACTGGAAGTCGCCGAAAGGATGGGGACCGAGTGAGCTGGGTTTTGGCCTGCCTCAGTTTCGACTTTGGCCTTGATACTTCAAACTACTAAGATGATTGAGGGTGGAGTGATAGACAACAATGACAAGGGACCTAAACTAGAACCCTTCACAATCATTCTCACAGCCTAAATATGCTGTCCTGTTATCCCTAAAATGGCTCTATCGACATACACATTAAAGAGAGATAAGTCTACAAAATCTATCCTAACCTATGTGAGTGTCGGAATAGGTAGTCTTAAGATACTCTACTCTCGTATAAGAGCAATGACCTCATCTGGAGTTGCCCTGAAGACCTGATGATGGAGAAATTGTTATTAGGTTGCGCATTGTCCAACCTCCGTCACAGCAAACACTTAAACTCACACCTTTGGAACATGCCCTCAAGGCATCGGTTTGCATTGCCATTCCTGGAGCTCTCCTGGTCAGTTTGTTAATAGCGAGCACCCAATTATAACTTCACAGAATAAGCCTGTGGAACAAGGAGTCGACATGCTTGAGATGGCTAGACCAGCATCTGGCGCAGTCAGTCAATTATGTTGCCTTCGGAAGCACAACGATGTTCAGCCCAGAACAATTCTAGGAACTTGTTCACAGCCTCAACGGATTGGTCAACCGCTCCTGTGGGTCATACGCCCTGACCTCACTGACGGGTCAGTCCTTGCGGGTTCCTATACACCCTTCAGTGGCATGCTTCTTCACCCACTTTGGGTGGAATTACACACCGGAATGCCAGAGCAATGGAATCCCGCTTCTCTGCAGGCCTTACTTTGCAGATCAGTACCTGAACAGGAGCTTGATATGTGATGTGTGGAGGGTTAGTTTAGGAGAGGATGGTGATGAAAATGCAGCCATAACTTAGGTACGAAGTGAGGACACATGCTAGCACTTTTTGGCAGTGATGAGATAAAGGGCAAATTGTGGTGAAGGAGATGGTCAAGAAGAGTGTGAGTGAAGGAGGGTCCTCCATGAAGAATCTGCAGAGCTTCATTGGACTCGCGCTTGAGGATTTTTGTTTCCGTTCATGTGCTTAAAATTGGAATCTGAATTTATTTATCTTGTAATGCGCCGCATAATTGGTGCATAAAGGGAAGCTCATATAAGAAGATTTGGGTCGACACTAAGTCATACTCACCTTTAATTATTATTAAACCTTAGTTTTTTATGATCAGCCACCTTAAATTCTTTCAACAGTATATTTTCGACACTATAGAATCACAATAGGAGTTCTACAATGCACAAGTTTCGAATAAATAGTTGCATATGCAAATATGGGATTGTTATCATTTATTTAATATAAGACTATTGTTTATTACAAAATATTGTGGCAGGTTGCTGATGCTCGAATACTTTAGTGTGGCGAGTTTGGGATATTGTATCAATACCTGTAACGGATTTGGGATAGGTTCTGGGAAAAACCTACAATTAGGGGAATTCGTTCCTAACCTGTCCTGCTTCCATCATTATTAATATTGAGATTGCCGCAAAGACATGACAAGCACACTTAATCTGAAAGTTTATAATGAGACTATATGTTTCTTATGCCATTATATACTTCACATGTCCAAAAAAAGGGATACTCTCTCGCTTCACAAATATGAATGAAATTACAGAGCCTGCACTTATTGATAAGAAACAAAGATAAGAAACGCCGATATGAGAACACAAGCCACAGACAAATTGTTAGCCAGTTGGATTTCATCTTTGTTGCCGCCACAGCTTATGTTCTTTTCGTTCCATGCCAGGATATCCGGACAGCCTGCAAAAGACATCGATAAAACTACAAAGCCAGGTGCCGAAGTCCCTCTGAATCAGGTCATAACGAAACAATAAGGATAAAGTCTGAGCTTAATTAGCCAATATAAGGTGTGCTAAGGAACTGTCCCTTGTTCTATGTTAACAATGACAAAGTTAAAACATGTCCTGGTCATACCATTTCCAGCACAAGGTCATGTCACTCCTCTCCTGAAACTCTCACACTGTATTGCTGATTATGGAGTCAAGGTGACATTTGTGAACACAAAGTCCATTCACACACGAGTGGTGGCTGCAAACCCCGGATTGGACGAGGGATCGAATCGGATTAAGTTTGTTGCAATTCCGGATGGGCTCGAATCTGATGAGGAGCGAAAGGACCCAATTAAGCTGATGGAGAGCGTGTCAAGGGTGATGCCGGGTCACTTGCAGGAGTTGATTGAGAAAGTGAAGAAGCAGTCAAATTACAATAAAGATGATCAGATCAGCTTCATAATTGCGGACCTAATAGCCGGATGGGCACTGGAAGTCGCTGAAAGGATGGGAATCGAGCGAGCCGGGTTTTGGCCCGCCTCGGTTTCGTCTCTGGCCTTGGATCTTCATATTTCAAAGTTCATCGAGGGTGGAGTCATAGACAACAATGGTAAGGGACCAGATCTAGAACCCTTAAAGTCTCATGAAGCCTAAATATGTCGTGTAGCCATATCTCAATTGCTTTATTGACACACATACTAAGGAGAGAGGAATCTACAACATTTTTCACGTCAATAACCTATGTGCTTGTAGGAATAGATAGTCTTAAGATAATCTAACTTGGCATCGGTAACTTATACAGGTGTTGCTCTGAAGAATGATCTCATCATGATATTGGAGGACCTTCCTTCCTATAAGAGCACTGACCTCCCTTGGAGTTGCTCAGGAGATCCAATGACGCAGAAAGTATTTTTTAGATGCGCATTGTCCATCCTCCATCACAGCAAACGCACAAACTCATTCCTTTGCAATTCATTCCATGAACTTGAGGCATCGGCCCTCGGTGTCATTCCCGGAGCTCTCCCAATCGGTCCTTTAATAGCGAGCACGCAATTATTCCATCGCAGAGGAAGCCTGTGGAACGAGGACTCGACCTGCTTGAACTGGCTAGACCAACATCCAGCCCAGTCAGTCATCTATGTTGCCTTTGGAAGCTTGACAGTACTCAGCACAGAACAATTCTATGAGCTCGCCCACGGCCTCGAACAGATTTCTCGACCATTCCTATGGGTCGTACGCCCGGACCTCACTGATGGGCCAGTCACCGAGTTCCATGAGGGGTTCCTCCAAAGGGTGAGGAATTATGGGAAGGTGGTCCAATGGGCACCACAAGAGGAGGTCCTAGCACACCCTTCAGTGGCATGCTTCTTCACTCACTGCGGTTGGAATTCCACACTGGAAGGCCTGAGCAATGGGGTCCCACTTCTCTGCAGGCCTTACTTTGCAGATCAGTACCTGAACAAGAGCTTAATATGTGATGCGTGGAAGGTGGGTTTAGGAGTTGTTTCTGATGAAAATGGACTAACAACTAGGCATGAAGTGAGACAAAAAATACTGGCAGTTCTTGGGAGTGATGAGATCAGGGCAAATTGCCTGAGGTTGAAGGAGATGGCCAGGAAGAGTATTAGTGAAGGGGGGTCCTCCCTGAAGAATCTGCAGAGCTTCATCGAACTCATGAAGGCTTGAGGGTTCCTGTTGTTGTCCAGTTCAGTGCCTAAGATTGAACTCTGTTTCTCTTCGAAGTCCTATGGTGGTTTCTATCTGCTGGTTTAGTTAAGTACCAGTTTGTTCCGGTAGAAAGTTCAGGGTTTTGTCAAAATGGTGACGACAATAGAACTTGTTATTTAGAATATTCAAATGGGTATGTTAAGGTTTACAAAACTTCAAATCACAATTTGCAATGACGAAGATGATCGGCAGGTAATCAATTAATGCTTTACCTTTTAAAATTGAATTCAAAAAAGTTATATATTATTTAATGTATTACAACCTTACGACAATTTAAATAATACCAAAAAGGATTAGAATTATTACATTTTAACAAACATATACAGTTTTCCAAGGGAAATTACTAAAAAAGCCATGAACTTGTTGTATTGGTGTAAATTCAACCATAAACCTTTTAATTGAATCAATTTAATTCTAAACCTTTTCACATTTTGTCAATCGAGTCCATCCGTTCAATTTAGACTAGAAATCGCTGATATCAATATCGATGGTTCTACGTGGCATGGCCAAAACTTATGTCGATATTTTTAATTATTTTTTCTTTTTTTCCTTTCTTTTACTTTCCCTTTTGTTTCTACTAGTGGCTGGCCGACAAGGGCTCCCCTCGCCCAAGCGAGGCCGACGAGGGATTGGCCACCGGAAAAAAGAAAAGGGAAAGAAAAAAAAGAAAGGAAAAAAAATATATATTAAAACATTATATAAAAATTTCACTTTAGTGCCAGCTGTACCATGTGGGACGGCCGACATTCAAGTTAGCAATTTCTAATCTAAATTGGTTAGATGGACCCAATTGACAAAACGTAAAAAAAAGTTTAGGACTAAATTGGTCAAATTGAAAGATTTATGACTGAATTGACACAAATACAATAGGTTTAAGGCTTTTAATGTACTTTTTCCCAGATTTTCGCATGCAATAAATTGACATCTGAAAATTTAGAAAGTGCAGAGGTTATTTGCATGCAATAAACATAACCTAAACGTTTTGTTACGATTCTGGCCATGTTTCATTGTATTGTAGCTTTTTCTAATTTTATTTTAGTACTAAGGTTCTAGTTACTAAAAGTAAATTGATTTAGATGCATTTATATGATAAGAAAAATTATCTTATTACGTTCGAATCATTAAATCATCGAAAGAAATAGTTGGTAAAATATCCAATACGAAGAATGTGATCAATGAAAAGAAAAAAAAAGTGGTTGACGAAAGTCAGAACTGGTGCTTGAGGAATTTTGCTTCTGTTCAGGTGCTTAAGATTTGACTCTGATCTTATTTATCTTGTAATGCATCACATAATTGGTGCTTATAGTGAGACTCATACTAAAAAGATTTGAGTCTACCCTAAATCAAAGTCAGCACACATATTACTTTAACAAATTACTCGGTTTTTTTTATCATCAATTTCCAGCTTCTAAGTATTCACTGTAAAGACACTACAAAAAAACAAGTTTTTAATGGCGAATTTTGGGACGAAAAATTTGGAAAAATTTGTCCCTAAATGAATTTGTGACGGAAAAAAATTCGTCGCTAATTCGGCGTTGCAAAATTTAGCAATGGAAAATATCAATTTTCGTCACAAAAAATTTGTTACAAAATTCATCGCAAATTAGCCACGAACTTTATTCGTTGTAAAATTCGTCGTAAATTAGCCACGAACTGTATTTGTCGCAAAATTCGTTGCTAATTGTCCGTCGTAAAATTCGTCGCAAATTAGCCATCAATTGTATTCATCACTAATTATTTATGGCAAAATTCATCGCAAATGAGCTACGAACTGTATTTGTCGCTAATATGCCACGGAATTTTTTTTTTGTCTCT
The DNA here is from genome assembly GCA_024733475.1 of Syzygium grande. Lineage (NCBI taxonomy): Eukaryota > Viridiplantae > Streptophyta > Magnoliopsida > Myrtales > Myrtaceae > Syzygium > Syzygium grande. The sequence goes on from JAMXDD010000010.1 coordinate 31,041,958, forward strand.
AAATTGCAACAAAATGTATTCGTGGCAAAATTCGTCGCTAATTTTCGATGAATTTTTTTTTTGGTCATTAATTTGCGATCAATTGATTCGTGGTGAAATTCGTCACTAATTTGCCATTCCAAATTTTGACTTTTGCCACAGACGTTGGTCCGGAACGGATTTAGTGATGATTTTTTATTAATTCTTTAGTGACGGAGTGTGCGACGAATATTGTTTACGGACAATTTGGATTTTAAATCTAATTAAAAGAAAAATTAACTTCTAGAATTTATATTTAACATTGATTAAATAATGGAGTAACTGCAGCTCTAATGGGCTCGGCTTGGCGGAGCAGCAGATAATGATGCAGCAGCCGGGTTGGCCGGGACAAAGGGCATGGCGAGTGAAGAGGTTAGTGTTGATAGCAGCGTGCGGTGACTAGACGGCGGTCAAGGGCGGCACGGCGACATTGCAGGTGGTCGGGTGAGCGGTTGGACGTAACGCGAGCGAAGGGCCGTGGGCGCGCGAAGGGGAGAGGAAGATAGCCAGCCAGGGGGGAAAAGCATGGCGGTGGACGGCGACAGCGACAACGACGGGTGGCAGGACAAGCCAACCAGAAGGCGGATTGCGCATGGCGACGGGGCGACGAGCGGCGGCCGCTGGTTTGGGCGGAAGGTTGCACTCGCGGTTGGCTCGGGGTGAGGCGCAGTCGAGAGGCGACAGTGGTGGCGCGGCGATTGGGTGGAGCCTGATGACCTGATGGCGACGCGGTGACCAGACGAGCGGCGGCGGCGCGCGACGGTGGGGTCCCGTCGGTGAGTTGTAGGCGGAGCAGCGGACGTGCGTGCAAGGAGGAAGAAGAGAAGAAGAAGAAGAAGACAAGAAAAAGAAAAGGAAAAAGGAAAAGAGAGAAAGGGGAAAAAGACGGTCTGCATGGGCGGAAATTTTTTTTTTTGGGTCAAATGGGCGGGAATTAAAGAAGTGGCTTTTTGAGATAGGAATTAGCAATGGATTCGAAAAATGGGCACCATGTGCCGCGAAGATCACTTCCGTCGCTAATTTGCGATGGAATTAACGATGGATTCAAAAAATGAATCCGTCGCAAATTAGCGATGAAATTTGTGATGGATTTATTTTTCGTCATTAATTTGCAACGGAAGTGATCTTCGCGGCACATGGCGCCTATTTTTTAGAATCCGTCGCTAATTTACAACGGAAATGTTTATACCGATCAATTTTTCGAATCCATCGCTAATTTGTGACGGAAAATAAATCCGTCACAAATTAGCGACGGATTTATTTTCCGTTGCTAATTCCGTCTCTAATTAGCGACAGAATTAGCGACGAAAATGTTTATACCGACCAATTTTTCAAATCCGCTGCTAATTCTGTCATTAATTAGCGATGGATTCGAAAAATGGGTGCCATGTGCTGCGAAAATCACTTCCGTCGCTAATAATAACAACAATAATAACGATAATAACAATAACAATAACAACAAGAACAATATTAATTATTATGACAACCAAAATAACACATGTCGCAATAATAATTACATATAATTAGTGAAAAGTCACAAATTTTAATTTTCATCTTCATTTTCGTCTTCGTCTTTGTCCGTGTCTTGATCTTGATCTTTCTTCTTTATGATCATCATCTTCATCATCTGTCTCAAAATCAAATTCTGTATCATATTCTACATTTGATTCACGAATTTCAGTTGGATCCACATCTATCATTGCTTCACATGGATCTCATAAAGTTAAAATGTTATAATACTCAGTTTCAACCGTGTTACAAACTTCCTTTTGTTGATAGGCTCTATTCTTCCAGTGTTCCTCGATTTTTCTTTGTGCTTTGATTTTACATACAGTCCACCAATTAGCTTTGTCACGTTTCAAACTAGGATATGATGCATAACATACTTGAATTGCTTATTGTGCCAAGACAAATGATTCATATTTTATATACCTTTTCTTGTGATTTCTTTCGACCAAATTAAACTTCGTATGCACCTTCATTTCTTTGAGTGGGTTGAACCACTTGTACTTAAATAACACAACCCGCATTAATGGTCCATGGTATTCTATCTCTATGATTTCATCCAACAAGCCATAAAAATTATCTTTTTAACTGCCACCATCAGATGACTGAACACACACACCACTATTCATTGTGGCTTTTTTCATTCCATATTCTTGAGTGTGAAAATTATATCCGTTTATGAAATATGCTGGCCAATTTCATACTCTTGACTTTAGACCCATGACAGATGATACAGTAATCCTTGCTCTCTAACTTCATCATGATTACTGTGAACCTAAGGTCACATATGTAAAGTCAATAATATATATTTTAATAAATGATGTATAAAATATTAATAACTTGGTTTTGATCCATAGGCAACTTAGATATGTTTTGAACCATGCTGCAAATTGTTCATCGCACAAACGGTCAAACTCATTTGGTGGCAGTTTATACATTGAAGTTTGGAAAATCCTATTAGCAAAGAATTTTTTTTCCATCGCTAATTCGCAAAAATAGCGATAGAATTTGCAACAGATTTATTTTCCGTAGCTAATTTGCGACGGATTTATTTTCCGTCGTTAATTTGCGATGACTAATTTTCCGTCGCAAATTCCGTTGCTATTTTTGCCATGGATTTATTTTCCGTTGCTAATTTGCGATGAATTGTTATTTCGTGGCAAATTCCATCGTAAATTAGTGACGAAAACTTCCATCGGTAATTTGCGATGAAAAATAAATTCGTCGCAAATATGCAACGAAAAATTTTCCGTCACTAAGGCTCCGTTCGTTTGGCAAAAAATGTTTTCCAGGAAAATATTTTTTGAATTTTCCAGTGTTCGGGGGGCAAAAATAACTTTCCACTGAAAACATTTTTCCTATCGCTGGTCAACCACTGCTGTCACCGACCGCCGCCAGTTGCCGATCTCTGCCGCCGGTTGCGAACACCAGAAAATATTTTCCAAAACCTTGTCAGATTTTAGCCGAACACCAAAAAATTGTATTCCAGGAGAACATTTTTCAGAAAAATGACTTCCGGAAAAATATTTGCCGAAAGGAGAATATTTTCCGCCAAACGAACGAAGCCTAAGGTTTCGTTCGTTTGGCGGAAAACGTTTTCCAGGAAAATATTTTCTGGATTTTCCAGTGTTCGGGGGACGGAAAATAACTTTCCATGAAAAGCATTTTCTCTCCCATGGGCAATTTTATCTTCACTTTGGAGGAAAATGATTTCCTCTTTGTGAAAAGAGAAAATCATTTTCCATACAAAGAGGAAATCATTTTCCCCCAAAGTGAAGACAAAATTGCCTATGGGAGGGAAAATGTTTTCTGTGGGAGAGGAAGTTGATTGCCGGTCACCGCCGTTGGCCGCCGGTCGCCGCCGCCCTTGCTTTTTGCCGCCATCGATCGCCGGCGTGGTCGGCCGTCGCCGATCGCTACCACCGGTCGTCGGTCACCATCGATCGTTCGTCGGTTGTCGGCCATCGCCGGCCGTTGGCTGCCGCCCGGTTCGATTCCGCCAGTCGGTCATTGTCGATCGCCATCGGTCATCGTCGATCGTCGGTCGCCCGCCGATCGTCGACCGTCGCCGATCGTCGTCGGTCACCGCCAATCGCTGCCCGCCGCTGATTGCCGATCGTTGCCCGCCGCCCGTCACCGCCGACCGCTGTCGGTTGCCGATCGCCACTGCCGGCCGCCGAACGCCGCCGGATTGACGGTCGCCGAATACCAGAAAATATTTTCCAAAACCTTTTCAGATTTTAGTCGAATACCAGAAAATTGTGTTCAAAGAAAACATTTTTTAGGAAAATGACTTCCGGAAAAATATTTTTCAAAAGGAGAATATTTTCCGTCAAACGAACGGACCCTAAATTCCGTGACAAAATTCTTGTTTTTTTGTAGTGAGACACCTTGAACAGGCAAAATGTTCGTTAAAAACGTTTGAGTGAGTGATGTTTGATTTTGGGACTTGCAACGTTTTTCTTTTAGCACTTCCTGTGTTTCCATCCCCAAACCAAATTGCCTCTTCAATGCTCAAGCTAATTGTTGAAGTGGCAAAATGAGAATTGAGGCTGAGATTTATCCTTGAAGAAACTCCTCTTTGGAGTTTGTTCATTCATACTAGACAACATTGTTGTAGGCCTCATTTCTTAATATAAACAAGTCTTCCATAAGCAAGGAAATTTCACAAAAGACAAAGGGTGCATTTGGTTTGGCTTTTAGAGAAAGCCTTTGGGAAAATGCAAATGTCTTTAGTCGAAATGGGTTTGGTGAAATGTAAAAACTGTTTGGTAAATTGCAATTGAAAAGTGCCTTGGAAATAAACTTTAGGGAAATGTTATTTGGTAAACATATATTTAAAAAGTCATTTGATGTGATTTATTTAAGTTTTTTAATTTTAATTTTTTTAAAATTAATTAAAATAATAATGACTATAATTTTTATATTTTCGCGTTGAGAATAATATAAAAGAGACATATTAACAAATTTATAAATAAAAAAAAATCACATCAAAGTGGATCTTTCTCAATTAAAGACTAATTTTGTTTGAGTCTATCACATCCATATTCATAAGTAACTAAACTTAAAAGCGACATCTAGCGGTTTCTACCAAATTAATGGTTAATTTGGCTCCGACAATATAATTTCGACGAACGTTCTTTCTTTCTCAAAAGCCCAACATTGACCATCTTGGGAGGCATGCTATGTAGCTCCAAGGAGCACATTGCGAATTCTACTTCTAAGGAAAAACTAAAATGCTTTAAGTGCAGTTTATTTTGGCCACTCAAGTTAAAAATTCACGATGATTGGTAACATCTGGTTAAAAAATGGGCAGTGGGCTTGGGGAAGCAGAAGGGGTTTGGTGTCAATTGCTAAAATCCCAGATTTGGAATGGATTTTTTTTTAGGGATAATGATACAAACAGTCCCTGAACTTTAGTCTAATTTGTAATGAGGTCTATAAATTTATAATTTGTTTAATGTGGTTATTGAACTTTAACTCATTGTCCAATGTGATCTCTGAACTTTTGATACATGTTCAATTATGTCTCTGAACTATAAGAAAATGTTCAAATTAAAAGTTCAGCGACTACATTACATATTGAACCAAAGTTCATAGACTTTTTGTGTTATTTTTTTTTTTTTAATTTTATAATTGGGAAACTCAATATGTATGACTATTAAAATGCCATTGGTTTCTTTCATATTTCTTAAGTAGTTGAGTAAGTATACATAATTATTAACTCTATTTGGATTTATTACAGATTATGGGGTTTTTTAAGTTACTTCTATTCTGTTAAATCTCTCAAGATTACTTGATTGCAAAAATTAGAGAATGCTAATAACAAGATACAGTATAATATAAGATTTTCTTATAAAGATGCCCACATTTTACACCTAGTTTCTAATTATTATTAGACCTTGGATTTTTGTGATCGTCAACCTTTAATTCTTCCACAATTATATTTTGGACTCCGTAGAATTCTGATTGGAGATTTTCCATACATGAATTTTGAATAAATTGTTGCATTTGTAAATACGCGTTTTTCTGTTTTATATTTAACATAAGACTATTGTTTATTATAATATACTGTTGTGGCATACAAGTACCCGACTACTTTAGAGAGACGAGTTTGGGATATAGTACCAACATCCGGAACGGATATGAGATGGGCTTAGGGAATAACAGAAAGTTAATAGGACGGTTTTGGAACGAGGTTCCATCCTTAATGATTCATAGATTGCCACAAAGATGTGACAAACGTAACCATTCTATTATATATAGTTAAAAGATGTCAATACGCGATAGGATCAACTGACTAGGTTGAAAAGTTTAATCCGAAAATTTAAATAGGCCGAATGAGACCGTATATTTTCCAGGCCATCATATGCTTCCCCGACGTTTATGTGAATGACATACATGGAATTAATAAATTGGAAATTAGACAAGCAAGAAACCAATTAAGGACAAAAGAAACACGTAAGACTTAATAAAGAATCAAATGCCTGTATGTAATTTTTCATTTAACACTTAATTTTTGTTTCATGAACTCAAGGCATCAGCATTTTTGTCCAGCACATTTGCTTTTATTCAAATATGGCAACTTCTTTCCTCTTCTCATGACAAGGACAACCTAAAACTAGAAAGCCTACACTTGTTCATAAGCAACGGAGACATGAAAACACAAGCCATCGACAAATTCGTAAGCCAGTTGAATGTTATCTTTGTTGCTGCCACTGCTGCCGTTATTTTCATTCCAAGCCAATATGCTCCAACCGCCTGCAAAAGACGATAAAACTACAAAAGCCAAGGGCTAAAGTCCCTTTGAATCACGTCGTAACGATATAACAGGGATAGAATCCGAGCTTAATTAGCCAATATAAGGTGTGCTAAGGAACTGTCCCATGTTCAATGTTAACAATGGCAAACTTAAGACATGTCCTTGTTATACCATTTCCAGCACAAGGTCATGTCACTCCACTCCTGAAACTCTCACACTGTATTGCTGATTATGGAGTCAAGGTTACATTTGTGAACACACAGTCCATTCACGCACAAGTGATGGCTGCAAACCCTGGGTTGGACGAGGGATCTAATCGGATTAAGTTTGTCACCATTCCCGATGGGCTTGAAACTGACGAGGAGCGAAAGGACCCAACTAAGATGTTGACGAGCATATTAAGGGTGATGCCCGGACATTTGCAGCAGTTGATTGAAAAAGTGAAGAAGCAGTCAAATGGCAATGGAGATGAGCCGATCAGCTTCATGATTGCAGACCTGACCGTCGGATGGGTGCTGGAAGTTGCTGAAAGGATGGGAATCAAGCGAGCTGGGTTTTGGCCCGCCTCGGTGTCAACTCTGGCCTTGATACTTCATATTCCGCAGTTGATCGAGGGTGGAGTCATAGACAACAATGGTAAGGGACCAGAACTAGAACCCTTCACAATCGTTCTCATGAAGCCTAGGTATGTAGTGTAGCAATCTCTCAATTGCTTTATTGACACACACCAAGGAGAGATGAATCTACAACATGTATCATGCCGGTAACATATGCATTTGTAGGAATAGGCCAATCTAAATATGATCTAACTTAGCATCGATAACTCATACAGGCATTGCTCTGAAGAACGATATCATCACGATATGGAAGGACCTTCCTCCATATAAGAGCAATGACTTCACTTGGAATTGCCCTGAAGACCCGATGACGCAGAAAGTATTTTTCCAATGCGTGTCGTCCATCCCCCTTTACAGGAAACGCTCAAACTCAGTTCTTTGCAATTCGTTCCATGAACTCGAGGCATCGGCTATCAGTGTCATTCCAGGAGCTCTCCCAATAGGTCCATTAATAGCGAGTGCCCGATTATTCCATCTCAGAGGAAGCCTGTGGAACGAGGACTCAACCTGCTTGAAATGGTTAGACCAACATCCAGCCCAGTCAGTCATCTATGTCGCCTTCGGAAGCACGTCAGTATTCAGCCTGGAACAATTCTATGAGCTTGCCCATGGCCTTGAACAGATCGCCCGACCATTCCTGTGGGTTGTGCGCCCAGACCTCACCGACAGGCCAGTCACTGAGTTCCTCGATGGGTTCCTCCAAAGGGTGAGGAATTATGGGAAGGTGGTCCAATGGGCACCGCAAGAGGAGGTCCTAGCACACCATTCAGTAGCATGCTTCTTCACTCACTGTGGTTGGAATTCCACGCTGGAAGGCCTGAGCAATGGAGTTCCACTTCTCTGCCGGCCCTATTTTGGAGACCAGTTCCTGAACAGGAGCTTTGTTTGTGATGTATGGAGGGTAGGTCTAGGGGTGGATGGTGGTGAAAATGGTGTCGCAACAAGGCATGAAGTGAGAACAAAGATGCTAGCGGTTCTTGGCAGTGAAGAAATAAGGGCAAATTGCCTGAGGGTGAAGGAGATGGCCAGGAAGAGCGTTAGCGAAGGAGGGTCCTCCCTGAAGAATCTGCAGAACTTCATTAAACATACGATAGCTTGAGGCTTCTTCTTGTTGTTCCTGTTCAGTCCCTAAGATTGTACTCTGATTTACTCTTTTACAAATTAATCTTGTTTCAAAAAAACAAGCCATCAAATAATGAAATAAGTAGAATAAGGAATTAAATCGAACATCAAATATACATGATTAAATCTATGTGACCTAACGGAAAGAGCATCACAACTCACAGTGTGTTTAGCCCTTATAATTACTTCCGAAATAATCTTTCAAACTCAGTTAGGAATTCATAAATCTTACCACAAGATTTATTGATTTCAAAACTTCATGATGTAACTGCACAATTGATTGTTATGACCAAAATGCTCCTTTGCTAGATAATAGGCAAAAACCAACAAAATTCAAAAAAAAAATTTCAATAATTTCTTACTCGTTAGGTCATGCAATAAAAAGTCCTATCTAGATTTGGAATTTCCGCTTGGATTAGGTTTCTTTCAGGCTTCGCACTTGAGACATAATTTCATTGGTACTCATGATGATATATTGAGGCAATAAGATAATTACACGGTCCCTAAACATTGACCCAATGTGTAATGTAGTCCTTAAATTTTTAATTTATTCAATGTATTCCTTGAACTTTAACCTGATGTTCAATGTGGTCCTTGAACTTTTAATTTTCAATGTAGTCCCTAGACTTATGATACATGTTCAATATAGTCCTTGAATTATATAAAAATGTTCATTGCAGTCCCTAAACTTGAATTAATGGAAGTACTACATTGAATTTTTTCATATAGTTCAATGACTAAATTGATCATGTACCAAGAGTTTAGGGACGACATTAAACAAAATAAAAGTTCATGGACCACATTGAATATTAAGTTAAAGTTCAAGAACTATATTGAATAAATTAAAAGTTTAGGGATCACATTGTACATTGGACCAAAGTTCGGGAATCGTTTGTGTCATTTTTTCTAAGGCAATTTCAGTGGATATATTCAACGAAACCGAAAATTTTGAAGCGTGCCTAATTACCTGGTTCCTAGTTGAAGTACCGGGTTGTTCTCGTTTAAAGTTCTCACTTTTGTCAAAATGGATGACAACAATATAATTTGTTATTCAGAATAAACAAAACCGGTATGTTATGGCTTATTAAAGCAGTTTTTAATCAGTTGATTCCGGATGGAAAAGTGGAAGAAATTCTGCCACTAGATGTCCTTTGGAATTCGCCCTGCACAAATCTTATGTGCATCTCTTTCTAGGGAAATTTTACACTGTTTTCATCCTACCGCTCGACTTATATATACCCTGACATCAACCTATATAGATTGTTATTCGTGGTGTGTGCTGGTAACCTAGCATATATGCTCATTTAAGTCGAGAAGTTTGTGAATTTTCCTTGGTAAAATCATATGAAAGCTTTATCAAACTAGTGACCAAGTAATAATCTAGCCTAACAGTGATGAAGTGAACTAGCATCTTATTTGGCACTTGCAGGGAAAGTAGTTTGAGTAATGGAGATTTGTTAAATATGTCTTGAATTTTATGTACTCGATCCGGTTAATGACCCAACCCGACATATTTTTTGCGCGACCCGAAAGTGGAGGAAAAATTGAGATTTAGTTCGCGACGCGGAGGGTTGAGCCGATAGGCTTCTAGGAAAAATCTGGAGACGATGGCTTCTAGGAAAAATCTGGAGAGCAAGGAACATTCTGGTCAAAGTGAGAGAGAGAGAGTCGGTGCTTGTCAACAAGGACATTCCTAAAAGAGAAAAGAAAAGGTTGAGGAGTATAAAAACTCGTGTTTGAGGATTTTTGTTTTTGTTCAAGTGCTTAAGATTGGACTCTGATTTTATTTATCTGGTAAATGCATCCGATAATTGGTTCATACTAAGATAATTTGAGTCTAAAGTAAATCATACTTAGCACACATTACTTGAACCAACTACCGGCTTATTGATCATCAATTTCCAGCTTCCAATTACTCACAGGAAAGACACCTCTATCAAGCAAAATGTTGGTTGAACATGTATGAGCGAGTGATGTTTGATTTTAGGACCTGCAATGTTTTTTTGAACACTTGCTGTGTTTCCATCCCCAGTCCCGATTGGCTCTTTAATGCTTAAGCTAATTGTGGAAGTGGGTCTCACAAAAAAATCCCTTTTGGAGTTTGTTCTTTCATGCTGAACAATATTGTTACGGGCGTCATTTCGAACAAAAAATATTTTTATTATCCAAGAAAATATTTAGATATAAATTATTATTGATAATAAAATATTTTCTATCCATTAATTATTTCAAGCAATACAAGAGAATATTTTTAGGAAAATATTTCCAAATCATTCATTTTCAGCTCAACAAACAAAGCCTTAAAATGTCATTTGTTTCCGTTACATTTCTTAAGTGGTTTAATATGCTTGTATAGTTATTAACTCCACTAGGATTTGCAATGGTTTTTGGGATTTTTTGAGTTGCTCTTATTTTGTTAAAATAAAATCCCTCAAGTGAAATTTTTTTTTTTTGATAACCCAGCGAACCCCCGCACGGCCGATAGCCGGAGAGTAAATCTTGGGGGCGACACATGCTAGCCACCACACACGTGCCACCGGTTAAGTCACTCTGCGGCGCCCGGGATTCGAACACTCAACTTTTTGCGAGAAGAAGAGTGCGCGCTCCAACAGTGCCACCCAGGCGGATGGTAACTCGAGTGAAAATTTTCGTTAATGCTAACATCAAGATTTAGTTTATCATAAGATTTTTATTAACGACGGCCACCATTGGACACCTCGTTTCCTATTTTTATTGGACCATAGATTTTTATGAGCTTCAACCTTAAGTTGTTTCAACATTATATTTTGGACTCCGTAGAATTCTAATTGGAAATTGACAATGCATGAGATTCGAATAAACTAATTGCATTTGCAAGTACAAGGTTATTCACTAAATATTTCACTTAAGATTAGTGTTTATTACAACATATAATGGCGGTTGGGAGTACTCGGCTACATTAGTGAGGGGAGTTTATAATATTGTATCAACTTGTAACGGATTTGGGTCGGGTTTTGAAAATAACATAAAGTTAATGGGATGGTTTAGGACCACTTTCCCTTTCCATCCCTAGCGATATTGTGATTGCCGCAAAGACATGATATCCGAGTTATTATGTATTAATATACGATGGAATTAATGGATTACGTTGAAAAATCCAACCCAAAAGTTCAAATTTTTAGGTAGAATGAGACTATATGTTTCTTAAGCCATTATACATTTCACATGTACGAAGTGGGATACTCCCTCACATAAAAAATATGACTGAAATAATATGAATGATAGACATGGAATAAATAAAAGGGAAATAATAATACAAGCAAGAAACCAGGTAAGGAAAAAAACATTAAACTTCTTAAAAGAATCGATGTGTCCGGCAGATTTGCTTCATGAACTCAAGGCATCAGCATCTTTTGTCCGGCAGATTTGCTTAATTCGAATATGACAACTTCCTTTCTCTTCTCATTACAAGGGACAACCTAAAACTTGAGAGCCTGCACTTGTTGATAAGAAACGCAGACACGAGAACACAAGCCATAGACAACATGTTAGCCAAGTGCAGGTTATCTTTGTTGCCGCCACAGCTTTTGTTCTTTTCGTTCCATGCTAGTATATTACGACCGCCGGGAAAAGACGTAGATAAAACTACAAAAGCCAAGTGCCAAGGTCCCTTAGAATCACGTCATAACGAAATAATAAGGATAGAGCCTGAGTTTAATTAGCCAATATAAGGTGTGTGAAGGAACTATCCCTTGTTCTATGTCAACAATGGCAAAGTTCAAACATGTGCTGGTTATACCATATCCTGGACAAGGTCATGTCACTCCTCTCCTGAAACTCTCACACTGTACTGCTGACTATGGAGTCAAGGTGACACTTGTGAACACGAAGTCCATTCACGCACCAGTGATGGCTGCAAACCCTGGATTGGACGAGGGATCAAATCAGATTAAGTTCGTCGCAATTCCAGATGGGCTCGAAACTGACAAGGAGCGAAAAGACTCAACTAAGTGGCTGGAGAGCATGTCCAGGGTGATGCCGGGTCATTTGCAGGAGTTGATTGAGAAAGTGAAGGAGCAGTCAAATGGCAATGAGGATGAGCAGATCAGCTTCACGATTGTGGACCTGGCCGCTGGATGGGCATTGGAAGTTGCCGAAAGGATGGGAATTGAGCGAGCCGGGTTTTGGGCCGCATCGGTGTCCACTCTGGCCTTGAATCTTCATATTCCGAAGTTGATTGAGGCTGGAGTCATAGACAACGATGGTAAGGGACCAGAACTAGTACCCTTCACAATCAGTCTGATGAAGCCTAAGTAGGTCGTGTAACCATCTCTCAATTGCTTTATTGACAAACATTAACGAGAGATGAATCTACAACGTTTATCATGCTGATAACAGATGTACTTGTAGGAATAGGTAGTGTAAAGATAATCTAAACTTGGCGTTGATAACTCATGCAGGCATCGCTCTGAAGAGTGATCTCATCACGATATTGAAGGACCTTCCTTCATATAAGGGCACTGACCTCCCTTGGAGCTGCCCTGAAGACCCGAGGAAGCAGAAAATACTTTTCGGATATGCATTGTCCATCCTCCATCACAGCAAACGCTCAAACTTATTCCTTTACAATTCATTCCATGAACTTGAGGCATCGGCTTGCAGTGGCATTCCTGGAGCTCTCCCAATTGGTCCGTTAATACCGAGTGCCTGATTATTCCATCGCAGGGGAAGCCTGTGGAACGAGGACTTGACCTGCTCGAACTGGTTAGACCAACATCCAGCCCAGTCAGTCCTCTATGTCGCCTTCAGAAGCTTGACAGTATTCAGCCCAGAACAGTTCTATGAGCTCGCCCACGGCCTCAAACAGATCGCCCGACCATTCCTGTGGGTTGTACGCCCAGACATAGTTAACGGGCCAGTCACCGAGTTCCACGATGGGTTCCTCCAAAGGGTGAGAAATTATGGGAAGGTGGTCCAATGGGCACCACAAGAGGAGGTCCTGGCACACCCTTCGGTGGCATGCTTCTTCACTCACTATGGTTGGAATTCCATGCTGGAAGGCCTGAGCAATGGAGTCCCACTTCTCTGCAGACCTTACTCCGTAGATCAGTACCTGAACAGGAGCTTCATATGTGATGTGTGGAGGGTAGGTTTAGGAGTTGATGGTGGTGAAAATGGATTAATAACTAGGCATGAAGTGAGAGACAAGGTATTAGCAGTACTAGGGCGTGATGAGATAAGAGCAAATTGCCTGAGAGTGAAAGAGATGGCCAGAAAGAGTGTCAGTGAAGGAGGGTCCTCCCTGAAGAATCTGCAGAGCTTCATTGAACTCCTGAAGGCTTGAGGGTTCTTCTTGTTGTTCCTGTTCAGTGCTTAAGATTGGACTCTGTTTTTCTCTTTCGCAAATTGATGTCCTCATGATGGCAAATTAAGGCAGTTCCAGTAAATTTTTCACTAAAACTGAAAATTTTCAAGTCTGCTTAATTTGCTGGTTCCTAGTTAAGTATGAGGTTCTTCTCGTACAAAATTTCTGGGTTTTGTCAAAATAGATGCTAGCAATAGAATTTATTATTCAGAATAATCAAATGGGTCTCTTAAGGCTTATTAAAACTTCAAATCACAATTTATGATAATGAAGGTGATTAGCAGGTGATTGATTATTGTTTTACCTTTAAAATTTAACTCAAAATAATTGTATAATATTTAATATATCACTTATATTCAATAAGACAATTTAAATATTACTAAAAAGAGTTAAAATCTCTACATTCTAACAACTATATACAGCATTCCGTCTACGCAAGAAATTGATCGTTGAACTTCAAAAGTAAAAGATGTTATTTGCATCTAGCAAACAATCATGACAACCATTTACTAATTTTCTCGCCATGTTTCATTGTATTTTTTTATTCTAATTTTATTTTCATATATAATATGAAATACTTCAAATATTTAACAATTTATGTAATGTTTTAGCTATTAAAGATAATTTGAAATGGCTTTTCATGCATTTACATAATAAGCAAAATTACTTAACGCATTGAATCATGAAATCATCGAAAGAAATAGTTGGCAAAATACACAATACGTAGAAAGCGAAGGAGGACATTCCCAAAAGTAAAACAAAAGATTCGAGTATAGAACTCGTGTTCGAGGAATTTTGTTTTTGTTCAAGTGCTAAAGATTGGACTCTGAATCTTATTATCGATCTTGCAATGCATCAGATGGTTGGTGCTTAAAGCGAAACTCATACTAAGAACATTTTGAGTATATCCTACTCCCTAGATCATATTCAGCACACATATTTGAGCGAGTGATGTTTGATTTTTAGGTCTTGTAATGTTTTCTAAACACTTTTGGAGTTGGTTCATTCATGCTGAACAACATTATTATAGGAGACCAAGTCTCACATGAGCAAGTAGTTCTCCCAAAGAACAAAATCTCATTTAACAACAAATTCAGTTCGAGTCTATCTTAATCATATTTATAAGAGACCAAACTTCAAAGCGACATAAAGTGATTTCTACAAAATTAAAAGTTATTTTGACTCTAATAATATTGCTTTCAGGAAAGTTGTCCAAAAAGCCTGAATCTTATAGTATGATGGCCAATTTCATCCATGTCAATTTAATTTTAAATTTTTTGAAAATTTTGGCAAATCTTCAAAAGGCCAAAATCTTCAAAAGGTTTATAACTAAATTGATAAATTGTCAAAAGATTTAGGACTAAATGGACATAATTAAAAAATTTATAACTGAATTGTCCGCTATATAATAGTTTTAAAACTTTTTAAACAACTTTTCCTTTTATTTTCAATAATAACTCTTTTCTTTCACAAAAGGCCAACATTGTCAAGAGGTATATTAAAGAGGCTTTTAAGTAGCACGTTGCAATTTATACATCTCAGGAAAACTAAAATGCATTAAGCGCAATTTAATTAGGCGACCAGGCTAAAAAGGCTTTTGAGGATTCAAAACATTGCGCTTAATTGGGATTTTGCAATTTAAGTCAACGCGAAATCACCAAAAAAATAAACAAGGATCTATAAAATACATCAAAATTTACGTGGCTCGATCTGAGTATCGATATTTACATTCACGGGGAGAATCAACAATAAATAATTTACTAATAATCGAAGAATCAAAGTTATAATTGCTCACTCGTTCGAATGTTTTCAAAACCTAAATATATAAAATATGTGTGCCCATTCTTTTGTCTTGAAGTGGATATATCGAAGTAACAAACAGCCACACGTCCAACCTTCACACAAGGTGAGTCCAACTCTTGAATTTTATTGTGCTCTCAAACTCGGATATTTATCTAACCGAGTTAGATTCCATAAACATCTTAAACTCAAAACATAATATAATAACCTTCATGCCCCCGTTTATAACCCCGACGCCCTATCTAATTTGACGAGCCGGTCCATGGAGCCGCCCATCCTTCAAATGAAACAATTTAAATAGAAAAATTGCTTAAAATGAATCTCAGATTGAATCGAGTATGAGTTGCTCAATTAGTATTGCATATAAATGGGTCGATTTGGGTCGAACAATTTTCTACTCGATGATGGCTGGCCACAGGCAAGGGTCAACGAGGGATGGGCCAGCTTGCCCCTCACCAAAGGCCTACAAGGTTGACCCTTGCCAGATCGGCAAGGGTCATGTGACGAGGTCAACTCTTGCCGAATTTGGCGCGGGCGTTGCATCATAGGCCATTGTTGATGCCTAACAACTGGTAGAGAAAAGAGGACAAAATAAAAAAAGAAGAAGAAAAGAACAAAAAAGAAAAAATTCAGAAACTTTTTAAAAAAATTGCAAAAAGCATCCATTTCAGTATTGTTTGGCACTAACTGGATTGCCTCATTAGCTATTTTTAATCAGAAGGACAATATTGGTTAATCGTCAAGAGATATAGGACTAAATTGATTAAATTAAAAAGTTTAACTGAATTAACATCTATTACAACTCTTTTGCTAATTATTAGTTAGATAAATGCATTTGCAAAATTTCATAATTTATACCAGAGTCCTATGGAAAAAGTGGTTTACCCATGTGGATACATCTATATGTATGTTTCTTTTCAATCCTGCTTGTAGCCTTCCCATCCGATCCTATATGGCACGGGGGTGCAGCTAGTGAATAGTAAGTGATGTTTGGAAGGATGATATACTTTTCTTTAAAAAGGGCGAGTCTTTTGGAAAGTTTAAAAATTAAATTTTGGAAAATTAAGAAAATATTTTTATTTTCGACGAACGCTCTTTCTTTCTTAGAAGCCCGATATTGTCCATTTCAGCAGATATTTTATAGAGGTTTCATATGACATATTGCAATTTACATTATTGAGGCAAATCTACAATGCTTTAAGCGCAACCATCTCCCTAAAAAAAGGGCAAAAACCATAAAAAAAATAGTATATTTACTCTAAATTTTTTTTATGACACAACCGAATTTGTGCTTGTGTGATATATTTATCCTCCGTCAAAATTCTATCAATGAGAACCATTAAAGATTTACCTACATTGATGCCAAAAAACAAACGATGTTGACATGCACCCACGTAACTTAAGTAAAATAAAACGATATTATTTTGGCTGAAAAATCATTTAATGGAACCTTGACGAAAGGTAAATGTGTTATATTGGTATAAGTTTTGGGTTTTGAAAAGTTTTAGGGTAAAGTCTGAGATTTTTACGATAGGTATAGTCTGAGATTTTTGGTGTCATAAAAAAATTTAGAATAAATGTATTGCAATGAGTATAATTTGGGATTTTTTGTGGCTTTTTCCAAAAAGAATATTCGAACATAAACTCATCTCAGGCAAAAGAGTTGGGCCAAATGGGCCTTCAAAATGAGGCCCAAATTCAACCTTTCGAGAAATACGGCCCAAAAATGAAGGGTATGGACGGCATTTCACACACGGCAGCGGAATTAAAACCCTAGCTCGCGAAGCTGTTCCTCCTCTTATCGTCAGAGAAAGGAACTGTTTAGGAGCCGCTGCGCCGTTGCAAGCAGAAGCTCCTTGGGTCGATCGAACATGGCGGCGCCGGCGAGGACCGTGAAGGACGTCTCCCCCCACGAGTTTGTCAAGGCCTACGCCGCTCACCTCAAGCGCTCTGGGAAGGTATCTCTTCCTCATCGTGTAGCGCGGCATCTCGCGTGCGTTTTCTCTAGTCCAGTCGTGTGCGAGTCGAGGATTGTCTGGGTATGCGGATTGTGGATCTGTTTCGGAGTCTAGGACTGTGCAGTGTTGGATGGAGGCAAAAGTTCCGAATGTTTCTCGTGCTGGTTGGTTGCTTGAGTATCTTGCGAGGCGACCAATCTTTCTTGCTTGCTTTATTGTGATTATGGATGAATGGGTGTCTGTTGTTGAAGGATGTCTGTGCTGCAGAGAGTGTGGCTCGAGGGTTCAGGGTCTTTTTAGGCGTTATGCTTCCATAGCTCCGGCCGGTGACTTTGACCGGGTTGTGGAACGAGGGCTGTTTACTGCTTTTTAGCGGGATATGATCGATGCAGTTTGGGCGTGTGGAGGGTTGGGAGTTTCTGTTGTTGTTGGGGGTCATTGGGCTTTTGATCTTTCACTGGAATCGCTTCCTTTTCCTGTTAAGTAAGCATTTTAGGCTGAGTTCTAGGGCAGCGGCGCCGCTGAAGTTTCGAAAACAAGATCGAGAGTTTTTGTATACCAGCCAGTAGAATAAATTTCCAAAAGTCGAGGACCGGCCGGCCTTCCTAAGATGTTAACCAGTCAAACTCCCAGCATCACCCTCAAAAGCATTTTGATACTAAATCATCACGATGAGCAACAGAATAGATTCTGATTTCTGATGTCCCAAGATCATATGTATGAGCGTTAGGCATCATAGGTGAACATACGGCTTCTCCATTTTCCTTTTCTATCCTTTATTTTTTCTTTCATTTCTTTTCTTTGGGGCCAGGTGGGGACTGGCTTGTTTTCTGGTTAGTTGGTGTCCTTTACGTGGTTGAGTGACAGCTAGTTTCCCTGGAAGCTTTTGTTTTCAAAGTTAACATCTTTGTGGGGGATGTTTTTGTCTTAGTCTGGAGAAGTTTGTGTGGATGGGATCTGGGTGGCATTCAATACTATCTTGTTCGCTTCATTGTATTACGGTTCCCTGTTCATGTGCCAAAGTCAAACTTTTACTTTGGTTTGTATGTTTTCTTGCTGTGTAATTGCGAAATTCGATTTCACATCTTTGTATTTTATTCTCTTAGGTCGAACTTCCCCACTGGACTGACATTGTGAAGACTGCTACATTCAAAGAGCTTGCTCCGTATGACCCTGATTGGTACTATATTCGAGCTGGTATGCTCTCTCTCTCTCTCTCTCTCTCTCTCTCTCTCTCTCTCTCTCTCTCTCTCTCTCTCTCTCTCTCTCTCATGCACACACACACACACACACACCCACACAGAGAGCCTATTAACAATTGCATTAGTGTACATGTAAAAAAAGTGCATGCAGCTACATTCATTGGTTGGAATTTTGTGTGTGTTTCAGCTTCTATGGCAAGGAAAATTTATCTCAGGGGAGGCCTTGGTGTTGGAGCCTTCCGCAGGATCTATGGTGGGAGTAAGAGGAATGGCAGTCGCCCACCACATTTCTGTAAGAGTAGTGGTTCTATAGCTCGCCACATTTTGCAGCAATTGCAGAACATGAACATCATTGATATCGACCCGAGAGGGTAAGTTCTACTGAAAACTAATGATTTGCTTAGTATTACCATTGTTTTGGTGGCTCTAATTTGTTTTTTGGAAGTCGCTAGCAAAGATCAATGACTTTGGTCGCTGTGAAGCAGCAGCTCTTCTTATGGTGCACGTCTGTTGCACTTGGGATGATAACTGAAACTCGTGTTCCTATGATTCAGGGGAAGGAAAATCACATCCAATGGCCAGCGTGATCTTGACCAAGTTGCTGGAAGGATTGTTGTTGCCCAGTAATAGAAGAGATCTGTTTTCGGATCGGATGCAAAGTTTGCAGAACTTAGGATTCGCTTCCGATGGGGAGGAGTTTTGATAGAGCAACTTTTTAGTCCTGCGCTTGCTTACTGTGTTTGAAGTGCTTGAACAATTATTTCGAAATGGCTTTAGACGTATTGATATCCTTTGAATCCCTTTAAAATTACATTCTCAGCGATCAAATTTGCCACCGTGTTACCTTGGTTGTGTTACCCATTTCCTTCTTTTCTGGGATGATACTATTCTGTTTGAAGGTGAAAATATTCTTGATGGCTAAGTTTAGGTGGGTCATTCATAGCAGTTATTTCTGGGACTGACCTTTAATATCTTGCTTAGAATACTATGCACCCGGGGTGCTTATCCGCAATGATATAATTAATCGCGCTTTACAGGCAATCATGCGCCTAAGTTGGTAATCTAATTGGTTCGTGATATTGCTGACTTGATGTAAGTGCAAGCAGACCAAAATTTATGATTGATCTGTGATAAACGAGGGAAATCGTCAGCTATCTTAGAAGGTTGCCTGTGCTGTATTCATAAAGGTGAAACAGTAGTGTCGAGGATCGCCTGCCGATTGACGTTTCTAATTTCGGGAATATGATTGGACAAACCTCGCTGATTTATTCGTGTGGGAGATTAGTCAGTGCTGCAAAAGGCTTGGGAATGGGTAGGTTCCGGCACGATTGCTTTCTTGGCATGATTGTGACCAAGAAAGAAGACGAGACGTGTCATAAATCAGGGAAAGCGGTCGAAGGATTTTGCTGGAAAATGTGAGATAAGCGAAAGTCTTCACCGTGCCTCGGACGTTGTGTATATTTAGAGGTGTGCTGAACAGGGGAACTATTTCCAATATAAGATCCGTTGCTCTTGTAGTTCAGCGTGATTGGATCGGATTTATTTATTTTGAGAAAAATAAATTAATTTGGAAACTTTTTTTAAAAAAATAGTAGTTTGCGTTGTTTAAAATAATTAATCAATATAGTAATTTATGTTTAAATATTTTTTTCAACAACAAAAGTGGTTTTTTTTTGTTGATTTATTTTATAAGCAGTATAGACAATCATTTTTAGAAAAATATATTTTTTAAATCATTCATTTTTCGTGAAATAAATGAAACAAAACATAAAAATCTCTCTTAAAAATGGAGTAGAGGGAGCCTATAGAAAGAGAAAAGAAAGGAACAGGATCCGTGGCGTGAAATTGCAAATGAGTCTTTGATATTTCTTTGATGTGAAAATTGCTTCTTCTTTTTTAATGCGATGTACGCACTTGATTAAATTATGAGCGCTTAAAAAAGGAAAAAAAAGGGAAGAAGGGCAACTTTCGAGAATTTGGCTGGTGGCCTTGCAGCATCAGGGGGCGCCCCGGTAAAGTAAGAGCCGTCCTGATCGAGGACGACGTCGGCACCGACTGTGGCGCGGAGGCCCGGGGGCCCCGGCGACGTGTCCCCCGTCGGCAGTCCACGTCACCGCCCGCGTAGGCCCCACCCCGTCCCGATCCCGATCCAGTCGCCCTCGTCCCGCCACGTGGAAAGCCGGGGCCGGGGACAAGATTCGTATCTCAAGGAGGGCTCTGCCCCGCCGGTGTCTCCCCCCAGTTTTTAGAATCCTCCCTTCCCCCACCCCAACACCTGGCGCGCAGCAAGGAAGAAGGAAGAGAATCTCGCGAACCAGCCCCCCAAGCAAAGCAATGCAACACGAACCCCAACCCCAACCCCGGAGAAAAAGCAAAACCAACCGAAATATATTAAAAAAAAAAAAAAATTCTTACCTTCTTTTTTTTTTTTTTTTGGGTCGATCTTCTGCTTCGAATTCGCGTCGCTTTGCAGGTCCCGAGCGACGTTAGCTTCTCCATTTCCAACTCTCTGTACCTCTCTCCCTCTGCGGATCGCCGGCGATTTTTTCCTCATTTTTCCGGGGACGATTCTTCTTCTTCGTCTTCTTCCGTCGGCGGAGTTCGGTGATCGCAAGTTCTTCTCCGGATCTCTTTCAGCGCGGCTGGCAACCCGCGCCCGTTCGTCTGTGAGTTTCCCGATAGTCTCTCCAGACTGCTTCGGAACTGCTGCTGTTCGCGGTTCTTTTTTCCCTTGTTTTGGGCGAAGCTGTCGCGCGCGCGGGGGGGAATGATCTCCTTCGTGTGTTGATTATGGTGATTCGTTCGTTCGGTCTTATTTTCTGTCTCGCCTGCTTCGGGGTGGAGTTTGTGGATTTAGGATCGTTTCGCTGATTGTTTCTGTCTGTGGTGTCTTGTGGGGGGATTCCGAGCTCTTTTTTGTCCTCCCCAGCGTTTGCGATGCTGGGATCGGATGCTGCCCTTTTTAGGCCCCCTCTCGCCATTTGAGCCCCGACGTCCGGTAGCTTCTGCGCTGGGGGGAACATACCTAGACTAGCTTCTTGGAGGTCGAGACGGTGCAGCGTGCGAGACTTGGCGGAACAGGGAGATTTTCCGTTGCGGAGTAAGTGTTGATCTGGTTTCAGTATTTGAACGGATGACGGAATTTGCTGGAGCGCGATGTAGTCCGACATGCCTCGTTTAGAATGAAGACCGGGGTAGTTTAGTGGGGAATGGCTGAGGATGGTGAATTCGGCGTGTTGCTTCTTCGGTGGAAGAGCATCGGTAGGATAGAATTGGCCGAGTCCCATCTCCTCCTCCTCTCATGCTTCATTGGCGGTTTGGTGGGGATATGTACTATCCTGTACACGGCTTTCCAATGGAGACGGAACATCAATTTGAGCTGGATGAAAGCCATAGCCAAGTCGAAGAAGAACCCAAAGTCCAGGCAAAAGGTCCCCAAAGCTCCTCATGCATGGACACCAGAACCCGTATCGCGCGGTTTAAACTGTTCTGTGTGTTTGAAGTCCATGTCCACTTCCCAGGCTCTCGGCTCTATGGGTGCTTCGGACAGTTTCATCCATCGATGCAGCGCTTGCGGCACGGCGGCTCATTTAAGCTGCTCCTCAGCAGCTCACAAGGACTGCAAGTCTGTGTCAATGATTGGGTATGACCATGTGGTACACCAATGGACTCTGCGGTGGGCTGAATTAACGGATCATCCAGAGGAATCATTTTTATGTAGTTATTGCGAAGAGCCATGCGGTGGCTCGTTTCTTGGTGGATCTCCCCTGTGGTGTTGTCTTTGGTGTCAAAGACTCGTGCACGTTGACTGCCACAATAGTGTATCCAGTGATATTTGTGATTTAGGCCAATTTAGAAAATTGATTGTATCCCCTCTTAATGTTAAAGAATTGAGCCGCAGTGCCTCAGGTGGATTTTTCAGCTCAATCACTCATGGGGCCAATGAGATTGCATCTACAATGCGGGCAAGTCTTGGGAGTCGAAGAAAGAAGTCAAAGCACGAAAGTGGATCTTCCACTAGTACTGGAAATAGTGAGAGTAGCAGTGACACAACAGCTGAAAGCACTGCTGATATGAGCTCATCGGCAGATTTTTCTCAGAAAATTGAAAAAAATCGCAGTGAGGAAGTGGACACTAGTGTTTCTCTTCAAAATGGTAAATTAGTTGAAGAATTGCACGGAGAAACTAGTTCCACAAGTAGACCGATTGATCAGAAAGACAAGGATCAGATGATAGGCATGAAACAAAGATACGAATTAATTGATTTGCCTCCGGATGCAAGACCTCTTTTAGTTTTTACCAATAAAAAGAGTGGAGCTCAGCGGGGGAACTCTCTTAGACAACGAATGAACAGTCTTCTCAATCCTGTTCAGGTCCGATATCAGTTGACCAACTTCTAATTGTTGCATCTAATTTCCTTTGTTTCTGTTATCCCTCTATACCTTCGTTCACCCTCTTCTGGTTGTTGAGATGGTTGCACAATAACCCTGGGAGTGAATGCCATACATCTCAAACAAACTGTGACAAAATGATAAAGCCTGCATATCTCTTCTTTCCTCCTCAAGCTTCCTTATGTGGCAATAGACAATCCTGATATTGTTGCATGGTCTTATTTGGTGCATCTTAAGCAATATGTCTTTTCTAGGTTATTTATGAACTCTGTATGGAATGAATCCTGCTTGACATGGTTCACTAGATGGAGCTAATTTATAATCTGTTTTAGAACTCGATTTCCTCCTCAACACAGCGTTTGGAAATTGTAGCTTTGACAACTTTCTGGCTCCTTCAATGCCAGTACTAATATGGAAAACCGAATAAGTTGTGTAAATGATTGGTGAGAACTACAGGAACCATACAGTGTGCTGGTGATGAGTTTGTATTCAGAACTCATGTTTTATGTTTGCTTAGTAAGTATAAGATAAAAGAAGGCAATATAAAAGCTGTTAATGATTTCCAGAATGGTAGACCGTGCTTCCTGATTGTTTGGAAGTTAAGTATGATACAAAGGAGTGAAGATATGTTTGTTGAAAGTTGTGTGCTGTCATTTCGTGCACTCATTTGTGAGTGCAGTATCACTTTATTCTAACAAACGTAGGAGCATGCCGAACTTCTAACGACAGTCGAGCATGGCACGGCTTCTTTCTTGCAGTAATCCTTTGACCCAGTGGAAGGAGGTCTAGTGTAGTATGATACGGTGTGGCTTAGGGTTCTAGTACAACAAAAGTAAAAAGTATAGACAAATAAATCTGGGCTTTTTATATATGAAGGAGATATCATTAGCTTAGTATATAACCCATATCTCAAATGATCTGGAACTATGCTAGTTCACTCTGGAGGATGAATTCTTTTGTAAAACATAAGAGTAGCCTTGACTTGAAATTCTATTAGTAAAGTGAAAGCACCCCTATAGAGTAAGGCTTTCTTGTGGATAGCTGCGAAGTCATCCTGTTGGTATGGACTATGGAGACTGGTCTTTTTTTTTTTTTTTTTTTTTTCTTTCAGGAGTTTTATTTGTTTGTCTATTTCTTTTGTTCTTTCTGACAAAGGTTGTTAATTTTTAGGTCTTTGAGTTGAACTCCACACAAGGACCAGAAGTTGGTCTTCATCTATTCAGGAAGGTGCCTCATTTTAGAGTCCTTGTGTGTGGGGGAGATGGTACTGTAGGCTGGGTTCTGGATAAGATTGACATGCAGAATTTTGATTCTCCTCCTCCAGTAGCTATTCTTCCAGCAGGGACTGGAAATGATCTGGCTAGGGTTTTGTCTTGGGGAGGTGGATTAGGCTCAGTGGAGAGACAAGGAGGTCTATTTGCATTGTTAAACCAGATAGAGCATGCTGCAGTTACTCTTCTTGACCGATGGAAGGTATCAATCGTTAATCAACAGGGAAAACAACTTCAAAAACCCAAGTTTATGAACAATTATATTGGTACGTGTATATTGGTACGTGCACATGCATCTAAGCAAATGTTCTTTTCAATTAATTCATGGACAATTTATATGATTGCATGCATGCATTCGGGATGGAGCTTTTCTGATCAGCTATAGGTCCTTCGCTGGACATGTTCCAGCCATTGCTCTGAGATTTAGATAGTCGAAGCCATATTTTCAGCTTTCTCATTTTCTTTCCCGTGCCTTTTATATTGACCGAGCACGGCATGGCATAATGTATGGGCATATCGTATTCTTCTCTAATATTGAATTGCAACAATGACCAATCGGTTTTGACCGCCCCACCCCAAACCATCGGATGAAACTAACATAGCATCTTCCACCAGTGGAGTTGCCTACCTGTTATCTGTGATGGTCCTCTGGAGTTTTAGACATCTGCTAGTAAGTAGGATGAGCTGATTACTTTTTTTCAAAGCGAGAGTTTGTTCTTTGATTTAAGGATATGGATCGTATACAAGTCTCAAATTTCAGGTTTAATGTAAAAAGAAGTGTTGCTGGAAACATGTTGAATATCTTTTTGTAGTACATAATTAAAATTATGGTTGCAGGTCGCTTTGCGCCACTGTATGGTGCATTTATTGGAATTTCATTTATGATGGCACACAAGAACAGATATTTGCTGACCTTGAGTGGTTTACAGGAATTGGTTGTGATGCAAAGGTTGCTTTGGACATACATAATTTGAGAGAGGAGAACCCAGAGATGTTCTACAATCAGGTAACTTCAGATATTGCTGAGATTATGAAGTGTTTTATATTTCAGAGAGAATTTTTCATTTGATGTGCTACGTTGCCTGTTTATTTGTTGGAGCTACCTTAAGCTCTGACCTTCAAGCATGTAAAGAGTAATTTAGGTGTTGTTTCCGTTACTTTCTGGCAGTAGTAGTTGCTTTGTGGCCAAAAGAGAATTGTAGCGCTGGGTTGAGTGCTGGGGAAGAATTGTTCTCATCTCGTGGAGCATAATCTATATTTCTCCTGTTTTTTACTGGTAGAAATTCTTGACATCACGAGACAAACAAATGCATTTTTGTGCAAATTCCTTCAACTTTAGCTAGTCTATGGTTTGGAAAATATAGCTCCCACAATTTATGTGGCTATGGCGCTTGGAATTTATAGGCATAGAAGAAGATGGTTTATGTTATAAAACGAAGTATCTTGAATGTCAGCCATTAATGGTAGAGCCTTAACGAGAGGCTAAAAGCATTTCCACATATTTGGCTTATTTATGATGGAGATGGATATTTGCTGTGACTTTTGCCTTGCTGTTGCTGGGACTAGTCACTATGTCATGGATCTACTTGCTAAATATTGTTCATTGATATTCCTTTGTTGAGATTGTTAACTTGCTGGGTGAGTAGAACTCATTTTCTTTCACCTTTTGTCTATCGATTGATTGTTGAGGCTTCTATGCAATTTTGAATAGGTAAGGCACTCCTTGTATGATAGCTCCATGAGATAGTCATGACAATTTTATAACATGACATATAGAGGGGAGAGGTGTGCTTGCTACTTTCCAGCCTCAGCATGCTGAACGAGAGTTGGATACATCTGTTCTGGTGGAGAATTAACCATATTCTTGTCAATGTATATTCCAATCTTATAGTTTGTTGCTACTATTTCAGTTCATGAACAAAGTTCTTTATGCAAGAGAAGGTGCCAAGGGCATAATAGACCGGACACTCGCAGATTTTCCTTGGCAAGTTCGCCTTGTTGTGGATGGTGTTGAGGTAGAAGTCCCTGAGGTGCGTATTATGAATAGTTGCATGACATATCAATGTGTGGCTTAGTACTCTCTTTCTTATTGGGGGTTATTGATTGAGCTAAGCAGCGCTTGAGCATCTCTCATCCAGCAATCACAGGCTAGTTCAAATTGCTTAGATAATGATTTTATGATGTTCGTAGGATGCAGAGGGCGTGCTTGTAGCCAACATCAGAAGCTACATGGGTGGCGTAGATCTATGGCAAAATGAGGAGGAAGCTAATGATAACTTTGACCCACAATCTATGCATGATAAAATACTAGAGGTCGTGAGCATATCAGGAACATGGCATCTTGGGAAGCTTCAGGTAGTTTTCGTGATCCACCTTGTAAATTAAACCAATTTGCCTTCTAATGAATCAGATAGCATCGTGGGAAGCTTCATGTTGATTTTAAGTTCCATCCTGTAGATTAAAATGATTTGGCTTTTAATGAATCAGATTCTCTTCTAATGAATAAGATTTGTAAAAACCTTTTAGAGAAGAGGACTTGGGGCTCTTCTACAGAAATTATGATTTGACTGAGAGTCTTCAGTTTGGACATAACAGACAAGGTCCAAAGTTGAGTACAGACGGCTTTACAACTTGGGAATGCATGGAAAGTGTTTTGGTGGTGATTTAGTCTAGGCTGATTTTGAGAATCTTACTTTGGGCAAGCAAATTGACTGAATACATGTTACTATGACTTGAACTTGCATCCTGCAGAGTGACAAAAACTAAATAAATGTCAAGCAGAGTTATGTACAGGCATAAGTAGTGATAGTGGTGAATTTGACTGTTCACGTTTAGCCAATGCAGTGATTTTTTTGTGTTGCTGCTTTTTAAAAGGTGGGTCTTTCACGTGCACAAAGACTTGCTCAAGGGCAGTCAATCAAGATACAGCTCCTTGCAGCATTACCTGTTCAGATTGATGGGGAGCCTTGGTTTCAGCAACCATGTACATTGGCCATATCCCATCATGGACAGGTGATTTCCTTTCCCTGCGCTGCTTGTATCAACCCCACCTCTTTTTTTCCTTCCTCATCCTTTCTGTGTCGGTTGCATCTGTTTTGTCGAGTGTGTGCATGTTCATGCGCACTCACTCACTGCTCGAATGCATAGATTAGTACATGCATTGGTCCACCTTGCATGAAGCTTGCAGGTGGGTTGGGGCAGACAAGCATCGCCACAGAAATTTTCGTTGACATGGTTATTGATCTAGCTACAGTGGACCTTACGCATATTGATTACCAACTGAATATTAATATGAATGTGACTTTTGAAAATCTAGGAAGAGAACTTATCGTGCAGTCAATGAGGATGTATGGATGGTTTGAGCGGGACTATCTTTCCTTCCATGATTTTCATCCGAAAGAACTGCTCTCTCAACTTACATGTCACTTGGCAATGTTCTAAAGATTCCCTGGTAATTAATAGCCCATCAGCCGCGAACGCTTAATCTACCAGATATTGGATGGTCCTATGACACAGGCGCAAATTTGCTCAACTGGGACTTGTGAGATCAAATTGATCAAATGTGGCCTGTTCGTTATTTTGCTGGGCCCTTGCCAGGATAACATTATGATGAAGCGATAGGCTCTCTTATGTTTGTAACTTCCTCACTTGGGCAATACTCTTTTAGCGCAAGCTAGTGCACTAACATCTAAAGGACCCAATATCACAATAGGTAATGAACTTTCTGTGAATATACAAAACTTGAGGGTGCTTTGGAATGTTTGCGGAAATTCGGATATATAAGCCCTGTCAACCACTATCATGCATTTTGACCCATGCATTCAAAGCCAAACTCTACCTTAAGAGCAAAAACTCCCTTGTGTCCATCGGATCAGAATATAATCAGATAGTTTTTGCCCTTCTCTTTGGAACCATCAAGTCTGTTGTAGTGCCTGTCATTTGATGTGTGCTTTTTTTTGAGACGAATGGTTTTGCGATGTGTTGAGCAGGCCTTCATGCTGAAAAGGACGGCGGAGGAGCCTCTCGGTCATGCGGCTGCTATGATCGCCGACGTTCTTGAGAATGCGGAGATCAATCGAGTAATCAATTCCTCGCAGAGGCGTGCCCTTCTTCACGAAATGGCGCTGAGGCTATCGTAGACTTGTTCTGTTTATGTGCATCAGCAGGGGCATTCTTGTACATGGCAAGGTAGCTTTAGAAAATCCGTTTTTATTCCCGTCGAGTTAATGGCTTTTCTCATATGGTTGTGTATATCATTTCATCACATGTACCACAATTTTGTGCTCTTGCGGTTCTCATAAATGTTTATACGTAATGCGTGAAAGGCTTAAGCTTTTAAGCGCGTCCGTGTTTTGTTGCCCGTCGGACGTCTATTTCAAATCCGACAAGATGCGAATGAAACGCAGTACCATCATAGGCAAATTTTATTCTGTGTCTGTTACACGGAACTTGCTCGGTTTTTCGAACTATCATTTGCTCGTCCTGTCATCTCTTTCTGTTAATTTTAAAAGCCCTGGCATCGGGAGCAGACCGTCGGTACCAAACATCGCAGGTGACGGAGACCTCGTATGCTTCTCTCCTCTTCGCTTTTTCTATGGAATTTTGTCCCCTACGTCAAAGGCATGAAATCGATAGTCCGAGTCTTTGATTAGAATGCGATGGCGATGTAATTGTAACGTACGCAAAGAGAAAGGGATGGTCCTGGAGAGAATTGCTCCGTCAATCGGGGTTTCTTTAACATGTCGACAACGTAAACGTCAGATCGGAATCAAAAGTCGGTTGATCTCGAGCTTCTTTGCCCCAATAGAAATTCAACCTGTGTAATGTTTCTGGAGGAAGAGGTAAGAAAGATTAGGCAAGTTCGGAGAATAAATTCCCACCTTCCAACTCGTAGGTGTGACCTCGTCAATGTAAAGTACGGTGGGGTTAGCATCTCAAATCCTCCACACTAGGACCCCCCTAATTGGGTTGTTGACACTTGGCAACCGAAGGGTCTAAACATCAAGAAACATTATGAGCCGCCTAATCAAGAGTAGTCTCGGTCGAAGCTAGGCCATTGCGAGAATATTCGACGATCGAGCGCTTTCTTTTAAGATGATGTCGGTAACGAAGGTCTCGAGTTTGCCTTTTTTTTTTTTTTTTTGGGCTTAGATTTATGCTTTCGGTTCGTGCAATTCTTTTCCGGACCTCAATTTTCCCAAGAGGGTCAGCAAGGGTCCCCACTGAATCGGCTTCGTTTGACCAACGCCTTCCACTTTTTCACTCCTTCAGTTCAGTACATCCCCTTTTTGCGGCTGCAATTTTCGGGAGAAATCTGAAAGACAAATTCAAAGAGGGAAGGAGAGGGAAGTAAAGGAGGAGGAAGTGGGCCGTGATTTAAGGGGCGAGAGACGACTCTCAGATTCGCATGTGACGGGGGTTCACATGGGACAGCGCGGGACTTGGCAAGACGACGTCGCGTTCGTCCAGCGCATGTTCCCACGGTCGCTCCATCCCCCGGGATCTTCGTCATTTTCAGTGAGCCGCCACCTCCTTACCTACCTGTTTTTTTTTTTTTTCTCTGTCAATTCGATAATGACACTTAAGAAAGCGTCGGCACGTGTTTGGCGAGTTTGGCGAAGCGTAAAATCGTCTGCCGATTTGACCGATTCTCATCCGATGCGAAAGTTTAGTTTCTCTGTTTGTATAGGGGATAAAGTGTTCAAAAAAGTCATTATAACTTATTGTATAGTGGCCAATTCGGTGCCAAACATTTTGATGATTTGTCGATATAGCAGTCCTTTCGATCAATTTTGGCTAAAAATCGCTGACGTGAATGCCGGTCTTCCTATGTGGCGTGACCGCTGAATTTTTTTTCCTTTCTTTTCTTTTCTAATCTTTCTTAATCTTTTCTTTTCTTTACTTGTTTTTTCCTTTTCGCCTACGCGGCTGGTTGCCGATGCTAGCAATCAGTTGCGGGTGAGGGTCGCCCTCGCCTAGATCTAGCGAGGGTGGCTCGCCCTGACCCATGCCCTGATCTGAATTCATTCGCCGTATCGATCGAGAGTTGACTTCGTTCGCCATATCAATCCGAAGAGCTAATCTTGACGGAGAGCCGAACTCATTCACCATGTTTGGCCAAAAGATGACTACCGGCAATAGGAAAAGCCTTTCTCCTCGCTGCTTTGTTAGAATCAATCAAAACATAGCTCCACGCATTTCATTTTGTCGACCATTTATTAATAATGATGATCCGACTTTTTGCGAATTTTGATAATTTATGGATCACATGACACCCGAACCGAAGCTTCAATAAGTGACTCATCATACATACATGTGTATGGCCAAGTGATCGATCAAATTAATATCTCGTGCTTAAATCCGAGGACGCTACACATGCTCATTTCTTAGTCGAGAAAGCAAATCGGCGGCGCCGTTAGTGAATCGAATTTTTGTTGTTGTTGTTGTTAGTTACGTCATTTCTCGCTAATGTAAGCTCTATTAATTTGTTCTTCAGCCAGTTGGCGCGAATAATAGGCCTAACGAGAAGTTAATTATGAAGTCAAAGTCAAGGTTAGGTTAGGGCCATTGCAATTCATTATTATCATTATGATCGTTATTGTTTCAATAAGTCAGCTTCCATAAACATTGTGCCAAAATGATTTGATCAGGATAGTTTGTGTTTAGCTTGATTGATCGCGTCTCTTGACTTAGAAACAGTAGCGATTTCATACGCATCCTTTTCCATAAAATAACGAGTTATTCGAGTGAAATGTCTGAAGCTACTACCAACTTTGAGTTATGATTAGAAACAACTACGAAGAAGAAGCTGTTACATTTGATTTCGGCTTTAAACTCTTCACATGCACCGGCTTTAAATCGAGCCCCACTTTCGATCCGAACTGTTTTTTTTTTATCTCGTAAATGATACCGATTTGAGTATGTGTCCCAATTCTGATCCGAACTTTTCTTTGTCTTGCAAAAAAAAAAAAAAGCACCAACTTTAAGTTTTAAGTCCGAATTTTGGTCGCTACTTTTTTTTTTTTGTGTCCGTTAAAAGAGCACCAGGTCTCGGTCGGTGCCCAACTCTGGCTCCCGCCGGCTTCCGCCAAGTACACGAGGAATGACGTGTCGAATATTTAACGGCATTACAAGAACCAGATCTAGATACCAACTGAAAATTGATGCTTTCTTACAAGACCGAGAAAATAATTGGGCCACAATTGAGATTCGAGCTAAATTCGATACGTTTTCATGAGACAGGAGAAAAAGTTTGGATTCGAATTAAAACTCAAATTAAGATTCAAGTTTTTTTTTAGGGGAATCGAGCCCTCTAATTTCTTTTAGGGAAAACAGCACAACACAGTCTTTGAATTTTGGCCCAACGTGCAATGTAGTCATTGCACTTTTAATTTGTTCAATATAGTTCCTGAACTTTAACCTAATGTGTAATATGGTCCACGAATTTTAATTTGCCCAATGTCATCTCTAAACTTTTAGTGCATGTTCGGGGACTATATTAATTATACAAGAAAAATTTAAAGATCATATTGAACAAATCAAAACGTTCAGAAATCACGTAACATATTGAGCCAAATTCGATAACATACATTAAAAATTGCTGCAAGTCCCACTTGGACGAAGCTGTAATACCGCAGCGCCAACCAAGCAGAAGTTAGGGGACCGCTTGAACGGGAAACGTCTCTTCGAACGAACTCAAACCACCGAACTAGGCCAAGTGCATGAGGGAAGTCAGAAGTTGCCTCCAAGGCAGGCAGTTTCCTTAATGTCACCACCGCTTCGGAAATTAGCGAAAGCCTTCGATTGTGCTGCAGCCTCGTCGTCAAAGACAGCACAGCATTGAGTGACGGGGTTATGTCCCAGAAAAGTCAAGAAGTGACGAATTCCTGAATATTACCATTTTCATCTGCATTTTCGGGACCCCTCATGCCTATTTAAAACGTAAAACGACCCTTGGATTTCGTCCCTTGGAAACGATTTCGTCCCGTCCCTTGCCGTCCACCTTACCTTCCAGCCCGCATTGCAGTGCACTTGACGCCTCTGCGTCAACTTTTTTTCTCTGGGTGCTGGTTTGCAGGCATTTCATCAGGTATCAACACGTTGATCTCGCGTTCTGGGCCGGTTGTTTTGTCGTCATCCCTCTCTTTTTTTTTTTTCATTTATTGTTCTTTAAAGGGAGATCACAATCATGAGGCTCTCGGCTTTGGCTTTGATTGCACTCCATAAACCACGCCTTCTTTCAACCCGTCGAGCTCACGTTGTTTCTGCACTTTTAAGCTTCCGCTTTCACCAGAGCTGGGTAGATCTCTTTCGTCAATGATGGTTTAAAAGTTACAAAAAAGAGAAAAGGCCCTTTTTTTTTGTTGGGTTTTCCTCAAAGATCCCTTCTTTGTCTCATTCGGGAATATGGGTTTAGTCCAAAACCTCGTCTTTGCGAATTTGGGAGAGTTTATTATATTTAAAGCGCTTCAACAGGAATAATTTGGTCGGCGGTGGAAGGAATATTGCTTGGCAACTCGAAACTCTGGAATCGGGGTTTTTGGTCTTACCTTGTTTTCGGCAAAAGATCTGCCTTTTTTTTTTGTTAAGTATATTTAATCTTTGTACACTTCCCTATAAAGGATGATGGATATGACACAGTTGTTTTTCCTGTGAAACGGTGTCCGACGAAAGCGACTGTTCAATGCATCCTCGACAGAAAGCGCGTAAAAACAGAGTCCCAATTTTTTTTTTGTTTTGAGTCATGCCCCTGGTAATAATAAGCTGGGTTGAAGGGTTCTTGTCAGGAAACAGCAATTGGCGAAGCATTTCTTTTTCTTTTAACTGACTTATGAGAAGGGAACCCAGAAATGTTTAGTGTTGAAAATCTCTCTCTCTCTCTCTCTCTCTCTCTCTCTCTCTCTAATAAGTTTCAGTTCCCCTCTAATGAAGGGAACTGCAGCTCAATTTCCCTTGTTTGTTACTGAAAGGTGCCTGTTTTGGAACGTGTTGAACGTTTAACAGTTCTGACCTTGCTTAGCTTTGTGGAAGTGCCACCATCCTCCATAGCCCCTTAGATCTTAGGTGGAGGTTTGTGTATTTAAGTGGGCTCCGAGTCTCCTCTTTTTCCCAAGGTGGTGGTGACCTCTTCCTTCTTAATTCTGTGTAGTTTGATTGGTGGTCCATCCCTTCTCTAGTCTTTTTTCCTTAGGGTTCTGATTTCTTCAAGTCCTAGTTGGTGATTGAGAAGGTACTCCCTGCTAGTTCCTAAATCCCCATTTCTTACCGAACCTTGGTCAATTATCTTGAAGATCAGATGTTCTGTCTGCATATGCAATTTTTCATTATGGTGCATTTTAAGCTTATTTTCTCCTTGCTATCTCTTCGATGTTATGATGATGTTTGTTCCTTCCCAAGAACAAACATTTGGTTTTCTTCGTCTCTGTGTTGTTTATCCTTGAACAGAGATTTCTGGTCTTTCATGGGCATCTTTGTGCCTATTAGTGTGGATGGAATGGTCACCTTCTACGATGTCATGCATGTAATCTTTTAGCTCCATTTGCTTCCTACCACACAAGTTCATGTTAGATCAGACTTAGTGAATGATTGATCCAGCTCTTTCTGCACAATGAAGATATCGGTCTCCTTTTGTAAATTGCTTAATGCACGGAACCAGAACTGAGTGATTGTGGACGTTCAGGCATTTGATTTATGCCACATACTTTTTGGGCCTCTGCTCTGTTTGCTTTGTCATTTATTTTCCTTCTAATTGTGTTTGGCCTGAAATTGTTTTTCCATGAAGAACTGAAGATGGTCTGTTAATATTTGGATCTTCTCTTTTCAGGCTTCAGATTTCTTGACAAAATGGTGAAGATTTGTTGCATTGGAGCTGGTTATGTTGGGGGTCCTACCATGGCAGTTATTGCTTTCAAGTGCCCCTCGGTCGAGGTAGCTGTTGTTGACATCTCGGAGCCTCGAATCCGAGCCTGGAACAGCGACCAGCTCCCCATATATGAGCCCGGCCTTGAAGAAGTGGTGAAGCAGTGCCGAGGAAGGAATCTCTTCTTCAGCTCGGCAGTGGAAAAACATGTCTCCGAGGCTGACATAATCTTTGTT
This sequence comes from Syzygium grande, assembly GCA_024733475.1. Lineage (NCBI taxonomy): Eukaryota > Viridiplantae > Streptophyta > Magnoliopsida > Myrtales > Myrtaceae > Syzygium > Syzygium grande. The sequence goes on from JAMXDD010000010.1 coordinate 31,076,044, forward strand.
TCTGTCAACACCCCGACCAAAACTCGGGGCCTTGGAGCTGGCAAAGCCGCAGATTTGACTTACTGGGAGAGTGCAGCGAGGATGATTGCTGATGTGTCAAAGTCTGATAAGATTGTTGTCGAAAAGTCGACTGTCCCAGTCAAAACGGCCGAGGCCATTGAGAAAATTCTGATCCACAATAGCAAGGGAATTAGCTTTCAGATTTTGTCGAACCCAGAATTTCTCGCTGAAGGGACAGCCATTCAGGATCTCCTCAGCCCAGACCGAGTCCTCATCGGAGGGAGGGAAACCCCTGGAGGCAGCAAGGCAGTAAAAGCACTGAAAGATGTTTATGCTCAGTGGGTCCCCAAAGACAGGATCATAACGACCAATCTTTGGTCAGCCGAGCTCTCAAAGCTGGCTGCCAATGCCTTCTTGGCTCAGAGGATCTCATCTGTTAATGCCATGTCGGCTCTTTGTGAGGCCACAGGAGCCAATGTCTCCGAAGTTTCCCATGCTGTCGGAAAGGACACTAGGATCGGCCCCAAATTTCTTAATTCTAGTGTTGGTTTTGGAGGCTCTTGCTTCCAGAAGGACATTCTGAATTTGGTCTATATCTGTGAATGCAATGGCCTGATTGAAGTTGCAAACTATTGGAAACAAGTCATTAAGGTGAATGACTACCAAAAGAGCAGATTCGTCAATAGGGTCGTCTCATCCATGTTCAATACGGTTTCCGGGAAGAAAATTGCAATTCTCGGGTTTGCCTTCAAGAAGGATACTGGCGACACGAGGGAAACTCCAGCCATCGATGTGTGCAAGGGGCTTTTGGGTGATAAGGCAGAGCTGAGCATTTATGATCCCCAGGTTACCAAGGATCAGATTGAGCGGGATCTCTCGATGAGCAAGTTCGGGTGGGACCACCCAGTTCACCTCCAGCTGACGAGCCCTGCTGCAGGCGAGCAGATCTGGGATGTCGCTGTAGATGCTTACGAGGCAACAAAGAATGCACATGGGCTGTGCATTCTTACTGAATGGGATGAGTTCAGGAAACTCGATTACCAGAAGATCTTTAACAATATGCAGAAACCCGCGTTCGTGTTTGATGGCCGTAACATTGTTGATGATGCGAAGTTGAGGGAAATTGGGTTTATCGTGTACTCAATTGGTAAGCCGCTGGATCCATGGCTCAAGGACATGCCTGCTGTTGCATAAGTCTTGGGGTATTTAAGGCTGCCATTCGATTCTTTAATGTGTTCTCGGAGAATTTCAGGTTCCTCATGCTTGATCGTACAGGCCGAAGACAATCATTTTGATTATAGTGAACTCGCCATACATGTAATGCTTTTGCTGCTTTCAATTTGAATAAATGGGAAAAATTTGAAAGAATCAGTCGTCTCTTCTTAGTTCGCTCATTAGCTCTCTCCAATTCTTGACTCGAGCCGGGTGGCCATCTCTTCGGAGGAAGCTCATTCCAAAATTACATTGTTCCCTTTCTTCAAGTCTTAATGGCTAGTTGATAAAATATATCAAAGTTCGATGCGACCCGATATATTAAACTCAGATAAGGCATCACAAAGTTCTTCAGGGGATCCATTTGTTCATTGTCATAGGCCACACTCGATGCTGAGAGGGGGTGTGAGAACATTGCAACCCCAGGAAATCACACTAACTAAAATTTGGCAGTGAAATTCTACGGCTACATCTCAAAACATCACAAAGATAGTACCTTCACCAGGAGCATCCTAGCTCTTATCGCTCGGTCTGTGGTCCAGCAGTCTCACAATGGTCTTGAAAAGATTTTCAGAGTCTTTGAACACAGGTGGGACATAAGCTTGTAATATCATATGAAAAGAATTTAAGCTTATTGTTAGTAGATGTCTTGCTAAAAAAGATTGCTTGGTCACAGAAACAATTCCCAGCAATGCCGTTGCTATGCTATACCAAATTCTCAGAAAATTTACAGCTTACAAAATTGCATTAGCCTAGTCTAACCCCAAACAGGGATCTGTACAACGGTAATTCTCAGTCAAACACTATACGAACTTCTCTTTGTATGGCCCAAGGACGTCAGTAGTGTTGGTAAGCATTGAATTTCCCAGAGATCTTCATACATAGGTGTTTGGGTTTTACAGACCCTGATTTCACAACACTCTTTCACCATAAAGTACTCTTCGCATCGCTGCTTTTATCATCCACTCATCATCTTCCAAGCATATTCAGAGTTTACCATTTCACCGACCCTTGTTGACCAGCTGACAATAAAATCATGCACGTCCCGATCCACGAGGCATTTTCTTTGATCCAGCTGCCACAGAAAAAGAGATCATTGGAATATGTTCACTCCAACAACTGGTTGCAGACCATGCTAGCTTTGTAAATAATCAATGAGTGATAGAGAGAGAATTACAATCATCGACATCTTTGAGCTGGTAATAGTGGGGAGCTATTTCCACCAACCAGTCTGGCTTCAATTCAGTGACCTGCAAGGAAGCCCTTAGTTTCAGCAATTAATTAAAAACAAAAGAACTGGCAAACAAAGTCCTTGAGTTGCAACTGCGATGAAAAGGCCTAGATGGAGTCCGTAGGACTTACTTGTCTCATGTATTCTTTGGTTGTTAGAACCAATTCATGATACACAACCCATCTTGGAAGTGCCTGCAAGAAAGAGCAGTATAAACATGACCAAGGCCAATAACTCCACATGTCTTGCTTTCATTAATATGGAGGGCATTATCATTTGCATATTGAAACACCTCAAATTTTTATTTTCGTATGGAAATGTTATGCCACTGTTAGCACTATCAGCCTTCAGGTATAGAAAACAGACTTCGTTTAATGTCACAAGCAAAATATTACGAGTCATATAAAATTAAATAATGCACATAAATATACCCCCTAATGAGCATACCTGTGCCAACCCTGAACTTGGATGTATATGAACTGTCTGCGGATGTTTCACTGTCTTATAAGCTCCACTTTTCTGTAGTCTAGCGGAGTGGGGGAAAAACCCTGAACAAAGAACACCAAGATTAGAAGCACAAACAAACACCACAAGAGAAAAATGGTACTGCTATCCTGTCATCGTTAAAAGATAAGAAAAGTTGTCTTACCAGATGTTATAGCCTTTTTAATTGCCTCTAAATCGTTCATATTAGAAGTAAGTTCAATTTCAACCCTCTCTAAAAGCCCCTCCAACTGGTCTCTGACATCTCTAGCACGCTTCATACTCCTGACCTAAAAGCATTGGTTGGAAAGAAGAACAAAAGCATAAGTGCACATTACTAAACGGCGTAAACAGAATGCATATTGCATCGTAAATTAGGAAATAGTGTAATTTCAATACAACCAAATTCGCAGGGGGAACAAAGCAAGAAAACTTCTTAATCTCAAAAACAAAGAAAAAGGATAGGAACATAACAAATAGATTATCAACAGATGAACTTACAAGCAGATTTGAAATACTTTATCAAGCAGAAAAGTATAAATTATATGAGAAAGCACAAGAAAATGATTTTCACACGCTTTTCAATGCCCCCCCCCACACACACACACACAAAAAAGATTTTCACACTCCAATGTTATGCCAAACACAAGCCTACACATAAACGGGAGCAATTAAATATTACATCAGATATTCATCTACAGCTTCACCTTTGGATTAATTAGCAGTGTCCCACAAAATTTAAGTCACTTTGAGAGGACAAGGAACATTAGTCCCGGAGAGAGAGAGAGAGAGAGAGAGAGAGAGAGAGAGAGAGAGAGAGAGAGAGAGAGAGAGAGAGAGACCAGATGAGTATGAACAAGATGATATTGCAAAACTTGACTCAATTAAAATAAATAGATAATTCTGTCAAGTGAGCCTGCCCCCTCAAGATCACTGGATTAATTTCTTCCACATTAAAGAATGCCCGCAATTCTTTACTTATGCTGCTAGTGTTTCAATTAATGTGGCAAATATATGACTGATCATGCCAACTTGAGATAACTAAATCCTATCTTCTATTACTGCCCAAAAGAAACATGACTGCAATATCTACTGTGTGTTTATAAGCAAGTAATCTCTTTGCAACAGCATAACTTTCGCATATACAAGTCTTATTTAGACATAGACATCCAGGAGATACAGTACTTTCCCCAAGAATTAAAAAGTTCAAGTTATGCAATCTGATGGCACACAACCACTTGACATCCTTATCTAGAAAAGTTTTATTAACCCAAGCGATAAAGTTACTTTACCTGTATGTAATTCTCATAGCACCACTGCGTGGAGTAATTAGTCTCTTTCCAAGAATTGTATACCTGAAATGAAATGAGGGCGGTGACTTCTCATTAGTGACAAGCACTACTTGTTCGAATTATGCAGCGCCACCAACAGAGAAATGCACAGAAACATAACAATACATATAATAGCGATCACCTTTTCTAGTCTAATTATCCGAAATTTTAGGAAGATTTTACTCAAAAGTGCTGCAATATACAGGTGGACACAAATGATGTAACTCCATAGTCCCAAGAGAACCATACTCACTGATGGATACATTCAGTATTCATAATTGAGTAGAATAGCCGACTATGGGCATGAGATAACGTTTACTGTTACGCATTGTGGAAACTACTATCAGATAATCAAAAAGCTGTCCATCGATTCCAGAACACAAAGATTATCAACCAACCTTAAGAAATGCTTGACAACAACAAAAACCAACCTTAAGCAGAGCTATGTGGTCTCCCACATTTCCAGTGTGGAAATTCATCCGTGCATTATCGGCATGGACTTGTTTGTCTTTAGGACGATAAAATATTGAATTTCCAACAGAAAGCATAGCAGCAATGGAGATTATCTCATCCGAGCACTTGTACTTATCTGATGCAACTATCATCTTAGATAGCATGGGGTCAAGTGGAAACTCCGCCATTTGTCGACCTGCCTTTGTCATCTCGCCTAGCTTATTCAATGCACCAAGCGCAAAAAGAAGTTCTAGGGCTTTGAGTAATGATTCAGCTGGCGGTCGATCCATAAAATCAAAATTTATTAGATCGCTAATGCCAAGGCTTTTTAGTGTCAAGACAACATTAGCAAGGTTGGTCCGTTGAATCTCTGGTACAGTATTATCTTCTAGATCAGTTTGATAATTGTGTAATGTGTACAACCGGAAACACATTCCTGGACCAGTTCTTCCGGCGCGGCCAGCTCTTTGCATTGCTGAAGCTTTGGAGATTGGAGTAACTAGTAGCGATTCCATTCCGGTCCTTGGGTTGTATGAATTCATCTTGCAAAAACCTGGATCGATCACATAGCTTATTCCGTCAATTGTTAATGATGTCTCGGCAATATTTGTCGCAAGGACCACCTTACGAGCACCTTCTGGCGTGGGTTCAAATATTTTTGCCTGAAGATCTGTAGGCAAATTAGCATATATCGGGCATATAATGAGTTCAGCAATTTTGGTGCCAAAACCCCTTATCCTATGCTTCAAAAGCTCTTCCGCTGCTTCAATTTCCTCTTGACCGGTTAAAAAAATCAAAATATCGCCACGTGGTTGCTGTACATGTATTTGAAGAGCAGTAACAATAGCTGCATCCAAGTAATCTGCTTCAGGTGCACTGGTGTGAAGAATTTCAACTGGATACCGCCTTCCTGGAAATCTAAATATTGGGGCGGAGTCAAAAAAATCACTGAACTTCTCCGCATCTAGTGTGGCACTTGAAATAAGCAACTTGATATCAGGCCTAAAGCGAGCAATATCCTATAAGGTGACAACCATAGAAGTCAGAAAACAATAAAAGGGTAACAAAAACCTACATTTATTTCTCAAAAGCAGAAGTGTGTCCTATATATAAAGCTGAAGTGAATCTTTGTCCGGCAGGAAAAGTCTACATTTTAGTCATACAATGATCCTTTGATCACGGCTCAATGATATAGCCTAATCTGCCAATTCGAAAATTAATTCAGTGGAAGATGGCTTACCTTTACTAATCCGAAAAGAATATCTGTGGAAAGTGTCCTTTCATGGGCTTCATCAACCATCACCACACTGAAAGATGACAACATCTAAGAATTGCATCAAATCTAGAAATCATAATAGAAGAAAAGTATTCAAACATACCTATAGCTAGCAAGATCCGGTTCACCCAGGAACTCACGCAACAACATTCCATCTGTCATGTACTTCAATACTGTCTTCTCTGAGGTGCAGTCTTCAAAGCGAATAGAATAGCCAACCTGTTAATTGCATGGAAAATTAATAGATAGATTTATGAAACGCCTTTTTCCCTCAGAAAGGAACTTCAAAGACTGTGATTTCCAAAGCAAGTAGATTTCTTTCCTGACGAGTAGCTAAGTCATTAAAGAACATCGAGCAGGTGTATGCCAGTTGCAGACAAGCATCAGAAAGAAAAGTTTAAAGAAGTATCAAGATTTTTAATCGGAAAAAGATCAGAAAGGAGAAAAACAAGGTACTAGAAACCAGTCCTGTCCAAGTGATATTATTGTCCCATAAGTCATTTACCAAATGCAGTTGACGTAACATGATTATGACAAGAAATCCATGCTATTTCAACCATTGATAGTGATATTGCTTATCTTAGATGTAGGAAAAAGTCCTCAGAATATCCGCATAACATACCAAAGACAGGGTGAAGTATATCAAAACTACTCGGAACAGCATACCAAGGGCATGCAGGGGCAGAAATGCCCTTTGCCTCATAATCTTTTTCTAAATCGAAGTTAATTAACAGTGTGACAAATGGAGGTACATACCTCGTGCCCAAGCTTCACACCCATTTCCTGAGAAACACGAGCAGAAACACTCATGGCAGCAACTCGACGTGGCTGGGTGCATGCAACCTGAAGGACACAAACCAAGAATGCAAAGCAAGGCCTCACTACATTCATCTCATAATCAGTCTAAAGTTAAAGGACTGAAGGAAGATGTTGAAAGAGACAATTTTATGTATTTGCAAAAATTTAGAAAAGATCCAACATTTTTGGTCGAAAAAAGATCCAACATTTACGTGTTCACATATATCAGTAAAGATCAATATTTACGAAAATTACTACCAATTAATTCAAAGACAATGCCAAAATCACAAATTCCTTCAATAAAATTCCAAGCACCACAGTTTTTATTAATGCAAAAAACAAAATGCTCAAAAGGTGTAACCATAATTGCAACAGAAAAGAATGCTGAAAATGCCCAGAGAAAGATACCAAGAGCTAGCATAAACAGCCAAAAGACACAATCATACCTTTCCATGCTTAGTATACCCAGCTTCATGAAGATATTGAGGTATTTGGGTGGTCTTCCCAGAACCAGTTTCTCCAACAATCACAAGAACCTGTAGCAGAAGTCAATCATAAGCCAAAACCGTAAAAAAAGCCACAACTCAACAAGACTGCTGCCTGGAAGAGAAATGAGATGAAAAATTTAAGGACCTGATGATCACAAATAGCTTCAAGTAACTGCTCTCTGTATGGATATATAGGCAGATTCTTTCTCTCCTCCTAAATGAGCAACAAGATAATTAAAATATTAACTGTACAACAGATAAGTAGTTAACAGGAAGGCAAAGAACGCATCTCTTTCATGATGCACTTAAAACTTAATTGTTCATCTCTGTAGTCTGGCAGTGAGGAAATGATAGCTTAATATTTTCTTTTCAAAAGAAAGAAGTGGCAATCATCGCACCATTGACCCAGATACAAAGTAACTAGGCAATGATTGCTATAGAAAATGTTCACCAAGGAAAAGTATTTACCATGTGTGACGATGATACAGTATAAAAATGCGAGTCTCAATCAATTCAAACAATCTGAGTCTTCAACCATATATATGTGACAAAATAGAAGGGGGACCCACAATACTGAAAAGCACTAATTTTTGTTTCCGTCCACAACCATCAAAACACACTTAATGATTAGAGACATCAACAATAGCTTGTCTGGGCACAACATTCAACCAAGTATGGTCCAAAAGAGTTGCCACAGGATGACCAGAAAGAAGGCTAGACAACCATCTCCAAATCCTTCATTCCGAGGGGCACGAAAAGAGACCAAAAGCTCGAAAAACATGGACTGGCCCAATTTTTGGGACACAAAAAAGACCAGATTAGCCCACGCAATCCGGAATAATATAAAATTAGAACACATTTTAAAACTTTCAAAAAACAAAAATTGGGAAATAGATCATTTCTTGATTCTTTAGATACCCGGATAAATTCATAAACAAGCAGAATTAATTATATAAAAATCACCTGGGCCAAAAATTAATGTGGTGTTACAGGTCGAATTCAGATAAAAGGCTAGAAACATGCTGAAACAAAGCATTTTGAAAGAATTTCCTGTTAATATTTGATCATTGCATGCTTGAGTCTTGAAATATGATAATTGATAAACAAAATTTTGAAAAAAATTACTTTAAAAATTGGGGATTGGCCTAAACTGTCTCAGTTGCTCGAGGCCAACATACTGGGCCCAAAAAAAGCCAGCCCAGGTCTTTTTGGGGCAAGGCCCAAAGTTCCTTGAACCCCAGCCCCAAGGCTCATTTACACCCACATTCACATCGAGAACTCTATCTTATTCCCCTTTTACAAAACCATGATCAATTTCTAACTAATCGGTGTCAACATAACTTATGTATCAAACAAGAGTCCCTCAGCCATATGAAACTTTGCAATTTCACTGATGAGCCTTTTGATGAAAGCAATTAAATATCCATGGAATTAAGGCAGTAAGGAACTCGATATGTGGCCAAATTTCATACGCCTTAGCTGAGCCTGAAAGCAATGTGCAATTATGGGAAACTATACTTGAATAGCAGGAAATAAGAAACAGACTATAATTGCACACCTTGAGCTTCTCCAATGCAGTCTGTGCCTTGGACTCCTCGATTGACTCAGCAGATGGCTCATCAAACTACGTATAAGAAAGTGAATTCAGGAAAAGTCTTTTAACCCAAAACGAACCAGAGTATTCAAGCAATTAAGAGACATACATTCTCCCCAGCCATCACATTTGACTTTATAAACTCTATCTGGTCCTCAAAAACATACCTAAATACAAAAGAATAATAATAAGGGATCATTACACGCAAAATTACCTTCCATAAGTGTGTATAAAGAAAATTGATACAGCAGAGATGGATGTCAAAAACAACAATAACAAATAAGCACAACATTCAGATAGAAGGATGAAACCAAATTAACTTACTCATAGTCATTAGAGGTTTGCTTTTTATTCTTGGAACCATATTTAAGAGTTGCTTTTCCTGCAATATAGCAACTGTAAGTTACACTTCCAGGGGAGTATGACCAAAATCTAGTGTTACACATGCACAAGACTAGGACAAATAGTTGGACGCTCAATAGCAAGTAATTACCAATCTGGTAGTCCTCCCAAGCCTCTTGCTCAGCAAATGGGTTCATTTTGTCAGCAGCACCAGTGTCTCTGCAAATCGGACGATAATTAGTTTAATGAAACTAACTAAACTTCAGATTACTGAACACAGTGTATGAGGCATGTAAAGCTTCTCATGCATCATCAAGCACATTTGACATGAGACACCTGAAACGCGATTATACCAACCTGTAGCGCTCCATAGCCACAGCAAATCTCTTTTCCTGATTTACACCCCCATCCTGATCATAAGCATCAGGCATCCTGTACTGTGTACCAGGAAGAAGCAAGGTCATCCACAATCAGATATTTACACACAGTCCCAAAGCTACAAAGTTCACCATTCCACTAATTCTGCATACAATGGCAATATGATTCCCTAAAAAGACGTGCAAATTTAAGTAAACTCAAGCAGAACCCACCGGAATATCTGCAATAGTAGGCTGCAATTTACCAGTTAAGTCAATCATTGCAAACACGAACAAGAGAGCTCTTTGGCAGATTACTCCAGATCAATTTGAAACAGGATCGATCATAAGTGAACAAAAGGTAGTGCCAATTAGTTTATAAAGTGAAAACGAGGAACTTACTTCATCTATATTATCAGCATCTTCTTGATACTTTTTTGCTAGGTCGTAGATTTTCTTCTTGTATCTGCCAAGCACAAAAAATGACATTAGACACCCTCAATCATCAGCAATAAATTTACCATCTGAACAGTGAAGCAAAAGCTGTTAAAGAGAGCATTTGCAGCAAGAACTTACATTTTGCATTAGTGTTAACAGAATAAAGTTCATAGCTGAAGTCAAAAGACAAAAAAATCCCAGCCAAGAGAGTAAACTATCACAAAGAAACATTAATTTTTCTCTGACATAAAAAAAACGCTACAATAAGGACCCATGAGGAAAGAAACCATGATCATCAGGTTCCAACAAAGCGGATGTCTATTTTAAAAGCGACCCAAATTTCACAGGTCACAGCATCTTAGCAACTTGTGCTTGCTTGAAGGATGGAACAAAGTGCAAAGAAATTTTTCACAATGGTTTAACTGAGGAAGAAGTTAATTCCACCAACGAATCTACAACTAAAAAGACCACTGAGCTTCTAAAGACTAGATTACATTTACAGTCTAACAGTGTGAAATTAAAAACAAGCCGTTCTCTAGCTCAATCTCACAACGAGAAGCAACGACTAAAGCATTACTAGGTAATCAAAGCTTTAAGACTGAAACTGACTGAAACTGAAAGAAACTAAGAAGAGTCAGCACAGCAAATAAATGCTTCCATATGTTGGACCAGCTAATTTTTTCATAAAACTCAGGAAAAACTTGATGACCAGACCTTCAAAAGGCAATATCGACGATTTGATGGTTAAAGGATAAGTTTCTTCACAAACGTTGAAAGCCAAGTGATAAATAAATATGAATCAAAGAATGTGCAAAAGAGCAATAGTTACCTGAAGTTGCGTTCTTCTGCTTCTGTAAGTTTTACACCCTCAAATAGGTACTGTTCATCCTCTATGTCATCCCTGTAAGAAATTAGTAAGATGATAAAAAGTGGTGAGGCATACCATAAAGAACTTCAACACTTACAAGAAAAAACTGCCAGAAAGTGGAGTCTAGCTCTAGCACCTAGAGATCAGTAGAATAAATCCATGGCACAATCCTACCTGATTTCTTCCAATTTCTTCTGCTCTCTCTTTTTTAAATACTCTTGTCTTGAAACTTTTCTGGGATGAGGAACAAAATATGATCAGCATAGATGATACAAGAAAAGAATTGCAGTGGTAACTACACAATTTCAACCTATCAAGGAGAGAAAAACAATGAACCAATCAGAATTATTTGAGAAAACTAGCTCTACAGCACGGCAAGTCAGCTTGTACATTTTCTGTTAAAAAGGCCCTCCTCTCAAAACGCATCAAATAATGGAATACCTATATCTGAATAGAAAATCACACAATCCTTCACAATGATGATACATTCAACCAAAGAAAAACTTGAGTTCTAAGTGCTTTGTAGATATAACCTTAAAGGAAAATAAAAACACAAGGCAGAGACATTCCTGCCAAGAAAGTGACTAGCCCAAGAGGTCAGGTGTAGAAATGGGCCAACAAAATACATGACCACAAACATACTTTTGATTAACTGGGGACAAATCATAGGGTCTCTATAGTTAATGATGAAGCACTATTTCGTATCATTGAACTATTTAAAAAGAATTAGATAAGCTTTACTCATATGAGGAAATCACATGACTGAACACTGTTAAACTGCATGTAGAAACGTCAAATACATAGAGCACCTCATGCAAAAGTGATGTCCAAAATAATTTTGTCCTACTAAGTAAATGAAAAGAGAAGTAACCCCAATTAGTAGTAGGAACAGCATAAAATTCAGTACACAATGGCCTTCCCGAATCTGTCTAAGCCACTTCTTCCCTGGTCCTATACTGATTTAAGGCAAAAGGGTTGAAAGGATAAACAGCCCAGCAGAAATTACACATTAGCAGCCGTTTCCAGCTCCCAGATAATTCATAGCTGGCACAAAACTTCCCGAAATGCATAGCAAATGCGTAATACATACAGCATAATCATAATTCATGTAGTCAACACCCCTTAGGTAAAAAGATCCCATTTTTCTCAAATTCAAAGAAAACTTCTTGAGAGCTCCAGATTTCTCTATGTTGACCTCTATTTTCCTCCTCCATTTTTCTTACTCGTCCAATTGGAGCAATTCAGCTTTCTCTTTTAATCACTTGTCACTACTTCCTAAAAGGCACCACAACAACTGGTATGAAACCATCCGCACAAATTGAAGTCCACATAATTGAGAAAAAATTAGGAGAACTCTGACAATGATTCCACCCCCAAAAAAAAAAAAAGGTTACGAATGGCCATCAGTGACTCACTTCTCACCACTTTCTTAAGCGAGGTTGTTCATTAATTACTTCACTTCTGCCCCCACGCCAGCTTCATCACAACGGTAATCTCATGTTTGCTAAGACAATGTTGTACATAGCATATGATGTTTGGATTTTGAATGCAAACTCTTTTCCAAAACTCGCTATGACCGAAGTTCAAGAATATTTAAATACCATTTTTCATGATCTCGAAAAAGCATGAAGCATCTTTTTACCACATTTAATAGCAATAAACTAGTTATACAACCAACAAGATCATTGGGAGACAATTTCACAGATTAAATGCCTCCTTCTTGACTTTTTACAATCTCACACACTCAAAACAAAACACAAATCTTAACTCATGGCGAGGTGGAAAATTCCAAAAATGACATGAACTGCAGGAACAAAATCTAGAGTCAAACGAGTAATGATTATGTACCTTAAAGCTTCCATATCATCGCGCTCTTGAGCGTTTGATCTTCGAAGTGCCTCCTCTACAAAATCAAAAGAGCAAAGAAAGGGGAGATTGAAGATCATTTCCAAGCATTAGCATTTTAAATTAATTAAATTATCAGTAATGTCTTTGTCTGGCATATATTTGTGAACTACCATGGCACAGTTTTAAGATGCATTACCTTCTTCCCTTCGTGTCAATTTTGGCTCTGTCAGCTGTTAAACAAATCAAAGAATTACAAGAAGTCAGAATGTGAAAGAAGAAAAACACTGAAGCATAGAATACGAGCAATTGGTGAGAATTATACCAATAAACCACTGTAAAGCAAAAATAACGGGTAGAAAATATAACGAATATGATGGCTAAATCGGTAACATAACCCCAGAGATTTTACACTTCAAAGCCGTCCATATATTCAATTTACTCTAACCAATCGTGGTTTGCACATACATATATAATGCACAAAACCACAGATTTCACATTAGCCATCTATGCAGTGACACTTACTCACTTTTGAACTCATACACAAAACTTCCAACCAAAAGAAAAACCCATACACAAAACTTTAATTTGTTCAAATGCAACAAGTAAGTGAAAGAACCAACTTAATGAGGTGAGCTCAGAAAAGCATCACATCTTCTCTATGTGATGCAGCTCCCTCGATTTTCAGCATGTGAACTCTTCTTTATATTATAGAATATTATAACTAAGCTCTTCCCTTGTCTACTGCACCTTACTTCTGTGTTCTGGCAACAACAGCTTCTGAAAGGAGTCACTCCCAGCACAATATGAAAGCAATTCACCAGGCACACCCAAAATAAAAATAAATAATAAAAAAGAGGAGATCACAAGGGAAAAAAGGACATCTGTAAGAGAATCACAGTACTCGTGAACAAAGTTAGTTGCCTGTGCCAGTTAAATCAATAATTGTAAGAAAATCCATTTGCAACACACACAGCACCCAAATTTTTCCTTGGTGCATTGGAGGAATCAACATATAAAGCTACTTAATGCACATGTATCCAAGAAAGTCTCCTTTTCATTTTTCTCCCTGCCCTCTCCCTCCCCCTCCCCCTCCCCCCAAAAAAAAACACACACACACCAACGAAACAAAATACAACAAACACTCTCTTTCTCTATTTGCATACACTTGGGCATGTATCTGCGTATTTGCATGGGTTTTTTATAAAAAAGTGAACCCCAGTTTGGTCAAATTCATTGTGTCATCACCCTGACATGAAATAGGTAACCAAAAATAAAATCCTAAGGCTGTTTTTCCTTTTTGTTGGTATATATGTACCTTTCGAGTTCCCGCTGCATCTCGCGCTTTCAGATGTCGTTCCAGTTCTTCCCTTTCTTTTTGATCTCGTGATCTTTCTTCCTCCGACTGCATAATGATAAAGGGAGAAACCACATCTTAATTTCTTGAAGCAAAAACTATTGTGAAAACTAGATGAAAGGACATAAACATGGAATGTTTCAAGATGGATAAACCAAAGAACAAGAATCATATGGATCCTTTCTCTAACATAAATAAAAAGAAGGCAGGTTACCAGTCATCACTAATGAAACTATTTGGATATCGACAATCTGAAAACATTGCGGTGAAAGGTTCTAACTGAACACTGCATAATTACTCAAATACTAGTACATGTAAAGACAAGCCAAAGATCACGCATTGGGTCTATAAGACCAATTAACACAACAATCAAAGTTTCCTCATCCTTCAAATAAAGATTTCTGAGGTAGACAAAGGAACGGAAACAGAAAATAAGATACCTCGGAGCCACCATCTTCGTCGTGAGAAGTCCGTCTCTTGACCATTCTTTCTTCATCAACATGAGCAACAGACTGCAGCAGTGCATTTAGACAATATAATTGATTTAAGCAGACAGAACTGTTAAATATAAAGAGACAACCAAGATCAACTTGTCCGCCTACCTCCTCATCCTCATCTTCGTGACTTCCACTCTTTTTCCTAAACCGTTTATTTCGAGAAACTCCTTTGCCAGTCTCTGAAGTCGCGATGATAGAAGACCCATTGTCAATGCCTCCTTGACCAACGTTATGTTTGCTATCATCGTCGTCGTCGTCAGCATCCAGAAGTGCATAAGTCTTCTGCTTCCTTGCCAACAAAGCAGCTTCCCTTTCTTGCTTTTGATAATGCTGGTGAGGACAAAATGAAAAGTAAATTAGGCAGGTTAAGACCAAAAGATAACATAAAAAATGCGTTGCTGAAATGCAGAGTAAATCAAAACTGCTTCTACAACAACTCACATTCAAACCAGCCGCTTTATGGGGTACTCTGGCAAAAACTTCTTCCGCAAAAGCACGGGTTTCACTAGACGATGATAGTCCAAACTCCACCAGCTTGTCCACCACTTGAGTGGGTGAAGACGCCTTCTTAGCTGCAACCACAAATTTCACCATTTTTATCGCACAGAAGTTGTGCATGACGCCTGTCTTCTTGAAAAAAGGAATACTGAACATAAATGGATGGAGAGATAACTAACCCAGTTCAATGAAATACTGGACAATAGTGGATTGGGAATAACCCAATAGTGACATCAACTTGTCTGAGACCCAGGTCTTGAGATTGCTCTCACTTCCCATGGCCAAATGCAGTGATGGTTACTAGAGAATTGTATACCGCTGTTGCCCACAAAAGTATATGCCAAAGACCAAATGGAATTATACATCATCTCAAATACTAGAACGACCAAAGTTAAATTGAATCAGAGGATCATAAGCAGTAGCGAGTACGAAATGAATCTCAGGGAAAGACAGTTCTACTATCGCGCCCACCAAAGGAGCTCGACATAAAAACAAGAACAGAAGTCACGGAATACAACTTCAACAGAGAAACTCGGCAATCGGAGCACCGGTCCTCGCCGAAGGCGAGCGGAACGAATCGTGATTGACGAAGAGAGAGAGAGAGAACTCACAGGAAGGAGAGATATTGAGAGGGGGCGCGATAGGCCGAACTGAGACCTGCCCGGCGATGAGAGGAGGCAGACGCGGCGGCGCGCTGGAGATTGACGGCGGCTCCGGCGGGAAGAGGCCAGTGGGATTTCGCGGCGCGGGTGCGATCGGCGAGGAAAAGAAGAGGTTTTTGGGCAGCTGCTTCTTCCAATTTGGCACTCGCTTTTGCAATTAGACAGCGGAATTAGGAAACGGTTATAATAACACCCCAAAATATGAGAAATTCTTTGCTCCGGGGCCTCATTGTACGGTTTATTTTACGTGCCCAAAAAACGGACGCGGACATATATCTAAAGTTATTTCAATATATACGAAGATTAATTGCTCACTTGAGAATATTAATAATAACTAGGATTCATTAGTTTCGAGGAAAATGTGGCATTTCTAGAAAACATTTTTTCACAAAGTCATTTTTCAGGAATAATAATATTTTCCGTCGTTTGGCTGAAACCTAAAAATAAACTCGGAAAATATTTTTTCCGTCATTTTGTATGAAATATTTGATTTGATTTTTAAAAACAAACGACATTATTCGAGTGCTGGTAACTTGCGCATAGGTAGTGGGGAGACTGGGTATGGGCACTAGAGTCCCAAGTCCGACTTCAATGGACCTCGACCCAGGCTCTAGGGATCAGGGCACGAGCACCTGGGTCCCAAACCCAACCGTGATGGACTAGGGCGTGAGCATCGAGGTGCCGGGCTAGGCCTCAATAGACCTAAGCACGGGCACTAAGGTCTCAGGCCTCGGCCTCGATAGACCTTAGCTCGGGTGCCAAGGACCGGAGCCTAAGCTCTAAAGACCCAAGCACGGCCTTTGTGGGCCTAGGGACCAAAACTCAAGTGTCTAGGACATGGGCCTTAGTATTGCGGATCCAAGCTTGTGTATCATGATCTCGCACTTGGCTTTTGTGGACCCGGCGGGGTGCCAGGGCATCGGCTTCGATCCCAACCTCAATGGACTCAAGTGCAGCGCCAAGAGCCCAACATGGACACCGGGGTTCTAGGCTTTGACCTTGATGGACTAGGCGCGGGCATCGAGGGCTTGGGCACGAGCACTAGGTTCCTAGGCATGGGCACCGAGGTTAAGGGTTCAACCTCAATTGACCTAGGCCTGAGTGCCGGAGACTTGGCCGGACGCTAAGGTCCCGGAAACCAGCATTAGGATTTATGTGCCCAAGCGTAAAGTTTTGGGTCCAAACGTTGATACCTAATTATATTTTTTGAAAATGATTTCTGATTTTTTAAAGAAAAAATTATTTTATTGAAGTTAAGCATAGGCTTTTCGTTGACTAGGAAAAAATTGTCTATTGACTCATTTTCCTAAGCAAGCCAAATGTAGGGAAATGAGGAAAATGTTATTTACTAAACAAACGGAGCCAAAAAATACATATTGCATTGATTTTTAATGCTTTTCTTTATTGTAAATTTACTGATATGATATCAGTTAACATATTAGTAAAGATTAGGATTCTAATCAAATGACGTCGTTTTAATGCTTTAGGCACTTCTTTGAAATTGATATTGCCACTTTATGCCTTTATTTGAAACAAGATTCACTTAAGATTCTTATTTAAGAAAATGAAAGCTCTTCAAGTTCTTATTTGAGAAAATGATGATATTTCACGCCCTTATTTAGGCTTGATAAAATGACGAACTATTGGATTGAGATTTAAAATTAAGTGAAGGGAAGAAAAGAGACCTCTCTCCACCCTCTCAAATTACGAGGCAAAATGGAATTAGCATCATATCCTTCTATTTGAGAAAATTGTCCAATCAATTCTAAATTTATTGTACGGATGTTAATTCAATCATAAAATTTTCAATTTTGTCAATTTAACCATTAAAATCTTTATACAAAATGTCAATGTAGTTCTTTCGGCCGATTTTTGCCATAAATCACTGATGTGACGCTATGCCATGTAGGATACTCAACCGATGACTGTACTACAACGTTAGCGATCTTCTAGCAAAATTAGTCAGAAGGATTATATTGAAATACCGTGCAAAAATTTAAAACTAAATTAGTAAAATTGAAATATTTAGAATTGAATTGACATCCATATAAGGCGTAGGACTGATAGGATAAATTGGGTGATTTTTGCCTTTCCATTTTATGCAAATACGGAGATGAATAAGCATCCAAATTTTGAAAGGATCCTTTCCTTCTTTTGTGATTGTGAAACACCCCCATCAACTGTCATTAAGTGGCAACTTATCTCTACTTTTTATGAATCATGCAACGCCATTTTAAGCTTGATTTATTTCTAATAGACCATATTCTAGTTAAAGTGACTGATTCGACGTCAAAATCAGTTCCAAAGAAAAAGAGGGATAAAAATCAAAACGTACTATCAAAATAGAGATAACTCATTATGTAATTATGAACGAAGATCTCGATCTATCAGTAGATTCGGACGGAGCAAAATCGTCAATCGATCCGCAAAAGCGATAGTCAACGGTGGTGTTGGCCACCGATAGGTGTCATCGCCTACAAAATTGGAGTGTATAGAAGCGAGAACGATCATTTATGGCATTCAAGATTTGGGCTACTTTTTTCGCAAGAAAATCGAAAGATTGAAGTGGATTCAGGCGGCGAATCGCAATTGACCAAGAGTTGAGGGGGTTATTTGCAATTTTCCCCAAGGCAGTTTTAAGCCAGCCAAATCCCAAAAAAAAAAAAAATCCCAAAAAAAAAACAAGAGCCGCCGGACTTCCTCGTATCATCAGAACCCGAAAAGAAGCGACAAAGGAAGATTCCTCATCGTCATTGACTGTCTCTCCACATTCTCTTTCTCTGCATCTAGAGAGCGAGAGAAGAGAGAGAGAGAGAGAGTCACGCAGCGAGAGGATCGCGACGTCAGCACCGGAGACCGTTGGCGGCCGCGGCGGAGGAGCAGCCGGATGGGGTGTTGCGTGAGCAGAAACGCCGACTCGAAGGCTAGCCGGATCGCCCGATGGCGATCGACCGGGATTGTCGCTCTGCGCGACTCCAAATTGAAGGTTTTTTTTTTTTCTCTCCTCTGCTTTTAATGTGCGCGCATGGGTTTCTCTCCGTTCATCGATTGTTTGGACTTGTCGCTGGTAGTTGATGGCAAGCGCCTGATCGGCTGTCGGGACGGATAGCTGCTGCTTTGTTACGATCACGGGCTGCTGATTATCTCGTAGGTCGATGACGGTATAGCTATTGCAATCTACGCAACTTTCTCGGCTATGGAGGAAGTCGTCGCTCGGGCAGCAAGTCGTGAATGGCGTCGTTGTTGAGAAAGGAAATGGTGTTGGGGGTGATTTGATTGATATATGTCCATGATCATGTGAGGAGTTCAGCGTGGAGTCTTGCGTTACGGGGAAAGAGCAGTGGAATGTCTAAATTGTATCAGGTCCTTCATGCGAAATAGTGTTAGGTTGTCCATGCGAAATAGTACATGAAGAAATATTAAGATACCCTTTTTGAGTCATGCATTGCAGGGAAGCAGTGGAGCAATACTAAGATACCACCTTGTGGTTGCAAACCATCCTAGTTGAAAGAAATCTGGGTGTAGAGTTGACAATTAGGTGGAGCAATACTTACTGAGTAAGGAAGGAATGCAATGTCAGTGAAAGAGAACAGAGTTGGGAATGAATATGCTTGTTTTACCATGTACAGCTTTTTGGCTTCTTGGTATGATAAAAGATGCGTTCATTCACTCACAAACACACTATTTATGTATTTCTTGGTACAGTCGTTACCGGATGAAGTTCTTGATCTGGGTAGATCCGTACGAACTCTCGATTTAACCCATAACAGGTTAGGTAATGATATCCTGCCTCTGCAGCAAACTAACGTTGATTTTTATTATGTGAAGGCATCCTATTAAATCTGATCTGCCTTTGTTATTCTTGTTCCTGCAGTTGACGTTCCACTGGAGATCAACAAGCTAATCAACATGCAACGCCTGGTAAGATCCTTGTGGTTCTATATCATGTATATGAGGCATCGCAATCCTCTATAATTCGAAATGCTTTCAATTCTCTATTCTCGGAATCTCGGAATTGTTCACAGTGATCATAGCTTGGGGGGCTGGGGCTGGGGTTTGGTAGTAATCATGTGACGCTTGCTTCTTTGTTTAACAAACCAAGCTATATTTTGCAGGTTCTAGCTGATAACTCAATTGAGCGGCTGCCAGTAAGCTTGGGGAAACTTCAGTCATTGAAAGTTATGATACTTGATGCAAATCGAATGTCCACCTTGCCTGATGAATGTAATTTCCTTATCTAGTTACATAAGAGAAAGCCGTGTCCAATCTTGCATTTTTTTACCCCATTATTCTTCAAACTGAAGGCGTGGCTAACATCTGTAAATTCCTTTATTACCTGCATGAAATTTTTCTGCATCTTTTGACTTCATATATGCAATTGTTTGTGAAGTGGGACAGCTAGTGAGGCTTGAGCAGTTATCTATCTCAGGAAACATGTTAACTTACTTGCCTGACACAATTGGGAGCTTGCGCAATGTAAGTGATTTACGTGTTACGTGAATCCAATTATTGGCACCTTTTTTTTTTCTTTTGTCGCTTAGAGATAATAAATAAGGAAATTTAGTTTGTGAAGACTGTTTTGTGGTATTGACTGGAGAGTTTTCTCTGATCGGTATTATTGGTCCTCCTAGTTGCCATACTACAACTTCATTCTCTTTTGTGGAAATCTTCTTCGACAATCGCACTATGTAATGAAACACTGCTATGTAACTTAACAGACTTAAAGTTCACATTAAGATGGATGTTGGTTGCCTGCTTCATCAAGAACCTTTGCTTTTAGGTCCCTTAGTCCATCTGTAACTGTTCTTAATATTTTCTTGTTGTTTAGTATGTAGTCAATGCATGTATTGGTTATAACTGACGACCGATGATTGTTGACTTACATAAAAGCTTGGTTTTAGTTGACACTTTGAGCCAGTCCATGGATAAAATTTTCGACCCACTTGTGTTATCTTAATGCCACATTCCTCTTTTTCTTGTTAAGAAATTGATCTGTGATAAGGTGGAACTAAGTGTTTTCAGAGATATTTCTGATGTGTTGTTTTTACTGCAGTTGGTGCTATTTTGAAGTCTACATTACCCTTTCCTTTTTCATTAAGAATTGATCTGTGGGATGGTGGAACTAAATGAATTTAGGATATGCCTTATATTTGTTGTTTATTGTGCAGTTATTGCTTTTGAATGTCTCAAATAATAAATTGACGTCACTTCCAGAGTCAATAGGAAGCTGCTTCTCTTTGGAAGAGCTGCGAGCAGATGGTATTTCTTTTCTTTTCTATCCTTCCCTGAATGAGTCTGATTTCTCCTACGTAGTAGTAATAATCGTGATTATCGTTTAAATTTTTGGGGCACAGTTATATGCAATTATAGATGTTTGATGTTAATTTCTTCCAGATGGGTTTTTTCCCTGTTTAGCCATGCTTTTCTTAGCAAATCCTATCTGTCAAGTCACACTGCTTTAGAATTGAAGGATATGCATTTGACCATTTAAGTATCTTGACTTATCTCGTGGGTAAGGGTTAACATAATCATAATTACTCTGGGGTCAGTTCATCCGAGTGTTTGCAATCTGTTACCAAGTGGTAATGAAAGTTGGCAAGTAGAATGCCCTTGAAGGTGAAATCATTTTTGCATGAATCCTGAGGTGTCAAGAGGTTTGTATATGAAATGCACGATCCCCTCGTAAAGGTCTCCTGCTTTTTTTACATGTGTTGTATGTTTAGCATTTGCTAGGTCTGTTAGGAGTTCTAATCTGCATATACTATATGATTGTTCCAAATGAAGCTTATAGTGTTTTATCTGTGGTCCTAGTGAGATGGAACTATACTTCCTATGCGACTTAGATCAGTTTTCTTTGAGATCCTTGATTCAGTTTAATTTATTGTGGTCCATAAATAAGTCTTAAGTGTTTTGTACTTTTCATCTAAGGATGTGATGACTGGACTGATCTTGTGTCCATTGAAAGTTGAAGTTATAAGCTTATCAAGTAATTTCTACTTCAAAATTTCTGAACATCACTATCTGGATTCGTTGTTTCTTCATTGTGGTTAATTCTGCAGATAATTCTATCAAAGATATTCCTTCATCATTTTGCAATCTCGTTAATTTGAAGTCGCTCTCATTGAACAACAATAATGTGAACCAGGTATTTCCATGGACATTCATCTGATAGAGATCACCAAGCTATTCTACTTGTTATGCCATCATATTATATAACCAATTCTACATATGACTGCAGTGTAACTAAGCTAGGTCATGAAAGACATACTAAGATGAGTGCACATTGTCACTTCTTTTGTGAATTGATGAGGAGCGTGTTCCTTTTAAACTAGGTCATCTGGAGGGAATCTTGAGCACTTGCTTGGATTTTTTAATTCTGTCATTCTTGGGATATACAAATGATTTCTGTACTTACTTCTTCATGCTGTTTGTTGTCAATAATTTAATACTCATCTGCTGAAATGAATTATTAGCTTCACTGCATCTTTGAAAGTGATGAATTTATTGTTTTCTGTCAGTACAAGCAGCTGCAGCGTTGTATGACCTTCCACTTGAAAAATTTTGAAAGAATGCTATTTTTAGCATATTTATCATTTTAATATCAGCTGAAAAGCCATTATCATTATAAATGTTCCGCCCAGGATCAACCTGGCCCAAAATGCGGAGTTTTTCCGCAACTGAAGCATCTATTATTGCCTCCTCAGATGACGGCTGTGTCCTTGATGTTGAATTATTAAGTACCAAGATTCGCATCACGCTTCTCAATCAACATTGCAAACTGATTTCGATATATTTTACGTGCCTCTCTAGGATATATAGAATTTTCCTGTAAGATAGCCTGTTGGTCGTTGATCTTTTGTTTCTCTTGCTTGACAGATTACTCCAAAACTGTTGAAAGATTGTAGATCTCTGCAAAATGTATCCTTGCACAACAATCCAATTCTAATGGACCAGTTTCAGCAGGCAAGTTCTAGCAGTTGTTCCCCAGTTTTTGTGAGAATGTGATCCCAAATCTGTATGCACCTGACACAAGTTTTCACCCAAATATGTAGATGGACGGATTCCAAGAATTTGAAGCAAGGAGAAAGAAGAAGTTCGACAAGCAGATTGACTCAAATGTGATGATTAGTTCCAAAGGCCTAGATGAGGGTGTTGACTTATGATAGTTCTGTACTAATAGAGGAAAGGGTAAGTTCCATGAAACTTCACTTAAGTGTGGCACATTGCACAACTTCGTGGATATAATCTTTCATTTCAAGTCATAAACTAATGGAATTCCATGATAGGTGTGGAGTTTGTTCATTAGCTAATTGTTGTTACTCCCAAAATGTCCGTATTGAGTTATGCTATTTGGTTGTTGGATTCTTTGGGTCCATCATTTTGGTAATTGTGCTGATGGCAGTTGTCCATTCCTTCTCAACTTCACCTAATTACCACTCGGTATATGCTGCTTGCCTAGACCTCACAAATCACGACCCATTCTTTTCCTCTAATGGCAAGGAACCCTGCCCTTGGTGACTTTTAAGAAGGAGTTGGAGAATAAAATTTATTGTGGAAACCAAATGTTCTCTTGAGCATCGTCTCAACTCTTTCAGTTGTATCATTTTGTGTCATTTGCAAAGTATTGAGCAAGTAAAATATGTGACTTGAAAAACAATCTGAAGATACATACACTTGATAGATGGCGGGCAACTTTACTATGAGAGGTCTGAAGATACATTGCTCTTGACATAGGGCAGCCTTGTCTTATTTGTGATGAGCTGATTAGGACCACACCATAATCTGGAAGTATTTGCATTCGATCGGGTCAAATATCATATGGAACCTAAGAGGGGTAGTTTCTATCTTGAAAGTTGTTGTGTAAGTCCAACGAAATCATTATAGTTTCTCTTGTTTCCAGCAAGCCAATTCTTGTTAGAATTATATGTCGGTTTTCTTGCTTGTCTTGCCTTGTTCTGACTCCACAAATTGTCTTGCAGATGATTTGTAGCCATCTGCGATGTGATGTTTCTGGACAGCCAGTGAACTTTCGTCAAGCACCACTGCAGCTTGGATAGGACATTTGATATTTGTTCATGCAGTTTGAGTTGGTTTGTGTCCATATGATAGCTTTGCTCTTTCTTTAACGGCATAAGTGCATGAACGACAGGATTCGTATATGTAAATCAACTTCTGTAAATTGATATAGAATTATAGCAGAGTTTTTTATGGTATGAATATGACTTCAGAATATGTATAAACTCTTGTGCCATTTAAAGGGATCTGAACTTGCGAATCCAGGGTCCGGTTTTCTAGTTGTAGCTGGCTTTTACTTGGATTAGTTCATCGCTTTATATGAAGAGTTATTGTCTCTGGTAAAGTTATATACAAGACAAACACTACGACAGGTTGAGAGATGTATATTTGTTGGAAGTGCGCAGCAGTTCGACACCTAAGTCTTCACTTAGAGAGATCACCAAGATTGGGCCTAAGTTTGAGCTTGTCAATTGATCAGTTGAATTCACATTTACTAAAAAATTTAAGCAAATTAGTTATGAGCCAATTAAGATATATTAACAGCTTCAGAGTACATCGATTATTCAATGTGATACTTTTTAAAACAAAACACATGTATATCTCAGTACTCTTTTCATCACGTGTGACCAAATCAATCATCGGCTATGATATCATTTGTTTGAAGCGTCCGTCAACGTATCTAGTTGAACTCACTTACATTTAAAAATTTAAAATAATGAGGTATCTCGAAAGTTTAAACTAATGAATTATGGGGTAATTATGATATACACACCACACTAATTATCCAATGTGAGACTTTTCTAATACGACTCACATGTATATCCTAACAATATCATCATCCTCTATCAAAGTACATGAAAAAATTATGCGTGAAAAAATTAGAAGGTATCATAATGGAATAAAAAAATATTGGTACAAGTAATTTGGTTGTACACAAAGGAAATAGAAGTGTGTAGCTTTTTTGGCAGTGGAGAAACAAGTCGCTTTTCTAGGACAACTTTGTTTCCCTTCGAATCTGGTACAAGGAATTTGGTCATACACAAAAGGAAATCATTAAAGCTTCGTCTGTGAATAACTCGACGTTATGTGGATCATATGGGATTCTCCATCTTTCGAGCGGATTAAACTAATACTAATGGGGCCACTAAAGACAACCTTGTTGGCGTATGGGGTTTATTTAGAAATGAGTGGGTGATTGGTTTGGGGGTTGTGCTACATTCGTAGGAATATGTTCCGTCAACATAAGCAGAACTTTGGACTTTATGGTTGGGACTCAACTTTGCAAAATAACTTGCTTTTCATAAAATTATCATTAAGATTGACTTTAAACTCATCACTGATGTTATTCGTCCAAAGCTTATGATTGATAATGTTGACCCTATTTTGCTTAAAGATATCAGAAAATTATTGCGCTCTTACTTTGAGTTTGAAGTATAACATAACTTTTAGGAAGGAAATCGCTCTGTCGACTGGCTTGCTAATCTTGGAATTGATAAGCACTTGAATACTAATTTCTTTTCATTACTTCCTATGGAGATACTTCATGTTTTATTAGGTGATAAAATAGGGATATTAGATTTACAACAATAAACTTTTGTATTTGGCTTTAGCCATTTTTCATAAAAAAAAAAATATTGGCATGAGTTTACATCAGCTGCATGATAAAATGAGAAAAACTTGTGAGTATAAAATAGGACCATTTAGAATGAGAAGATTTATAAAAAAAAAAATTACATCTAATAATATAATCTAATTCATGTTTGTGCTATCCAATGAGAAATAAAAAAGAATTTCATGTTTTTTGATGGGAAAATCAGATCATGTAATTGTATTTATCGAATATAAATAATAAATAAAATGTTACATCATTAATTGGCCAATGAAAATATGTAGTATTACTATCCTGCACTGCTTTCGTAATCTTGTCTCGTTTTCATTAATCTTCCAAGTTCCAACACTAAAAATAATCCTAGAACTATCAATGCTTACATTGGTTAATGCTTCTTTTAATATTGAAAACTAATGTTCTCAATGCTTACTAGCTTTTTACGTCCGGAGTAACTTTTCCTAAATTAAAAGTAACTTTAAACCTGTCCATAGTTACCAATTTTACTTAATTGCGGGCCAACATAATTTTTTGGACATTTTTATAGGATAAAACTTTGACGATTTCATTAAAGATGAATCAAAATACAGCATGCGAAGTAAGCTTTTCACATTACTTTGTAAGCTTCTCTTATTAGTGATTATGAATTTTGTCATTACTTAGAAATAACTTTAGAACTATCAGATAATGAATTCCACATGTCAACAAATTTTTCCATACTCGAAAGTAAGTTTCCATATACTATAAAAATTGAGCTTTTCACATTGGTCAGTAATTTCCGTTATTTTAATAGTTGCATACTTAGTAATTTCAAGGTCTAAAGGTAACTTTAAAAAAATTCGTCGACTAATATTTTTAAATTATTGATTGCAGGTGGTACAAAACGTTTCAGACCATTTTTCTTATAGGATGTAAAACTTGATTTTATACTAAGGGTACGTTGGTTTCGTGTAAAACATTTTTCGGGAAAACATTTTTCTCATTTTCTAGTATTTGGTTCGCTTGGGAAAATGAGTTAATAGAACATATTTTCTTAGTCAACGAAAATGATATTTTTCTACTAAAGTTTAAATTCAGGAAAATAATTTTCTCTTTAAAAGAACTTAAAAATGTTTTCCAAAATATGACTAAGTATCGGTATTTGGACCAGGTCTCTAGCAGACAAGCCTGGGTCCATCGAGGCCGGGCTTTGGACCCCTGTGTTTTATGCACGGGTCCATCAGGGCCGGACTCGAACCTCTAGTGCCCATATCCGTTGCTTCAGCACCTGAATTCAAGTCCATAAAAGCCATGCGCGATTCCTCGGTGCTCGGGCTCAAGTCCTTGGTTAATGGAACTTTGTTTTTTAAAATATATTTACAAAAATTCGAATTTAAAATTATTTTACAAAATCTTTTATTTTTTTCTTTCCTTTTCTTCTTTTTTTCTTTTTGCTTCTTCCTCGGTCGGTCGCGGCCACATAGATGGCTGGTGAGCTCGCAGCCTCAGCGACGAGCCTCGAGCTCACCTTGGGCTAGTGAGGCTCGAGGTCATCGGCCTTGGGCAAGGCTTGAGCTCATCTGTGGCTAGTTGCTAGGCCCATCGCCGTGGTCAGCAACCGACTAGGGAAGAAGCAAAAAGGAAAAAATATATATAAAAATTAAAACATAAGGAATTTTGATAATTTTCCCCATTGGATTTTCCTTGCTAATCAACAAAAAATATTTTCTAGTTTATTTTAAATTTAAACAAAACATCGAAAAATAGAACATGGAAAATGTTTATTTTCCAATATTTGGTTGAAACTTGAAAATGACCTAGATAGTATTTTCCGCTCTATGGTATGGAATATATGATTTGATATTCTTGGGGAAAATTTTCAAAAAATTCGAATTTTAATTTTTTTTAATTTCTTTTTCCTTTTCCTTTTTTTTTTCTTCCTCAACTGGTTCGTTGGCGTCTAGTCATAGACTAGAGACAAGCTCGCTTTATGTTGACGAGGCTCAACCTTGCCAGATTGCGGCGAGCTCAAGCCTCGTTGGCCTCGGGCAAGGCTCCACCTCGCCAATTCTGGTGAGGCTGAAGCATTGTCTATTTCGCTCAATCAAGCAAGGCTTGAGCTCACCCAAGGCCGGGGAGCTTGACCTCGCCGAATTTGGCAAGCGTCACTCAAGGTGGGCGAGGCTCGAACTCGCCAATCTTAGGCGAGCTTGTCCCTTGCTTGTGGCTTGTTGTCGTGGCTGACGATAGGTCGAGGAAGAAGCATAAAGAAAAGAAAGACAAAAGAAAAAAAAATTGATTTTTTTAAAAGAACACTTTTATTAGAACGAATGTTTCATTAATTAAGGACCCGAGCCCTAGTGCCGAGGACTCGAGCACGGCTTTCATCGAGGACTAGAGCTCGATTATGGGGGATCTGAGCACTGCCTTTGTGCACCGAGGCTTGGGTGCTGGGGCATTGGACATGGGCAACAATGCTTTGGACCCAAACTCAATGGACCCGGGCGCAGGCACTAGGGCCTAGGCTTGGCCTCGATGGACCCGAGCTGTGGCGCCGGAGACCTGGTCTTGATCTACGGGGACTTGAGAACTAATGTTGGGGTTTCCGTTCCCAAGGATAAAGTTCGGGTCCAAGCATCGATACCTAGCCATATTTTGGAAAATATTTTCTAATTTTTCAAAGACAAAATCATTTTTGTGAATTTAAGCGTAAGTTTTCCGTTGACTTATTTTCTTAAGTGAACCAACTACTAGAAAATGTTTTCTGCGAAACAAATTTTTTTTTCACAAAAAGTTGATGATTTGGAAAACTTTTCAAAAAATAATCACTTGTATCATTTTCAAAAACGAATCAACGAACGATATTTCCATATTCACGAAAAATTTTGGATATAACTTATTGTCAATATTAAATGATACAAGCGATTTCTAAATCATTCAGTTTTCCCGAAATAAGGGTGCGTTTGTTTTACGGAAAACGTAATGTTTTTGGAAAATAATTTCAGGAAATCAATTTTCAGGAAAAATAATTAGTTTTTCTTTGTTTGGTAATATGTTATGGAAAACGTTTTCTAGGGTTTCGATTTTATTTAGAAAATGATTTTAATCTCATGAATTTATCTTGAAAAAAAATCGAATTTTATATTTTCTTTTCTTTTTTTAAAAATCCAATTTTTAGTTAGTTTCTTTTTTTCTCTTTTCTTTTTTTTTTTTTTTCTCTTCCTCCGTCGCGACCAGCCGGCGATGGTCACAAACGAGCTTGATGCTTGCCCAGCAACGGCCACAGGCGAGCTCGAGCTTGCCGGCCTCGCTAAATCTAGCGAGTCGCGACCTCATCGGCCTTAACAGAGCTCGGGTTGATGAGCTTGTAGCTTGCCGGCCTCGACTGAGCGGGGCACGCTGACCTTGACGGAGCTCGGGGACTCGGCCTCTTTGTGGTGAGGTCGGCCCACGCTTGTGGCTAGTCATTGACCGTCGTTGAGGCCAGTGACCGACGGAGGAGGAAGAAGGAAAATAAAAAACGAAAAGAAAGAAAAGAAAAAAGAAATGATATATAAAATAATAAAAAATTGAAGATAACAATTCCGGAAAGTATTTTTATCTTCTTATATATCGAAATTCACTTTCCTAAATTTATGCACGAATATTTTCATTGACCGAAAAGTATTTTCGATTAACTGGTTATTGTTCGCGAACCAAACAGATGAAAGTAGGGGGTGAGATCGGTCCAGGTCAACCTCGACCGACCCTCGACTGCCCAACCCCGCCGGCCCTGGGTCCGGCTCCTGGGAGGAGGACCTGGGTCGGTCCTTGGTCCCGATATCCCCGGACCAAGATATCTTGCGGGTTGGTCCCTCATCCAAATAGTTTAGGGTCGGTCCAACCCGGACCAACCCGGACTATATATATTATATATAATATATATTTAATATATTAGTTATAATTTTTTGGTTGATTGGACTCTCCTTGATCGAATGTAGGAAAACGTTTTTTTGTGTATGGCGTTACTAGTATTATTTCTGAGATGATTCTGTGAATTTTCCATCTTGTTCTATATCTCTATGAGTGGTCTTAATCATTTTTATGGTTTTTTACTTTTAGTAGGTGTGAAATTTCTATTGTTGCCTTATCTTAAATTTGTTAAATATTTAATGGTATTTATAGTTTGGTTGCACATCATTTGCATTGTCGATGATATGTAATTTGAAATAGTAAGTTTTCCTTTTCAAGGAGTACAAAAAAAATAAAACAAAAAATTACCGGTTGGTCCGGGTTAACCACTTGAACCGGACCGAACCCATTGGGTCGGTCCGGTCCTTGGTCCCAAGCTCAATAGGGTCATCCTTGGTCAAAAAAAATTAAGGACCAACAACGCCATGGCCGGAGTTGGTCACCAGGGTTAGGGGTGGGCCGCCCAACCGGACCATGCTCACCCCTAGATGAAAGTCCGGAAAATTAATTTCTGAAAAAATTTTCCCTCAAATAAAGGCACCCTAAAAATGAGGGTTAATGTCATAAAGATTACGGAACGTGTTGGACTTTTGATGCAAGCTATGTACACCGCAGCCATGTCCCAAGCGGTCTTGTCTATACGCCGTAATTACGGTCGGGTACGTGCCGTTTTTGAACTTTCCTTCCTCGGATCGTTTAATTACAGAAAAGGCCAAACCCTACCCCGTGCCCTTTTCTGTCATTAGCAATTTTCCCCACGTTTCGATCTCGATCTCGTCCCCCCTCGATTTGATCCGGATCCCTCCTCCTCCTCCACAAATCAAGGTCGTATTCCTTCGATTCTCGCTCTCCTCTATCGATCCATACCTTTTTCAGGCTCAGCCGCGTCTTGATCGCGTTTCGAGGGTTTTGAGGTTTCGATCTGGGTTTGCAAGCTCAGATCTGGGACGGTTTTGTTGTAAAGGGGTGGTCTTGGGTTCTCGCTTGATTTTCTCTGGTCTTTTTGCGTCGATTTTGTGAAGAATCGGGTTTGACTTTTCTAGGGTTTCGACGGTTTTGCTCGCGAGGTTTTTGGGTTCCTATTTGAGCTCTTTCCTCTGTAGATCGGTGAAATCACCGGGTGTATACAAGGGTAATTGTTGATATCTTTCCTTGGTTCGCGTGAATTTGGCGATTTTCGGAGACATTAAAAAAAATCTAGGGTTAGGGTTTTTTCGGATTTGGGGATTTTGTTCCGAAGGTGGGATTTTGGGCGATTGCATCAAGATATCGGATTTGTGTACATTGCTCCGTCTTAATTCGAGGAATTCTGGACTTAGTTAGGGATCTGCTGCATCAATTGAAGAGAAAAATTTGTTGAGGTAAAACCTGCCTCTTATTTTGATTTTTTCCAGAACATATGACCTTGTTAATTGCATCTTTTTGAAGATGTTTATTACATTTATATTGAACCATCATGAATTTATGATTCACCTGGCTGAGTCGAGTCGCAGTTAGATGAGACTTGGGAACCCATTTATTTTGGTAAAGCCTTGCCTGTGTACATTAGTGCCCGGAGATATTGCAGGCCCCAAAAAATAATATGATGATAGAGATATTGTACAGAAGTCTAGTTCTGTTATTAATTACCCTCTAATTAGGTGACTGATGTTGCTGAAAATAAGGAAAAGATAAAGTCCCTGGACCCACCCTTCTTTTTGGACAATCTTGGAATAGAACTCTTTCCAGGTAAGGAAAGGACAGATAAAAAGCTTATTATTCTTGAGTTGCCTACTCTGCAAATTCAGACTCGAAGGCCTTTGACCCATCTGAGCGAGGAAAGTCTCATGGCATGTTTTTCTTAATTTGGTATGGACAAGGGGAAAAATAAAGCCACATTTTAGTCGGTACAAGGGTTCCTCTACAGTATGCCACTGTAAGCTAGATTTGGAAAGTTTACTAGGTATGCCAGTTTCCTTGACTCACAGCCAATTGAAGGACTTTGACTAGTAACTGCAACTGTGAGGTTATACGCATTGGACAATTTAAATAAACTTATGCATTATTTATGTAAAAATGTTATGAACTTGAAGATTTACTAGTTTGGGGACGTCTGACCAAGAAGTTTATTTATATTTGTGTACAAGTGTTCAGAATGTTTCGTCTTATGAGGCCTGATGAGAGCTAGTACTCTGTTGCTGCTAACCTGAACCTACTAGTTATTTTTTTCCACATGTACTTCATTCTCTGTTATGTGTTCTCATTGCGTAGTGAGAAAATCTTTACCTACGATATAACTATATAGTGACATCATGATTTCTCTTCACGGCATTGCTACAAAAGCTCATTCTGTAGGTTATGTATATTGAAACTACCTCCCAGCATGCATGGGTTTTGGTAGTTTACCAGCTTGTTTAGTTTGCATTTGTTCAATGCATTTTTTGATTCTCCTCTATGCACTGCAGTTGAAAGATGGTAGTGAAACGCCCTTTCGATGATGGTGAATTGTATGAAGTTTCATATAAGCTACCAAGACAAGAGGAACATAGTCCACTACATGCATTACCTGGAATTGATTCTTCCCAACATTCTTCTCTGTTCTCTGAGTCTCCAGGTTAGGAAGCCTCGATCGTTGCCGAGGTTGACTGTGGCTTGATCAAATATGTATTTTCCCCTGGAGTTGAGTAATTTTTTCAAATGTTAACTCTTATGGAGTCATGCCAGTTAGTTTGATGTTAATTGCGGTTTTTTCAAATCTTTAACCTGTATCAGTAATTATAGTAAAAAAAAAGGCACTTACGGTGCTGCTTAAGGCCAAATTTTGTTTCATCTGCTTGCTCACAATACTGCCTTGCGCTGTTTGTTGTCTGCTCTTTTTCACTGAAGATTTTTGCAGATATATACACATATCGGTTTTGGTGGGTCTGGATTCACCCCATATGTCAATATACGGGCAATGTTTCCTTGTTTTCTTCGGCAGTTAGTGAGGTCATATTGAAAAGACTAACGTGTTGTCCAGAGTTTTACAAATTCAACAGATGTTGTTATTTATGATCTCTTTTATTCCTGATTCCCTGCGTTTGTAATTGGTAAAGGTGAAGAGTGGTCTACAAAGAGAAAATTGGAAGTTGATGAAAAGCTCGTTGATGATAGCATGACAACAACTTCTATAATTAATATGGAGGATGCACATCACAGCAAAGAATTCCAACTAGAAGGACGTCTCCATGCATCTTTTTCTCCCGAAAATGTCGCTTCTAACCAGCCGGCTACAGCTTTTAGTCGTCATGATGATAACTATTCTTTACTTTTAAGGCATCCACCGCAGAAACCAGTTCCCATTGGACTAGATTATCAAGCTGACCTGTCACCCTGGAACCAACAGGATGCCATGACTAGTTTGAGTTACTTGAATAAATCCGTTGCAATTTTAAATTCAAATCTTATTGCTGGAGATGAAGATGACAGAAGGTTTGCTGGAACTTGTGTTATTCCATTGCCTGGTTCTGAAGTATATGATAACTATGATGACAAAGTTGGAGCCGGTCGTGCTGGCTGTAGCTGCCTGGATGAAGGTTCCATAAGATGCGTTGGGCAACATATCATCGAAGAAAGAGACTTGCTCAGAAGGGAACTTGGGAATGAAGGATTTGTGGAGTCTGGATGCCATGACATGGGAGAACAAGTTGCTGAGAAGTGGAGTGACGAGGAAGAACAATTATTCCATGAAGTTGTCTTCTCCAACCCGTCATCTAGGGGCAGAAACTTCTGGAATAGTTTATCTTTCAGATTTCCTTCACGAACCAGAAGGGAAATTGTTAGTTACTATTTCAATGTTTACATGCTCCGGAAGAGGGCTGAACAGAACAGATGTTACCCAGTGAACATTGACAGCGATAATGATGAATGGCAGGCAAGTGATGAGGAAGACGAGGACTCCATTGTTGAATCTCCTGAACATGGGGTTGGCCCCGGTTGTGTCAGGAATGTGGAAGAAATAAATGAAGTTGATGAGGGAATTGCTGAAGAAACTTGTGAAGGTGATGAGCATTTTACTCTGAAAGTGGGAGAGGTTGTCTCTGATACTGCAGAAGCATGCTCCAAGAAATGGATAGATAGTCCCACTTCTCACCTCAGGAATAAATCTTGGGATGACAGGGGAGATCAAGATGATTCATGTACATCTTATGATAGCTTGGCTGCTACAGTTCCGGATACCCAGTTGAAGCGTGAAAATGGGGACCGCTTGCCTAGTAGCTTTCACAGTTTGAATGGGGGTGTTGGTCATGACTATGTCTTGGATACTTGTGATACTAAGTTCTGGGATGCTGGCTATATAGCTTGCACGAAAACAGAATTTGATTTCTTGCCCACTTGCAGTATGATTGAAGAGGTCTTTGGAGATGGATCTTGGAACCGTGAGGCAGATGAGAAGGGCTTTAGCTAGTGCCTATTGGTCATTGCTTTCGATGACTGAACCTGTTTAGACAAATGCTGCCATGATGAAGTTTAGCCTGTTGAAAATAGGAACTGTCCAATTTTCCATGGTATGATTACCATAATGGAAGTCCTGCTTTCTTTGTAAGATAGTGATAGAAGGTCAGCAGGTTTCACTTGTTATGGTGACAAATTTTTTTGTTTGCCTCTTAAGGGGTGATCTTCTTAAGTTGCTTTCTGGTTGTATAATCCCTTTTCATCTTCCCTTCAGTCTCTTGTCGACTATTTTGTAGGCATTTCGCCTTCAAAGAGAGAACGTTGGCAGATTTCAGACTAAGGTATAATGTTTCATGGTTCAATTGTATAGCTGCTTTTGAATGGAACATGATACGGTTCATTATTCCCTCTCGACAAATGGTGCACTTTTGTGACCGTTTTATCTGTTGTAGGTAATTTGGGTAGCACTCTGAGAATTCATTTTTCTCCACGGAGGCTCCAAAACATATTGTTGTGCTCTGTGCTTTGAGTGCGCATTTGTTCCAAGTAAAAACCA